>CM040127.1:240362616-240962616 GCA_022559845.1 Amorphophallus konjac
TATACAGTGAATTTCAAATGAATACAAGGAGGGAAATGAACCTATGACAAATGAGCTAAATGGAGACACATGAAGATGAACTAGACCTAATGAGCCTAATCTGACAAAAAGATGCAAATGATGACACTGTGCAACATACAATGGGGGAGAGATGAGAAAAGAATCAACCAATTACCCAAACAAATTCCAAATGATGCGTGAAGATTTTTTTATAAGTTCTCTTTTAGGACCTTAATGGATTAATTAAAATGTGAATTCACTCAACCATAAGGTACCTAAACAGGGTGAGAATGGAGAACTGGCAGACTCTAAAGGACTCTCTCTCGCACGAATGCAGTCCCTAGACTAGGGGGTGGTATGGTACAACCTGCCCGGCGTCCGTGTGGGAATCCACGGCTCACGGGGGCTTACGGAGGTCCTTGGCAAGGTCCCCTAGTCGGCTCCAAGGAGTATGGAGACGAGAAGAAACCCTACCTCGGTAGGAATGCAACTACTATGAAAGAGATGGATGCTCCTATGTGCACCGGAGTGCATGCAAAATCTAGCCTAGAAACTATCAACCAATGATCAATCAAATATATAAGCAATGAAAATAATCATGCAACAATGATATGGGAGCAGGGGGAGATCAATAACCAGCACCAAAGATCATGAACATCATGGAACATGGCAATCAAAATGAATTACGGGTGCACTGTAGCACCACAAGGACGGTCTATATAAGACCGCTCAAAGGGAGAGACGGTCTGTACAGAATCGCATAATCCAGGGAGTAACAGGGAGTAACGGCAGAATAACTGCAAAAATCTGAGAATGCTGGAAATGAAGGATGGTAGAGATGAGAAACGTACCAGGAGGAGCGGTCTGTGGATAGCCGCGTAAGCTCTGGAACGGATCTCCAGCAACCGTGTACCTACAACCAGACCAACCAGAAGCGTACCTGTGCTAGAAAGATGGACGGCCAAGGACAGGCCGTTCGGCAGTGTGAACGATCGATAGGAGGCCGTCTATGACAGGACACTTGCAGGAGAACTGGCACTGTTCGCAGAGAGGGACGGTGGACGTGCAGCCGCACCATGGATGAACGGCTCTGGGAGAACCGTTCGCGTTCCAGAAGGTAGAGAATGCGACCCAACCTGCAATCACTTCAAGAAGAGGACTAACACAACAAAAGAAGGGATCAGCAAATCACTAACACGATGGGCACTAGGTGTCCCACCGTGATCGCCAAAAAATGGGCTGTTGACATGTTTTGTTTTTCTCCTCATTGGATTAAAAGAAGATGTCTTCTCTCCCCTTCTACTAAATCGATATGTAAAATAAATGGGAATAGTAGAAGGAGAACAGAAGAGTGTAAATAACTGTGATCGCCACCAAGGTGCCTAATGTGATTGACACACCGTACCTTGGAAAGAGAGGGAGACACTCGCCTTTAACCAGCACTGCATGGGATGGGCGGCCCGTGAAGAACCGCCTGTGATGTTGAACGGCCGCACGACAGACCGCTCTTCAGTGCTGCAGAGGACGCGGGATGTAGAACTACTGGCTGATGGACGGTTTAGAAACAACAGTAGGATGATGAAGAGTGGTCGAAGATCCACCGCACGTACCCTTGAACGGTCCTGACAGAGCCACACAAGACCACCATGCCAGAAGTTGCAAAAGGGTCCAACCTCCACCCTTTCCGGTCGGCCAGAAAGGATAGGCCTCGTGTTAGTGTATTGCTGACCTGCAAAACAACGTGGAAACACAAAGAGAAAACCCAAAATAGAACTGAAAAGTGTAGTAGATTCTAAAACGGAAATAAATGATCATAACTAAGTGAAGTGGGGGATACCTGGGGAGTTTTAAACCCCTGGGGGCGTCAAAAACATGGGAGGGTGTGTGAATGATAGTGCAAGCAACGAAAACGTGGGAGAATGGATGTGTATAAACAAACATGCAATGAGAAGAAAATGAGACTATCCAGAATGCAAAAGGACTCAAAACGGAAGTTACTCCCTGGACTGGAGGCGTGTATGGACATAAAAGGCCTCCCTCCCTGGTCGTAGGTCGCTCAAGGATTTGGTAGGGCTTCGCTGTCGACCAAAATCTCCCCCCTTTCAAACCCGGCCTTTAGGGTCTATTTATAGAGCACCTAAAGTCCTATCTCGGAATTAGGGTTTAGAAGCATTTTCAGGTCGAGATAATCAAAGGAAAATCGTAGATAATCAAATTATCTCTTATCCAGTCGAAACGGCACTCAAAATGTCTCAGCATCCGCGGAGAAAATGACGGGAGAAGTTAGGAATAAAATTGCGGATAGAGAGAGAAACTCTGTTGAAATTCAAGAATCGAATGGATGAACGGTCTTACGATAGACCGTTCAACGGGATGTGCGGCCATGTCCTGGCCGTCCAACCCTGTCAGTGGAAATTTAAATAAATCATAAATATTATCCAACTATCCATTAAACCGGCCGAATAGTTCACCGTTGGACTCTCATAAATGAACAGCTCAGATAAGACCGTTCAAAGGTAGAGCGGCCAAAGACCCACCGTTCAAGCCTTGTCGGTGATAAATAGATTAATTGGATAATTATCTGAGAAAACCACCAAATGCAGGACTCTGAGAGATGAGCGGCTATTATCCGTCCGTCCATCGTATTGAACGGCTAGGGGAAGACCGCATAAATACTTGTCGGTGGAAATTCAAAAAATTAACCAAAATATTCCAAAATATATGGACGGTCCACAGGCAACCGCCCATTGATTGGGCGGCCTGGGATGAACCGTACATGTATATGGGTGCTTGAAACTCATAGAAAAGCTCAATCAACAAAAACCAAGGCCCATTAAGCCCAGAATTGAAACAAACCTAGCCAGGGAGGGAGACTACCCATAAAACTGGCCCAAAATATGCCTGAAAATAGCCCCAACGAGTGATGGACAACTTGAGGCATCAACAAATGGGAGCAAGAGGAACGACTCAACTTATCGGCAAAAAATGGGTGTCAAAAGCTGGTATACGGCCTTATTCTTGAATGGTGTCCCATTGTCGGACACTATGCTACTGGAAGTACCGAATCGGTATATGATGTTGTGCCGGACTAATCTAGCAATGATTTCCCCGGTGACCTCTCACAAGGGAAGGGCCTCTGCCCATCGAGAGAAGTAATCAGTGGTGGCCAAAATGTATTTGTGGCCCTTGGACGATGGTGGAAAAGGCCCCGCGATGTCCATGCCCCACTCGACAAATGGCCAGGTGGGGGCTGTATGATGTAATGGATTAGGGGGTCTTCTGGGTACTGGGCCAAGGACTTGGCATTGATGGCATGTATGGGCGTACTGGACGCAATCCGCGTACATGGTTGGCTAATAGAAGCCTTTGAGCTTGATATTGTGCTTCATTCGGTCTCCGGCCTGGTGCGCACCATACAATCCGGAGTGGACCTCCTGCATGACGGCTTGAGCCTCCGCAAGAGAGACACATCTCAGAAGAATAGACTTGTCCTTCTCATGGACGAGTCGATACAGGGAGTCGCCGATCAGCTCATAGGAGGCCGCTCGGTGGAGCAGTCGAACCCTTTGAGCTCGATCAGGGGGGAGCCACCCTTTCTTGAATTTGATGATGGGCGCACGCCAATCCTCCTCTTCTAGAGGCGTGCTCTGGTCAAGGTTGTGGACCTCGTAAATGGTGAGACCAGTGTTGCCTTCGAGAGAGCTCGACATCAGCCTTCTATATTTGATGATGATGTCGACCTTGCCCTTGGGCGGGAGTTTGATGGCCCCGGCCAGTTTTGCTAAGGTATCCGCCTGAGCGTTGCTGCTTCTGGGGATATGATCTATTTTAAAGAAATAGAACTTTTGGGTTAATCTGGTGATGGCGGCGTGATACGGAATCAACTCTGGCTTCCGCACGTCATAGATGCCGAGGACATGCCAGACTATCAGTTGGGAGTCCCCGTAGGCTTTGAGACATTTAATAACCATGTGGAGAGCCATCTAGAGCCCAATGAGTAGAGCTTCATACCCAGCTTTGTTGTTTGTCAGAGGTTTCATGAGAGCACAAGAGTTGTACAAACTCCGCCCTGAGGAGTCAGGAAAATGATGCTGGCACCTGCCATGGTGGCCGGATCCTGGTTGCTTCGGGTTATCCCTCGGGAAGAGCCATCGAAGTAGAGCTCCCAACAAGGTACGCTGGTTGTGAGAGCACTTTGCTACCAGTAATGCAAGACATCTCCACTCTGTTCAACCGGTTGTTGTGATTGAGCAGCAAGGGACTCCTCTTCCGGGAGCTCCGAGCTGAAAGGTGAGTCATCTGGCACCGGATGGGTTGCCAAGAATTCAGCCATGCCCTGTCCCTTGATTGCTTTCCTGGGAATATAAGTAATGTCGTACTCCATCAGCAAGAGCGCCCATCTTCCCAGTCGGCCTGAGAGGACAGGTTGCCGAAGGAGATACTTCAGAGGGTCGTGCTTGGATATGAGCTTGACTCGATGGGACAGGAGATAATGTCGCAGCTTCTTAGCTGTGAACACCAATACCAAGCAAACCTTCTCCATAGGGGAGTAGTGGTACTCGGCACCGATTAACTTCCAGCTGAGGTAATAGAGGGGCTGCTCTTTACCTTCCTCATTGATTTGCGCCAACAGGGCTCCTAGCAAAGCGTCCATGGCAGCAATATAAAGGATGAGGGGTTTACCCTTGATTGGTGCCCCCAGGACTAGGGGAGTAAGGAGGTACTCCTTGATTTGCTCGAAAGCCGCCTGGCATTCTGAGTCCCATGTAAACAGGGCATCTTTCTTCATCAGCTTGCCGAAAGGTGCGCATCGACCGGAGAGGTTAGAAATAAACCTTTGAATATAGGTCAATCTCACTTGGAAGGACCTAAGCTCGGTGATGTTGCCGGGTGGTGGAAGCTTCCAGATTGCTTTGATCTTGCTGGGATCCACCTTGATTCCTCGGTACCTTACGACAAAATCGAGAAATTTGCCGCTGGATACGCCAAAGGCGCATTTCATGGGGTTCATCTTGAGCCCATATTACCAGAGACGCTCGAAGACTTGGCGTAAATAGCGCAAATGGTCTTTGCATCTTTTAGTCTTGACGACGAGGTCGTTGACATAGCATTCGATGGTGTTGTGCAGCATCTCGTCGAAGATTTTGGTCATGGCCCTCTGGTAAGTAGCGTCGGCATTCTTTAAACCGAAGGGCATGCTCTTGTAGTTGAAAATCTCCTTGGGGGATCTAAAAGTTGTATGGTTCTTATCTTTAACGGACATCTGGATTTGACTATAACCGGATGACCCGTCCATGAAAGACAAAGTCTCATGTCCAGTGGTCATGTCGACCATTATTTTTGTGATCGGGACTGGAAAGTCATCCTTCGACAGGCTTTATTGAGGTCCCGGAAGTCGACGCAGATGCGGACTTGACCACTCTTCTTCTTGACTGGGACTATGTTAGCGAGCCAAATTGGGTAGATAGACGGCTCGATGAAATCGACCTCTGCCATTTTGTGGACTTCGGCTGAAACCTAGAGCTCCAGCTCATGGCGCATGCGCCGCTGTGGCTGCTTGACCGGAGTGACTGAGGGAGAAATGACTAGCTCGTGCTCCACTACGGAGGGGTCTAGCCATGGCATCTCCTTATATGTCCAGGCAAAGCAGTCTTTATATTCGAGCATGAGTTTCTTATAGTCCTGCTTCTCTACTTCGGTAAGGAGGGCACAGACAAACGTTGGCTGGGGAGCTTCATATTCGCCCAAGTTGATTTCAGCAAGCTCATCCACAATCGCTTGGCCGCCGTCCTCCAGCTCGGGAGGAGCGGGTTGGAAGTCGATGAAATCCTCATCATCGGTGTCGGCTTCGTGTATTTCTTGATTCTCAAAGCCCCAGGTTGATGTTGAAGGGACTGGAGAGTGGTTATCACTCAGATCCACTAGGGATTGATTTGGGCCGCCAGCTCCTGGCCAGCAGTTGTTAACTGGGGTTGTCGAGGTTTGCGCAGGGTTGCCTGCTAGAGCTGACAATCCCTCGTGGTAAGCATCTTGGCTAGATCCCTCGTCAGGAGAGTCCGCTGAACCAAGTCCATCGCTCGACGGGGTGGTGGGAGGAGCTTTTTCAGCCCCGACATGCTGGCAAGGAGGCGAGGAAGATTCCTCAACTGCTTGAACCAGAATTCTGGCTTTGACGGGGATCGGGATCAGGATCTCCTCTTCCTCATCCTTGGAGCTATCGAATTTGGCTTCGACTCTAGCTCAGTCATGGGCTGGTTGTGCCATGCCTATGACGTTGACCGCATAGTGGACGTGAAAGTCCCGGTCTTGGTCATAACCAAGTCCTATGGTATCCTTATGGAAGGATGGGGGTTGCCCCCGGACCTGGGAATGGTTCCATAGTTAGTGAAAATATTCACGTCGCGCAGAACCTTGCCATTGAGGGATGTGTTGCTTTAGACACATTTCCTGAATGTGTGGCGGTAGGTTGTCCAGTACTTGGACGGCTTCAGGGGTATTGTCGGTCCATCTAGACCAACCGAAGTCATCAGTCAGTGGGGCTTGAGAGACTGTGTCTCCCTTATAGAAGACAATAGGTTTGTCCCTGGTAGCCTTCTTCTTGTTTTGGCGTTGTCACTTGAAGGTGACAATGAATGTCGTCAGCGACTCGATGCTGTGCTTCTCAGATGCACATGGGAGCTGGATGCAGTCTGGTGGCAAGAATATGCCCTTGCTCATAGCTCGGCTAATAAGATTAGCCTCGAAGTCGATATGGCGCCTCTCGGGGCGATCTGGGGCAGACTTGGAGCCAAGGCGCAGCCGATGAAGCTTGGCCTTTTCCTCGTCAACAGAGAAGAGATCATCATCGTCTTCCTCTGAGAGCCAACTGTTGCTCCTGCTCTTAATCACGGGGTACGGATTAATCCCCTTGAAGTAGAGTGCAGCGTCGGCCAAGTTACATTTTGTTGGCGTGAATGGTGACAGGTCCGCAACGACCGTGTGTTGCTCCTCGCCCTTGACATACTTGATGCATTGGTGGAGAGTTGACGGGACGACCCAATTTTCATGGATCCAGGGTCTATCCAGTAGAATCTTATATGACATGTTGGAGTCGATGATGTAGAATGTCGCCTTGGAGGTGAAATCATCAAGCACTAGATCGACATCCACCCGGCCTAGGACATCCTCGGTGTTTTGGTTAAAGTCGAATATCTTGACCGCTTGAACCTTCTGGAGGTATGGGGTCAGATATAGAGTCTTGAATGTCTTGAGTGGCATGATGTTAACAGCGGCACCAGCGTCTACCAGGATCTGTTTCACATCACGCCCATTAATCGTTCCCTTCATGTAGAGAGGACGGTTGTGGCACGGAGGGGAGAGTAGCATGTCTTGTTAGGGAGCTAGGCCCGGATACAGAGGGGGGGCGAATGTATCCTGCTACGAATAATGCCCAATTTAAAAACTCAGATGCTAGACGCAATCACAGAATAAAACTAATTCAATTAAACTTATGAGCTAGCACATGGAGCGTGCCTATCCAAGCATCTAGTGGAAGCAACCACACAAGGCAAACCATAGCTCACAGGATTTTTAGGTGGTTCGGTCCTCCAGACCTACATCCACCCCTCACTCCCAACCGGAGTGAGGCTTCACTAGCAAATGCTAGAACCAAGCAGACTCAGTCTGCGAACAAGGTGCTGCCACACAGCTTGACCAGGGGAACAACCTCCCCTCTTCCTCCCAACCGGAGGGACACCCCAAGTGACTCCCAGC
The DNA here is from genome assembly GCA_022559845.1 of Amorphophallus konjac. Taxonomy (NCBI): domain Eukaryota; kingdom Viridiplantae; phylum Streptophyta; class Magnoliopsida; order Alismatales; family Araceae; genus Amorphophallus; species Amorphophallus konjac. Next base: position 240,370,369 of record CM040127.1, read on the forward strand.
CACTTGGAAACCAGAGACCAAAGTCTCTCTTCCTCCAGTCCAGGAGGGAACCCGCCAGTGACTCCCCGTCACCAGCAACCAGAGGTCGAAGACCTCTTTTCCTCCAACCGGAGGGACCCATGGACTTGCAACCCACAAGCCCATAACAGGAGATCAGATCTCCCTTCTCCTGAGTCCACAGGAGGGACCCGATCCCCAACAGGGCAATCGGAAGAACAAGGATTAACCAAATGAAAAAAAGGAAAAATAAAAAAACACGAACTGAAAATAACTTCAGTAAACAGGAAGCTGAAAAATGAAATGCACAATGTGGCTCTCAACGGAGCTGACTGGCCTGGATCTGATCCACGGTCCAGTAGGAGCTTCTTCTGCTACTTCTCTTCTTCTTCTTCTCAACTCATGATCTCTCTTTCTCTTCTCTGCTCTCCTTTTCTCTCTCACTATCTTTCTCTTTTCTTTCAGTCCTCACGAGCTCTCTCTTTCTCTTTTTTTCTTCTGCTGCTCTCTTCCTCTTTCACTCTCTCCTGCACTTCTTCTTCTTCACTCACTGTCTCGATCGGCCCTCTTCTACTGATCTTCTTTTATTGCCCTCAAGGCTTCGATCGATCCACCTCCATCTGAAGATGAAGGCTTCAATATATACTGCAGCAATTAGGGCAAGCGTCTGCCTTCCACATCTCCCGCCAAAGGACCTCAGTCCACGTGTCAGCATTTCAGCACAGTGTATCCACGTGTCACGATCAGGGAACCTCGTCCTCCTTGGATCACGTGCCTTCCATTTGCCTCTTCGAAGGGTGCCTGTCAGACAGATAAAAATTTTATCAGGTTAAGTGTAAACATAGCAGTGTATAGACTTCATTGTACGCACTTGTGAAGTTGAATGCATTGTTCAGACTTAGGCGTTCTGTTCAAGACAAAACCAATGTACAGACTTCATGCTGTACAGACTTGATGTTGATCAACAGACTTTTGGACATCAGCCAAAGACGTCAACGCTTCCATCGTGCAGCGTCGCCTTAGCTCCTCAAGCGAGATGCTCATGCCCTTGGCAACTGGCCAATGCGTCAACGCATCCAGTGTCAGCGTCGACGCAGTGAACAAGACAGAAAGCGAAAGACGCACAATTGCGTCTACGCAGTCAGCCAAGTGCGTCAACGCACTAAAAGCACAGAACCAATGAAGACAGACAGGCTGTACAGACTTTGATGCTCAAAGACGATTGTATAGACTTTGCCTTAGAAATGAGTGTATGGACTTTGAACCAGCAAATGAATAAGTATGTACACTGAGGGAGTGTATAGACTTCTCGTGAAAACCAGTGTACAGACTTTGAGTGTTAGGGCCAAAGTATAGACTTGAATGTCCATTGTGGATGAAGACTTGACGACCCTGAGCCAATGTGTAGACTTTGCGCTGTACAGACTTTAGGCTTTGAACGCTTGAGCTGAAGACAATGTGCATACTTTCTGTAACAGTCTGATGTACAGACTTTGCCTAAATGCATGAGACGCTAACAAAGACGCAGGATGCACTGTTCAGACTTACTGAAAGATCGATGTACAGACTTGCCGATTCGAAGCCACTGTAAAGACTTTGAATAGCAGTTCAATGTATAGACTTGAAGCCCCTGAGCTAATGTTTAGACTTCACGCTGTACAGACTTTGAGGAGTCTGAACCAATGTACAGACTTTAAAGGCTGTGAATAGCAAGGCATGCTGTACATACTTGAAACCTATGAAGATAGAGTGTATAGACTTGAAAGTCTGAAGGCGATGTGCATACTTGCTGAGTTGACGATGCAGCCCAGTGAGTTGACGCTGCAACGTATACACTTTACGTTCAACTGAAGATGTATAGACTTGAAGTTTCAAATAGACTTCAAAAGAAGCAGTCCGATGTACAGACTTCAAGAACTCTAGACAGCGGACGCTATACAGACTTCAGCTAAGTAGGCCACAGGCCGATGTGTAGACATCAAGTTTAACTGTGGATGTACAGACTTAAGGTGAAGACATTGTGAATGCAAATGCAATGATCAGACTTCATTGTATAGACTAGGAGAACCTGAATCAATGTGCATACTAGGAACGCCTGAAGACCAATGTATGGACTTGTATAAATCTGATGAATGAACTGAGGGGTCGACCCATCAGCACAAGGGGTCGACGCACCACAGACCAGACCAATGAATAAATGAAGTTAAAGAGGCACCAGGCGTCAACGCATTGCCCAAGCAGCGTGGACGCAGCAGTACTAAAATTTCTTACTGCTACCTCTGAAGTGCCTTGGCAGCGTCGACGCTGCAGTTCGATGGGTCGACGCTGCAGTATCAAACTTCAATCTAAGGAGCAACAGTAACAAGACTGAACATAATCAAATATGTAGTAACATGACTGAACATAATCAAATATGCAATGCCATAACAGAACTTATGAAGAACTGCATTATGATCAGAAGGTGAATACTAACATGAAGACTCACACAAGATGACTCACAGTGAATAACTCACTTCAAAGGCCAATCATCAAAACCACCATTAAAACCATCATCAAAATCACAGGGGCACAACAATCTGCCCCCTTTTTGATGATGGCAACACTACACAGTGAGTCAAACTGATGACTTAAACTATTCTCCCACTTTGACTTCATCAAAAAGAAAATAGTTTGAGAAATTATAGCATGAAAAAAAAATTCAGTCAATTTCTCCCCTTTGCAAGAACATGATTCTCCCCCTTGAAGAGTTTCAGCAAAAGCATGAGTTAGAGATGATCAAAAGAAACCAGCATGCAACGATTGAATGAAAATCTCCCCCCTTTTTGGCAAACAATTACCCCCTTTGGTATAATCAAAATAAGCCATGGGAAGGGGTAAATACAAAAATGCAGATACCAGAAATATGAATGCAAGAGCACAATTCTTCTCCTTCTATGCAGCATGATGCATATGACAAGGAGGCTCCCCCTCAATAAATGGAACCTTATGAAATGAATGAGAAGGAGACCACAGCGGCAAATAAGGAGAAGTTCAGGTCAATGATCAGAAGAGGTTCAATTAGCAGATTCTTTAAAGAAGCTCCAATCTCAAAAAATTCAGTCAGATTTTCAGAGAGATATCAATCTCATAAATTCAAAACATAAGTTTTTCAAAGTCTTCCATTATAAGGGCTTATGAATGAGCTTTATTGAACAGCATGGTTTAAACATGATGTATGCAGAGTTTATCAATAAAATTCTATATTGATATCTAAAACCATGTTTTAATAAAAATGAACCAAGCCCTCATATTTATCTTGATTATCCTCCCTTTGTCTTACATAATCAAATTTATTGACTTCTTTCAGAATTACATGCACTAGTATTGAGATTAAGTAATTATGAAGTCATATTATTTTGTCTAGGGTTGTAGCAATTTGATTTTAGCATCAATATTCAGATATTGAGATATGTTCAACAATTTTTCATGCTACAAATTTTACGAGCAGTCTAGTTCAGTTCACACCTTGTAACTAGAGGATATACCTTGATCAGAGGCCAATATCCCTAAGCACTTAGTGTGACTAACTGTCATGCTATATATGAACATATATAGCATTTACACATCATGACACACTCCAAATAATTTCTTGATGAGTGAGTTGTATTTCTCAGTGTGCATGCCATTGCTCTGCCTGAATTTCAATGAATTCTTAATCAGAGTTAACTAAGGCACCTCATGACACAGTCCTTTGGACATGTGTTTCTCAGTGACCAATATCATTGCTCTGACAGTATTACCCTTTAGACATTTCAGAAAAATTCATTTGCTTCAAATCAATAATAGTTTCATGTACTTAATCAGTTGAAGTCATGTATTCAAAAGTGCAGATTTCAGAAGTTTTCAAGACACAGCATGAAACAGATGGTTAATGTTTATTAAACATGCTTCAGATATTTTTAAGAGATTTTAAAGTCAAACTCATTGAATACATTGAACTTAAACCACATGAGTTATTTCAGTCATTCATAAAAATGTATAATAGAAGATTTCTAGTTCAATAGTTTTCAGATTTATGATCGAGATAGTCCTATTGAAATCTTCATGAAGGACTGATGGAATTCTGAACCCAAATGATACCAATTGATAGGAGAAATACCAATTGTTAAGAGAGATTGTGAAGCTCAAAGTTTTCAGAATATGATAAGGTTTGTCAACAAAATCAATAAGGAAAGATATACAATGAATTCTCACATGAGTATGCATTTGACAACCTATATGCAATGCATTGACTCCCCCTAACACTATGCATTCAGACAATCTTTTTGGCATTTTTCATGAAATGCAATGCAATTAACTACATGCATGCAAAGACTCAACACTGAATGCTATGCAAAGATATGTAATTAACTCCCCCTGAAAACATACAATGTTTGCACTGAAAACTGAACATATGAAACCAATTGATATTGTGACTTGTGCACAATCAGACTATCCTATCAGATTTTTCAACATGAGCGGCATGCATGGATCAAATTTCAGCTAATCAGATTTTTCAGAAAGCAATGGATAGATTTCAAACAACATTCAGATGCAGTTCAGATTTTTTTTTTAGAATGTAATTTGTTTTCAGAGTTTATGCATTTCAACAATTACCAAACAACTACAAATGGCAGATATGCAAGAGTACATCAAATCAGATATGCAATGAGTTTCAAAATAGGAAATGCAGAGAGATTACCTGAAAAATGTGGGAATGGGGTTTTTCATTCTTGAGTGCCTTGGATCATTACCCCTTTATTCCATCCAAGGCACACCTGCTAGGCACCTTCCTATTTTCCACTAGCAGGAACCCAAGTGGTCTTGGGTCTTGCATAGTAATTAGCCCCTTTTGGGACAGCCTGCATCTTTTTCTGTGCCAACCAGTCATCAGAGTTCATGATAAAATAGTTATGCATTGAATACTCAGACAGCCCACAATAGTGGCATGAACTAGCAGGTTTCATGTTCCTCTTATGTATACTAGCATGAGCTTGAGCATTATAAGAGTGAGCATGAGGGTTTCTGTTATTATTATGAAATTTTTTATTTTCATGACCAGCTACTCTGCAAGTAGCAACTTGGTGGCCTGGTCTTCTGCAATTTGAGTAAACAGGAATTCTTTTAAAAACAAGTTTGTTCCTATCAAATTCTTTGAAATTTCTATTTCTACCCTGGACATGCCAACAGTCCTTGACTACATGGCCATGCTTCCCACAATGGGAGCAGAAAGGGAACTTCCTTCTAAAAGAGCTTGCCCAACATTTAGTGGCCTTGTGCCCAAGCTTGTTACAATTAAAACATTTGACATGCTGGTTCAGAGAAGCAGTTTTGTTTATATTAAAAGCATGTTGGTTAGCATAAGATTTAGCATGATGTGAGAGTGGTTTTTTCTTTCCATTAGCAAACCAACATTGAGCAAAGATGTGGCCTAATCTACCACAATGAGAGCATTCACTTTTCTTTGAATGAACAGCAGGTTTTCTATCATGATATTTCCTAGTATTTATCATCTCAGCATTCAAATCATCCAGTTTGTTTAATTCACACTCATGCATTAAATGTCCAAATCTATGACAGTAGTGGCATGACATTTTCCTTTTAGATGCATGTGAGTGTGTGTGTGAGGACTGTGATCAACATGCACTGATGAACCCTTTTCATTTATTTTCTGATTTACAGTCTTTTTCTGATTTTTATCCTATTTTCTTGTTTTCTTAGCCTTGTACTGAATTGGAGATGAAGTGGAAGGCTTTTCCTGTTCAGAAGATTTAACGAAAACAGTTTGTTTTTGTGTTCTCTGAACAGTGGACTGAGAAACATGTGACTTCTGAGAAGTGTGAGAAGTAGAGCTAGCAACAAAAGATGTATGAATTTTATTTTCAAAGTTCTTTTTATTTACAGGATTATAACCTAACACCTCCTTCTGAAAATTGACTTTTACTCCCAGCAGTTTGTTCAGATTATCTTGCCCACTAACAAACTTTGACAGAGAGTTCTTTAAGTCTTGGATTTCATTTTCTAAAGAGGTAATTTGTAACTCATAACTGGCAATCTCTTGCTCACTGCAATTCATAGCTTCATTCAAAACTTTGTTAGCAGTTTTATATTTTTCAATTTCATTTTTCAGATTGCTCAGTTTATCAGAATCTTCAACGCAAGCACTTTTACCTCTTTCTAAAGCTAGAAGTCTCTCAAACATAATGGAGTTCAGCATTTTCAATTTCTCATTTTCTTCCTTAAGTTTGTCATTCTGAACCAATTCATTTATTAGAAGCTGATCTTCTGAATTGGCTTCATGTTTTCTTCCAGCCTCAAATTCCTTCAATTCTTTTTGTTGTTTTTCAAAATCTTTCTGTAATTCTATGTTTACAGACTTTATGGCATTAAGTTTTTCAATCAGCAATTTGTTCTCCTGTTTAAGTTTCTCTGATTTTTCTTCATCTTCTTTGGAGAGTTTTCTGAGAGAGTCATCTTCAGATTTTAGCTTGTTTAGTTCAGAGTAAACACATTCAAGTTCTTTCTTCAGTTTTGCATTCTGATTTTTATACATATGATTATCAGACAGACATGCATCATGAAATTGCTTCATACTTGAACAGTTTTCACATGGAGAGCTAGAACTATCTATCCCAGTACCCTTCTTCAACTTTTTATACTATTTTCTTAAGCTCTTATGTGACTCTAACAATTCAGCATATGCATTCTCCCAATCATCAAGAGAAAAATTCTCGAAGAGATTTACCTCATCATCATCATCTTCATTTTGGCTGCTGCTTTGATTGCTTCTGTCAGCCATCATGCAGCTGTCCTCGTTTACCCTGTGAAATTGCTTCAGCCTATCCAGGATGTCCTTTGCTGAGCTGCAATTATGAAGACAAGACCATAAGGCTCTGTCAGTAGCTACTTTCATCAGATTAATAGCTTTCTGATTTTCTCCATCCTTTGATCTGTGTCTGTCGGTCCATTTGGACACTTTCGTTGGTAAGGTGTGAGGACCTTGTGAAATTAATTTCCACAGATCAGGATTAGCAGAATTAACATAAGCATGTAAAGCAGTGTACCACTGACTGGAATCAGAACCACTAAAGACGGGTGGAAGAGCCATTGAAAACAAATAGCGAGTAAATTCAAGGCAACAGGAATATTTATGCACTAAAAACAAATTAGCACCTAAGACTGCAAGATCGGATCTGCAGGTCGCTGGACCTTGTATGCAGACACCGGCTCTGATACCAACTGTTAGGGAGCTAGGCCCGGATACAGAGGGGGGGTGAATGTATCCTGCTACGAATAATGCCCAATTTAAAAACTCAGATGCTAGACGCAATCACAGAATAAAACTAATTCAATTAAACTTATGAGCCAGCACATGGAGCGCGCCTATCCAGGCATCTAGCGGAAGCAACCACACAAGGCAAACCATAGCTCAAAGGATTTTTAGGTGGTTCGGTCCTCCAGACCTACATCCACCCCTCACTCCCAACTGGAGTGAGGCTTCACTAGCAACTGCTAGAACCAAGCAGACTCAGTCTGCGAACAAGGTGCTGCCACACAGCTTGACCAGGGGAACAACCTCCCCTCTTCCTCCCAACCGGAGGGACACCCCAAGTGACTCCCAGCCACTTGGAAACCAGAGACCAAAGTCTCTCTTCCTCCAGTCCAGGAGGGAACCCGCCAGTGACTCCCCGTCACCAGCAACCAGAGGTCGAAGACCTCTCTTCCTCTAACCGGAGGGACCCCTGGACTTGCAACCCACAAGCCCAGAACCGGAGATCAGATCTCCCTTCTCCTGAGTCCACAGGAGGGACCCGATCCCCAACAGGGCAATCGGAAGAACAAGGATTAACCAAATGAAAAAAAGGAAAAATAAAAAAACACGAACTGAAAATAACTTCAGCAAACAGGAAGCTGAAAAATGAAATGCACAATGTGGCTCTCAACGGAGCTGACTGGCCTGGATCTGATCCACGGTCCAGTAGGAGCTTCTTCTGCTACTTCTCCTCTTCTTCTTCTCAACTCACGATCTCTCTTTCTCTTCTCTGCTCTCCTTTTCTCTCTCACTATCTTTCTCTTTTCTTTCAGTCCTCACGAGCTCTCTCTTTCTCTTTTTTTCTTCTGCTGCTCTCTTCCTCTTTCACTCTCTCCTGCACTTCTTCTTCTTCACTCACTGTCTCGATCGGCCCTCTTCTACTGATCTTCTTTTATTGCCCTCAAGGCTTCGATCGATCCACCTCCATCTGAAGACGAAGGCTTCAATATATACTGCAGCAATTAGGGCGAGCGTGTGCCTTCCACATCTCCCGCCAAAGGACCTCAGTCCACGTGTCAGCATTTCAGCACAGTGTATCCACGTGTCACGATCAGGGAACCTCGTCCTCCTTGGATCACGTGCCTTCCATTTGCCTCTTCGAAGGGTGCCTGTCAGACAGATAAAAATTTTATCAGGTTAAGTGTAAACATAGCAGTGTATAGACTTCATTGTACGCACTTGTGAAGTTGAATGCATTGTTCAGACTTAGGCGTTCTGTTCAAGACAAAACCAATGTACAGACTTCATGCTGTATAGACTTGATGTTGATCAACAGACTTTTGGACATCAGCCCAAGGCGTCAATGCTTCCATCGTGCAGCGTCGCCTCAGCTCCTCAAGCGAGATGCCCACGCCCTTGGCAACTGGCCAATGCGTCAACGCATCCAGTGTCAGCGTCGACGTAGTGAACAAGACAGAAAGTGAAAGACGCACAATTGCGTCTACGCAGTCAGCCAAGTGCGTCAACGCACTAAAAGCACAGAACCAATGAAGACAGACAGGCTGTACAGACTTTGATGCTCAAAGACGATTGTATAGACTTTGCCTTAGAAATGAGTGTATGGACTTTGAACCAGCAAATGAATAAGTATGTACACTGAGGGAGTGTATAGACTTCTCGTGAAAACCAGTGTACAGACTTTGAGTGTTAGGGCCAAAGTATAGACTTGAACGTCCACTGTGGATGAAGACTGGACGACCCTGAGCCAATGTGTAGACTTTGCGTTGTACAGACTTTAGGCTTTGAACGCTTGAGCTGAAGACAATGTGCATACTTTCTGTAACAGTCTGATGTACAGACTTTGCCTAAATGCATGAGACGCTAACAAAGACGCAGGATGCACTGTTCAGACTTACTGAAAGACCGATGTACAGACTTGCCGATTCGAAGCCACTGTAAAGACTTTGAATAGCAGTTCAATGTATAGACTTGAAGCCCCTGAGCTAATGTTTAGACTTCACGCTGTACAGACTTTGAGGAGTCTGAACCAATGTACAGACTTTAAAGGCTGTGAATAGCAAGGCATGCTGTACATACTTGAAACCTATGAAGATAGAGTGTATAGACTTGAAAGTCTGAAGGCGATGTGCATACTTGCTGAGTTGACGCTGCAACGTATACACTTTACGTTCAACTGAAGATGTATAGACTTGAAGTTTCAAGGCCACAATGTATAGACTTCAAAAGAAGCAGTCCGATGTACAGACTTCAAGAACTCTAGACAGCGGACGCTGTACAGACTTCAGCTAAGTAGGCCACAGGCCGATGTGTAGACATCAAGTTTAACTGTGGATGTATAGACTTCAGGTGAAGACATTGTGAATGCAAATGCAATGATCAGACTTCATTGTATAGACTAGGAGAACCTGAATCAATGTGCATACTTGGAATGCCTGAAGACCAATGTATGGACTTGTATAAATCTGATGAATGAACTGAGGGGTCGACCCATTAGCACAAGGGGTCGACGCACCACAGACCAGACCAATGAATAAATGAAGTTAAAGAGGCACCAGGCTTCAACGCATTGCCCAAGCAGCGTGGACGCAGCAGTACTAAAATTTCTTACTGCTACCTCTGAAGTGCCTTGGCAGCGTCGACGCTGCAGTTCGATGGGTCGACGCTGCAGTATCAAACTTCAGTCTAAGGAGCAACAGTAACAAGACTGAACATAATCAAATATGCAGTAACATGACTGAACATAATCAAATATGCAATGCCATAACAGAACTTATGAAGAACTGCATTATGATCAGAAGGTGAATACTAGCATGAAGACTCACACAAGATGACTCATAGTGAATAACTCACTTCAAAGGCCAATCATCAAAACCACCATTAAAACCATCATCAAAACCACAGGGGCACAACATGTCTTTCTCCGTGAAGGAGATGGTGGCTGTGAAGGCTTCATAGGCAACCACCTTCATCTCCGTGGCATGTGCTTCATAGACTTCCCGCTCTTGGAGTATCTTGATAAGAGTTTCCCTTAGGTCCTTACTCCAAGCAATGGCTTCACAAATTGTAATACTGGCAGGGAAGCGCTTCATCTGGTGGAGGACTTTTCGGTCAGCTCGGGCTCGAGCATCCTCCAAGGAGGGTAGTATGTCGGGCTGAGCCTTCTGTGAGCTGCCGTGTTGTTCCCCATCGGGAAGTTGCACTGCCTTGCCCTTACCACTGGGATCGGATTGACTTTGATCATCGGTGGACTCCTGGAAAAAGGGTGCCAAAGATGGCTCTTCTGGGGGTGACTGGCGGGTTGGCTCGTCCTTGCTGGATGGTCCCGCTTGCTCTGCTGCAGAAGTCGGTACTGGTGCAGGGGCTGGGAGGCTGGCAGTAGCCTCTTCAATGTCGGAAGGATCGAAGATACTGGGTCCCCTCCAAATTTCTACTTCCGGAATGGGAGTCGGTTCCTCTCCTCGAAAGAGGATTATTCGCTCCGGGTCGAAGGTGGACGGAGAGAGGGATAACTCAGGAGTTCTCCCACGACCTCTACCACGTCCCCGGCCACGACCTCAGCCACGGCCTGTGTGTTCTGGAACTGGCTGTATCCTAAGAGGAGCAATGGTTCTTTGTCTTTTCCGGGAGGCTACTGGCTCGCCCCGCCAAGAAGTGTCGATATTATCAGGAGGTGGATTGGCCACCATGTTGCAGGTGCAGCCTCGAAGCATTTCTTCTAGCTGCTCTATGGTGATCTCCTTGTCTTTATAGCACAAGGAGAGCTCATCCGGGATCAGGAGTTTTTCGCCATTTTTGAGCTTCTGGATCATCTCTTGGACCCAATCTCTGAGGCGGGCTCGTTTCTACATTTCTTCCCATGGGATATAGCTGTCGAGTGAGAGAGCGCCGGTAGGACGAGGAGGAATGTATTCATCCAGGTCATCAATGAGCCGCTGGAGCCTTTGGAGAGGCATCGGCTAGGCCGGGGATTACAGGGCAACTATTTGTTCAGCTTATTTCTTGAGCCGCCTTCTGAGGTTCTTCCTCCTATTTTTCTCTTGTCTCTTGGCAATAGCGGTCTCCAAGGGAGTAGGAGGGAGAGGTGCTGGGGCCGGAGTTGATAAATTTTGAGGAGGGTGTCCCCGGACTAGTGCCTTGGCCGAGTGAGGCCGACGACTCTTCTTCGCCCGAATTTCGATCCAGGTGCCGTCCGCTTGTTGTATCTGGAAGGTAGGGTTGATCGCCTGCTCGATTACCTCGAGCGGCAATTCCTGGTATGCCGGAATACTGTGACTGGCGTCCGAAGATGTGTGCGCAATTCGATGCCTTACCCGCGATGGCGATAGCTTTTGAGGAGTCGGTTGACTGGTACTGGCGTTCGAAGACGTATGCGCGGTTTGATGCCTTAGCCACGGTGGCGACAACTTTTGTTGAGAAGCAGATCGAGGGATATGTTTATTGTCCTGCTCTGGCCTTAACCTTGCCTTTGTGATCACGCTGAGGGCCTGGCCTAGCGACGACCGAAGGCGCCGCAGGGTGTTGTTGCTCTGCACAGTTACCCCGACTCTACGGACTGGCTGTGCCGCGTGGCGGTGGGCCCGCCGCTTGAATCGAAGCCACTGAAGACTCCGAAGATGTCTTCTTTGTACTTCGGATTGTGTTAACAGGTAGGCGGAGAGGACCCGATGGCCCATCTACCGAGGGGGTGTGATGAGGCTGAGGCGGGACCTCACCCTGCTTTTGCTTTCCCTTCCTATCCACGAACGTCGGAGACGGAGATAGGACAGGGAGATGACGAGAGAGAGCTGCAGAGCTCATCGTTGTCTCGCCCACCAGAACGTCCTCTCGACCGAGAAGGACCTAGAGGAGCATGGCGGTGTCTTCTTCAGGGAAAGGGAGAGATTCTAGCTCCCGCTAGGATCGCCACTGCACAGCCAAAGTGGCTGGGGTTGGCTGGCCGGATGCTGATGTCTGGGAGCCCACAAGGGCCGGAGGAGCAAGGGAATGGCTAACGTTGACCGAGAAGTCGGTCGGCTCCGTCTCTTGACGGGCATCCCGCTCTCTACGCCTTTGTAATCGCTCGAGCGCTTCTTGGTTGTCAGTCCGGAACTCAAGCCATTCTGGAGGATGCTGATAAGGCAGCCCGTGCCCATTTTCTTGAGGGGAGTCTGGCCGCTCTGGCGCATCCCTGGCGATGCTCAGGGTTTCTTCGACAGCTTGCCGTAGCTTGACGAGTGACATGGAGTTCCCCTCTGCATCGATCTGTTCCCACTGGATCTGTTCCTGGATGAGGTGTTGAACTTCTTCACAGGACTCGATCGTGTGATAGATTCTAGCAAGGAAGGGGCAGTATTGGGGGTGACTACGGTCTCAATGGGTGTAGTCTGCCGGAGGGTCGCGGGTCATGATTTGCCCCCTCTTGACGAGGATATCAAAGAGTCATCGGGTCCTCTCCCTGGGGAAGGAGAGAGGTCTCCGATCGTGCCAGGGCATCTACCCTGGATACCAGATCGAACGTCCCCTTCGACTGGTGCTGGACTCCTCTGACTCATCATCAGAAAGAGAAAATGTAGCCATCATGTGGATGACATTGGCTGAGTGGTGAACCACGCGTGTTGCCTTAGCTAGCCTAGCCCACGTATGGGGTTGTGGTGGATTGACGAGACCACTCTTCATTTTAACGAGGCCGTCTCGGATCAACTTCTGTGCCTGAGTCTTGAAGACGTAGCAGTCTTTAATTGAGTGACCCAGCATGCGATGATACATGCAATAGCTGGGATCGTCGGTCTTCAGGGCCTCATCCGGCTTGCAGATTTCTGGCAGCTTAACAATTTTCTAGGCCATGCAGAGGTTGAAGAGCATCTTCGTATGTTCCTTCTTAAAGGAGAAGGGTGTCTTCATGCGTTTCGAGAAGGAGGGAACGGCTGGCTTTTCCGCTGGCTTTTTGTCAAAGCCGCTGGGTTCGGCCTCCTTACTGGCTTGGGTGAAAGGGGTGAATTCTATGATATTCACCTCCTTACCGGACTGGCGTTCTCGCGCTTGCTTACCCTTTGCTGCAGTATAGCTCAGGTTATCGGTGAAGACCATCTCTATTTTGGCGACTGCCGAATTAAGTTGGTCGAAGCCTTTGATATTTATGCCGAGAAGCTTTTCGCTGACCTCGGCCGCCAGACCTCGACGACATATAGTAATGGCATCCTCCTGGACCTGGATTAACACACCTCATGCTGAGGTCTCGCCACTTTTTGATGAAGTCAAGGGCGCTCTCGCCCTTTTTCTGCCGAAGAGAACAGAGTTCAGCCAGGGAAATCTTTCGCTCGGCCATTTGAAAGCGGTCGAGAAATTTCTTCTAGAGATCCGCCCAGTCGATGACTGAGTTAGGCTTCAGTCGGGAATACCATTGAAAGGCCGTTCTCGTAAGCGAAGTGGCAAAGTAGCGGAGGAGGTACGTGATGGGGACATCACCTCCTGTGCCCACACTCACGGCTCGTCTCCTCGCCCCGGAAGCACCGGACATGGTCTAGTCATTTATTTTGAGTCATATGTTGTATTTTCATATTTTATTTGAGTCATATCATTGTAATTTTCCTTTTATTTGAGTCCAATACCTAGGTTAATGAGTCATCTACCTAAGTTAAGTGTCATAGGGTTGATTAGATTAGTTAATGGGCCCAATTCATTGGGCTAGGCCCAGGGGCGCCTCCTACCCCCTTGGTTATTTGTCATTGTAGCAAGAGTCAGTGACTTTTTGTAAAATGTGGGTTGCCTATGTATAGGACCCCATTCCCCCCAATTTGAAGTCAATGAAATTGCCATATATTGAGTTACAAAGTTCAAGTTTCTTGTGGAGAGAATCCATTAGTGGGGTGTGAAGCCCTAGGGTAAGAAGCCCTTCCATTGCCTCTCTCTCTCTCTCTCTCTCTCTAAGGGGGCCGCCCCCTATCTCTCTCTTCCCCCCCTCCCCAAATTTTGAATTTCCCCTCTCTCTCCTCTCTCCTCCACCTAGGCTCCACCTCATCCACACACCACTAGCCACCCCAACCACCTCATCACTTCCCTAGGTGCATTCATTACCCCTTCACCAACTCCCACCAAATCTCCTCCCTCCCTAAGAGAATCTTGGCCTTCCCAACACAATCCACCCTAGTCCCCATACAATCTTGCAGCTCCAAAGGGGAATTTGAATTGTTTCCCTCCACTCTCTCCACCTCTTCCACTTCCCTTCACCATTAGTCACCTCCCTCCCCTATCTCTTGTGCCATTGGAGCTACTCCCAGCTAGCCAGTTCGCAGCTCAGGATCTGCAGAAGACCAGCAGCTTGCAGAGATGACCTCGACTTCATCCTGGCATCTCTGGAGGCCCAAGTGGTACCGTCGGAAGTGTCTCCTTGTCCTCTTCACAACGGCGGTGGTCTCGTCCCATTATGAGCTCGTGGCTGCCCGGAGTAGCCGTTCTCCCCAAACTACGCTTCTTCTCCCTAACTGTCAACCTGAAGCCGGTTGCAGAGGCTCCCACGGCCAACTTCCTAAAGCTATGAAGGTGGGCCTTGGCTGAGAGTTTCTACACCGAGTCTACTTCTAGTATCAAGAAGCGGATTCCCGTTCGGCATCCGGAGCTGTGATTTCTCATTTTTCTCCCCCAGGTGCGCTGTTTTGTCCACTCTAGGACTGAACAGACACCGAATCATTGTTTGGACTGTCCATATCTACTCCGACCTCCTCCAGCACCCCCGTGGGTCTCCGTTCGAAGAGGACTCAAAAATGAATCCAGAGACTCCGGACAAGCCTTAATCGGAGATGAGGAGCATCCATGGTAGCCTCATCTTCCAGCTGTAGAGGTGCAGAAGCTAATAGAACCAGCAAGCAGAACCCATGTTCGCGCCTCTGCCCCGACCAGCACCGCCTTCCATAAATTCCTCAAAAAATTGGACGTCTTCCTGGGTCAACTACGAACGTTCGCCAACTAGTTTCGTCGACAACGGAGTTCGGGAGAGGCTGCAGCAGTGCCGACTTCGACCGCATATCCCCTCTTCCAGAGGGCGGACAGAACCGTTGATTTTCTTTCACCAAGTTTCTAGATTGATTCTCCCCTTCCCGCCTGGACGGCTTATAGCCCCTCCCTGTGGGAGGTAGTGTTTGAATGTAATTTTGGCTTACCTTCCCCAAGTTCAACCCCCCCTTGCATGGGGCGTAGTGATGTAAAACCTTGAACAGGTCAAAGCTACACCGACGCGACGTGTGGGAACCCACGTTTCCCCGCTCGCCCTCGTCTCCGAACGGATCGATTTCTTCAAACCGGCCGAGTAAGTTCTCTACCGTTGCTCTCCTTTGGATGCCATGTTCCTTCAATATTAGTTCATAAACTCCGCTGGTCCGTGAGAGAGAGCGCCCGGTCTCAAGCCCCATTGCTTCGAGTGACCATCGTGGGTGAGAGTGTGACCTGTGCCCATTGGCACCCGGTCGGCCCCTTTGAATTGGACCTCCATACCCTTGGGAAGTCCCTTAGCCCTGTTGGCCCTCTACCAGCAAGGGTTCAGCCCTCACAACCTCCACTCGACATCACCGAGTTACCACGGGATTTGGGTGAGTGTCGGGTGAGTGGCCGCCGATATCGGTCCATTTCTATTACGAATTGTGCTTGCCTGATAAGGTCCAAGGTGCATGGTCTTGTGACTATTACCCCCAAGGTGGTGTCACATCAATTGGTATCAGAGCAAGTCATTGACTTGTCTCTACAAGTCAAGTCCTAGGGCACGCTTGCATTGGAGTGATCATCGGTCCGACCCTTGCATTGTCCACCCACCATTGTCATCATTGAGTCTAGGGTCAAATGGCTCCTCTCCCAATCATATCCCATGAGTACCTACCAAATGGAGAGCCCATGGAAATTGATTTCATTGACTTAGAGTCCGATAATTGGGTATCCCCCGATATCGTTGCCTCTCTTTCTAGGACCGGACAAATTATGCACAATAGAGACCAAGTCTTTGTTGAATTCCATGGATGGTTTGGAAAGACTAAGTATTTTGATGGGGCTTGGTGTCAAGTAGGAACATTGGCGGGTCCATGTATAATCCTAGGAAAGAAATGGTTAGATGAAAGGAATGCCGACATCAACTCGACATGTCAGACTTGCCTAGTGCATCCGCCACACCTTCCGGGAGCCTTTAAATTCAACAACCTTGTACTCTCCCATCCGTCGGAGTCCCGCCCTTGTTCACCACCCCGGGTGCACCACACACCAGCTATCATCACCCCACCCTCAAAGAACCTTCCCACCCATTATCATTAGAAGAAGTAGCCCACCCACTTTGCCACATGGAGACAAATGCCCCTTCGGATCCTTTCCCCTCCATGGAGGGCACCAATGTCCAAATTGAAGGGGAAGCCTCGCACAAGTATCTTCACCCTACACCACCCTCTCTAGATAAGGTCGAATTCATCTTAGAAGAACCCCTTGTTAGATGGCTAAGGGAGAGCTCGATTAGAGATATCATGGCCCATACCTATCTACCCATGGAGCGAGATCTCCCTCTAGTGCCCATCCACACCACTCACACAACGATCCAATCCTACTATGAGATAGAGGGTTTAGATGACCTCCTCAAAGGCCTAGAATGGTGTGGACGCACTTTTTATTTAACAATTATTTTATTCGTTTGTTGGTTTATTAAGTGCGTGGGCGTGCCAGTCACAAAGTGACAATTTATTCGGGTTTCGTGGAGCCCATGGTGCGCTCGACCTGACTTCGTCAGACGATTCTGTGGTTCGTGTCGAGACCAGATCCTATCGTGCCGTAAAGGTCACGACGTCATTTACATCCCCCAAACGAGGGAACACCCTTGATTAATTGTCGGAATTAGGGGCCCTGCGGCCTAAAAGGATTAATACTGATTGTGCAAGAGTGGGGAGGAACAAATCACACAAGGGCCTGCATCGGATACGAGCCATCGGCCATGTCGGTCACTCGCGGACCTTTTAATATAAGGACGAGGGTCCGAGATAGAAACGCGATGGAAGTCGAGATAAAACCGTTCAAATGTCTGCCGGATGTACGGAAATTTTAGTGGTGGCTCGGAGGGGATCCAGCCTAAGAAGTGGGTCCAATCTAATCGGAATGTCGGCCCGAGGCAAGGTCGGATCATGGCCGTGTTGGGATGACTCCCAAGGCCCAGGCCCAGCCTACGAGGGCCACATTATTGTTCCTTCAGCGCCGGGTCGCGTGAGAGACGGGGCTGCAATGTGGAATTATTAATACCTTATATTGTTTTATCATTATTGTTCTTGTTACTCCGTTGCTTATTCCTCTTTCCGTATCTGTTCCGGGTGATTTCCCTCATCCTGCTTATTGTCATTATTACCTCTTTTTTTGCCCTCTTTCCCCCCTTTTTATTATTATTGTCACTTATTTCATTCATCATTTTTTTATGGATTTGTTCAGATTTATTAATTCAATAATGATTTTTATTAGCTTGTTAGTGCTGCCATTATATACTCGTATATATGTATATCCATATATACATGTATTTTTTTGGGGGGAGAGTTAGCCCCTGGCGGGTTAAAAAGGGGGCTAAAGGGGGATGTACCGCTGAAGAAAGATGGGCAAAAAAGTGTGCCGGCGAAGGGCTGAAGATGTGTGCCATTGAAGGGCTTAAAGGGGGGTGCCGCTGAAGGGCTGAAGGAGGTGTACCGTTGGGGCGCTGGCTGGAGAGTGTATCGGCGAAGGAGGGGAAGGGTGGCGCAGGGTGTCCCAAGGGTGCACTGGAGAAGCGCCAAGAGAGCGTGCCGGGGAAGCCCACAGATAGTGTACCGGTGAAGGAAGGGGGGGTGGCATGCTGATGAAGACATTCCAAAGAGCGCCGGTGAAGGGAGGAGAGGATGTGGAACGCACTAAGTTTCGTTGGGTGAAAATATCGGGATATTGGTGGTCTTTTTATCGGTTTATCTAGTGCGAGGGCGTGCCAGTCACCTAGGTGACAATGTGTTCGGGCTTCGAGACTGGAGTGGTCCGAAGCCCGGGGTGCGCTCCATCTGACTAATCAGATGATTGTGGATATCGGGTCGGGACTGGAGACCCGCCGCGCCATAAAGGGCGCGACGTTAATTACATCCCCTCGGAGAGGGGAAGACCTCTGATTAATCACCAAGAAAAGGGGTCAAATGACCTAAAGATCATTTTTCATTAAAACATGCGAGTTGGGTTGACATGATTTAAACCCTCCGCGTCGGTATGTAAAACGGTGTTCAAAAACCGTACAAATACTTGCTGCGAGTGCGGCGAATTTAATGAAAGTGCGGGATTAGATCCCGGTATATATATATATATATCAGTCACTAAGGACCATCCAGTATTCGGTCGAGAGTTCATATTCGAAGCATCGAAGGTAACAACAAAGACATTCGGATATCTACCGTAGGTACGGCACGTTTCATGTGGGTGCGGGATCGGATCCCGGAAGAAGTGGGTCAATTTGATGAACTATCGGCCCAAGAGGTGCACGGATCATGACCATGTCGGGGATCCCTAGGTCCATGTCCGATACCACGGGGCATCATTACACAGTCCGGGGGAGCGGGTCGTTAAGTGTAAGGCCAAAACTCGACAATGTGCGCCCTCGCACCACGGGGCATCATTACACAGTCCGGGGGGCGCCGTTTTAAGGTGTAAATGGAGATGGGGGGTACGAGAGAGGTGTTAAATCGGCGCGGTGAGGGGTGACAGCGTCGGATTAGGCCACGCCGGGGCATCGTTTCGTTCTGTGGACTTGTTTTGCTTTCTGTTCTTGATTCTATGGCCTACAGAAGGATCAATAGTTAGATTAATTGTTCAATTGACACCCTAGATCAATAGGATGAAGGTTTAAGCATCGTTGATGGTTTGTTAAGGTGAATGAGCAAGAGGTTTAAGTGTTTTATTCGGGGGGGTTCAGTTCACAGAGTTTTACTGTGTGTTTCTTTTCTTTCACCCGTAGGCAAATTCTATGATACATTCATTCATTGTTCTTGGTGTTCTTGACCCTGACGAAAATCGGGCAGCACCTCCCCTAGATCGGAAGGGTCTGGGGGAAAAATATGGGGCGCGCCATGCGGAGAGAACTCCGACGGCCCCGAAACATCCCGGTGCGTGCTAAGCAACGACACCAGTAAAGTTACCCCATTTGGGGCCGGAGATCCCGAGGGCTAGCCTACAAGGGAAACCGGTGACCCATGGGTTGTTGCGATCTTATTGACTCCCCCGTTAGGGGCCGGAGATCCTGAGGGCCAGCCTACAAAGGAACTCCGACGACCCGAGGGTTGCCGTGATCGCGTGGCTGAAGACCACGTGAGAGCCGAAGTCGACGCAAGAACACGGCGGTGGGAAAAAAAGAGCCACTATGGGCTGAGTATTGAGGGGGATTGGGGCATCAAAAATCTCCCAAAGGGGAGTTTTCCTTTCATTCCACAACAGACCGAACTCCGATTACATTGAAGGGGAATACGAAGACAAAGGTCTACATGTGAAGATCACCAAAAGGAAATCAAAGGGGCAGAAGGAAATGCAAAGACAAAGGGGGGAACCGAGCTCTCTTCCCCTCACCTCTCCTTCTTTCTTTCACCCTCTTATCTCTCTTCACACTTCGGAGCAGGGCTTCACCGCCAGTAGAGCGTCCCTCCTCCTGTTGCTTCTTGCCTGGGGCTTGTATTTATAGGGGGAGCAGGGAAGCAAGCTTCCCGTTTCTATGGCTTTTGTTCTGTTCGCAGTTGCCGTTGCTGACGTCGCTGGGGTCACCGTGTCGAGTGCCGTTGTCGTGGACGTCACCTCCGCCACGGCTACAGTGTGATCGGGAGAGGGGCAGAGGCATGGCCTCCTCCTCTGTTGGCATATCCACCGCGAGACACGCGGCTTTCATCATTTGCAGGAGCATGGGTGGCCGACGGACGAAGTGGGCGTTCGACGGTGCAGGGCTCGAGGGTTTCCATTTGAAGAACATGCTTGGATGCCCAACAGGTCGAAGCATACCTTTTGCCATTTTAAGCAGTTCGTCGACGTGCTGTTCGCAGGAAACAGGGGACCGTAATGCCGACGGGATGGGTTGGTTGCTCGCCAGGAAATGCTTCAGAGAAAGGGGTTAAAACGGCGCCACATCCAAAGGGGGGGCGCGCCGTTTTAAGCATCCAAAATGGAGGCCCCCTTCGAGCGCGCCGTGTAGCCAATGAAAATAAAAGAGGTTAAAACGGCACCATATTCCAAAGGGGGCGCGCCGTTTTAAAGGGGGGGGCGCGCCGTTTTAAGGCGCGCCGTTTTAAAGCCCCCTCGTGCCGTTTTAAGCACTAAACGGATTCTTCTCGAAGTCGCGGCCATTTTACGTGAATGTCGACATTCCCGGAAGGTTCCGGTTGCTATGTATGACCTCTACAATGTTCCATTCGCAGCCTTTGGGGCCCGGTCCCAGACTCTGCGTGACTTTCGGTGCACATCGGGCTATGTCGGAGTGCCCGACTCTTCTTTGATTCAGCTCTCGGCACGGCCGGCTGTAGAGTTGTGGCCATATCTTCCGCCCGGGGGGCTCCCTCATCGGCTAGCGGACCACCAAGCAAGTCCTCATCCTGATCGGGGAGGCATGAGGTTTATTTGGCATTTTCATCTTCGGCTTGCTCTCGAGTGTCGAGACGTGCATGCCGTATGATCATCATCGACATTTTTCGACGTCCACAGAGGAGCATGCTGGACTAACTCAAAGTCTGTACATCGTCTGCTAGAGTCTGCACATTATCCATTTGCTACAACTCAAAGTCTGTGCATTGGCTGCTAGCACACACGCGGAGTCTGTACATTCCTCAGTCCAAAGTCTATACATTGGCTGGTTGCTGCGACACGTAGTCTGTACGTCGGCTGGTTGCTGCACACAAGGTCTGTACATTCATTAGCTCAAAGTCTGTACATTATCTATTTACTGCAACTCAAAGTCTATACATTGGCTGGTTGCATGCACACAAAGTCTGTACGTCCATCAGCTCAAAGTCTGTACATTGACTGGTCGCTGCGACGCAAAGTCTGTACATTCATCAGCTCAAAGTCTATACATTGGCTGCATTCATCAGGTCGAAGTCTACACATTGGCTGCATTCATCAGCTCGAAGTCTACACATTGGCCGATCACCGCAACACAAAGTCTGTACATTCATCAGCCCAAAGTCTATACATTGGCTGGTCACCGCAACACAAAGTCTGTACGTCGGATGGTCGCATGTGTACAAAGTCTGTACGTTCATCAGCTCAAAGCCTGTACAATGTCTATGCGACCAACGCACAAAGTCTATACATCCTTCAGCTCAAAGTCTGTACGTTGTCTATTTGCTGTAACTCAAAGTCTATACATTGGCCAGCTCAAAGTCTGTACATTGTCCATTGGCTGCAGCTCAAAGTATATACATTGGCCAGCTCAAAGTCTGTACGTTGTCTATTTGCTGCAGCTCAAAGTCTATACATTGGCCAGCTCAAAGTCTGTACATTGTCCATTGGCTGCAGCTCAAAGTCTATACATTGGCCAGCTCAAAGTCTGTACATTGTCCATTGGCTGCAGCTCAAAGTCTATACATTGTGCTCCACTTCGGGAAAGACCATTCCACGTGAGATGGTGAGGGGGAGAGGGTGTACCGGTGAGGAGGAGAGAGTGTGGGTGGGGAGGAGCGTGCTGCTGAAGGGCCAAGAAGGTGTGTCGTTGAAGGGCTGTTAGAGTGTGCCGCTGGGGGGGTTGATAGGGTGTACCGGCGAATACTGGAACAGATGCGTCGATGAAGGCCCACTCCTCTATTACTTATTTTTAAGGTTTTTTTTCTTTTTTTCTTTGATTTCTACGTAGTTTTATACAAATCTTTTCTCCTTCTTCTTGCAATCTGTTGTTGTTCTATTTATTTGTTGCTTTTGTTGTCTTTTGCTATGTATTTATTATCCCATTTGTTTGTTGCATCCTTTTGCCTTTTAACGTCTTGTTATTTTCTGACGAAAATTCGGCAGCATCTCCCCTTGACCCGAGCGTAAGGGAGATAAAGGGAACGCGCCCACATGGAGTGGCAGAACCCGACAGTTGGAGGTGGGCGCTCGAGAGCGGCAACACCTTAACAAAACCTCAGAAAACTCAGAGGAAACGACAGACGGGAAACCTCTAAGACAGGACAGGGTGTACTGGAGAGGGGGTTAGCCAAGGCTCCAAAAGGGTTGACCTGTTAATTGGGGGCAGGGTGTCAGACCGATCAAACCCACAGGGACCCCTGGCAGGAGGGGAGAAGGCTCACAGGGGCAACCACGGGTGAAGACGTTGGGCTTTACAGGAGGAGGTTTGTGGCCTCAAACCATTGAAGGTGGCGCCGGATCCGGAGGAAACCGTCGGCGTGGGGGATGAAACCAAACACCGGAAAGGGGAGAAAAAGACGATCAAGCACACTGTGGCTCAAACCAACGAGACGAAGAGAAAAACCCACTGGGGGGGACGATCTTCATTCATGGGGGAACAAAGGGACCGTAGCCATCCATATACATTATAAAGCATGCCCGAGCTAAGGCTACAGACAAGAAAGAAAATCAAAGCATAAAAGAATGGAGAGGGAGAAAAGGGAACAAAAGAAGAGGAAGTGTTAGGGATCGAAGCAGGGACGACCGTCCACTGCTCTTTCCCCCACCTTCTCCTGCTACATCAAGCTCTCTCTCTCTCTTACTCTCTTTTCTTTGCCTGGTGGTCGTCGGAAGACTCCATGCCGGAGCCCTCTCCCTTTTCTTCTCTCTTTTCCCTTCTACTCGTATGTGGCTCTGTGTCTGTTCGTCCCTTCTTTCATCTGTGCCTCTTCTCTCTGTCTCCCCTTTCTTCGCCAGAATGGGAGTGGTTTTATACTCCCAGCAGTGGGAGCCCTCGAGCACGACAGTCGGAGGCGGGAAGTGCTGGGTCATCATGGGGTTTTACTTCCCCCGTCCTGGATGTCAGGGGAGTAGTCTACGTGGCCCAACCTCCAGTTTACACCTCGGACAGCTTACTGCGCACCGAAGATCCGTAAGGCATGGACATCACGTCGTTCGGCCATTGAAATGCCTTAACGCTGTGCCGCTGGCGTGCTCAAGAAGTGTGACGCTGGGAGGGCCAAAGGCCATGCCGCTGAAGGGCTGCCCAAGCGTGCCGCTGAAGGGGGCAAAAGGCGTGCCGCTGAGGGCCAAAGGGGGCGTGCCGCTGAAGCCCCAAATGGGTGTGCCGCTGAAGCCCCAAACGGGTGTGCCGCTGAAGCCCCAAACGGGTGTGCCGTTGAAGCCCCAAATGGGTGTGCCGCTGAAGCCCCAAATGGGCGTGCCGCTGAAGCTCTCAATGGGCGTGCCGCTGAGGACCAGGGGCTGTGCCGCTGAAGGCCACCCTGGGTGCATTTCTGAGCCCGTTCTGAGCCCGAGTCATGGTCCGTCTGGTTTTCTTCGAGGCCCATGAATTGTGGGGCTCTTGGTGGTTAGTTTCTCTTCACCGTCGTGACTCCGGGGACGGCTTCACGGCTGTGTGTGTATTCAGAGAGTCCGGATGGCCTTCCCTTCTTCACAGTCTCTTCAGTTGACGTCGCTGTTGATGGTGGACTAGTTGGGACATATAATAGTGCAATTTTGCATGTCCACAAATGCCCCCCACCCACGGGTAGCACATGCGAAGGATGAGCCAGGCGGTGCCCGTGGGTGTACTTGTCTCTTCTTCCCTTTGTTGGTGCCGACATGGTGTCAGGAGCTGATATGGTATGCTTGTCTCTTCTTCTCTTCATCAGTGCCGACAGGATGCCGGGAACTGAAACAGCATGTTGGTCTCTTTGCCTCTTCATCAGGGCCGACGAGATGCCGGGAACTGAAACAGCATGTTGGTCTCTTTGTCTCTTTGTCAGCGCCGACAGGGTGCCGGGAGCTGACATGATATGTTGTCTCTTGGTCTCTTCGTCAGCGCCGACAGGGTGTCGGGAGCTGACCTGGTTTGTTGTCTCTTGGTCTTTTCGTCAGTGCCGTCAGGGTGCCGGGAGCTGACCTGGTTTGTTGTCTCTTGGTCTCTTCGTTAGTGCCGACAGGGTGCCGGGAGCTAACCTGATATGTTGTTTCTTGGTCTCTTCGTCAGTGCCGACAGGGTGCCGGGAGCTGACATGATATATTGTCTCTTGGTCTCTTCATCAGTGCCGACAGGGTGCCTGGAGCTGACATGATATATTGTCTCTTGGTCTCTTCGTCAGTGTCGACAGGGTGTCGGGAGCTGACATGATATATTGTCTCTTGGTCTCTTCATCAGTGCCAACAGGGTGCTAGGAGTTGACATGATATGTTGTCTCTTGGTCTCTTCGTCAGCGCCGACAGGGTGCCGGGGACTGACGTAGTTCATTTGTCTCTTCTTCTCTTCATCAGTGCCGACGGGGTGTTGGGAACTGACGTAGCATGTTGGTCTCTTTGTCTCTTCATCAGTGCCGACGGGGTGCCGGGGACTGACGTAGTTTATTTGTCTCCTTGTCTCTTTTCTTTTCTCTCTTTTTTTTGAACCACGTTACCGGTACAAGCGCCCTTTAGGGTTTTCGCCGGTACCGGCCCGCTCTTGCTTTTGCCCACACGCCCTCTCGGGTTTTCACGCGGCGGGGTACCCGATTTTGCCTGTAGCGCCCTTTCGGGTTTTCGCCACAGCCGGGTTGTTGCCATTTTTACCATTGTCCCCGTATAGGGGCAAGTCCAGCGGGGCACCTCTATTTTAAGCCCCTCTTTCTTTTTTTTTCCCTTTTTTTTCTTTTGAAGAGCGGGTAATATGTAATTGCTGGCTAGGGCTCGAAGCCTTGTGCCGAAAGACATGGTTCCTTCGTCGGCAAGAAGATAATGCCAACGCAACAGAGGGATTTCAGCCGATTCAGACGTAAGGTCCGTAATGGCAATATTGTGTGGAGTGGGTGGCTAGGGCACGGAGCCTTGCGCCGGGACGGGACTTGTTCGTTGGCAAGGGACTAATGCCAGTGCAAGAATAGAGATTTTGCCGATTCGGGCGTAAGGCCCATAATGGCGATTTTGTATAAGAGGAGGTGGCTAGGGCACGAAGCCTTGTGCCATAGAAGATTTATTTGTTGGCGGGGAACTAATGCCAGTGCGGGGGTTCCTTGCTCGGACGGGCGCCTGTCGGTCCAGAAGAACGTGAGGATGGACCGCTCCCCTGCAGACGTCCGCCATTGTGCATTATTTACTCATATATGCACACATATATTATTTGTGCATACGCCCATGTATATATGTACAACTATACATGCATATATGTATATATATATATATGTCTATTTAGTTATTTTATTCATTTTTCTTTGCCTTGGATACATACACCCCCCCTTTCTTTATTTTCCCTTCCCTTTTTTTCTTTTCTTTTCTTTTCCGTCCGCCATTGTGCATTATTTACTCATATATGCACACATATATTATTTGTGCATACGCCCATGTATATATGTACAACTATACATGCATATATATATATATATATATATGTCTATTTAGTTATTTTATTCATTTTTTCTTTGCCTTGGATACATACACCCCCCCTTTCTTTATTTTCCCTTCCCTTTTTTTCTTTTCTTTTCTTTTCCTTCGTTTTCTTCTTTTCTTTATCTTTTCTCTATTTTCCTTCTTTTCTCACCCCCCTTATTGTCATATAAAAGGGGCGGGGGCGGTTCATTCGAACCACCCCCTTTCAAACTTTCCCCCTCCTCTCTCTCTTCGGTGGCAGACAACCGTTTGCCCCCCTCCCTCTCTTCTTCGTCTTCTCTGTCACCGAGCGCCACCGCCACGGTCACCGCCGTCGTCGACGTCGCAGCGGTGAGGGGACAGCCGTGGAGGCCCCCCCTTCTCTTCTCTGTTCTCCCTTCTTCTCTTCCCTCTTTTCCTTTTCCTTCTTTTTCTTCTCCTTCGTCCCCTCTGTCTTCCTTTCCGTTCGGGGCACGGCGAAGCCCTAGGCCTCCTCCTCCCCCCTCTTTCATTTTTTTCTTTTCCCTCTTCGTCTTCCTTTCTCCTCCCTTCCTCCTCCTTCTTCTTCTCCGTCTCCGGTGTCGTGGACGACCATCGGTCGTGTCGGTGAGGAGGCGCCAGGCGTGTCGGGCAAGCACGCGTCGGCTGTGCCGCTGGGAACGGGCGTGGGTGTGCCGGGAGAGTGGCGTGGAATGTGTCGGGTAGAGGAGGGGCGCAGTTGTGCCGGTGAAGGCACTCCGTAGTGTGTCGGTGAAGCAGCTGGGGGCGTGCCGGGGAAGGCTACTAACGGGCGTACCGGGAAAGCGACGCTGGGGCCTTGTGTGGGGAGGTGTCCAGGGTGTACCGAGGGAGCACCGAGGGGACTGTGTCGGCGAAGGCTATCTGGGCGTGTCGGGGAAGCGCCGCAGAGGGCGTATCGGCGAAGGCAGCTCAGGGTGTGCCAGGGAAGGTACTGAGGGCGTACCGGGGAAAGGCCTTAGGCAGTGTACTGGTAGGGGTAAACATGAAGACTTCTTCGACTGGCGGACTGCTGGTGTTGCCTCTCGGGGCCCACCATGACTTTGTTGGGGCCGTCACTCCTTGTGGACGCGCACCCGTGTTTTCCCTTATGCGTCTGGCCTAGGGGAAACTCTGCCAAAATTTCGTCAGAAATTGGCAGTGTCTTATTCATTTTACTTGTAGTAGAGCCCCTTTACAGTTTTCATTCCCCTATGCCCGTGGCTTATTCTGATCTTCTTCTCTCGTACCTTTGCAGATAAATGGCTGCTCCAAGCGGTTCTTCTGCTCCTGCTTCCGCTATCGGTGCCGACCTTGTTCCCCAGGCTCCAGTGCCAGCCGTCACATGGCTCAACGTGGAGGAGCTGGATAGGGAGCATGCTGAGATAGCCGTGCTAGCCGAGTCCTCGGGTTCCGAGGGTGAGACAATAGACTATAATCGGCTCTCTCGGGTCAAGAATCGCTTTACCTTCGATCGGACCGGTGAATATCGGAGGGACTTCCCGAAGGACAAGCATCTGATCCGTTTTATGAAGTACTTTTGTTCCCGGGAAAGGAGGGAGCTGCGGGCCTTGCGGGAGGTCGAGCAGGTGATCTTGCAGGCTCGCGACAGTCTGTTGTATAGCATTCCGAGGAGCATCCCAATGTATTTGGTGGGGGAGGACCGGGAATGGAAGCCCATCCTGGGGATCGAAGGAGTGCTACCGGCCGAAGATAAATTGGTGCGAGCACCTCAGTTCACTCCAGCGAAGTGGGATATGTCTGCTGGGCGGGTGCAGGGTGAGCCACCCCGCTTCGGTTTATTCTTGGCTCCCCTGAAATGGGGCTACATGGAGGAGCCATTTATCTTGGATTGTCTGGCCATCAGGTTCAAGTACAAGCTGGCGCTGGGCTGGTTCGGGGAGCTAAAGCTTCAAGACGCTCACAGCTTCCGGGAAGGGGCAGTAGAGTTTACGGAGTACGTGTTGTTCAACTATGCTCCGTTGCTGGTCCGGGTCGGCATTTACCACAGAGTGTACGCCTCTCGGTACGGCTACCCCATCTCCAAGGGTCTCTGCTGTGGCATGATAGAAGTATTCAGCGTGGAGACCAACACTTTCTATACGGCGGAGGGCGAGACTTCACTTGATTTGTGGAGCCTCAGTCAGCTCACCGGCTTGCCCATTGACGGGGAGCCTTATGAAGAGGTATGCCTTCCTGACCTGATCAAGGATGAGACCAATGGGGACGGCTATTATTCCCTTGGCTACTCGTACTGGTATCTTATGAAGGCATACCGGGAGCTATACCAGCGGGCGCACGGTGGGAGGCAGCCCCCCCGTGGGGACCGGAAGAGGGTGCACCTGACCCTGTGGCTGTAGTATTTCTATGATGGGCTGAAGCAGTATGAAGAGTTTCCGTGCGTCGGGACCGCTGTCGCTCGCAAGAAGCGTGCCAAGCCCAAAACTGATGTGAGAATCCCTTCCAGAGGACTCTGGAGTGGCCCCAATCCGATGGGGGTTGACCCGTTGACACACTGCGCCGCCTATCTGACATATTGGCTGTGCTCATTTGCCATGCCATACGGAGATGAGACAGTTATTCGACCGGATGCCATTTATCCGGCCTGTCAACTGGTGTGGGGAGTCAAGCTTTCCTTGTGCCCGGCCACTCTCTGCCTGATATATAAGATGCTGGGGGACATCAGCACTCACCAATTCTCGAGGCAGGCCCGATACGTGTGCCCGCTACATTTCTTCAATGCGTGGGTCTGCTCGTTGTTTCCGGAGTTCGCCCCTCGCACTCTGCAGGACTGGGGGCTGGTGCCGAGGATGTTGGAGTTTGCCAGCGCAGAGCCAGGCTCTACTTCCCTGCGGCTGTATGACATTCGGGGCCGGCTGACAACGATTCCACGGGACGCGACTGGTACCATCCACTTCTGGGCGTTGGATGCACATTCTAGCCCCCTGGTGAACAACAAGAGGGAATGCAAAGATGACCAGGTGGAAAAGTATATCCACCCGATCAGCTAGGAGATTGTGGTCCGGCTGCTGCTGGAGCCCGAGCTCAGGGACTGGGCGTTATCCATCCGCCCGAGCATGCTGGCATTCAGGAAGGGGGAAAACTTGCTGCTGGAACCATATTGCCCATTCCTGTTCGGCCGAAATTTCAAGTATGACCAGCATATCCCTGTCTATCATGCACAGTTTGGCTTGCCTTCCCTAAATCTTCAAGGGAGTTCTACTGCCGAGCATGCCAGAAGCTGGTGGGACTTCTTCCACCGAGCAGACTCTGCGACTTTCAAGGTGCCGGCCCCCGGTCGTATTCCTCGGGTGACCCCGGAGTATATAAAGTGGTGGAATGCCCGGAAGGCTTTTTATCGGCTGCACAAGACCGATTGCTGGGACGGAGTCGAGAGGAAATTCCTGAGTAGGCAGCCGGTACCGGTGCTTGATATTGAGCCAGAGCATCTCCTTCGTCTCAAGAACAGGCAGGAGAAGGAGGTGGTGGCATATCTGGCC
Organism: Amorphophallus konjac; assembly: GCA_022559845.1. Lineage (NCBI taxonomy): Eukaryota > Viridiplantae > Streptophyta > Magnoliopsida > Alismatales > Araceae > Amorphophallus > Amorphophallus konjac. Next base: position 240,399,601 of record CM040127.1, read on the forward strand.
GCCCGCCGCGAAGCTCGGGAAGCGAGGCCGACACCAAAAGTGGAGCTACCGTCGGTGGCGAAGGATAACTACAAGAAGACCCTGAGGGACCTTTGCCGGATAGGGAGTGACCGTCTGGAGCTCATTAATTATCCGCTCCCCGTGGAGGAGGAGGGCACCCCCGCAAAGAGCTGGCGTCCGGATGTTGTACCCCTTGTGCTTTGTTGATGATGTGGTGTTTTAATGATAGCAACATGAATGAGTCACCATATTGTTCTGTGGAGAATACATATGTCTGATCTGTTCACATGAATGCATATGACTGTTTTGTTCTGTGGAGAATGCTATGTTTGAACTATTCTGTGGAGAATGCATGAGTGTGTTATATCTGATCTGTTCTGTGGAGAACGCATGAGTGTGCTAGCTCTGTGGGTCGACCCCCTTCTTAGATGGGTCGACCCCCCTCAAGTCTATGCATCAGATTCGCACGTCTATACATCTTGCATTCTCAAGTCTATACAGCCTATGTGCGTCTCCATGCATTTCTGAAGTCTACACATTGATTAGTTGCACGTCACAGAGTTGAGATGGTCTGTACATTCTTCAGGTGCATATCTCAGCAAGTCTATACATTGGACTTGAACATATAGGAAGTATGTACGTTGACTAGGCAGCAAGTCTGTACAGCCCAAGTCTGTACATTGCATCATGTTGTTCATGCAGTGTCTTTCAAAGTCTATACATTCATGCTTGTTCATTCATCCAAGTCTGTACAGCCTTTTTGCATTGGACTTAAAGTTTATACATTTGGCAAGTCTGTACATCGAACTGTTCATACATTCATCTCAAGTCTATACATCCGATTGTTCAGCTTGTGGCTAAGTCTGTACAGCGTCTAGTGTTTCTTGCAAAGTCTGTACACTGCAGTGGTTGTATAGACTTAGAGCTGAAGTCTGCACATTGCTATCTTTACCTACGCTCAAAGTTTGTACACTGCATTGGCATCTTTACCTACGTGATGAACTGAGCAAGTCTATACATTCTTAATCTTTACCTATGCTCAGTTCCACCAAGTCTGTACATCGGGCTCTCACTCAAAGTCTGTACAACATCATGTTCATATGCTTCCAAGTCTATACTTTGCACTGTAGCTAGAACTATGCGAGTCCATACATCGCTGTATTGGCCAAGTCTATACATTGCACTGTAGCTAGAACTGTGCAAGTCCATACATCGCTGCATTGGCCAAGTCTATACAATGCCATTTTTTCATGCATGTTAGCAAGTCTGTACAGCCTGTGTTCACAACACAAAGTCTATACATCGCATGCTCACATAAACGCCAAGTCTATACATTGGCTTTGCTTGCATGAGCTTGAAGTTTATACATTGGCTTGAAGTCTATACATTCGTTGCCTTGCATTGCATCAAGTCTATACAGCCCTTGAATTGGCAAGTCCATACATCGTTCAGTTGTTTGTCTAAGTCTATACACTATAAGACCAAGTCTGTACAACCGTCTGCATGCATTATCCTTCAAGTCTATACATCATCCTCCATCTCACTTAGCGTCTCATGCTAAGTCTGTACATTAGACAAGTCTATACATCATGCATGCATCGTCTCTCAAGTCTGTACAGGATCTGCCTAGAATGCATTGTTCATCAAGTCTATACACTCTGTGTGTCTGCATTGCATTCATCAAGTCTATACACTCTTGTGTCTGCATTGCATTCACGCTAAGTCCATGCACTGCACTTGGGCATTGTTCTTCACAGCATGTCTGTACACTGCTTTCTCATGCATGCAATCAAAGTATGTACAGCTTATGTTCGTAGCGGTCAAGTCTGTACATTGCTTTGTCATGCACATAAACGTGAAGTCTATACATTGCTTTAGCTTTGCATTCACAGAGTCTGTACATTCTTTCAGCATGACAATGCATTCACTTGCAATGTATATACTTTGTTGTCTGCAGCTGAACATGCATTTCACTCTAACTCTGTACATGCCTTACATGAAGTCTATACATGCTGCTGCTTAGCATTCACTGAGTCTATACAATGCCACAGTCATGCATGCGTGAAGTATGTACAAGGCCAAAGCACTGCATATATGTAGTCTGTACATGGCATTGTTCTACATTCACCAAGTTTATACAATGCCATAGCCACGCATTCATAAAGTCTGAACATTGCATCATGAAGTCTGTACATCGCTTCTGTGGTGCCTTCATCATGTCTGTACATTGAGGTCGCATGCTGGGATTCAAAGTCTACACATTGCAATGTCTACACACTGCACATTACTCCCTACAGAGTCTGTACAAGGTTTGTTGTATTAAACTGATAAGTTCCTTCGACTGACTGACAGGGACTAAAGTGCAAAGATGAAGGATGGGCACGTGATCTGAGGACAAGGGGAGTGACCAGATTGTGACACGTGTACTGAAAGCCTGCTGGATGCTGCCACGTGGCCCAAGGCTTTTGGGCGGAGATGTGGAAGACACACGCCCTATCTGCTTCCTGCTGCTCTATATATATGAAAGCCTCTTCCATCAGAAGGAGGCTGATCGACTGAAGCAGAGGATAGCCTGCACGATCCTGTGAGAAAGAAAAGAGAAGTAGAAGAAGCAGAGAAGAAAAAGAGAAAGAGAAGAAGAGCATAAGAGAAAGAGAGAGATAGAGAGAGATAGAGAGCTCGAGCAGAGAAAGAGAGAGAGATAGTGGATATCTGGCATTTGGATCAAATCCAAGCCAGAGCTGCTCCTTCGAGAGCTATATCATTTGTGCTTTCATTTACAGCTTTCAGTCGCTGATTGTCTTCTTGTTTTTGTTTCATCTTTTATCCTTTCTTCAAGCTGTTAGTCAGCGTTTGCATAGGTGCTACCTATGGACGGGTAAGCTGTAATCCCCAGCGGTTGCAGTGGTGGATTCCACTGGACAGCAAGCTGTGTTGCTCAGCGGATTGTATGGCAAGCTGTGATGCCTAGCTGTTCAAGCTGTGAGTCAGCGGAAACCACACTCGGGTTTGAGTGTGGCGTGGATGTAGGTCTGCAGGACCGAACCACCTAAAAATCATTATGCAGTGGTTTGATCTCTTTGTGGGTTTGCCGCTAGATGAATGCATAGGGTCGATATGGTTTGATTTTCTATATGTGTTCATTTCATTGCTGCGCACACTATATGTTTGACTGTGGTATTGAGAGTTCGTTAACATTGTTCCTAAGTCACTAGTTAGTTCATCTATAAGCATTTCAGTTGTCTTAATACATCTGAATTCCGCAATTACTTATGGGGCTTCTGGTTGTATTAGGAAGAATTTCTTAATTGGGTGAAGTTTTTAAAGGGTATATTCATTCACCCCCCCTCTGAATACATAGCACCGAACCCAACACCGAAGAGAGACCCGATCTGCCCATACCGCACGTTCATGAGGCGGGAGGAGAGGAAGCCCGAGAATTATAAGGACACCACATGGCTGTATGTCCTGATGCGAGTGAATGGGCTGAGGATTGAGGACCAGACGGCCGTCATCCTGAGCAAGCACCTGCACATCCCATACTATTATGCTGACGGGTGGGGCATGGACCACTTCAATCTTTTCTGCCACCTCTCGTCGAAGAAGCATGCGGACCTAGATGCTCTCACTGATCGCTGCCAGAAGATCGAAGACGTGTGCTGGCTGGTCCGAGAGGCGGCGCGTCGGGACAAGGAGCCGTCCCTGAGCTACTGGCCGATAACGCTTCGGTTGTACACCGATCCTCACGGTATTTAATTTTCCCACTCCTTTTATTCTCATTGCTGCGGCCTTAGCAGATTATCAGATGCTAACCATATGTGTATATATTTATTCTTCTTAACAGACCACCCTGATAGCACACAGATGGCGACATACCGTAATCTCCTTCGACTCGTACAGAAGCCCGCCTATTTTGAGGCGGCACTGCCAGCTCCGACTACGGCTCCGCTGCCCAAAGCTACGAAGAGGTCCCGGGCGAAGTCACCCGTGAAGAAGGCAGTGGATACCGCCAAGGTGGCCGGGCGACGAGAGGCGAACCGCAGGAAAATAGAGGCTGCTAAGGCTTCGATGACTATTCCTTAGGCGCCAAGAATTCCCTCCTTCGAGGAGTTTGAAGCCACCCGGGTCGAGCCGGGTCAGCCTGCCAGTTAAAATCTCCCGCCCTTCGTATTTTTCAGGGTCCGGCTTTACTTTGGAGCAAGGACTTCACACATGAGCATTTCTTCCCTTTTTTGTTTCAACTGCCGTGGAAGAGCCTACGCCCGCGCCCCTTCCTGACGTAGGGGAGCCAGCATTTATGCCGATCCCCGATATGGGTGATACTACGTCCGCAGCCGAGGTGAATTCGGCGCCAACTCCGACTCCCCCACCACAGGCCAAGGGGAGGTCCCGGGCGAAGTCGCCCATTAAGAAAGCATTGGCCACCGCCAAAGTGGATGGGCGGCAGGAGGCAAAGCGAAGGAGGGCAGAGGTCTCCCCGGCTTCAGCAATCGTCTCTCCGGTGGCTCCCATTTTATCATTCGAGGAGTTCGAAGTCACTCGGGCTGGACCGAGCCGTCCTGCCGGTGAGACTTGTCGACCGCTAACATTCTTTGGGATTTATTTGCTCCCCTTTGGTAAGGCTTTCATGTGTGCATGACACGTGTACTTCTTCCTTTCAGCCGGTGCGGAGGGGCCGGCACCTGCACCGACCTCGGGTGACGGCAAGGCCGCGTGTCCCCGAGGCAGCGTCGCCCGTCAAGGAGGCCGTTCGTGAGCCGCCTCATGTTGCAGAAGCCAAAGGGGGTAGTCGTCTTCGTCCGCTTGCTTGACTTCCTTCATTCTTTGAGAACCCATTGGCTTTGATATGACTCACCTTTTCCTTTATGCGACAGGCGATGATGCGGCAGCTATTGGGCTATTGGGCCCCCGCTTACATCTCCCGGCGACGCACATGTATGTGAGGAAGAGGTTGAAGTCTGGGGTACTAGCCTCGCCCAGCCCGCGTGAGGACACGCCGATCACCGATCTCGAGGTGGAGGCCCCCTTGCCAGCGAGGGAAGAACCCGTGGCAGTTGAGTCTTCGTCGAGCGAAGAGGTAGATTATGACTACTCTTCCGACGAAGTGGCCTCTGGCGAGGGCGTGTTTGAGACGTCTGAGCCGCCCGAGCCGATCTTCAAGGCCCCTTCACTTGCTAGCTGTCTAAGCCTAATGGAGGAGGCTGCCGTAAGTGTAAGCTTATTCGCGCAGGACTCCTTCTGTGGTCGCCCACTAACTTCGTTCTTGTTATGCCCGAATTTTTAAGAATCAATCGAGCCAGAGGCTATGGAGGAAGCTGCTCCAGCTATGCCGGTCGACCGCCCGGCGGGAGCAGATGCGGGCCTGGGCAAGTGAGCCCTTTTATTCGAAGCCCTTCAGCAGGAGTCAGCTGTGGAGATTTCAAGTGCTCGCGGAACGGCGGATGAGCCTCTGGAGGAGGGGGAGATTACACCTGAAGGCAGCATCGTCCCGGTGGCCGAGGTAAGCACGTGGGCCTTATGGTTCTTCCCCGCCTTTTGATCTTGCCTGATTCATTCTAGGTAGCGGATGGCTAACTCTGCTTCCCATGATTAGGTAACGCCGACGCCAGGGGAGACGTCTGGCCGTGTCCGGAAGGCTGTCGCCAAACGGAGGCCGAGCATTGGTCCGATAGTGGTGGAGGGGCTGGTTTCGATCTCAGACTCGGGGGCAGAGAGCCTCGCAGCACTTGTGCAAGCGGGAGGCATACCCCAGCTGATGGTTCCGCTTCCGCCTCTCCCGAAGCTTCCGGCCCAGGTAGAGGACCCGCTCTTGAAGAGGATATTTGCGGGACTCCGTGCGTATCTAGAGGGGTCCCAGGCACAGGAGAGAGGCCGACCAGCGATGGCTTCGGGCCCGGCTTTGCTCGAGGCCCCTCCTTTGCCTGCAGCAGTGGCACCTGCATCCCCGTCCAGGGAGACGGGGGCGACGCCAAGCGAGTCGACGATGGCCTTATCCATCCCCCTGGCGATGACCAGCCAGGGGTCTTCTGTCGAGCTGCGCCGGCCAGGGGACTTGGCCCTTGCTCTTCCATCTTCTTCAGCCGCCGTGGACGCTGATTTGTGGGCTGAGGTGGACGGCTCTGTAGATTTTGTCCCCCCGAGGGTACCCTCGGTCAGTCACACCTCATCAGGCGCTCCGGTTCGACAGATGTTGGTAACATTGCGAACGATGCTCTTCATCGATCTTTCCCTGTCATATCGGGAGGTGGAAAGTATAGTGACGCAGCTGACCGGGGCACTGCAAGTGCTGGGCTGTCCACTCAAGGAATGGTCGCGGCAAGTTTTATTGCTGCTAAAGTATGTCAGACGTCGCGAGTTCATCGAGACCCAGGCTCCCGACGAACGCGCCGCGCTAGATGCCCAAGCAGATGAGTATTTGCAAACCTTGGAGGCACGGCGCCGTAATGAAGAATGCCATGGGGAGGCCTTGGAGGATGGCCAGGGTCATGTTCGCTCCCTGAAGGGCCGAATCGTGAAGCTGGAGGGCTACCTTGCAGCGGCCCGAAAGCGTGGTCGAGAGGGAAGGCGAGGCTCTTGCCGTTGCCCAGGTCGAGACGGCGTCCGTGGAGGCGGAGCTCGCTCGACTCGAAGAACGGAGGGGCCGACTGCGTGATATGATGAACTTCCCTTGCGTCGGAATCCTCCCTCTTGAGGACATCTTCAAGGGCATTGACTAAGCGCCGCTCCCTTGCTTCTTTCTATTCTCTTCTTCTTTTTTGAGATGTAACCCAGGGGTATGCCCCGAAGCACATGTAGTTTACCCTTTCTTGAATAGAACAGAGCATTTACTACCTCGCACGTCCTTTCAGTGCGCATTCGCCCCAAGGGGGATCTCTTTTCTCCTCCCTTCTCTTTTGTGTATATTGTCTTCTTCCTCCTCTTTCCTCCCTTTGTTGTGCCAAAACACATTGGCGGGGTGTGAATCTTCGCGGTGATTCGCTCTGGGAGAACCAGGCAGGAACCCATGTCAGGGCACGGGAGAGTGCTCGCCCTCCCAGGGGGGAGGACGAGAGAACCACTCCAGAATACCAAATGGGTGACTTACCGGTCTCGCCATAATGTTGGAACCACGCACTGGCCTCAGGCGGGGAGCCTTGGTCAGAGACCGGGTTTCTCGTTGCCCGGAGGGGACGGAGAGAAGAGTTTGTTTAGTCAAAGGCCTGGGCGGAAGGTCCAAACCAAAGGGGTACTCACCGCTCAGGGAGGACGGAGAGAAGAGTTTGTTTAGTCAATGGCCTGGACGGGAGGTCCAAGTCAAAGGGGTACTCACCGCCCGGGAAGGACGGAGAGAAGAGTCTGTTTAGTCAATGTCCTGGGCGGAAGGTCCAAACCAAAGGGGTACACACCGCCCAGGGAGGACGGAGAGAAGAGTTTGTTTAGTCAATGGCCTGGACGGAAGGTCCAAACCGAAGGAGTACTCACCGCCCGGGGAGGACGGAGAGAAGAGTTTGTTTAGTCAATGGCCTGGACGGGAGGTCCAAACCAAAGGGGTACTCACCGCCCGGGGAGGACGGAGAGAAGAGTTTGTTTAGTCAATGGCCTGGACGGGAGGTCCAAGTCAAAGGGGTACTCACCGCCCGGGGAGGACGGAGAGAAGAGTTTGTGTAGTCGATGGCCTGGACGAGAGGTCCAAGTCAAAGGGGTACTCGCCGCCCATGGAGGACGGAGAGAAGAGTTTGTTTAGTTTTCAGTATCTCTGCTGATACAGGGCAATGACCAGAAATGGGGGGGCGTTCCCCCCTCTTCTTGGCTTTTATTCTTCCCTTGCTCTTTTCCCTTCTTCTTTCTTTTCTCTCTCCCCTTTTCTTCTTCTTTTTCTTTCTTTTCCTCCTTCCTTTTTCTTTTCTCTCTTTCCCTTTTCTTTTATCTTTTTTTTTCTCTTTTCTCTTCTTCTTTTTTTTTCTTCTTCCTTTTTTTCCTTTTTTTTTCTCTTCTCTTCCCTCTTCTTCTTTCTTTCTTTTTCTCCTCTTCTCCTTCTTTCTCTCTTCTCTTTTTTTACTTTCCTCTTCTTTTTTCCTCTTTTTTTTTCTTCTCTTTTTCTTCCTTCTTTCTTCTCTTCTCTTTTTTTTAAAAAACATGGATAGCGGTCAAGTTGTTCGGGCATCAATCACGCAAATCCGCCCAAAATAGGGCGAAGAATAATATTATTGATTGAATGGGGGCACCGGAGCGTGGTACAGTCTCAAGTGCCTTACATTAAGAGGCGGGAATTAAACTTTCCCGCGGTGGTTGACAATTACATAGGCTCCGCCTTCGTAGACTTTTTGGACTACGTAGGGTCCGAGCCAGTTCTCATTCAGTTTGCCCTTGGGGTTGGCAGCCATGAGATCTCTTCTCTTGACCATGACAAGGTCACCCTTCTTGAATTCGCGTTCCTTGACTAGCTTGTCAAAGGCACGTGCAATCCGGGCCTGGTAGACCTGAATGTTCTGTTGGGCCTGAAGCCGCTTCCCTTCCAGACTGGAAAGTTCTTCGAGTCTTCGCTCGACGTTGGTCTGCCCTTCAAGGACAAGCCCATGCTGAATGGCGACCCTGAGGGAAGGTATCTCCAATTCAATGGGGACGATTACCTCCGAGCCGTATACGAGAGAAAAGGGCGAGCAGCCTATTGGGGTCTTGTATACGGTTCGGTATGCCCATAGCGCCTCGTACATCCTCTCTTCCCAGTCCCTTTTGTTAGAGCTAACAATCTTGGCCAGGAGGGTGCAGAGTGTCTTATTAAAAGCTTTGGCCAGCCCATTAGCCTGTGGATTGTAAGGAGTCGATGTCCTCCAATCAATTTTATATTTTTCTGCTAGTCGGTAGACCTTGTGGTTGCGGAAGTGGCTACCGTTGTCTGACACAATCCGGTCGGGCATGTCAAACCGGAATATAATGTTGCAGAGGACAAACCTGGCCACTATCTCTCCGGTGACCTCCCGTAAGGCGATAGCCTCTGCCCAACGGGAGAAATAGTCGGTTGCCGCCAAAATGTACTTGCAACATGTGGAAGATGCAGGTAAGGGACCCACGACGTCTGTTCCCCACTGGGTAAACGGCCAATTGGGCGCCGTTGGGTGCAATTGCACGGGGGGCCTTCTGGGTATGGTGGCATGCTCCTGACATTTCTGACACGACTTAGCATATTTGCAGCAGTCGTCGAACATTGCAGGCCAATAATAGCTGAGCTTCTTTATTTCAATCTTCATTTTCGGTCCCGCCTGGTGTGCACCAGCTGTCCTGGCATGGACCTCCTTCATGACCCTCCAGGCTTCTTCAATGGACAAGCATCAGAGAAGTAATCTCTGCTTGGCGTCGGCCACCACTCGGAACAATATTCCGTTTCGGAGCTCATAAGAGTCCTTAATTCTGATTAGCTTAATCTTCTCTTCTCTCTACTTGGGCAGTTGTTGGTATTTGAACCACTGCATCAAGGGGTCTCTCCAGTCAGGTAGGCCGGCGGCTTCTGCTGCGGTGACTTCTAGCTCTTCTGGTTCTGGTTCTTCTTCTATCATACTGGGCATTTGGCACTGATTTATTACTTGGATATTGGGAGATCCATCTGGAGGCACTGCCAGTGAGCTTGCCAATTTTGCCAGGGCGTCGGCTTGTGCGTTCTCCCCTCTGGCGACATGGCCTATCTCGAGGAGGTAGAACCGCTCCATGAGCCCCTTTGCCTTAGTGTGATAAGGGAGCAACTCAGGTTTCCGGACGTCGAACTGCCCTTGGACCTGCTTGACGACCAGCAGCGAGTCGCCGAATACTTGGAGCATTTTGATCTCCATTTGGAGGGCCACTTGGAGGCCGATGATCAGAGCTTCATACTCTGCTTCATTATTTGTGCAGGGCTTGCTAATGCAGCAGGAAGTGTGCAGCACTTCTCCATTTGGTGATTTAAGGATGATGTCGGCTCCGGCCCGTACCTTGGTGCATCCGGACGGGGTCATTTCTGCCCTCGAGGCCCCGTCGAAATACAACTGCCAGATGGCTTGTTGGACTTGGTCCACCTCTAGTGTTTCATCTTCGGGTAGCTCGGTGGCCAACGGGGAGTCTTCGGGCACAGGGTGTGCTGCGAAGAAATTCGCGACGGCTTGTCCCTTAACGGCCTTCTGCGGCACGTAGGTGATGTCGAATTCCATGAGTAGCATGGCCCACTTGCCAAGGCGCCCCTTTGGGACTGGCTGGGAGAGAATGTGCTTGATGGGATCGACTCTGGATATTAAACTTACTTCATGGGACAGCATATAGTGCCTCAGCTTCTTGACTGCGAAGACCAAGGCAAGGCAGACCTTCTCAATTGGGGTGTACTTGGCCTCCGTTCCCACCAATCTACGACTAAGGTAGTAGAGAGCATGCTCCTTCCCCTCATCATTATTCTGGGCGAGCATTGCCCCCAGTGAATATTCGGTGGCCGCTATATAGAGAATAAGCGGTATGCCTTTGACGGGCGCCCCCAGGACTGGCGGGGTCTTCAGGTACTCCTTTAGCTGGTCGAACATGTGCTGGCATTCGTGACCCCAGCTGAAGGGTGCATTCTTCATCATTAGTCTGTGAAAGGGTTGGCAACGCCCCGACAGGTTGGAAATGAACCTGCGGATGTAAGCTAAACGGCCCTATAGGGACCTCAGCTCTCCCAGACTCTTCGGAGGGGGCAACTCCTGGATGGCTTTTATCTTGAAGGGGTCAATCTCGATCCCTCTATGCCGGACAATAAAGCCGAGGAACTTTCCGCTGGACACGCCGAAGGCACACTTCATGGGGTTCATTTTCAGCCCGTACAACCGGAGCCTTTGGAAGACGACCCTGAGGTCACTCAGATGCTCCCCTCTCTTCTTAGTCTTGACAACCAGATCGTCAATGTAGCATTCGACCTTGCTATATAGCAGCTCGTCGAAGATCTTGGTCATTGCCCGCTGATATGTAGCACCAGCATTCTTAAGGCCGAAGGGCATCCTCTTGTAGTGGAATATCCCCTTGGGCGATCTGAAAGCTGTGTGAATCCGGTCGTGGTCGGTTATCCAAATTTGGTTATAGCCGGACGATCCATCCATAAAAGACAGGGCCTTGTGGCCAGTGGTTGCATCAATCATCACTTCGGTGATAGGCACCGGGAAGTCATCTTTTGGGCAGGCTTTATTCAGGTCACGGAAATCCATGTAAATCCTGATATGCCCATTCTTCTTCTTCACCGGTACGATGTTGGCCAACCAAGTAGTGTACTGGTTTTCCGCCACGAAGCCGACGTCTATGAGCTTGTCGACCTCCTTGCAGATCTGGCTGATCAATTCCGGCCTCATATGCCGGGGAGACTGCTTCACTGGTTCCACCTTAGGATTAATGGCCAAAATGTGCTGAGTCACTTCAGGGCTGAGCCCGGGCATTTCTTTGTAGTTCTAGGCAAAGCAATCCCAGAATTCTTGCAACAGCTTTGTGTATTGCTCTCTCTCCTGTGGGGGCATAAGAGCACTCAGGAAGGTCGGCCTAGGGTCACCTTCTGTGCCGAGGTTGATCTCAATCAATTCGTCGACGGTGGCCTGGCCGCCATTTTCAATTTCTGGCGGGGCTGGTGACAAATCGACAAAGTCTTGGTCTTCATTATCCTCGGGCTCGAGGACGCCATCCCCCTCTTCTTGTTCCTCATGACTGGGCGTGGAGGCTGCATTCACTGCACACTCCTCCTGGACTATAGCTGCCGGGTCTATGGGGTCCGCTGGTGCAGAAAGGCACAGGGCCACCTCGGGGTCTTCTGTGTACTCATCATAGACAACTCCAGCAGGGGCCGAGGTAGCCGGATCTTCAGGCGCCTGGTACTGGATGGATAGTGTATTGGCTCCTCTTCTGGGGCTGTCCGCCACGTAGGGGCGTGGTGGGGCTACCACATAGTCTCCCATTCTGAGCTCGTCCCTATCAATGAGGTCTTGAGCAATGTCTTTGAAGACATAGCAGTCTTCGATGGGGTGGCCCAGTATCTGGTGATGGGGTGGCCCAGTGGTCCCCACTTCTTCGGGTGTCCTACGGCCTCTTGGAACCTGGGAGAGAGACCTTGCCGTAATGGCAGGCCCAGTCAAAGATACCCTGAGTCTTCTCCCTTGGGAAGGAATAGGGCTTCTGTAGCTTCTGTTGGAGTGTCAGGCCTCGCCTGGCTGGCCGCCTGGTTAATGGGCTTGCCGTATCTCTTGTTTCCCTTCTTGACCGGACGAAGGCGTCAGGGCTGGCGTCTCGGGGTCGAGACATATGGCCACCCCACGGGCGGAGAGAACCTTGGATCAGGTCGGTCACTAGCAAGGTCAACTCAGCCAACCGTGCTTTTAACATCTCGATCTCCCGTTGCTGCCTATGGTACAAGGCATACATGACGGGGTCGTATCGAGGAGAATCTGGAGCATGGCCCATGCTACTGCTTCTTGCTTCGCCAGTAGGCCGGAGTGAGGGCGCCTCAGTGGTGTGCCCCTTCGAGGTTAGTCCCTCGGAGAAGGAGGAGGTCTTCCCCATGCAGCGGCGATGGAGAGGGTTCCAAAGGAACACTTTTTCATCTTGTGCCTCCTCAGTCGGGGGCTTGAAATATACATCTTGGTGGGCTTCCCGCAAATCTACAGCTTCCGCGGGGTCATCGCCGGACAAGGCTGAAACTGATATAACATCAGTTTCGTAATAATCTTCTAGTGAAAAGTCCAAACCGGGGTGCTTGGTGATTTGCAGCAGCCGTCGATCCAGGTTTGGTGGGTTCCACATCCTTTCAAACATTTTCTTCCGGCTGGAGGGTTGATAGGGGGAAATCTTTTGCTTTCTGACCACTCTGGCTGCCCGGTCAGTCACGTGGGGAAGTCCCGCAATGGGGACGTGCGGGTCATGCAACTCGTCAGGGAACCGGTAATCATCGTCTTCCCTGACTGGCTTTTCCCCGGAAACATAAAAGATAGTGGGTGGCCCCTCCGGGTTAGGCACTTTAAAAGTTCTTAGCTGCTCGGCGACCTGACAGTCGACTTCTGTTATGGGCTTAATGATCCCTGGCGGGACTCTGACATCCTCCAGCAGGTCTTCGAGGCAAGGCATCCCCGGTGTAGGATAGATGGCGAGAGGAGTTGCCTTGAATACCCCCCCTTCCTGTGCAATGAATGGTACATGTGGGGGAGCCACATAGCCTGGGGGCGGCGGAGGAAACCAACCGCCTTCCTCGGCCCTCTTCTTTCCCTTGTCTTGGGTGGCTTGGGGAGCTTGCTTCGCCTTCTCTAAGTACAGATTGGCATCTGACAAGTGACACTCGAACACCTCGAATGGGTGGAGGTCGGCCAAGATTCTGACTTCCTTCCCCTTGCAAGGGTACTTGATACATTGGTGCAGGGTGGAGGGCACTACTCTGTTCTGGTGTAACCAGGGCCGGCCAAGCAACGCCTTATAGGAGGTGTTGGAGTTGATGACGTGGAACTGGACCTTGGTGGTGAAATCATCAAAGGTCAAGTTGAATTCTGCGACCCCCATGGGCACCTCGCATTTCTGGTTAAAACCAGCAATCTTGACATTCTTGACCTCAACCAGGTGCACGTCAAAGTAGTGCTTTTGGTACACCCGGTAGGGGAGTATATTCACTGCCGCCCCTGGGTCGATCAGGACCCTGTTGATAGGCTGGCCGTTCAGCTTTCCCTTCATGTAGAGGGGTCTATTATGACTGCAGGTGGGAAGGAGCATGTCATCTTCTATGAAAGCCACAGCTACTTCAGGTGATATTTCTGCCAAACAGGCTTCAAGGTGTGCTGGCGTATGGAGTGCGGCAATGATGGCTTGCCGTGTTTCTTCATCCAAAGACAGCATCTCCCATACGGTGAATCGGGCCAGGATCTTCTTGAGGTGTCTGACTATTCGGTCGGCAGCCCGCACCTTGAGTAATTTCATCTCTTTGACCTTGCCGCGCCTGCCCCCACCTTGAGGCTGGGGTGTCAGATCAAGGGATGCTTGCTTTGTGGGTTCTGTTGCAGCCTATTGAGCCCGTGGGGCCTGCTGGGCTTCCTCCGTTTCTTGCATGAATTCGGCGAGGTTTGGGATGCCGTCAAATTCTTCTTCTGGCTGAGGAGGAGTCGCCGCCGGTAAAGCTTGGGAACTACTTGCTTTTCTGGTCGAAGGAGACCCCTGGGAATGTGCCTGCCTCCCTGCTCGAGCTGACATGAATTCAGCGAATGAAGGGGTGCCTCGGCTCCTGGCCCCTCCGGGATAGAGACCCGACGGAGGAGGGATCTCGGTGCCTCGGACCTCGGGGTCGGGGACCTGGTATGGCTATTCTCCCCTGAGCATGATGTTGAGGTTATCCTGAGGAGGGCGCCCCCACTTCCTTCCCGACCTGGTGGCGTGTTGGGAAGTGGACACTTCAGCTTGGCTCACCTCCGTCAGCTCATGGGGTGGCTCTTCTTCTTTTTCTTCCAGGGAGAGGGCAGTGTCAAACAGCGCCGAGAGGGTGTTGCAGGCGATGACGACCTCCTTTTTCTTCTTGCCCCTGGGTCTTCTCTTCTTCTTCTTCTTTCCTACTGTAGCCAGCGTCTGCTCTCGGGGAAGTTCACCCCATAGGGGAGGCTCTTTCTCTGCTTCAGCTTCTGTTCCTGGAGCCAGTTCGAGTGATTCGAACTCCTCCCAGGGGACATACACCTTTAGCTCCACGGGCTGGATTTCGGGCTGTTCATAATCTTCAAGCCCATCAATAATAGCCTAGAGTCTTTCGACCACCGGGCTGGTCTTCTTATGCATCCGCATCGGGACGCAGCTCTTTTTGTTGTGAGTGGGCCGCCTCATGACCAGCCGAGGGGCCGTGTCGCGGCAAACCGGTTTCGCCGGGGGTGGTGCAGGCAAGGGTGTCACATCCCTCAGATGAACTACTGGGGTGGGCCGAGGGACACGTGCTCTTCTATTCTTCCTGGGTGTAGTCTGCCAACCCCCTTGGTCTTGACCCGGGGCCATAATAAAAGTCTCATAAGTGGCGCGGGCGCTGGCCTCCGCCCACTCCTCAGGCAACTCCTGGTATAACGAGACCATATTGATGGTGGAGGTTATGCTGGGTAACTCATGCGGTTGCGGGGGGTCTACCTTATGCTCCCCCATGTCCAGCTCCCCATTCTTGATTAAGGATTCAATAACGTCCTTGAAGACATAGCAGTCCTCAATGGTGTGCCCGAGCATCCGGTGGTACAGGCAGAAGCGCGGGTCGTCTCTCTTCTTCAGGTCACCGGGCCTCTTCGGCTCTGGCAGTGTGATTTTATTGTAACTGGTTGCCCACTCAAACAGGAGCTTGGACTTGTCTCAGGAGAAGGAATATAGCTTGTTTCTCATCTTCTCCCTCAGTGAGGGGCCCTCCCGCCGTTCTGTGGTCCTGGGCGGGGGAAGGTTGGCAGCCCCCTTGGCTTTCTCCTTCTGTTTCTCAAAGGCCTGGAAATCTAGTGTGTGCACCTCAGGGGGAGCTGGCTTCTTTTTGGCCTGCCTGGCTCTCTGGCTTGACATGGCCAGAGTGGAGGAATATCGGGTCAGAAATGCCTCGATCTCTGCTACCACATTGTTCAGGCGGTCAAATGTCTTGACTTTGGTGCCAATCATCCTTTCTAGGATTTCTTTCTTCAGGTTCTGCTTGCAGATCTGCACCGCATCCTCCTGGTGCGGGGGATGCCTGCACCTCATGCTGAGGTTCCTCCATCTTTTGATATAGTCGAGGGCCGACTCATCATTCTTCTGCCTTGTGGCATAAAGTTCTGCCACAGTGACCTCCCGTTCAGCAACGTAAAATCTTTCTTTGAACTTCTTATGCATGTCGGGCCAATCAGCAACAGACCCGGGTGGCATGCTGGAGTACCATTCAAAGGCAAGCCTGGTCAGCGTCGAGCCAAAAAACTTCAGGAGGTAGGCCTCATCAGCAGCCAAATCCCCCATGACGTTCACATAATAAGCAATGTGCTCCCGGGGAGACCCTTGCCCATTGAACTTTTCAAACTTCGGTGGCTTGGTGACGCCAACTGGCAGCTTCTTTGTGGCATAGTGAGCCGGGTAGGGCATCCGGTAGACGTCGAATGGCGTCTGATCCCCGTCGCCTCTCTCGGCTAGTTTCATGTCTATCATTTGTTCAAGCATCAACCGGCTAACTATTGCCGGGTCGACCGGGCTCGGATAGAAATGAGCGGGCTACGCGCTCGGGGTAACCAACACGGTCGCCTGGGGGGCCATGGGGGACCCTTGGGAAAGTAAAGCCTGTGGCGGGGCCGGTGCCGTGTAATGTGCCTGCTGCGAGGGCGCGCCCCTGAGAGGGTTAAGGGTTGCTGGAAGAGCTGCAGCTTGCAGAGCTGCTTCTGAAGATTGCCCACTGTCCCTGGGCGCTTCGGGTAGAACCTCGGTCTGCCAGGACATCGGGGGTTGCGTGTTCCACTCATTCAGTTGCTTCTTTAGTGACTCAATTTCTTGCTGGAATCGTTGTATCATGAGCAACATTGTCGGGTTGGCTGTGGGGGTATTGGGCATGCCTTCTGTCTCTTCGGCCGGGGCATCCTCGGACGATGTGAAGGGTCCTCTGCCCGTGCCCCTAGTGGTGACCACATTGGCCGTCAGGGCCGCAAGGGGCTCCTCAAGGAAGGTCCCTTCGGCGCCTGTCTGTGCCGCGCTGCCTGCTGCTCTTCCCCTTCTAGTGAGAGGCCCCGGCCTGGCGGCGAGTCTGGCCATTTCTTCAGGGTCGGTAGGTAAGGCCCCATACCGACCGTGAACTCCTGCCATATTGCAGGTGAAGATTCTCCAGCTCCTATTTCTCTTCGTCGCCTTCCTGGATGATCTTCTCGGGAACACCAGCCTGTCGAAGACCGATCGTCTGAGCGGCGCTTCCTCCCGGACAGGGGACTGGCGCAGCTCCTCCAAGCGATTCCTCGACTCTGCACTGGGTGCGGGTCGGGCTCCTTCTTCCTGGAAAGCGGAGGCTACTGCCCCTAGCAGTCTCTGGCGACCCAAGGGAGTGCTACCTGGGCCCCGGAGGTAGTTTCTCATGGCCTGCTCGATCCCCTCACACTCCTGGTCGGGGAGAGCAGTCGATGGCTGTGCACCGATGGAAGGAACAGGAGGGGAGTAAACCCTGGGTGCCGGGCTGGAAGCATTATGTCGGTGCCCACGGTGATGTCGGCGGGCATTCTCGGGCGGCACCGGCATGACGGGTGCTGGTTGGTGAGTCAGGGTTCTCACCTCGACCCTCTCATCTCTTCGGGCCCTCCTCGGGCGGAAAGTGCTAGGCCCCGCCTGGGCAGGTGCAGTGGGCCGGGCCTCCTTAAGGACCCAGGTTTACTTTAACTTGGCCGGCCTGTGAGCCGGTGCAGTCTTTGGTGATACGGCCAGAACAGCGGGCGTCACCTTCTCCTTCTGCTTCTCCAGCCCTTGGAAAGAGTTTCGGACCGGGATAGTCGGGACGACGCAGTCCGGTGTCACCTGGGACCTTTGCCCGTCCAGGCGGACTCGGAGGGTCCCGACAGTCATAGATTTCCCGGAGTTAGACATGCGGCGTCCCGAGACGGCGCCAGTGTTGTTCCTCCGGAGCCTCCTCCGGTGAGATGCCGACCCTTGGTGGGATGGGCCGGCGGTTTGGTGCACATGGTGCACATTGTAACACAGCGTCGTTGTCGGGACGCCGTTGTTGTTCTTGGCCACAGCTCAGCCGATAGCAGCTTCAGTGGCCCCCGGAGCGGGAGCGTTGGTCTGGGGCTCGTCAGGTGCTTTCACATCGAGGATGTTGACAAAGGCCACCCCCAAGAGGTTGGGGAAGCCCACGGTGGGAGGGAAACTCCCGAAGTGTAGGGGGACCGCCAGGTAGCCACCGTGAACATGGTTCCCAACGACCTAAGGGCCGCAAGTGACTGCCATTTGTTGTGTCCCTGAAGTCATTTGAGTCATTCTGTGGTCACTTGGGTCATTCGACATCATTCTATGGTCATATGCATTCTGTGGTATTCTTGGTTTTGATAATGGCTAAACACTATTAGTCATTGTTATTTTCCACTCTCATGTGACTGACATATGTGACGTTGTGTTCATGACAGATATGCAAATAAATTGACAAGTGAAAGCTCAATGTTACGCCCTCGCACGCGAATCGACCTGCGTGATCAGGTCGCGGGGATCGACCTGCCCGGTCAGGTCGCGGGGGTCAAGGGGGCAGCGCCCCTTGCGGGGGTTTCCGGGGGTGGACAGTCAAAATTTGATTGAAGACTCAGTAATAAAACTTCAAGACAGTCAAAGTTGTTGCCACAGACATGAACGGACAACTAAATGACTTAAGCGGCGGAGCTAAGATAGATAACGGACCAACCTGGGAAAATCCGGGTTCTGCCCAGCTGGCGGTCGACCGCCAGCACAGGGGCGGTCGACCGCCCTAGCCAGGGAATCCCAGGCCGAAGATGTTTCAGTAGCGGTCGACCGCCAGCCAGTGGCGGTCGACCGGAAATCCTAGGGGCCATTCGTCTACAGCATTTCACAGTAGCGGTCGACCGCCAGGAGCTGCAGGTCGATCGCCAGCCCCGAGCCTTCAATGTTGACTTTGTTTCCAACTTCGAAAAGGGCCATTCAACATGGATTTGTTTAATCCAAAAGTCACCTAAACACCCATGATTTGTGGATCTGGTCTGAGGCTTGTCTATAGACCATTCAAGGTCCATAAAACTAATACAAGAGGGTTGGAAACCCTAATGCTTCATGGCTTCAAGGGAAATCAAGGGAGCTCATTTTCGAGGTACTGTAGCACCTCCGTGAATAGTGTTTCGGGAGGAAGTTCTTCATCCATTCCAAGGTGTTTCAAGGTGAGATCTAAAGCAAGCAACCTCCAACAAAGCTAGAAGCACTCAAGGTTCTCAAAGGTGATCAAAGCTACATCCATACATCTCTTCATCAACTCAAGCAGATTCAAGGAAGCACAACTCACAAGGAAGAAGAAGCCATTGCTGTTGAATCAAGAAGAGTGTTTTGTTAAGAAGATAGAAGCCTCTATTGGTGATCTACATCCATCGAAGAATCTAATTCAAGCTCCAGCAAATTCAGACAAGATCTTTCTTCTTGAGCTCATTTCATATCATGTTTGAATAGCTTGATGTTTGTTCTTTCTTCTTCATTTCATTCGAACAATCAAAATTGAGAATCATCCCTACCGGTGGTTAGTAGGAAGGCAATCAGAGGTTGTCCGATCTGCGTTGTTGACGTCCCTACCAGGTGGTTAGTAGGAAGGCAATAAGTGGTCTTTCCGATTTGCGGTTTAGTGCGTGGCACTAGCGGAGCCTCACCGGATTTGGTGTGGGGTGGACGTAGCACTGGGGATTCAGTCCGAACCACCTTAAAATCTCATGTGTTGTGGTTTGTTTGTGTGATTGCTTCGTTCCAAATGCATGCTTAGGTTCGAATCGATATATTAGTAATCATCTTGCTAAGCAAATCGTTGTGTCCTTCGTTTAGCTAGTTATATTCCGTTGCAATTTATCTCATCTAGCTATATAGAGGGTTACATTACGAAAAGAGGGGCAGATCTATTCACCCCTCCCCTCTAGATCCGCTGTCCACTACACAACACCATTGTCGGCACCATGACGCGATTTTTCGGTATTTGCAAGGATAGCACAATTAGTATTACAAGAAGGGGGCTATAGGGCCCTTAATTCTGGCAAAGAGATGAAGGGTGGATTGGTCCTACCGGGCGTGCCAGACTTGTGGACGCACTTTTTATTTAGCAATTATTTTATTCATTTATTGGTTTATTAAGTGCGTGGGCGTGCCAGTCACAAAGTGACAATTTATTCGGGCTTCGTGGAGCCCATGGTGCGCTCGACCTGACTTCGTCAGACGATTGTGTGGTTCGTGTCGGGACCAGATCCCGTCGTGCCGTAAAGGTCACGACGTCATTTACATCCCCCATACGAGGGAACACCCTTGATTAATTGCCGGAATTAGGGGCCCTGCGGCCTAAAAGGATTAATACTGATTGCGCAAGAGTGGGGAGGAACAAATCACACAGGGGCCTACATCGGGATACGAGCCATCGGCCATGTCGGTCACTCGCGGACCCTTTCATATACGGACGAGGGTCCGAGATAGAAACGCGATGGAAGTCGGGATAAAACCGTTCAAATGTCTGCCAGATGTACGGAAATTTTAGTGGTGGCTCGGAGGGGATCCAGCCTGAGAAGTGGGTCCAATCTAATCGGAATGTCAGCCCGAGGCAAGGTCGGATCATGGCCGTGTTGGGATGACTCCCAAGGCCCAGGCCCAGCCTACGAGGGCCACATTATTGTTCCTTCAGCGCCGGGTCGTGTGAGAGACGGGGCTACAACGTGGAATTATTAATACCTTATATTATTTTATTATTATTGTTCTTGTTACTCCGTTGCTTATTCCTCTTTCCGTATCTGTTCCGGGTGATTTCCCTCGTCCTGCTTATTGTCATTATTACCTCTTTTTTTGCTCTCTTTCCCCCCTTTTTATTATTATTGTCACTTATTTCATTCATCATTTTTTTATGGATATGTTCAGATTTATTTATTCAATCATGATTTTTATTAGCTTGTTAGTGCTGCCATTATATACTCGTATATACGTATATCCATATATGCATGTATTTTTTGAGGGGGAGAGTTAGCCCCGGGCGGGTTAAAAAGGGGGCTAAAGGGGGATGTATCGCTGAAGAAAGATGGGCAGAAAAGTGTGCCGGCGAAGGGCTGAAGATGTGTGCCGTTGAAGGGCTTAAGGGGGGGGGCGCTGAAGGGCTGAAGGAGGTGTACCGCTGGGGTGCTGGCTAGAGAGTGTATCGGGGAAGGAGGGGAAGGGTGGTGCAGGGTGTCCTAAGGGTGCACTGGAGAAGCGCCAAGAGAGCGTGCCGGGGAAGCCCACAGATAGTGTACCGGTGAAGGAAGGGGGGGTGGCATGTTGATGAAGACATTCCAAAGAGCGTCGGCGAAGGGAGGAGAGGAGCTTGCCAGACTAACTCAAAGTCTGTACATTGTCTGCTAGAGTCTGCACATTATCCATTTGCTACAACTCGAAGTCTGTGCATTGGCTGCTAGCACACATGCGGAGTCTGTACATTCCTCAGCCCAAAGTCTATACATTGGCTGGTTACTGCGACACGTAGTCTGTACGTCGGCTGGTTGCTGCACACAAGGTCTGTACATTCATCAGCTCAAAGTCTGTACATTGTCTATTTGCTGCAACTCAAAGTCTATACATTGGCTGGTTGCATGCACACAAAGTCTGTACGTCCATCAGCTCAAAGTCTGTACATTGGCTGGTCGCTGCGATGCAAAGTCTGTACATTCATCAGCTCGAAGTCTACACATTGGCTGCATTCATCAGCTCGAAGTCTACACACTGGCTGCATTCATCAGCTCGAAGTCTACACATTGGCTGATCACCGCAACACAAAGTCTGTACATTCATCAGCCCAAAGTCTATACATTGGCTGGTCACCGCAACACAAAGTCTGTACGTCGGATGGTCGCATGCGTACAAAGTCTGTACGTTCATCAGCTCAAAGTCTGTACAATGTCTATGCGACCAACGCACTAGTCTATACATCCTTCAGCTCAAAGTCTATACATTGTCTATTTGTTGTAACTCAAAGTCTATACATTGGCCAGCTCAAAGTCTATACAATGTCCATTGGCTGCAGCTCAAAGTCTATACATTGGCCAGCTCAAAGTTTGTACATTGTCCGTTGGCTGCAGCTCAAAGTCTATACATTGGCCAGCTCAAAGTCTGTACGTTGTCCATTGGCTGCAGCTCAAAGTCTATACATTGGCCAGCTCAAAGTATGTACATTATCCATTGGCTGCAGCTCAAAGTCTATACATTGGCCAGCTCAAAGTCTATACGTTGTCCATTGGCTGCAGCTCAAAGTCTATACATTGTGCTCCACTTCAGGAAAGACCATTCCACGTGAGACGGTGAGGAGGAGAGGGTGTACCGGCGAGGAGGAGAGGGTGTGGGTGGGGAGGAGCGTGCCGCTGAAGGGCCAAGAAGGTGTGTCGTTGAAGGGCTGTTAGAGTGTGCCGCTGAGGGGGGTTGATAGGGTGTACCGGCGAAGGCTGGAACAGACGCGCCGATGAAGGCCCACTCCTCTGTTACTTATTTTTAAGGCTTTTCTTTTCTTCTTTTCTTTGATTTCTGCGTAGTTTTATACAAATCTTTTCTCCTTCTTCTTGAAATCTGTTGTTGTTCTATTTATTTGTTGCTTTTGTTGTCTTTTGCTATGTATTTATTATCCCATTTGTTGGTTGCGTCCTTTTTCCTTTTAACGTCTTGTTATTTTCTGACGAAAATTCGGCAGCATCTCCCCTTGACCCGAGCGTAAGGGAGATAAAGGGAACGTGCCCACATGGAGTGGCGGAACCCGACAGTTGGAGGTGGGCGCCCGAGAGCGGCAACACCTTAACAAAATCTCGAAAAACTCAGAGGAAACGACGGACGGGAAACCTCTAAGACAGGACAGGGTGTACTGGAGAGGGGGTTAGCCAAGGCTCCAAAAGGGTTGACCTGCTAATTGGGGGTGGGGTGTCAGACCGATCAAACCCACAGGGACGCCTGGCAGGAGGGGAGAAGGCTCACAAGGGCAAGCACGGGTGAAGACGTTGGGCTTTACATGAGGAGGTTTGTGACCTCAAACCATTGAAGGTGGCGCCGGATCCGGAGGAAACCGCTGGCGTGGGGGATGAAACCAAACACCGGAAAGGGGAGAAAAAGACGATCAAGCACACTGTGGCTCAAACCAACGAGAGGAAGAGAAAAACCCACTGAGGGGGGGGGACGATCTTCATTCATGGGGGAAGAAAGGGACCGTAGCCGTCCATATACATTATAAAGCATGCCCGAGCTAAGGCTACAGACAAGAAAGAAAATCAAAGCATAAAAGAACGGAGAGGGAGAAAAAGGAACAAAAGAAGAGGAAGTGTTGGGGATCGAAGCAGGGACGACCGTCCACTGCTCTTTCCCCCACCTTCTCCTGCTACATCAAGCTCTCTCTCTCTCTTACTCTCTTTTCTTTGCCTGGTGGTCGTCGGAAGACTCCACGCCGGAGCCCTCTCCCTTTTCTTCTCTCTTTTCCCTTCTTCTCGTATGTGGCTCTGTGTCTGTTCGTCTCTTCTTTCTTCTGTGCCTCTTCTCTCTGTCTCCCCTTTCTTCACCGGAATGGGAGTGGTTTTATACTCCCAGCAGTGGGAGCCCTCGAGCACGGCAGTCGGAGGCGGGAAGTGCTGGGTCATCATGGGGTTTGACTTCTCCCGTCCTGGATGTCAGGGGAGTAGCCTGCGTGGCCCAACCTCCGGTTGACACCTCGGACAGCTTACTGCACGCCGAAGATCCGTAGGGCAGGAGCATCACATCGTTCGGCCATTGAAATGCCTTAACGTTGTGCCGCTGGCGGGCTCAAGAAGTGTGCCGCTGAAGGGCTGCCCATTCGTGCCGCTGAAGGGGGCAAAAGGCGTGCCACTGAGGGCCAAATGGGTGTGCCGCTGAAGCCCCAAACGGGTGTGCCGCTGAAGCCCCAAATGGGCGTGCCGCTGAAGCCCCAAATGGGCGTGCCGCTGAAGCTCTCAATGGGCGTGCCGCTGAGGGCCAGGGGTTGTGCCGCTGAAGGCCACCCTGGGTGCATTTCTGAGCCCGTTCTGAGCCTGAGTCATGGTCCGTCTGGTTTTCTTCGAGGCCCATGAATTGTGGGGCTCTTGGTGGTTGGTTTCTCTTCACCGTCGTGACTCCGGGGACAGCTTCACGGCTGTGTGTGTATTCAGAGAGTCCGGATGGCCTTCCCTTTTTTACAGTCTCTTCAGTTGACGTCGTTGTTAATGCTGGACTAGTTGGGACATATAATAGTGCAATTTTGCATGTCCACAAATGGCAGCTAGAGTTGACTTGCTTGTTGACCCTAGGGACGGCCCACCCAACAAACCTTAGTCTCATCCACCCCTGTGATGGGTCTATCACCTCGGTCTGCACTATTGGTTGCTACACTAGTGACCTCCTTTTCCTTCTCCCTATGGTGGAAGAACTCATCTCGGTCCACTCCCCTACCATTGAGATCCCAGGCGCTTTGATTGACCAACCCACTAACAACCATGGCCCAATTATCTTGGAGGAGGATGACCCATATTTTTTGGGCTTTGAGGATGTGGAGTTCCTCTCTCTAGGTAGCCATTTTCACGATCCCTTTGACCCCTTCCTATACCCATGTGGCCCAACCATCTTACCCACCACCCACCCTTTCCTACCCTCACCCACCATATTGGGTCAAACCCACCTCATCCATGACCCAGGTTACACCAAAGGAACCGTGACCATAGGCAACACCCACCTAGAGATCGAGGAAATGCCCCACCCCATATCCACCTTCCTAGATCCCTTCGACCCTTTCACATGGAAGTTCAAAGGTCATCCTACATCTATGCACATGGAAGTCACCTTTGAGATAAGCATGCATGTGTCTAGGCTCACCACACCACTTAGCATGAACACTATGTTGGGTCCATTCATTCACATCACCCACATGTCAAGTAGGAAACAAGAGTGGTCCATATTCAGGTGTAATGGTCCTCCTTCATTCATCATGGGTCGTAGACATGATAGGAGTATTCATGTATGTCTGGGTCCCCCGGCATTTGTCACCCCCATGCATGACCGGATCACCTATGGATGCCCCGGTCCTCCCCATTCCATCAAAGTCTTTTTGGCGTCAATTCATGATTGGTCTACTTTTGGTTGCCCAGGTCCACCCATCACCCCTAGAATGTCCGCATTCACAAAATTACATGAAAACCTTCGCAAGCACATCAGCAGGGAAAATGAGATTTATAAAAGGTAGGCTGACTCCTCTCGGCGTCACCAAGAATTCCACGTGGGTGACTTTGTGATGCTGAGGACGGAGAGGCTCTCCCCGGGAGCCATCTCCAAATTGAGGCCTCGTGGGGCTGGTCCCTTCCAGGTTCCGATGTGTATTGACACTAATGCCTATGAGTTAGATCTTTCCGAGGAGTACGGAGTGAGCCCCACATTCAACGTGGCCGACCTAGTGCCATATAAGGCTCCCACGGTGGTACCCGGTGAGGATATTGAGCCCACACACCTCATTGAGAGAGCAGCCACCTGTGAGAAGAGTCCACTAGCCAGGAGAGCCCAGCGTGAGCGAATTGAGCAAATATGGGATGAATATGTCACTTCCACCAGGAGCAAGGTGTATGAGCACTGTCTCGTCGAGTGGATGGATCGGTCTCCTTCGGAAGACTTGTGGGCGGTATCACTTCTACACCCTCCGAGGAGGGAAGGACTCTTACTTGACGGAGTCGAGTTCTCCACACCCCGAGAGTATGATGGGGACATCACCTCCCGTGCCCACACTCACGGCTCGTCTCCTCACCCCGGAAGCACCCGACATGGTCTAGTCATTTATTTTGAGTCATATGTTGTATTTTCATATTTTATTTGAGTCATATCATTGTAATTTTCCTTTTATTTGAGTCCAGTACCTATGTTAATGAGTCATCTACCTAAGTTAAGTGTCATAGGGTTGATTAGATTAGTTAATGAGCCCAATTCATTGGGCTAGGCCCAGGGGCGCCCCCTACCCCCTTGGTTATGTTGAGTTATGGTTTTGATGATTGTTGTGATTATTAAGTTATGGTTTTGATGATAACTAAACTTAATGTGTGATTAAATGATGATAACTAAATTTGTGGTTGATTGCTCATGCTCTTGTTATCTATGTATATTTGAGATGGCAAATGGCAACGGTTACATGGTCTTAATGCTTGGTTTGTATATGTTGGTTCTACAAGAGGTTTCAAGCCTTTATATGTTTGAACATATGGACTTGAGCTTTGAAATCCTGATCAAATAGTTTGAAACTTGTTTGGTTGATTTTTACGCATACCATACATGCATTTGTCAAAGCAACAAGTGTTCCAATCTTATATGTGAAATTGGGTCTCAATGTAAAGCACTTCTTGAACTCTAATACATATTTCACATATCATTTTGAGCTTGCATTATGTTGAAACAACTCATGAGAAACTTGCTTGAAAATTGGAATAATGGTACTTATATCTTGCTCAAACGATTTACAATAAGCTCTTGTTAATTGATTGAAACTGCCAAATGACCAAAGGGGTTTCATACATGTACTTCATGCAATTACCACACGAATTATTGATCAAAGTTATAATACTTTTTTCTATGGTTTTGTAGGTCAAAACACTCAACATATATTCCTCAAGATCAAAGGAGTTTGAAGCCTCAGACTTAAATGGGTTGCAATGGAGTTCGGGGGTGAAACCTAAAAGTCTGAAGTTTACTGTAGCTGTAGGTCGACCGCCCCCGGTCGACCGCCAGCAGCGGTCGACCGAAAATGCCAGGGATCATATTTCTACAAGATTCTCAGTAGCGGTCGACCGCCAGCTTCCACAGGTCGACCGCCAGTCCCGAGCCAACATATGTTGACTTCGTTTTCCACTTCGAGAAGAGCCATTCTCCATGGATTTCTTTAATCCTAAAGTCACCCAATCACCCACAAAATGTGGATCTGGTCTGGGGGTTGACCATGGACCATTCAAGGGCTATAAAACATCTCATTGGAGCCATAAACCCTATCTATCCAAGAGGGCTTCAAGGGAGATCAAGAGGGTGCTGTCCAAGGAGGAAGAAGAGAGTACTGTAGCTCCGTGAATAGTAATTCGTGCAGCAAGTTCTTCATCTATCTCCAACCCATTCAAGGTACTTCTTAAGCCAACAAGCATCTATGAAGTAAAGAATCAAGCAACCAACAAAGAGAGATCAAGGGTGAGGCTATCAAGAAGCAAGCAAGGATTTCAAGAAGAGATAAAAGGAAGGTTATCCAAGGGAAGAAGAAGAAGGATGCTACAAGGAAGAAGGAGCCATTCAAGCATCATCTTAAGGTACTCTAGCTCCATTTGAAGTCAACAGTCTCAAAGCAAGAGAACAAGCTCACAAGCATCAAGAAGATACATGGATTTGTCCAAGGAAGAAGAAAGGGTACTGTAGCCGTGAACATTACTCCGTGTAAGAAGATCTACATCAAATATAAGGCCATTCAAGTTGAGTCTCAAGCTATTCAAGTGAAGAAGGAATCAACGCGAACATCCAGAGCGCACACTCAGGGGGAGCCTAAATCAGGAGCTTTCTAAAGTGTGGTTTATTCATGTTTGTGTTTTGTGCTTTATAGTTTTAGATTTGTGTTTCTTATAAACTGCAAACTCGTGTGTGTGTGGATCGTTGTTGGATCCGTGGTCGTGTGTGTGTGTCGTACTTGATTCGTGTGTGCATAGGTCTTCTTAGATCTCTGTGTGTGTGTGGATTTATCCAGATCTTAGTGTTTGTGTGTATGGAGTGCTGCACTTGTCGCAGCGTGTGTGTGTCTTGTTGATCCGCTTGTTGGATCGTGTTGGAGACTGCATCTCCGCATGTGTGTGTGTTTTGGGGCCCGTCCCCGTGTGTGTGGGCAGGAGTCATCCTGCGTGTGTGGTTGGAGCGTCGTCTTCGTTTGGGTATTTATCCCTGAGTGAAGCCTCACTGGGTTTGGTGAGGGGTGGACGTAGGATTGCTGTCATTGCATCCGAACCACCTTAAAAACCGTTGTGCACTATGGTTTGATTTGTGTGGTTTGGTCCTTTTCTTCTACCTCCATTCTAAGTGAGTGTATTTGTTAATTGTTGTTACGGATTTATCTACGTATATCTTGCATATTCTATATTTAATCATACAAAGTTTGATAAATCCAATTTGTGTTCAAATAGTTTTGAATCTCATAATTAGCATTCTATCGCATATTTTAAAAAGGCCAAAAGTTTCCTTAAAATTTGTAAACACCCAATTCACCCCCCTCTTGGGTGTCATTGATCACGGGACTTCAATTGGTATCAGAGCCAAGGCTCTATTTTTTTATAGATCTAACGATCTAGAGTGATCCAGATCAATGACTACCATTATGTATACTTTGAATTCTCCACCGGTATTTGATGGTTGCAATTTCGAATTGTGGTTAGGTAGAATGTGCAGTCTTGTCAACTCATATGACCTTAAGCTATGGAAGCTTGTTTCATATGGTCCTTATGAGTTGCCTAAGGACAAAAATGTCTGGACTGAAAATCAAAAGCTTAAACATGATCAAAATTGTTTGGTGTTAAAGTTGCTAACTGCTGTAGTTGATTCTAATTATTTCCCCTTTGTTTCCCATTGCAGATCCGCAAAGGATATCTTGGATGGCCTAACCAAAATTCGGGAAGAGGATGGAGACCAATGTCTTGTGGTAGGGACGAGTGAACAAAGGAGTGATCAGCCAAGTGGATCAAACTCATCAAGTGGATCAAGCTCAAAGGTAAATTTTGATTCTGATAATGAAGATGAATTTAGCTATGAAGATTTGTTGAATGCATATGATGAGCTTGCTGAAAAGTACAAGAAAGTTAAGTCTGAAAATAAAAATTTGAAAAATAAATCTGAACATGCTTTTCTTGAGAATGCTTCTTGTGATAAATGCTCGAAACTTGAAAAGGAGATTAGTGTTTTGTTAATTCAGAACTCCTTACTTGAAAGTAATGTGAAAAATCTTGAAAAACTTCAAAAAGAAAATTTTTCATATAATAAATGCTTGGAATTCAAAACGGAAAATGAATCTCTTATGACTGACATCAAAAACCATGAAGAAGTCATTTCATGCATGAGAAAAGAAAATGAAGGATTGAAACAGTTGAATAATGTCATTTCTGAAAGATTGCTTATTTTTGAAAAAGGAAAAAGTTTGCTTGTTGATGAATGTGAAAAGGTGCATGTGTTGGAACAAGAAGTGGAAAACTACAAAACTATCAATACACATTTGTATGAAAAAATCAATTCTTGTGAAAATGTGATTGTTTCCTATGAATTGCACATTTCATCACTTGAAAAAGAAATCTCTGACTTGAATGCTTCATTGTCTAGATTTGTGGATGGTCAAAATAACCTGGACAAATTGCTAGGAATAAAAGTAAACTTTCAAAGAGAGGGGCTAGGCTATAATCATGTGAACAAAAAGAAGTTTAAAAATAAAGTTTATACATCCTTTGTGCACAATTCAAACATATCCAGCACATCAAATGAGAATCTAAAAAAGGAAAATCATGTTGCACACACACATGGATCCACAAAAAAAATTAATTTGCATCAAAAATCTAAAAAAGCTGCTAGTACACCCATGCATGTTGAACATACTTCTGCCACACACACACAACAACTTAGAAAGAAACTCTCATATTTTTACTGTGGTAAATCTGGACATGCCATGCATGATTGTTTCATTATGAAGAATGATGATTTGAGAGCATGCAAGAAAATGAATGTTTTCAAAAATGCAAAAAAGGTTTCATTTGGGAGAAATGGATTTGAGAATTCTTATGTTCATGCTAAAAGACCACATGAGAAAATGGCTTCTGTGCGTTGTTTCTATTGTGGTGAATCTGGGCATACTAAGTATGATTGTGAGTTGATGCATGGTTGTCCTTTGATGAAAAATGATAATTTGAATACTGTCAAAAAGTGGAAACCATGTGCAAATGTTGCTGCTAACCCACAAGGACCCAAAAGGATTTGGGTACTTAAGAATGGCAAATGAGAAATCTGTTTTACAAGTGTGCCTTGGGAATGTAAAGCATGAAATCTGTTTTCATCAAGAAGGTAAGGCACACAGGTCAAGTGGCATAAGTCAGGTTGGAAGAAAAATTAAAACTGAATTTGAAGATCAGGTGATATCCCTCCTACCTTTGTAGTGACTCTGTCATGTTTTAACTCACTTTATGTCATATAGTCATGTAATCTTACATATGTCTGCACATGCATTTCATTCATAGTTGTTTGCATATTTGTACGCATATCACTTGTCATATAGTATCTTATTGTAGGAGAGCTTGAAGATTCTTCAGATCATGATTTCACTACATATATTGAGTTTACATACACTTTCATGTACTGTCTTGCATAAATTGAATATTGTGAATTCATGTCATAATGCATAGCAATCCTCCTACCTTCACCACCCTTGACTACATAGTATATCAAATGGTGACATGTGGAAGGGCATGTTACGCCTATCTGAAAGCTATCACTACGCGTGAGGTGATCTTCAGATCTAAGTTCTCCGCCTGGTACTATGAGTCAATCAGTCACAGGCTGCACATGGCATTAGATTTTTACTGAGCATATTACAGTCATGCACAGATTGAGGGGGAGTCATCAGATTCGTCATATGGGCTTTATGTTTAAGTTCATACATGAGTCATGCATTGCATCTAGAGCTGTCTGGGGCATGTTGGTTGTTAAAATAATTTGTCATGCCATTGTCAATAAATTTGAATCGAAATTGACAACTCAAGTCCTCTTGTCCTTGGATGCAAATTACACTCCCAAAATCCAAATGATGCAGGGCTAGTCATGGCCAAGCTTGAGTCAATGAAAGGAATATCTTGCAAGGATGAAAATGATGAGAACCCTATCAATTTGCTACAAGAAGATGGGATACTTTGTGTAGAACAATCTCCAGGATCGACTTAAGCACAAGCTGGTAAAAGTCCTTATACGTGCTAAAACAAGTATCCAGGGCATGGTATGAAAAGCCCGCATCTTTTTATTGAGAACAGGCTAAATAGGTAAAGTTGATCAACCATTTTTCATGAGAAAATCAGGTAAAGTCTTTTTAGTGATTCATGCATATGTGATTAATACCATCTCTGGAACTACTAATAATGCTTTATATGATTATTTTGCAGGGATTGTGCAAGTATATTTTTTAAAAAAATCTCAATGAGTACATTGAATTTCACTCTTCTTTGGATTGCAGGTGGAAGGCTTGGAAGAAAATGGATTCACAAGGTAAAGGTAAGAAAGTAAAATCTGAAATATCAACCCTCGTGAGGTTGGTGATTTTAGTGATTGAAGGCTTCCAATATTGTCTCCTGAACTAAGGTAATTCAACCTTGTCAATTCATGCAATGGCCATCTTTGTCACTTGGTGACACTCTCAAGTGACAGGTATTGATTCTAAAAACTTGAATTGTCATTTATCAGCATGTTGTGATGAATGTGCCTAATTGATTGAATCAAATTGAAAATCTTGAAGGATGTGTATGAAGTGGTTGCACATTGAATATTCTCAATTTGAATTGCATGATCACACTTGAATTGAATTACATATCTGGTATATCAAATGGCGTCTGTGAAAAAGTGGATTATGTCCACTTGGAAGTATTCCCTATGCGTTGAACTGGGTCTTCGGACTAAAATCTCCACCTAGTATCAGATCTTGAAAAATGGGATTGGTTGATGTGTAAATGAATTCTTGAGCTGAGCTATGTAAATTGAAACCATGCTTGTGATTAAATGATTCATACATTTGGCTGTTGAATGAATTCTCATTTCAAAACTTGTGAAATGCTCTTGAAAATATGTTTTTGAATAATTCTGAAAATTGGGTTGCATTACTTAATTTTGAACATTTATGCACCCTTTTTCATAAAGGCCATGTCATGAAAAATGTTGTTGACACATTAATATAATGTGAATGCTCCAATGTGGAATTTGCCTCTAGGTTTGAAGATCAAGCCCTCCTATACTACATTTGCATCTTGCATCACATGCTCATCTTGGCATAGGTTGCACGCATTAGAATGAATTCATGCATTAGCTGATGTTAGTTCATTCATTTGGTATCAGAAGTTTTGCACCACATTACATTCTATCTTGGCATGTTCCATTTCATTACTATATGATCAAGTTGCATTGCATCGGAACTCATGCATTAGTCGCACTTTGTTCATTCAGTTAGCATCCATTTAATTGGTATCAAATTGTCCATTCAATTGGTATCAAATTGACATCACATTGCTCGCATGCATGTCATAGTGCATTTGCATAAACTCTCAATGTATGTTTGTTTGCTATTATATGCTATTCAACCCCATCCTTTGGCACTTCTATGACCTTATATCTTCTTGATAAATAATGTTGAAGTTGAGTCATTTTTGGAGTGTCTCATGTCTTACACTCTGGGGGAGTTCATATCTCATAAGTGCATCTATTTAGGGAGAGTTCCACTGTTATGTATTCATGATATTTTCAGTATACATGCTGAATCAAATTCGCACACTTCATGCACAAAATGTGAAAATGAGTGTTAAAGATAATGATATATGAATTTCTTTTCAACACTCTTGAGATATTAAACTTACTACATGTATGATGAAGAGACAGTTGAGGAAAAAGCTGCCTACCCATCTTTGTTGAAAAATCTGAGATGAAAATGAAAGATAGAGCAATGCTTGGTCTCACTGAGTAAACTGGGCACATGTTACCTGAGACGTGATGTGGTTCATATCTGAAAAGTATTGACTAGTATCTCTATTCAAAATGAGGTGAAATGGTTCAGTATTCTGAGTAACCGGGGATTCTGGCATGAGCTCCATGGGTCTACTCGCGTAAAAAGGAATCATTTTGAACCTGATCACTCTTGAAAAATTCTGACTATCATGTGATACTGGTTAAGTTAAAAAAAATGATGGTGAAAACTCATTGTGGTAGAGCGTAGCCTACAATATGTTGTTCTCAAAATAAAAGTGCAGTCTGTAAAATGTCTCCTTGTGTTGATCTGAAAATCTGAATATCCATATTGCAACTATCATTTTTCATGTTACTCACTTACACAACTGGAAATTTGATTTAATATGTATTCAGAAAATTGATTGATTGCTTTAGCAATTGCATGAATCTCCTACATGATTGCACAATCTCCCATGTGCTACACATGTGCATTCCGGTTAGCATGACTCTCTTGCATCTTTCTTATACCCATTCCCTGTTTATATATGTACGGGGGAGATTGCATGTATGTTTATATGTAACTGTTTGGTTGCATTGTGTGCACTTCATGAGTTATCATTTGCATGTGTTGCATTTCATGCATTTCAAACCAAAATATAAAAATCAGAAATTTTGAAAATCAAAGAAAATCCTTTTGATATGCCCTCCTGCTCTTGTTTGTTGTGAAAATCTGACATGGGATCTAGCTCTTGTATGCTGTCATGCTGAACACCTCATCCTGTGAACATCTTCCTCCACTGGTTCATATCTTTGAGGTCAATCACCACCTTCAATTGGTATCGATACATGCTTGACTGTATTTGCTTTGGATGGTTTCATATTGACTTATGAGAATAATCACCAATTGGTTTCTTCTGATTGGAATCATATTGCTTTGTTCATCCATGATTTGCCCTTGCTTCTTCTGATTTGATAAGATAGGCTATTGATGTTTCAAAGGGAGATAAGCTTGTTGATATTGTTGATCATGTCACAGGGGGAGAAAGATTTTGATGAGGGCATCCCTTGCCCCTCCACTCTTTTTCCAGACTCGGATTGTTCGACGGCAAGCACCATTATATTTGTCATGTATTTTTGAGACTAGTCATGTAATCTTCACATTTTCTTTGAGTCATTATCATGTAATTTTCCCTTTATTTTGAGTCATGTACCTAGGTAGTTGAGTCATTTTCCTAAGTATTGAGTCATTATGTTGGTTAGATAGGTTAATGGGCCCAATCCATTGGGCTAGGCCCAGGGGCGCCCCTCCCTTGGACTGTGTGGTCTTTAGTTAGTTTGTCAGGGTCAGTTTGGTCTTAGGAAAATTATGGAGTCTATAAATACCCCACCCCTCTCTCATTTGTAACAACTTTTGATGAATATTGAAAAGCATTTGCCATCTCCCTCTCAATATCTCCCTCTCTCTCTCTCTCTCTTACTATCACTCTCTCTAAGTGGGTTGTACCCCCTCTCTCTCTCTCCTCCCCACCCCAATTTCGAAATTCACTCTCTCTCCTCCCCATTCACCCCTCATTAAGGCCCCTTCCCCTTCCCCATGCACTCATTCAACTCCCCCTCCAACCCCTAGGTGGAAACCCCTTCTCCTAGGCACCTTTCCACTTTCCAAAGCACCCCACCACCTTCCCAAGGCTGAATTAACCCCTCCCAAAGCCCAAATTCGAATTTCCCTCTCCCTAGGGCTGTGCCCCTCCATCTCCCCCACCCCCAAGCTCCCAAATTCGTCCCCCACCTCCCCTTGGTCAAACCAAGTTCACCCCCCCTCTCCCTTGCTCTCCCCTTGCACATCTCCTCATTCTATCTCTGTTTCAGGCAGCAGAACTACAACGAGTTGCAGAAGCAGCCACGACCGTTACTTGAAGATTCAAGTAGCAAGGCCTACATCTCTGGAAAGGTCTTCCAGAGAGCTTTCCAGGCGAGGCGGTTTCGTCAGCATCCGAGCTCCGAGCAGTCCGCAGCATCCATTCTCCCTCGACTGCGCAGGAGACCCCAGGCAAGGAACTAGAACGTGATTGGAAGCTCAACCACGGCAAACCCTTTGGGATTCAGATCAAGTGTTCTTCAGAAGAAATCTTCCCTCTCAAGTCCTCTTTAATCCTCAAGAAGCAGAGCTGCATTTGGATATCGGCATCAGAAGTTACGAATTTTCTACTCCAAGGCATCAGGTCAGTTTTCAGGAGCCAGAACCGACATCCCTCTGCTCATCTGTTCGTCCCGGTATACTCCAACATCTGCCGACATCTCCGTCAAGTCCGAAAGAAAGAAGACGTGACCACGGTTCCAACGGTTCAAGTCTCGCCTCAATCAGAGCTCGGTAGCAATCGTGGCACCCCCTGCATCCAGTCACATGGTTCTGCACCAGACAGAGGCAGAACCAACCATCCCGGTTCCAGACTCTGCCACAGCCAGCTCGTGAAGGCTCTGAGCGCCATTTTTGGAGGGGAGAAACTACTTCCAGCTAGCTGCCACCTCCAAGAAGAAGGGACTCAATCGACCTCTGGAACCCTCTGTTCCAATTTTCTTCGTCGGAGAGGGCAGACTGCCCCTGTGGTCCCAGGTTAGATCAGTCTTCATTTCTCCGGTCACTCCTCTCTCCACTGACATCGGATTGCATCCCCGTCAACTCCTGCTCGAAGCTACTCCGACCAAGTTCGCGTCACCGCTAGTTTCATTCCAATCGGAGTCCGGGAGAGCCCACAGTGACTTCTGCAACCTACTGCTTCAGCCCGATACCAGCCAGAGACCAGACGGTGGTGTCCTGTTCCAGTCGCCGGTGCAGTCAGCCCCGAGACTCAAAGCTTCCCCAAAAATTCAAGCTTCATCCCCTGTCAGCTGAGGAACTTTTGGCAGTGGTTTCGTCAAGTTTGGAGCCCCGTGGAGCCCGTGGCAGTGTCAACAGCGACACCCTATCCTGCAGACCTGCAGATTGGCAGAACCGGCGGACTCGGAAGATCGGCTTTTCCTTTGCATAAAACCCCACCCCGCTTGGCCGGCTGAAGGCCCCTCCCTGCGTGGAGGTAGTTTTGAATGTAATAAGAATAATCCCCACCCTAAGTTCATCCCTCCTGCGTGAGGTGTAGTGGTGTAATTCTTTCAATTTCAGGTTCAAGCTACATCGCCGCGGCGATCGGGTGTATACCCTCGCCTCCCGGCTCGCCCTCGTCTCCGGCCGGAGTCGGCGTCTTCACGCCGGCTAGGTGAGCCTCAGTCCCTCTCTTGCTTGGTTTAATCACTTGCTTAGCTTAGTATTATTGCTAGTACTGCGTCGGACGGAGAGTGAGAGCTCGGCCCAACTTGCTAGTTCCGTGAGTGACCACCGCGGGCGAGTTGAGAGTGAACCCACTAAACCCACACCCTTGGTGTGCTGGCCGCCCATGGTTTGGGCATCCTAGGCCCATTTGGGGTTCTCCACAAGCTAGCCAACCATTGGAGCTTCATGGTCCCGTCTTGGACCCTCTCCCACATCGCTTAGTTGCCAACGGGCACAAGTGTGCACCAAACGGGTGAGTTCGCTAGTGTGAGTCCGCTGCTCAACTTGAATGCTTGAAAATAGGTCCAAGGTTCGGTGTCACATCAAGTGGTATCAGAGCCAGGTTCACAACTTGTCTCTATCAAGTTGGTCCTAGGGCATGTCTAAGCATTTAGAGTCTTCAAATGCATCACTCTTGTCCCCTAATATGGCCACCTCATATCGACCTTACCAATCGGCCCACTCCATAAGTCCAAGTCACCAAAAGATGCCTACCACTAACACCCATAACTTCCCGGGCCATATCAACTACTTCATGAAAGCCTTGACCTATGCCAATGAGCGGCTTGATAACATATCGGGCCGACTCGACCAACTTGGAAAAAATAGGCCCGCCCCAAGGACGGACGATAGGATGGCCCCTTTCCCACTTCCCACCTTTGATGGGACCTCTCCTAGCAAATATTTAGATTGGGAAGCTACAATGGACCAATACTTCAATTGGTATCATATTTCCAAGGATGAAAAAGCATGGGTTGCCAAAATGCAACTAACCAAAAGGGCTCAAACTCATTGGTGTAAAATTGAGGGCTTAAGGATAATTAGACGGGAAGCTCCCCTCACCACATGGGAGGACATGAAGGATCAACTAAGGGCTAGATATGTGTCCCCTTCTCACTCGGATCACCAAAACCCAAGGAGCACTCCCACTCCTCCCACCCCACCCGTCCAAACCCTTATCACTAAAACCCAAGTACCTAAGACCTCCACCTCCCCACCTAACCCCATGAGGTCCCCCACACCCCAACCAAAACCCCCTTCCCTAACCTACACTAGTCAAGCCCCTTTAGCCCCCACTTCCACCCCAAATGATCCCAAGGGCAAGAGACCCCTAACCGACCCAATTCCCTCCATGGTGACCACCACTCATCCAACCCTCACCATTAAAAACCATGTGGACACCATGTCCACCCCTCCACCAAGGCCCATAATGGCCACCACCCCAAAACCCAAAACCCCTCACCCAACCCACCTCCCACTTCCTACACCAATCTTTCCCCAACCTAGGCCTCCTCTACTTCCCCTTCCTAGCCCAACCCAAGCCCATGCTTATTCACCACCCCGGGAGTGTCATACGCTAGCTATCACCAAACCACCCACCATAGATCCCCCTACTCCATTAGCAATAGAAGTTGCAACCCCCACACCCACCCAAGTGGAAAAAGATGCCCCTCCGGATCCACCTCCCAACATAGAGGAAATCCAAAGGCCAAACAACTCACACACCCCTAGCCTAGATCCTCTAGAGACACCCAACCTCACCATAGATAAGTCCATACTCCAATGGCTCAAGAAAAGTCTCACCATTCCTAGTTCACAACCATGCCACCTACCTATGGGATATCAATCTCAAATCATTCCCATTCAGCCACATGTCACTTATCAAACTTCCTATTGTGTGGAAGATTTGGGAGACTTAGTGAACTACCTACATGGGCAAATGCACTTGACCAATATGCTAGCCATGAGGCCGCCCGAAACTAACACCATTAGCCTAGCATATCCCACAATTGGCTCCATCACTTCCATCTATACTAATGGCCAAGTTACTAGTGAGATCATCCTCCTTCTTCCCATGGAGGAAGAACCTATCATAGTCTACTCCCCAACCATTGAGATCCTAAGTGCTTTGATTGGCCAACCCATTAGCAACCTTGGCCCAATTATCTTGGAGGAGGATGACTCACCATTTGAGGTCCTTAAGAACACGGAGTACCCCTACCTAGGTGACCCTTACCATGATCCCTTTGACCCTTTTCTATGGGAGCCTAAATCTCCATGTGACCCTCTCCCCCTATTCACCACTCACCTCACCCTACCCATACCACCCATGTTGACCCAAACTCCTCTCTTCCTGGAATCGGGTTACACCATGAGAGCATTGACCTTAGACAACAAACACCTCGGGATTGAGGAAATGACCCACCCTATATCCACCTACCTAGATCCCTTCGATCCTTTTGAGTGGAAGCTCAAAGACCACCCCACCATCCCACATAAGGAAGTCATCTTTGGGAAAGGAGTTCATATGTCTTGGCACATCACATCGCTTGGCATGATTAGTCCGTCGGGTACATTCATCCATATCACCCACATGTCAAGAAGAAAATATGAGTGGTCAATATTTGGTTGTCATGGTCCACCATCATTCATCATAAATCTCAAGCATGTTAGGAGCATTCATGGATGTTCGGATCCTCCAACATTCATCACACTCACTCACAAGAGGGACACCTATGGATGCCCTGGTCCTCCCAAATCCTTCAAAGTCTTCATACCATCAATGCATGATAGGTCTATATATGGTTGTCCTGGACCCCCTTTGCATACCATATATTGTCAACTCACACCGCGTCATAGTACATGGCATATGCATTCAAGCAAGTATCAAGCAACAAGCGGTGAGATTCACAACAAGCGAGCAAAAACTCGTGAGCGCCACTTGGAATTCCAAGTTGGTAACTTGACGATGATGACTTTGGAGTGGCTCTACCCTAGGGTCACCTCCAAATTGAGGGCACGAGGACTTGGACCTTGCCAAGTTCTGAGTGACTTTTTGGCAACCCGGCTTATGGGTTGAACTTTCAAAAGAGTTTTGGGATTCTCCCCATTTCTCATGTGGCGGATCTAGCACCCTATAAGGGCACCGCGGTGGATCCTAGTGAGTGCCTCTAGCTTACACCTACCCTTGTGAGAGACACCCTCGGAGTGCCACCACAAATAGCCTGAGAGCCCGACGTGAGCACACAGCGGCAATACTAGGCAAGCAAGATCCCATCACCAGCATGAGGGTATGACCGAGTCACTTTGTCGACTGAAGCACCGTTCCCCGACTAGAGTCGCGGGTTGAGTATGGAGATCGTGGATCGCCCCGAGCTGCAGTTCGATGCACTACTTCCCTGGTGGATCCATACTCGACGGAGTCGAGTTTTCCCCACCCCGGGGGTATGATGAGGGCATCCCTTGCCCCTCCACTCTTTTTCCAGACTCGGATTGTTCGACGGCAAGCACCATTATATTTGTCATGTATTTTTGAGACTAGTCATGTAATCTTCACATTTTCTTTGAGTCATTATCATGTAATTTTCCCTTTATTTTGAGTCATGTACCTAGGTAGTTGAGTCATTTTCCTAAGTATTGAGTCATTATGTTGGTTAGATAGGTTAATGGGCCCAATCCATTGGGCTAGGCCCAGGGGCGCCCCTCCCTTGGACTGTGTGGTCTTTAGTTAGTTTGTCAGGGTCAGTTTGGTCTTAGGAAAATTATGGAGTCTATAAATACCCCACCCCTCTCTCATTTGTAACAACTTTTGATGAATATTGAAAAGCATTTGCCATCTCCCTCTCAATATCTCCCTCTCTCTCTCTCTCTCTTACTATCACTCTCTCTAAGTGGGTTGTACCCCCTCTCTCTCTCTCCTCCCCACCCCAATTTCGAAATTCACTCTCTCTCCTCCCCATTCACCCCTCATTAAGGCCCCTTCCCCTTCCCCATGCACTCATTCAACTCCCCCTCCAACCCCTAGGTGGAAACCCCTTCTCCTAGGCACCTTTCCACTTTCCAAAGCACCCCACCACCTTCCCAAGGCTGAATTAACCCCTCCCAAAGCCCAAATTCGAATTTCCCTCTCCCTAGGGCTGTGCCCCTCCATCTCCCCCACCCCCAAGCTCCCAAATTCGTCCCCCACCTCCCCTTGGTCAAACCAAGTTCACCCCCCCTCTCCCTTGCTCTCCCCTTGCACATCTCCTCATTCTATCTCTGTTTCAGGCAGCAGAACTACAACGAGTTGCAGAAGCAGCCACGACCGTTACTTGAAGATTCAAGTAGCAAGGCCTACATCTCTGGAAAGGTCTTCCAGAGAGCTTTCCAGGCGAGGCAGTTTCGTCAGCATCCGAGCTCCGAGCAGTCCGCAGCATCCATTCTCCCTCGACTGCGCAGGAGACCCCAGGCAAGGAACTAGAACGTGATTGGAAGCTCAACCACGGCAAACCCTTTGGGATTCAGATCAAGTGTTCTTCAGAAGAAATCTTCCCTCTCAAGTCCTCTTTAATCCTCAAGAAGCAGAGCTGCATTTGGATATAGGCATCAGAAGTTACGAATTTTCTACTCCAAGGCATCAGGTCAGTTTTCAGGAGCCAGAACCGACATCCCTCTGCTCATCTGTTCGTCCCGGTATACTCCAACATCTGCCGACATCGCCGTCAAGTCCGAAAGAAAGAAGACGTGACCACGGTTCCAACGGTTCAAGTCTCGCCTCAATCAGAGCTCGGTAGCAATCGTGGCACCCCCTGCATCCAGTCACATGGTTCTGCACCAGACAGAGGCAGAACCAACCATCCCGGTTCCAGACTCTGCCACAGCCAGCTCGTGAAGGCTCTGAGCGCCATTTTTGGAGGGGAGAAACTACTTCCAGCTAGCTGCCACCTCCAAGAAGAAGGGACTCAATCGACCTCTGGAACCCTCTGTTCCAATTTTCTTCGTCGGAGAGGGCAGACTGCCCCTGTGGTCCCAGGTTAGATCAGTCTTCATTTCTCCGGTCACTCCTCTCTCCACTGACATCGGATTGCATCCCCGTCAACTCCTGCTCGAAGCTACTCCGACCAAGTTCGCGTCACCGCTAGTTTCATTCCAATCGGAGTCCGGGAGAGCCCACAGTGACTTCTGCAACCTACTGCTTCAGCCCGATACCAGCCAGAGACCAGACGGTGGTGTCCTGTTCCAGTCGCCGGTGCAGTCAGCCCCGAGACTCAAAGCTTCCCCAAAAATTCAAGCTTCATCCCCTGTCAGCTGAGGAACTTTTGGCAGTGGTTTCGTCAAGTTTGGAGCCCCGTGGAGCCCGTGGCAGTGTCAACAGCGACACCCTATCCTGCAGACCTGCAGATTGGCAGAACCGGCGGACTCGGAAGATCGGCTTTTCCTTTGCATAAAACCCCACCCCGCTTGGCCGGCTGAAGGCCCCTCCCTGCGTGGAGGTAGTTTTGAATGTAATAAGAATAATCCCCACCCCAAGTTCATCCCTCCTGCGTGAGGTGTAGTGGTGTAATTCTTTCAATTTCAGGTTCAAGCTACATCGCCGCGGCGATCGGGTGTATACCCTCGCCTCCCGGCTCGCCCTCGTCTCCGGCCGGAGTCGGCGTCTTCACGCCGGCTAGGTGAGCCTCAGTCCCTCTCTTGCTTGGTTTAATCACTTGCTTAGCTTAGTATTATTGCTAGTACTGCGTCGGACGGAGAGTGAGAGCTCGGCCCAACTTGCTAGTTCCGTGAGTGACCACCGCGGGCGAGTTGAGAGTGAACCCACTAAACCCACACCCTTGGTGTGCTGGCCGCCCATGGTTTGGGCATCCTAGGCCCATTTGGGGTTCTCCACAAGCTAGCCAACCATTGGAGCTTCATGGTCCCGTCTCGGACCCTCTCCCACATCGCTTAGTTGCCAACGGGCACAAGTGTGCACCAAACGGGTGAGTTCGCTAGTGTGAGTCCGCTGCTCAACTTGAATGCTTGAAAATAGGTCCAAGGTTCGGTGTCACATCAGATTTGCATTATCCCGCTTTTTGATTATGTCAAAGGGGGAGAAAAATTGATGATTGTGTGTGACAAGGGAAGGGGAGAAGAACATATGTGCTATTATTTTGTATCCACTCTAGTGTATCATCACTAATAAATTGCTCTTCAAATTTGTCATCATCAATAAGTTTGTCATCATCAAAAAGGGGGAGATTGTTGAGTTATGATTTTGATGATTGTTGTGATTATTAAGTTATGGTTTTGATGATAACTAAACTTAATGTGTGATTAAGTGATGATAACTAAACTTGTGGTTGATTGCTCATGCTCCTATTATCTATGTATGTTTGAGATGGCAAATGGCAACGGTTACATGGTCTTAATGCTTGGTTTGTATATGTTGGTTCTACAAGAGGTTTCAAGCCTTTATATGTTTGAACATATGGACTTGAGCTTTGAAATCCTGATCATATAGTTTGAAACTTGTTTGGTTGATTTTTACGCATACCATACATGCATTTGTCAAAGCAACAAGTGTTCCAATCTTATATGTGAAATTGGGTCTCAATGTAAATCACTTCTTGAACTCTAATACATATTTCACATATCATTTTGAGCTTGCATTATGTTGAAACAACTCATGAGAAACTTGCTTGAAAATTGGAATAATGCTACTTATATCTTGATCAAACGATTTATAATAAGCTCTTGTTAATTGATTGAAACTGCCAAATGACCAAAGGGGTTTCATACATGTACTTCATGCAATTACCACATGAATTATTGACCAAAGTTATAATCCTTTTTTCTATGATTTTGTAGGTCAAAACACTCAACATATATTCACCAAGATCAAAGGAGTTTGAAGCCTCAGACTTAAATGGGTTGCAATGGAGTTCGGGGGTGAAACCTAAAAGTCTGAAGTTTACTGTAGCTGTAGGTCGACCGCCCCAGGTCGACCGTCGACAGCGGTCGACCGCCCTAGGTCGACCAAAAATGCCAGGGATCATATTTCTACAAGATTTTCAGTAGCGGTCGACCGCCAGCTTCCATAGGTCGACCGCCATTCCCGAGCCAACATATGTTGACTTTGTTTTCCACTTCAAGAGGAGCCATTCTCCATGGATTTCTTTAATCCTAAAGTCACCCAATCACCCACAAAATGTGGATCTAGTCTGGGGGTTGTCCATGGACCATTCAAGGGCTATAAAACATCTCA
The DNA here is from genome assembly GCA_022559845.1 of Amorphophallus konjac. NCBI lineage: Eukaryota > Viridiplantae > Streptophyta > Magnoliopsida > Alismatales > Araceae > Amorphophallus > Amorphophallus konjac. The sequence continues at coordinate 240,442,248 of CM040127.1, forward strand.
TTGGAGCCATAAACCCTATCTATCCAAGAGGGCTTCAAGGGAGATCAAGAGGGTGCTGTCTAAGGAGGAAGAAGAGAGTACTGTAGCTCCGTGAACAGTACTTCGTGCAGCAAGTTCTTCATCTATCTCCAACCCATTCAAGGTACTTCTTAAGCCAACAAGCATCTATGAAGTGAAGAATCAAGCAACCAACAAAGAGAGATCAAGGGTGAGGCTATCAAGAAGCAAGCAAGGATTTCAAGAAGAGATAAAAGGAAGGTTATTCAAGGGAAGAAGAATAAGGATGCTACAAGGAAGAAGGAGCCATTCAAGCATCATCTTAAGGTACTCTAGCTCCATTTGAAGTCAGCAGTCTCAAAGGAAGAGAACAAGATCACAAGCATCAAGAAGATACATGGATTTGTCCAAGGAAGAAGGAAGGGTACTGTAGCCGTGAACAGTACTCCGTGTAAGAAGATCTACATCAAATACAAGGCCATTCAAGCTGAGTCTTAAGCTATTCAAGTGAAGAAGGAATCAACGCGAACATCCAGAGCACACACTCAGGGGGAGCCTAAATCAGGAGCTTTCTAAACTGTGGTTTATTCATGTTTATGTTTTGTGCTTTATAGTTTTAGATTTATGTTTCTTATAAACTGCAAACTTGTGTGTGTGTGGATCGTTGTTGGATCCGTGGTCGTGTGTGTGTGTGTCGTACTTGATTCGTGTGTGCATAGGTCTTCTTAGATCTGTGTTTGTGTGTGGATTTATCTAGATCTTAGTGTTTGTGTGTGTGGAGTGTTGCACTTGTCACAGCGTGTGTGTGTCTTGTTGATCCGCTTGTTGGATCGTGTTGAAGACTGCATCTTCGTATGTGAGTGTGTTTTGGGGCGCGTCCCCATGTGTGTGGGCAGGCGTCGTCCTGCGTGTGTGGTTGGAGCGTCGTCTCCGTTTGGGGATTTATCCTCGAGTGAAGCCTCACTGGGTTTGGTGAGGGGTGGACGTAGGATTGCCATCATTGCATCCGAACCACCTTAAAAACCGTTGTGCACTATGGTTTGATTTGTGTGATTTGGTCCTTTTCTTCTACCTCCATTCTAAGTGAGTGTATTTGTTAATTATTGTTATAGATTTATCTACGTATATCTTGCATATTCTATATCTCATCATTCAAAGTTTGATAAATCCAATTTGTGTTCAAATAGTTTTGAATCTCATAATTAGCATTCTATCACGTATTTTAAAAAGGCCAAAAGTTTCCTTAAAATTTCTAAACACCCAATTCACCCCCCTCTTGGGTGTCATTGATCGCGGGACTTCAGGTTGTTTGTCATTGTAGCAAGAGTCAGGGACTTTTTGTAAAATGTGAGTTGCCTATATATAGGACCCCATTCCCCCCCATTTGAAGTCAATGAAATTGCCATATATTGAGTTCCAAAATTCAAGTTTCTTGTGGAGAGAATCCATTAGTGGGGTGTGAAGCCCTAGGGTGAGAAGCCCTTTCATTCCCTCTCTCTCTCTCTCTCTCTCTCTCTCTAAGGGGGCCGCCCCCTATCTCTCTCTTCCCACCCTCCCCAAATTTTGAATTTCCCCTCTCTCCTCTCTCCTCTCTCCTCTCTCCTCTCTCCTCCACCTAGGCTCCACCTCATCCACACACCACTAGCCACCCCAACCACCTCATCACTTACCCAGGTGCATTCATTACCCCTCCACCAACTCCCACCAAATCTCCTCCCTCCCTAGGAGAATCTTGGCCTTACCAACACAATCCACCCTAGTCCCTACACAATCTTGCAGTTCCCAAGGGGAATTTGAATTGTTTCCATCCACTCTCTCCACCCCTTCCACTTCCCTTCACCATTAGTCACCTCCCTCCCCTATCTCTTGTGCCAATAGAGCTACTCCTAGCTAGCCAGTTCGCAGCTCAGGATTTGCAAAGAACCAGCGGCTTGCAGTGGCAACCCTGACTTATCCTGGAATCCCTGGAAGCCCAAGTGGTACCTTCAGAAGCGTCTCCCTGTCCTCTTCGCAACGACGATGGTCTTGTCCCATTCTGAGCTCGTGGCTACCCGGAGGAGCCGTTCTCCCCAAACTGCGCTTCTTCTCCCTGACTGTCAACCTGAAGCCCGTTGCAGAGGCTCCCACGGCCAACTTCCTGAAGCACTGAAGGTGGGCCTTGGCTGAGAGTTTCTACACCGAGTCTACTTCCAGTATCAAGAAGCGGAACCCCGTTCGGCATCCGCAGCTGTGATTTCTCATTTTTCTCCCCCAGGTGTGCTGTTCTGTCCACTCTGGGACTGAACAGACACCCGATAACTGTTCGGGCTGTCTCTATCTACTCCGACCTCCTCCGGCACTCCCGTGGGTCTCCATTCGAAGAGGACTCGACAAAGAATCCAATGACTCTGAACAAGCCTGAATCGAAGCTGAGGAGCGTCCGTGGTAGCCTCATCTTCCAGCTGTAAAGTTGTAGAAGTTACCAGAACCAACAAGCAGAGCCCCTGTTCGCGCCTCTACCCCGACCAGCACCACCTTCTAGAAATTCGCCTAAAAATTGGACGTCTTCCTGGGTCAACTACGAAGGTTCGCCAACTAGTTTCGTCGACAATGGAGTTTAGGAGAGACCGCAGCGGCGCCGACTTCGACCGCATATCCCCAGTTTCAGAGGGCGGACAGAACCGTTGAATTTCTTTCATCAAGTTCCTAGATTGATTCTCCCCTTCCCGCCTAGCCGGCTTACAGCCCCTCCCTGTGGGAGGTAGTATTTGAATGTAATTTTGGCTTCCCTTCCCCAAGTTCAACCCCCCCTTGCATGGGGCGTAGTGATGTAAAACTTTGAACAAGTCGAAGCTACACCGACGCGGCGTGTGGGGAAACCACGCTTCCCCGCTCGCCCTCGTCTCTGAACGGGATCGGTTTCTTCAAACCGGTCGAGCAAGTTATCTACCCTTGCTCTCCTTTGGATGCCATGTTCCTTCAATATTAGTTCATAAACTCCGATGGTCCGTGAGAGAGAGCGCCCGGTCCTCAAGCCCCATTGCTTCGAGTGACCGCCGTGGGTGACAGTGTGACCCGTGCCCATTGGCACCCGGTTGGCCCCTTTGAATTGGACCTCCATACCCTTGGAAAGTCCCTTAGCTCTGCTGGCCCTCTACCAGCAAGGGTTCAGCCCTCACAACCTCCACTCGGCATCACCGAGTTACCCCGGGATTTGGGTGAGTGTCGAGTGAGTGGCCGCCGATATCGGTCCATTTCTATTGCGAATTGTGCTTGCCTGATAAGGTCCAAGGTGTATGGTCTTGTGACTATTACCCCCAAGGTGGTGTCACATCAGTACGACTCATCCAACACTAACTCGCCCATGGTCGTGACATAGTAGGCCAAGTGTTCATGTGGCGACCCCTGCCCGTTGAACTTTTGCAGCTTCGGGGGCTTGGCGTACTCTGGAGGGAGCTTTTTCAGCTGGTGGTGAAGCGGGTAGGGCACACTGTAGAGGTCCACCGTGGCAACCCCTTCACCATACTGGGCGAGCTTCGTCTCGACAATGCGCTCGATCATCTGGCGTTGCGCCAGGAAATTTTCTGGCATTGGCGTATTGGAGGCTCGTGGTTAAGTCTCAACCAGAGGTGTGCTAAACCCAGTTGCCAGCGGAGTTTGGGCGATCGCCACTGAGGTGTTGGCCACATCGTGGGCCGCCGACGGTGCCGGCACCTCGGCCTAGGGCCCGTAGGTTGCTGAGGATGAAGGTCCCGTTCCTGGAGGAGATCTTACAGGAGGGCCTTCAGATGCTGGTTCTCCTTCATGAGAGTGTCGAGGGTCACTTCTTGAGCCTCGTTCGCAGGAGGGTCGTTGTTGACCGGCTCTGCGTTGATAGGAGGGTCGTGGTCGTCCACCGGGTCCTCTCCTACGCATTTTGACGCCAGCAGCCCGGCAGAAGTGTCGATGTGACCAGTTGGGGGAGGCGGTGGAACCTGATGGCGCGGCCTCCTGAAGTGGGACAAGGGCTGATTCAGGTCATCAGACAGGGTGTCCGGCTGGTGTCCGGTGGTGTAGCACGCGAACACTCAAACTGTGTCGTTGATGAGTCGGGCTGTCTGCTTCCTCCGCGAGTGTCGCTCGGGGCGAACAGGCGCCCCTAGTCTATCAATGACCGGGGTGCGTTGCAGAGGTGGCTCACTCCCGATATCGATCGGAGGAGAGTCCGTGATAGGCTGCTGTAGAGCCTGAGAGCGGGCTCGCCTTTGCCTCCGCTTGCTTGTACGGGGGGCATTAGATGACTGGGCGTCCTAAGATGGTGCTACTGTGGGACCAGTCGCATCCCTTCTGACGTCGCGTCTGAGTGCTCGTAGGGGGTTTCTAATACGCGCCCTTCGAATGGCTTGAGCTTTCTCCGGGGTGACCCAGATTCTCCTAAGGTCGAATTGCTGGTCTCCCTTGTCATCATTTTTCTGACGAGTTGTCTTGGGAGGCCGTGTGTCGGGCTACGGTGGGTGCCCCTGGACTGTTGCCGAGGAACCCGCTCCTCTGAGCTTCACCCCATCCTCTCGTGTTTGTCGCAAGAGGTCAAAACGGTTGGAGGTTGGGATGATGGAAACGGTCCATTCCTGGGGTATGATTGGTTCACCCCTGTCGAGACGGATCCGCAAGTCACCGACAAGAATAGTCCAGCTGGAGTTGCTGGTCGTAGCGGCGAGCCGTCTGCCTTTGCGGCCATGGCGATGCTTCTTCTGGAGAGCCGAAGAAGACTCCACCCCGAGGTGGTAATCGAGAAGACCCGACCCACAGTGGGTGGCGGCGCAGAGCTGCCAGTGGAAGGTACAGAGGCCGGCCCCTAGTGTACGAGGTCCACCTTGGGAGTTGACAGCCGGGTGATCGGGGTGTAAGCCCTGGCCCGCGCCGAGAGAAGCGTTACCGATGCTCGAGATGACGCTCTCGCACAGGGGGACGATGCCATCGAAACTACTGAGGTGCCGACGCCCCTGGGTCAGGGACCCGCAGTAAGTGCCGGCGTAGTCTGGGCTCGGGTCATGAGGCCCGAGGAGGGTGCTGAGGAACCTTGCCCTCTGGGTAAAAGACCCGCGGGGAGAGCCGGTTCGATTGGAACTTGGAACCGGGGTCCCGAGTGGAACACCGGGGAGCCGCGAACTCGGGGCTGGAAGCCCATATCGAGGGTCGGCTTTACCAAGGCACGGGCCTGCGGGCCCGAGGAAGATGCTGAGAAGCTGTGGACCAAGGGCTGAGAGCCCGTGTTGGGTGCTGACTTTGATGGGACTCAAGGTTGGAAACACGAGGCAGATGTTGAGGAGCCGTGGACCTAGGGCTGAGAGCCCATGTTGGGTGTCGGCTTTGCCAGGGCTCGGGGTGGGAAATCCGAGGTAGATGCTGAGGAGCCGTGGACCCGGGGCTGAGAGCCCGTGTTGGGTGCCGGCTTTTCTGGGGCTCGGGGTTGGAAACCCGAGGCAGATGCTGCGGTAGTGATCGAAATCCGGGGCACGGGGCCCGTATCGGAGATCGGATGAGGCTGGCCTCGGGAGCTAATGATCACCCGGGCCGGTGTCGATAAGGGGGCCTTGTAGGGGCCAGTGGTGGCGGCCTGGTACCTGATGCTCAGGTGGGCCACCTGATGCGGGACAGACACGGGAGGCGACTCTACGTGGGGTGGACCTCAGACTCTAGATGTGGATGCGACCAGCAACACACACCAGGGAGACACTAAGCCCGACACTACAAGCTCCTAGTGGCGAAACGTCGCTAACAGAAGTGGAAGCTCACTCGTCGTCCCAAGCGAGGGAAAGCGCGGACCGTGCGCGGTTAAGAAACCGGCGGAGGTCAAGGGTAGTCCGACTCAACTTCCGGACTCGAATCGAGTCGCGGGACGGGTCACTCTCACTCTCACAGCGGTGACATGGACACACGGGCTAGTACCTACACGCTCGGCAGTGGCCTAAGACCGTATACTAGCTAAGCAATGTAACGCCAAGGAGTTAAGACCTTTACCTCCACGCACCCGGCGTGGCAAAGACACCCCGGCTGACTTACGGGCCCCCGGTTAACATAATTCATAGCGGTACAAAGAGATTCAACCCACTCCACGCAAGGAGGTAAAAGGTCACATGTGGGCCCCGGGGATCACGCAAATCAGGTTGACGGGCAGCATCTTGATGTCGTCTCGACGCGCCGAACTCCGCGTTCTCGTGCTTTCCGGACGGCGCAATCAATGGGCCGTGGGGCCCACACGCTGTCCTATCCTCCGGGTCTGGCGGGGTGGGTCCCACTGTAATGGGGACCCCTGGCAGCACGCTTCCCTGGACGGCGGTCAGCCGGCGACACTCACCGGAGGCCGGGTACCCCGGTTCCCAAGTGGGGAGGATGATGTCCACGAGCTGATGTTGCTGTTTCAGCAGCGCGCGCTCCGGCGAAAACGGCCGCTGCAATCAGCCCCGTCACCGGAATGTGACAAAACTAGGGCCGTTGGAAAGAGGATTCAAAATCTTTCAATCTAGGGCCAGTGGACTCTTCTGAACCTGCGCGGACCTAGGCTTTAACTATTTTTCAATTCTCTGCTCCATAGCTCCCGAAATCTCAGATCAGCATATCAGTTTCCTATAAATGGCCGCTGACCACCAACGTACAGTTAGATTCAGACTTAGAGCTCGTCTTAGAAGTTGTAGGGAATCAAACCACGGAACTGGGACTATTTTTAGAATTTGATTTGCAGGGGGCTGCGATTTGTTATGATTTTTGGGGTGACTGGTGGTCGAATATGGGAACAGGTGGATAGAACTGTAGATGGGTCTGAGAACGATTTTTAGAAAATATGAGATGGGCGAATAAAAAATTGGGAAAAATGTTGGATGAAGGGGTGGATGGATGGAACCCCTAGTTAAATTGGGCGAAGTAAAAAAATCAAAAAGTGGATCTAAGATATGAAACTCAAGACGGAGGTGAACCTGGATAGAACTCTGGCAGAACCGAAATGGAAGAGTGGACAAAAATCAAAAAAATAGGAAACGTGATCTGAATGCTGGCCTGATTTTTGTGGGTGAAGAGGAACATCCCAGAAACAACTCCTCTAAATTTGGTAGCCAAATGAGCTCGGGGAAGACTGGTGAATTTCGAACAAGCTGCTGTGGTACTGCGCAGGTAGAACTCCGTTGATAGCGATGGCGGTGCGGTGGCGGCTCGTGGCGGCGGCGGCGATCGTCGGAATCGATACACGAGGCATCACACCTCAGAATGGAAGCCTTCACAGCATCCAAGGGGGAGAGGGAGGAGAGAGGAGGGGGGCGCACCAGCCCTTGCTCTTGGAATTTGTTTGATTCAAATGGCATTAATTCTTCCAAAATGGAAAATACAAGCTTAAATAGGTTACATCTCACATCCATCCACAACCGTAGGATCTAGGGGTGGGAGATGAAGGGCTGGGATGGCATGTGACACACACACAAATAAATAAATAAAAAATAAGGGGAGGGGGGCGGCCCTTGGACCAAGGAGAGTGGGCTTGACTTGGTAGCTGGGGTGGGTGGCCAAAATGTGGACTTTCCAAGCCACTTGTCCCCCACTTGGCCCACCCTTCTAGAAGCCTCCATGTGGAAGGTTGACTGACCCCACATGGGACCCTAGGCTGAGGTGGCTCAATGGGATGGGGCCTGGGGGGCCCGTGGGGCCCACGGGTCCAAATTGCACATAAGCCCCTCTTACAATCAAAATAGCAAACCAAATACAACGAAATAAACATAAATTACACACATAAAGTCTAACTAAATATGATAAATGGGGAGGCTCAAGGCGGAGTCTCCAGGCTGTCTCCGAGCTAGATGGACGCTGAGGTGGCTCGAGTCGTGCTCCGTGTGCGGTACCGGTGGCTCGGCGTATCACGCCGCTCAACTGCTCGGGTGTCCGCACCACCACTGGGGCTGGAGGTGCGCATGGCGCATTGGCCACGGGAGGCAACGGAGAAACTGGGATTGGCTGAGCAACAGCCACAGGGATCACGCCCAAGAAGTAGGGCGATCCAGTGATGGGGGCGAAGCTGCCGAAAGCAATCGGCGTCGCCAAGTAGCCCACCCGGGCGTGGGTGGCAATGACATTGGGACCATAGGTGACGGCTGCCATGATTGCTGGAGCGCTGGGTACTGTGGAGGCGACGGTTGCTGACAGTCGCCGAGCGCGATCTGACAGTCGGAACGTGAACCGGAAGCTGCTAGAGAATGCGCGTGCGAGTACCCTCCTCTGCCTCTCCTGTAAGGACAAGGAAAGGGCACCAGGGCTTCAGAGCTGGCATAGGCTTTTCTTCAGCAAAAAGAAGGAAGGCGGGAGACGTCCCACCGGGTGTGCCATCCTCTCTGTTGCGCGGGTTTTTATGCCGATGATCGGATGAAGGAAGAGATACAGCGGGGGAAAGAAAATATGGGAGTTTGATGTATCTCGGGTATCCTCCTTACAGTTGCATGCCTCTCACAGCGGTATCGGGCACTCTCCTCTTACGGAAAGTCAAAAAGGGTCGAGTGGCACAAAAATGTAAGGGTATGGGTTAGCTGGACAGGGTATAGGCGTGCCTGTCGATTTCTCGAACGATCACCTATGGAACCAAGGGTTGACCCGGGAAGTGTCACCAGGACGTGGCACGTGGGCCTGAGCAAGCGAGCGACACATGAAGAAAGGGGGTTCCACGGGTGCGAGTGCGTAGGCGATTGTGGGAATCGTGTACTGGACGTCTTTTCCCATCGGCCGCAAGCACCCTGTGTTTATTTACATCGGATTGAATCCGAACACCTTTGTTCCATGCTGAAGAGAAACCTGTATATATATCTGAAGCCATGGGTAGAGGGCCGGGAGTATTCTGCAGCTGTGGGTGCACTTTCGATTGAGGGGTATTTACTGGAGTTAGGATGTTTGGCACGTATGCCGAGTGGTGTCGGTAGAAAGCTGGAGACCCGAATGCGGGTGCTCATATTTCGACTGGTTTATACTATATGAGAGCCCATGTGGGCTTTACAAATAGGCCGATGGGGCCAAAGTACAACTGGCACAAGCCGCGGGACAACTCCGACACGTGGGTCGGTCCCCGGGTCATTGCGTAATAAAATGGATATCCTCGTGTTTTATAGAAACTCCTTTGTAGAGGAATCGATGCGAGCCCGACTGCCCTGGTGGCGGGGCAGACGTGGACTGGCTCCTGGTAGAGGTCGGACACGGCTCGAGGTGAGAAGTCGGGCCCTGGTCTCGGACGGTGAGTGTCGTCATGTTGGGGAGTCGAGGTCGGCCCCGGGACTATGATTCCCGGACCAGAGGTCCGACTAGACTCGAGTTGTTAATCGGAGTGGCCAACGACCGGCTGGGGGGTGAGCAGTGGGCACGCAATTCTGTGTAGGAATTTGGCACGGCACCATGGAGTGCACTTCGTCACAGTAAGTTGGCGTATACGGGCGGACCCGGGATGCGGGTGTACTCGCCGTTGACATAATCACCTTACATGCGATGAGGATGGACTTGTATAAGATGGCTAAACATCACGTGAGGGAAGTACACATGACATACCCTCGGCGTGTGTGAGTCGACTAGCAAGCTAACCGCGCGCGCACTTAGCTTCTCGCATTCCCGACCCTTGCCGATTGCCTCGGGAGTCCGAGGGTACGGCAGTTAGGTCGGGGGTGTTTGTCCGACCGGGAGTCTGCTTGTGCGTGCCTTCAATTGTCCATCATATGCCCCTTGAGCTTCTATGGGGGGAAATTTATAGAAAGTTGAAGGGGTGGGGGTGGAGTTTAGGCGGACCAAGTTGAGGGTTCAACTTGGTCCGGGTAAACCCCTCAAAAAATATATTTTTTATTATTTTGTTTGTGTAACGGAGTGGGGGGAGATGGGGTTTAGGCGGACCAGCCCAAGGGGCTGGTCTGGTCCGCCGAAACCCCCCCTTGGGGGGTTTAGGCGGACTGGCTGGGGGGTTTTTTAATTTAAAAAAACTTTTTTTTATTTGTCATGGGGTTTGGGCGGACCAGCCTTGGGGGTGAGGCTGGTCCGCCTAAACCCCTCCTCCTTGGGGGGTTTAGGCGGACTGGATGGAGGGAGAGAGAGGGAGGGCAGCCCCACCTCTATAAAATCTCAAATTTTGTGTTTTTCTTCCTAATTTACTAAAAAGAAAAGGACAGGTGGAGCAGGATATGTGGAGCTTTGTGTGCGTTGAGTTGCGGACCAACCCTCCCATGCTGTCGCTTTACTGCTTCCGCGTGTTGCTCCCTTATACTGGTACGAACGAACGGCGCGCACCCTTCACCCCAGATTAGGGAGTCGGACGAACGGAGACTGAGAATCGGACAAACTGCGACTGAGCAGGGCCGTGGGGCCACCGGGCTGGAGAGAGGGCGCGGACCCCCGGAGAGTTCACCCTCCCTTGGGGGCTCGGCCGCGCCCTGGGGTGAATGCGCCCCAGGCAGGTCGCAACCCCGAGGGATGGCCCCCGGGGGTCTTCTTTCCTCCCCTGGGGATGTCCTTTAAGGGACACTGGGCTCCGGGATACTCGGATGGCCCATGGGGGCCGTTGTTCTTCGAGTCGTAGTAGCCGCTCGCAAGGTGTTCAGGCAAATGCCCGACACACCCTGGGTTGTCGAACGGGCCACGTACGTGACCGACGGGTCTTGGACTTAGCCTAGGACCGAGGGTAGAAGTTCATGGGGGTTGAGAGGAGGCACCTTGGGCATGTGGGCCCGACCTCGGGCTACGTGCCATGTTGCATGGTGGGTTGGCAGGATAGCCTCGGGTTGGTCCGAGAGCTAGAGTTAAGTGGCTCATTGCCACGTGTCTGAGGGTCGAGGGTGGTCCCGGCTTGCTGGGGGGTCGTTGTAGGACCCCATTAGTGTGCTGGAACCACGGGGTAGCTCGTGGTTTGTGATAGTTCAAAACGCAAGTCGTTAATGCGTTCACTACCAAAGTTATTTATCGGTCCACAAATTGATTAACATGAAATAGTTAAGTGGTAAGACTGAGTCGAATCCACAGGGAAATTCATATTTTTAAGATGAAAATTTTGTGTTTTATTTTCAACAAATCATGATGAATGGGGATGCTCAAATGAGGAATTAATTAACCTAAACAACTGGACTAAAAGAAGCTACGACTGGAACTAATGTAATCAAATGCAAGTGTAACAGTGGAGATGAACAATGTGCAAATGGCAATGGACAAAAGAACACGAGTTGACAAATTAGAGTAAAGTAACTTAAGTGGATGGACTAAAGAAACTAAGATACAAATAAAATTAAACTAATGCAAGTCAGAACAGAAGAGAGGGACTGTTGTTTAAAGTCAAGTATCGACATCAGATGTTGACACTTCTAGCTTATGTAACGTGCCCCTACCCTTTTGAGTAAACTAATCCAGGGATGATTTCCAGAAGAAAACAATGCTACGTTTATAGAGAAGAGGACGAAAAGATGCAGGTAATAAGCAACAACAAAAATGCTTCCATTGAATTAATATTCAAAAACCAGAGTGCAATTGCATTGTACTAATCAAACCTATGACCGCCAAGATTAATGGACTAACTGATTAACTTAAATTAGGAAGAAAATGCTCCAACTGATAAAAGGATACGGAAATGAACAGTATATAAGACAAGGAACAATAAACAAAAGAACACAAAGGCTTCTGCTATTTCCCACACGCTGCGAACGTCAGGATAATCCCCAGGAAGAACTGCTAGTAACGCTACGGCAGCAAAGGGGCTTCGCCAGCATCCATTTCTTCAACCCACTGAAGGTACAGTTGCGATGGAGGCACCACGGGTACTACAGAAAATTCCTCCAAGGAAGGCTGGTAGCCCCAACGATGCCCAAGAAATTCAAATCAAGAGCTAAGACTGCAACGCTAAACAACACACTCCAAATCTAAAAAGATGGACTGAAAGCCAAAAAAAACGAGAGAGCCAAAAAAAAGCCCCCTGCACTATTCCCTAAACCTCCTATTTATAGGAAGATGCCTTGCTAACAAATTTCACATAATCTCCTCCTATAATCTCGTATGCTGCGAGCATCTCGCACTCCTAGGCTTTTGACTGGGTCGCTTCCGTTATCCTTGCCAACGACATGATTTATCCACCCAGCTTCAGCAACTTCGTGCAGCTTTTCATAAACTTCCAGCTCGTGAATCTTTTGGTGCTTAGCAGTCCGTACAACTGCTTCAACCCCATGCATGAATTGGTAGCAGCAAGCGTTGCCTTCGTGCACTTTTCAAGCGGCAGGTCCATGCAGGTTTTCTTCGGTCAAGGCTCATGCACTTCGTGCATGATTTGGTGGTAGCAGTCCGTGCAACTTTACATCGTGCAGGTTTCGGTTCCCACCATCTTTGTTAGCGTCTCTCCCAAACAGCCTCGTGCATCTTTTAGCAAGTTCGTGCACTTTTAGCAGAGGAGGCCAAGACCTCGTGCAAGTCTTCATAGCAGCAGCCAACTCAAGCATCCTTCTTGCCATGCATGTTTTTCACCCGCAGCCCTGGCATTTGAACAGAAAGCAATAATTATCATTTTCCAATGCAAACCTCCATATTCATAAAATATCTATTTATGTGATATTTTCACACATAATCACCATTATGTTTCGAATTATCTCTTAAACATGCCTGAAAATATATGTGAAAATATGAAGTTATCACACCCCCCAACTTACTCATTGCTAGACCCTTAGCAATGCAAACAATTATAGAATTAGGACTAAAAAAAATCACGTTTCATGACATGAATGCTGAGCATTATGATTTGAACTATAGAATATTACGAGTTCAAGCAATAAATGTCAAGAATAAACTTCGTCAATCCATGTAATTTAGATACTTCCCCAGGTTACACTCATAATTTTTTGTATCTCTTTGTGTAAGTGCTCTAGTTTGATTAGTGGACATCAGACAACTAGATGCATGAGCCTTCTTTTTGTCACTTTAACGATGATTTCCAATTCTACCTTTTGCAAATCAGACTCTCGAATTACAGGTAGCTTCACTCTGCCTTATTTCATCATCATTTTTTTTTCATATTTTTTTTTCTATCATGGTGCTGCACATTCCTTCACCGTTTGACGCGAACCTCAACTCTTGCCTTAGGAGAAGCAGGCCCGGTTACTTGGATCAGGAGCATTTTCCATGATTTTTTTTTCTTTTTCACACACATTTTTTCTTCTTTTGGTGCTTTGCACTTATTCGTAGGCAGGTAGCTTTTTCCCCACGATTGATCTTCAGTGACTAGGCAGAATTTTCAATCATCACCTAAGTATTAAGCAAAAATCTCATCATCCTTATGTTTAATACCCACTATTCTCATTAGTGTGCAAATGTGTGTGAGTTCAAAAAAAATCTGAGTGTATTCCGAGGAAGATGCTAAAAACATAACCAACTAATTCACCCTTTAATTCAATGCTGTCACCAGTGGATATTCTAAGCCTTATCATTTTGACAATGTTTCTTATCATGAAAAATGACCCTGAAGCACTTGTTAGGGGTGTCATGAAGGATTACAACATTTTGATGAAAATTTAAGCTTAACCTACCCCCCAACTTAAGTGACATTGTCCTCAATGACATGATTAAAATGTAGGAATGAAATGAAACCATGACAAGTGGTGGGAAGGATAGATACAACCTGAGAAGGAAGTGTTGCTGGTAGAGACATGCTGCTCCATGCTCCTTGCTCCTAAAAAAAGAAAATCAATCATCATTTATTTATTTTTAGAAGAAAGAATTGGGTTGCCTCCCAATTAGCACTAAGTTTAATGTCTTCAGCCAGACGCATGGAAGCTCAATAACCAACAAGTTGATTTTAGAATGAGCCACCACAGAATTTTGTTCTCGCCAAAATTTTCTTTTTCATGCCTTGAGAGATATAACTGGAACTGGTGAGTATAAGGGCAAAGCATATAACGGGGCGGAGACATGTGAAAAGGACCACCCCGATCAGAGAATAGAGGGGAAACATAGGGAAAAATCATGTCATCTATTACGAAATGTTTCTTCTGAGATTCTGTGGGATCAGAGCAATCAGTAGGTAGGGCAAGGTTGGGCCAACTGACTTGAAGAGTTTTAAAGGAATCACCACAGTCAGGATTTGGCATAAGCTCTACCCTCTCCTCTACATTGAGATTATCACGTGGCACACTCAAATAATTCAGCTCCTTATTTACCTCAACTTCATTATTCAAATAAATGTTCAATTCTAGATCCATCTTCACTTCCTCTTCTTTCCCATCTTCAAAGTGAATTGCATCAAATTCAGGGGGAGACATGTGATTAGAGATTTGGGATTCATTATACTCTTCCTCTCCCCCTAATTGGAGATCATCCACCTCTCTAGCATTCCCCTCATGATGGCAATCAAGCACAAGCTCCTCAGATTCATTTTTAGGAGGGGGACTATGATCATTCATTAGTTCATCTCCTTCTTTGGTTTCTTTCCCATTGATTTCTTCAATCTCCTTAAAGTCCTTAGAGTTTTCATGTAAAATTTGCTGACAATTTCTCTCCATAATCCCTTCATCTTCGGAATCAAAATTTTGAGTTTTATGAGATTGAGGAATTAGTGAGTGATTACAGTCAGGGTAAAGGACATGATGAGTAGGATTGGATACAGAGTAATCAAAGAATTGGTCTCCCTCCATGTTTTTGATTTTCATGGTCAGTCTATTGATTTGCTTTTGGAGGGGTTGACCTTGGAGAAGGAACTGATTGAATTGATCATTTGGGTGATTATCTGAGGGTGGCGGAGATGAATAGCAAGAAGGGGAATGATTTGTATGTTGGGTTGGATCATAATAGTCATTAGAGTTTGGAGCCCATGTTTGGTTTTCCTCTTGTTCTCCCCCCAACTTAAACACCTCATTATTTTCCTTGACCATCACGAATTGAGATTCACTAACTTCCCCCCAATTTTCCTGATATGGTTGCTCCATATTATCCTCCTCATCAAAATTTATTTGAGAGTCATTGAATTGAGGATTGATGGGTGAATCATTTGGCGTGATATTGTAATCAGGCAATGGATGTTCAAAATTTTCCTTGGGGAGGTTATCACATTGGTCCATTTCTAGCTCTTTTTGGTATTGGTCAAGCATGACCTTCATTTCTGCCATGTCGGCTTGGAAAGATTGATTTTGGGCCAAAATGAGTTGAGTCACTTGATCAATGTTGTCCTCGAAATCAGACTTTGGAGGATCTGGATAGATTGGATGGCACTCAGACAGTGGTGAGTAGTTAGAATGAAAATCAGTTTGGTACTGAAGTGGTGAGGAGCAGATGGGTTGTCCTTCATGTTGGGCTTGATTGTAATGATCATTTGAGTAAGAATCCCAATCTGAAAAGTGTGAGTGTGAAGGACTTTGAATGGGGTCTTGATAGGGTGCCCAAGAAGAAGATTGTTGGTTTTCCCACCGTGGATATGAGTTTGAGTGAGAGAAATTGGTGGCAAAAGTCAATGGAAATTGGTTTGGTGCCTGGGTAAGAGATGAATTGTAAACCCCATTTTGGATGAATGAAGGATTTGGATGATATTGGGTAAATGATGGATTTGAATTCAAGTGGCCCACATGATTGAACATGGAAGAATTATTAGTGGGCCTGAACACAAGTGGTAGTGGCAATGCAAAAAGCCCAAGAAAGAGTGATATTATTATTATTTTTTGTTTTGCAGAAAAGATTTTTTTTTCTTTGCAACCACTTGATCAACACATTAACCTACAAGACTTAGGGCTCCTTGGACTTAAAATCACAAATAGTGAGAATTCCCCAAAGTTCAATTGCAATATTGCACACACCGACCTTCAAGTTGGCCAAGTAAGAGGTAGGATTGTGGGAGGTTCCCCTTGCTTTCGCAAGATCCTAATTAATAAACCACAAATCCATTTAGGCGTAGCCTTTTAACCTCTTGCCTAGACACCAGCCTTTAGATGGTGATACAAGCACAATTTCCCTTAAGGTTCAACCACTAAGTGGGCTAAAATGTTAGCTTTCTCACAAATCAACTTAAATCCAGCCCAAGTCCACTACCAAATCTGTCCACTAGCCAGGAAAGAGGTGGGGTTGTGGGAGGCTCCCCCTACAGATGTAGGGTCCTAATTAATAAACCACAATCTCACTTAAGGCGTTTGCCATCGGACCTCTTTCCTAGACACTAGTTTCCAAATTGATAATGGGCCCAAGTGAAATCAAATCTCAAAGTGAACCCTAGGGCCAATGTCTACTAGATTTTATTAGGCTTCGGAAATGCAAAATGAAGAGTTGTGGTTTGTGGGCCAAGGAAGGGTGATCAAATCCCCACCTTATGTGATTATGGATTTTGCCCTTAAGATAGTTTAAAATGAAATGCAACACCACAAAGTCAAACAAGGAGTTCTATGCAAATTTGAATGTCATGTGATTAAGAAAAAGATAGAAGAACTCACCTTGCCCCCGCAATCTTCAATGATGCATTTAACAAAATTAAATAACAAAAATAATTCTAACCTATATGATGCATGACCTAAGACATGGAAATGTGGTTGCTAATCTTGAGATGATGATTTTTATTAAAGTTCAAGTGAATTTTTTTTTTAATTAATGATCATATCTAACCACAAGATATGAAAAATAAAGAAAATAAACTCAAATGAAGGAGGGAAATGTGAGTACTTACTTGAAAAAGCGTTCCCTCATTTTTTTTTATAAATGGCAAAAAACTTTACCTCTTTTTTTTTAATTTTCCAGAAAAAAAAATAAGAAAAAGAGAAATTATTAGTGTCAATTTATATACAAAAACACAAGATTAACGACCTAAAAATCATAAACTTCCCCGGCAACGGTGCCCAAAATTGATAGTTCAAAACGCAAGTCGTTAATGCGTTCACTACCAAAGTTATTTATCGGTCCACAAATTGATTAACATGAAATAGTTAAGTGGTAAGACCGAGTCGAATCCACAGGGAAATTCATATTTTTAAGATGAAAATTTTGTGTTTTATTTTCAACAAATCATGATGAATGGGGATGCTCAAATGAGGAATTAATTAACCTAAACAACTGGACTAAAAGAAGCTACGACAGGAACTAATGTAATCAAATGCAAGTGTAACAGTGGAGATGAACAGTGTGCAAATGGCAATGGACAAAAGAACACGAGTTGACAAATTAGAGTAAAGTAACTTAAGTGGATGGACTAAAGAAACTAAGATACAAATAAAATTAAACTAATGCAAGTCAGAACAGAAGAGAGGGACTGTTGTTTAAAGTCAAGTATCGACATCAGATGTTGACACTTCTAGCTTATGTAACGTGTCCCTACCCTTTTGAGTAAACTAATCCAGGGATGATTTCCAGAAGAAAACAATGCTACATTTATAGAGAAGAGGACGAAAAGATGCAGGTAATAAGCAACAACAAAAATGCTTCCATTGAATTAATATTCAAAAACCAGAGTGCAATTGCATTGTACTAATGAAACCTATGATCGCCAAGATTAATGGACTAACTGATTAACTTAAATTAGGAAGAAAATGCTCCAACTGATAAAAGGATACTGAAATGAACTGTATATAAGACAAGGAACAATAAACAAAAGAACACAAAGGCTTCTGCTATTTTCCACACGCTGCGAACGTCAGGATAATCCCCAGGAAGAGCTGCTAGTAACGCTACGGCAGCAAAGGGGCTTCGCCAGCATCCATTTCTTCAACCCACTGAAGGTACAGTTGCGATGGAGGCACCACGGGTACTACAGAAAATTCCTCCAAGGAAGGCTGGTAGCCCCAACGATGCCCAAGAAATTCAAATCAAGAGCTAAGACTGCAACGCTAAACAACACACTCCAAATCTAAAAAGATGGACTGAAAGCCAAAAAAAATGAGAGAGCCAAAAAAAAGCCCCCTGCACTATTCCCTAAACCTCCTATTTATAAGAAGATGCCTTGCTAACAAATTTCACATAATCTCCTCCTATAATCTCGTATGCTGCGAGCATCTCGCACTGCTAGGCTTTTGACTGGGTCACTTCCGTTATCCTCGCCAACGACATGATTTATCCACCCAGCTTTAGCAACTTCGTGCAGCTTTTCATAAACTTCCAGCTCGTGCATCTTTTGGTGCTTAGCAGTCCGTGCAACTGCTTCAACCCCATGCATGAATTGGTAGCAGCAAGCGTTGCCTTCGTGCACTTTTCAAGCGGCAGGTCCATGCAGGTTTTCTTCGGTCAAGGCTCATGCACTTCGTGCATGATTTGGTGGCAGCAGTCCGTGCAACTTTACATCGTGCAGGTTTCGGTTCCCACCATCTTTGTTAGCGTCTCTCCCAAACAGCCTCGTGCATCTTTTAGCAAGTTCGTGCACTTTTAGCAGAGGAGGCCAAGACCTCGTGCAAGTCTTCATAGCAGCAGCCAACTCAAGCATCCTTCTTGCCATGCATGTTTTTCACCCGCAGCCCTGGCATTTGAACAGAAAGCAATAATTATCATTTTCCAATGCAAACCTCCATATTCATAAAATATCTATTTATGTGATATTTTCACACATAATCACCATTATGTTTCGAATTATCTCTTAAACATGCTTAAAAATATATGTGAAAATATGAAGTTATCAGTTTGGTGTAGAAGGACTGGAACATACACGCCTACAAGGTATTTAGACAAATGTCGAACACACGTGTGTGAGCCGTATACACATGCTGCGCGCCTCCAAAGCCTGTGGTTGACTTATTTGGGTCTCCCTTTGACCTTGGAGGGTTGAAAGAAGGTGTCCTGGGGTAGGCCCCTGGCCTTTTCACTGGGTGTCACATGGCGTGACTTATAGTCGGGGAGTCCCCGGGTTGGCCCGGGTGGTTTTGTTGAACACGGAGGAAATCCGCAACTGAGGGGTCGGGAGTGGTCCCGATTGGTTGCTAATGTTACCGTGTACCTCGGCTAGCGGGTTGGGGCCATTGGTCGGGCCCACTGCGTTGTCGGAGGGGCCGGATAGCCCGTGCCTTGAAGGTGTTCGAGGAAATTCCCGAACTCTTATTTCTGGGTATTTCGCTGGGGAAATTGGCCGGGTACAACAATGACCTAATCACAAGTCATACTGAATCGAGGGCACTTCTACAATTTTCAGAACATATGCAGGGTCTCTACTGATGTGGGACGGACACGGGAGGCGACTCTACGTGGGGTGGACCTCAGACTCTAGATGTGGATGTGACCAGCAATACACACCAGGGAGACACTAAGCCCGACACTACAAGCTCCTAGTGGCGAAACGTCGCTAACAGAAGTGGAAGCTCACTCGTCGTCCCAAGCGAGGGAAAGCGCGGACCGTGTGCGGTTAAGGAACCGATGGAGGTCAAGGGTAGTCCGACTCAACTTCCGGACTCAGATCGAGTCGCGGGACGGGTCACTCTCACTCTCACAGCGGTGACATGGACACACGGGCTAGTACCTACACTCTCGGCAGCGACCTAAGACCGTATACTAGCTAAGCAATGTAACGCCAAGGAGTTAAGACCTTTACCTCCACGCACCCGGCGTGGCGAAGACACCCCGGCTGACTTACGGGCCCCCGGTTAACATAATTCACAGCGGTACAAAGAGATTCGACCCACTCCATGCAGGGAGGTAAAAGGTCACATGTGGGTCCCGGGGATCACGCAAATCAGGTTGACGGGCAGCATCTTGATGTCGTCTCGACGCGCCGAACTCCGTGTTCTCGTGCTTTCCGGACGGTGAAATCAATGGGCCATGGGGCCCACACGCTGTCCTGTCCTCCGAGTCCGGCGGGGTGGGTCCCACTGTAATGGGGACCCCTGGCAGCACGCTTCCCTGGACGGCGGTCAGCCGGCGACACTCACCGGAGGCCGGGTGCCCCGGTTCCCAAGTGGAGAGAGTGTTGTCCACGAGCTGATGTTGCTGTTTCAGCAGCGCGCGCTCCGGCGAAAACGGCCGCTGCGATCGGCCCCGTCGCCAGAATGTGACGAAACTAGCGCCGTTAGAAAGAGAATTCGAAATCCTTCAATCTAGGGCCAGTGGACTCTTCTGAACCTGCGCGGACCTGGGCTTTAACTATTTTTCAATTCTCTACTCCACAGCTCCTGAAATCTCAGATCAGCATATCAATTTCCTGTAAATGGCCATTGACCGCCTATGTACATTTGGATTCAGACTTCGAGCTTATCTTAAAAGTTGTAGGTAATCAAACTACGGAACTGGGACTATTTTTAAAATTTGATTTGGAGGTGGCTGCGAATTGTTATGATTTTTGGGGTGACTGGTGGTCGGATCTGGGAACAGGTGGACAGAACTATAGATGGGTCTGAGAATGATTTTTAGAAAATATGAGATGGACGAATCAAAAATTGAGAAAACTTTTGGATGAAGGGGTGGATGGATGGAACCCCCAGTTAAATTGGGCGAACTAAAAAAAATCAATAAGTGGATCTAAGACATGAAACTCAAGACGGAGGTGAACCTGGATAGAACTCTGGCAGAACCGAAATGGAAGAGTGGACGAAAATCAAAAAATAGGAAACATGATCTGCTGGCTTGATTTTTGTGGTTGGAGAGGAACATCTCAGGAACAACTCCTCCAAATTTGGTAGCCAAACGAGCTCAGGGATGACCTGTGAATTTCGAACAAGCTGCTGTGGTACTGCACAGGCAGAACTCCGTTGATGGCGATGGCGGCTCGTGACGGCGGCGGAGATCGTCGGAACCGATAAACGAGGCGTCACACCTCAGAATGGAAGCCTTCACAGCATCCAAGGGGGAGAGGGAGAGGGGAAGGGGGCGCACCAAGCTGGAGCTCCAAGATTTTCTTCCAATTCAAATGGCATTAATTCCTCCAAAATGAAAAATACAAGCTTAAATAGGTTACATCTCACATCCATCCACAACCGTAGGATCTAGGGGTGGGAGATGAAGGGCTGGGATGGCATGTGACACACACACACAAAAATAAATAAAAAATAAGGGAAGGGGGGCGGCCCTTGGACCAAGGAGAGTGGGCTTGACTTGGTAGGTGGGGTGGGTGGCCAAAATGTGGACTTTCCAAGCCACTTGTCCCCCACTTGGCCCACCCTTCTAGAAGCCTCCATGTGGAAGGTTGACTGACCCCACATGGGACCCTAGGCTGAGGTGGCTCAATGGGATGGGGCCTGGGGGGCCCACGGGGTCCAAATTGCACATAAGCCCCTCTTACAATCAAAATAGCAAACCGAATACAACGAAATAAACACAAATTACACACATAAAGTCTAACTAAATATGATAAATGGGGAGGCTCAAGGCGGAGTCTCCAGGCTGTCTCCGAGCCAGATGGACGCTGAGGTGGCTCGAGTCGTGCTCCGTGTGCGGTACCGGTGGCTCGGCGTATCACGCCGCTCAACTGCTCGGGTGTCCGCACCAATTCTCCCCTGGTGGGAGAAACTCGACCCTGTCGAGTAAGGGTCTGCATCGCTCCTGTATCGCTCCAGAAGGTCCGGATCGATCCGCTGCAACTCGCCATGTGTGATCCATGTGTCCTCAGTAGTGGGCCGTCCTCTCCATCGCACTAGGTAGCGCGGGTAAGATCCACTCCTGGTAACTGTCACTTGCTCGTCCAGTATACGATCTATATGCTCACGCTGCCGTGAAAAAGGGGCTGGAGGTGGAAGTGGACACTCAGGTGTGGGATCACTCTCAGGGGGAGGAGATGGCTCAAAAGGCTCACTAGGGATCACTGCTGGGTCCCTCTATGTAATAAGATCCGATACATTGAAGGTAGAGCTTATACCATATTCCTCGGGCAGGTCCACAACATACGCATTGGATCCAATGCGTTTCAACACTCTAAAGGGACCGGCTCCGCGAGCTTGCAACTTCTTAACGGTTCCAGAGGGAAACCGTTCAGGTCTTACCCTGAACATGACGTATTAGCCCTCGTGGAACTCTCGGTGGTGTCGGTGGGCATCGGCTAACTCCTTGTACCATGCATTGTTGGCCTCAATGTCACGACGGATGTCATCATGCAAACTCCTAACATGCCTAGCAAACGACTCGGCCGACTCTGACACTCTAGCATGGATAGGCATGGGGACAAGGTCAATGGGTTTCCTAGGCCTACGACCTGTGACAATCTCAAATGGACTCATGCCGGTAGACCTATTCACCGAATCATTGTATGCAAACTCAGCCATGGGTAAAATGAGATCCCAATTTCCAATGCGGTCCCTAACTAGACACCTCAAAAGATCTCCCAGACTCCTATTGACTACCTCGGTCTAGCCATCTGTCTAGGGATGATATGCAGTAGAAAACTTGAGGTGAGTACCCATCATATGCCATAGTGTCTTCCAAAAATAGGAAGTGAATCCAACTTCACGGTCAGACACTATAGTGTGAGGCAACCCGAACTTGCACACCACATGCGTAAGGAAAAGGTGGGCTACCCTCGAAGCATCCGAAGTCTTCGAGCAAGGAATAAAGAGGGCCATCTTCGAGAAACGGTCAACCACCACATAGACTGAATCATGCTTCCTGGAGGTACGTGGCAATCCCAAAACAAAGTCCATACTGACATCCTGCCACGGGGCATCAGGCACGGGGAGAGGCGTATAAAGGCCCGAGCTTTGCTTCTTCATCTTGGCCGTAGCACATGTACGGCACTGAGCCACGATGTTAGCAACATCGCGCTTCAAGCTCGGCCAATAAAATCGATGCTCTACTGCCTCGATAGTCTTGTTCCGACCAAAGTGGCCAGCTAGACCTCCCGCATGTAGTTCCCATACAAAGAAATCTCGAACCGAAGTTCGGGGAACACATAGCCTGCTACCTCGAAAGAGGTAACCCTCCTGAAGCACATACTCATCAAGGTCTCTCGAGGGTCCGGCCTGGAGGGTGGTAAAAATCTGACCGAAGTCAGGACAATCAACATAGGCCTCCTTCATCTTCTCTAACCCTATGACCTCGGCACTCATGGTGGTAAGCAAACATGCTCGCCGACTCAAGGCATCAGCCACCTTGTTCTCCACTCCAGCCTTATGTTTCAGCACAAAGGTGAACTGCTGGAGATACTCGACCCAACAACTATGACGCGAGTTAAGCTTCTTTTGCGAATGGAGGTACCTCAGTGCCTCGTGGTCGGAGTATAGGACAAACTCCTGATGTAAAAGATAGTGCCTCCAATGCCTAAGATCCTGAACAACTACGTAGAATTCTTTATCATATGTGAAATATCGCAGTTTCGCGTCATTCAGCTTCTCGCTGAAATATGCGATCGGGTGGGACTCCTGACTCAAAACTCCTCCAATCCCAACACCCGATGCATCACAAGAGACCTTAAACACCTTCAAGAAATCAGGCAATCGAAGGATAGGTGTCTGGGTCATGCGCTCCTTGATGTCCTTGAAGGCGGAAGATGTGGCCTTCGTCCATACAAATGTGCCCTTCCAGATGCAATCCGTGATCGGGGCGGTGACGGAGCTAAACCCACGGATGAAGCGACAGTAGAACGTCGCAAGGCCATGAAAGCTGCGGACATCATGAACCGTACAGGGTTCTGGCCGCTCAACAATGGCCCGGACCTTCTCCAGATCGGCGGAGACCCCAGTACTAGACACGATAAAACCCAAGAAGGTAAGCTGAGGTGTCATGAAGGCACACTTCTGTGGGTTCGCAAACAGCTGCTCTCGCCGAAGAAGTAGACAGACCTGCCGAAGGTGATCTAAGTGGTCCCCTATGGTGCGACTATAGATAAGGATATCATCAAAATAAACCACTACAAAGACTCCAATGAAAGGTCGAAGGACCTGAGTCATGAGCCGCATGAAAGTGCTAGGGGCATTGGTCAACCCAAAAGGCATGACCAACCACTCATATAGACCATCCTTGGTCTTAAATGCGGTCTTCCACTCATCACCTTGCCTAATCCTCACCTGATGGTAGCCACTCTTAAGATCAATCTTCGAAAAGATAGTGGCACCTGCCATCATGTCTAGCATGTCATCAAGGCAGGGAATAGGGAACCTGTACTTCACGGTGATTTTGTTGATGGCACGACTATCAATGCACATTCTCCACGTGCCATCCTTCTTTGGGGCGAGTAATGCGGGCACAACACATGGACTCATGCTGTCCCGAACAGACCCTCTCTGCAGTAACTCATCGACCTGCCGTTTAAGCTCGGCATGCTCCGTGGGACTCATGCGATAATGACGAAGGTTGGGCAAAGAAGATCCCGGAACAAGGTCGATGGCATGCTGAATATCCCGCATGGGTGGGAGTCCCTCAGGAAGCTCATCGGGGAATACATCAGCATACTCCTGCAGAATGGGAACAACCTCGGGTGGGAGCTCACCCTCGGAGTCCCGCTCCACCTCTAAGACCGTAATGGCAAACATCGAACAGCCCTGACTAAGCTCCTGCTCCATTTCCCGGGAGCTAATCATCATCAATCTCCTCATCGAGGGCTCTCCTGGGCCAGAGGTAACGGTCATAGCCCGAGCTGGGGATGGGGTACTAGGCCCGGGAACGGAAGGCTTCAGAGTACTAGGGCCAGTAGGACCCCTGACTGATGGGCTCTTGGGCCGAACGGGTTGGAGGGTGACCCACTGGCCAGCGTGGTCGAAGGTACAGGTGTTCGACCGGCCATGGAGCGTGGCATCCTGGTCGAATAACCACGGCCTACCGAGAATGATACTGCCCACTTCCATGGGTAGAACATCACACTAGATCTCGTCACGGTAGGAGTGGAGCTGTAGCGGGACCAAGCACCGCAGCCTGACCGAAATGGAAGTGGTATCCACCCATGATACCTAATAGGGACAAGGATGGTCTACGGGTGTGAGACCAAGACGGGCGACAGCGTTCGTGGAAATTGCATTAATACAACTCTCTCTATCGATGACCACCTTGCAAATTTACTTTCCCAGCCTACAGAATACATGAAGGATAGTAGTCCGTCGCCAGTCATCACTAACCTGCGGCTGGGTGAGGATACATCTGACGACCCCCACGTGGGTATCGTCCGAATGCTGGGCATCCTGGGCCTCACCTCCCATCTCATAGTACTCGTCAGCTAGCTCTTCATCTGCCTCATAGCTGACTAACTCGAGGCCCGTAGGGGTGGTATCCTCGGCCTGTGTGTCCCCAATGTGAAGAGATGGGCGGGTGGGACACTGGTTGGCGAAATGGCCAAACCCATTGCAACGATAACACTGCTGCCGTGATCCACTAGGCTCCCCAATCATAGGTCCTTTACCTTTATCCTCCCGACGGATAGGAGGCGTAGGCAACAAAGGACGTGCAGGAGACGCGAGTGCCGGTGGATGGGCTATGGGTGGGGCCGTAAGATGCTGGGGATGAGGAAGGTCCCTCGGGGGTGGAGGACGGGGCCTAGGAGAAAACGGCTCGGGACGAGTGGGCTCCTGAGGTCGAGCCATGGGGGCCCTCGGATAAGTGCCAGAAGAGCCACGGGGCTCGACACTACGAAGGGGAAAAGAGCCCAACCGGTGGGGTGACTCGAACTCGGCCTCGAACTGCTCCAATTCGAGAGCAATCTGATACGCCTACTCCAAAGTGGTCGCATTGCGGTGAAAGAGTTCATATTGGTAATTGGGTCGCAGACCTCTCCGAAAGCGGGATATCGTCATGGTGCTCTCTTCCGTGACCCCGCACCGCAAGTAATACTCATCGAACTTGGCGGTGTACTCGGTCACAGATCGGTTCCCTTGGGAGATGCTTTGCCACTTGTCTATAAGACGTTGGTGATATGAGGCGGGAAGGTATTTCTCCCTCAATTTGATTTTCATATCATCCCAAGTACCGATTTGGGGTTGACGTCGCTGGTTGAGCAGGCTCTCCACATTGATCCAATAAGTTTGGGCCTGCCCTTGCAGCTTCATCTTCGCGTATCGGACTCTTCGGTGGTCCGTCATCTCAAACCACTCGAAGTACCGGTCCATGCCGGCCTCTGAATCTAAATACACCCTAGGGTCCAAAGACCCGCTAAAAGTGGGAGGGTCTGCATGCACGCCCCTAAGAATGAGGTCGTCATCCTCGTCATCACAATTACGTCGTTGATTACGATGACCGTTGCCCCCTTGATTATTATTAGATGCATAGTCATCCACTACTTGCACCTGTGGCCTCCCAACATCTACCGCCTGAGCCCTTGGTTCAGCAGGTTGCTGCACCGGCTCTTGTTTGCCGTTCGTCGGCGCGGGTTGCGCCGCTACTGGGCCTCTCTCGAGGACGGCAATTCTCCCAACTAAGCCCTGGATGGACTGATCCGAAGACTCGGCCCGATCCTCGAGGGTTTTCATCCGCCCTTCTAGACGCATTCCTATGCCATCCATACGCGTACTAAGACCATCCATACGCGTGTCAAGACGATCCATGATAGCTCGGAACATCTCGGCCGTCGAGGACTCATCGGAGCTACGGGCTCGGGAGTCCGCCATAGGTGGTGGTGGCGAGTACTAGGTGCCTCGACAGGTGGGCATGCAAAGACACACGACCTAGAAGACACCGACTAATGCAAACACTCACTAGATGATGCACTTAGACCTAACCAATATTCGGTACGAGGCGGAGACAAGCGATCCAAAGATCACTCGCGCAAGTACGCTACCCTCCCGATAGGCATAACCTAATGTTCGGGCAACGCCTTTTAATATACCGAGCTATTGGGTGAAATGCAATTTGAAAACACTTTTTTTGTTGTTGTTTTGAAATGATGATCCTAGACTCGACTTATACTATGCAAGACATATGCAACGACTACCCTAGACTCGACTCGCTCTGATACCAAACTGATGCGGGACGGACACGGGAGGCGACTCTACGTGGGGTGGACCTCAGACTCTAGATGTGGACGCGACCAGCAACACACACCAGGGAGACACTAAGCCCGACACTACGAGCTCCTAGTGCCGAAACGTCGTTAACAGAAGTGGAAGCTCACTCGTCGTCCCAAGCGAGGGAAAGTGCGGACCGTGCGCGGTTAAGGAACCGGCGGAGGTCAAGGGTAGTCCGACTCAACTTCCGGACTCAGATCGAGTCGCGGGACGGGTCACTCTCACTCTCACAGCGGTGACATGGACACACGGGCTAGTACCTACACTCTCGGAAGTGGCCTAAGACTTTATACTAGCTAAGCAATGTAACGCCAAGAAGTTAAGACCTTTACCTCCACGCAGCCGGCGTGGCGAAGACACCACGGCTGACTTACAGGCCCCCGGTTAACATAATTCACAGCGGTACAAAGTGATTCGATCCACTCCACGCAGGGAGGTAAAAGGTCACATGTGGGCCCCGGGGATCACGCAAATCAGGTTGACGGGCAGCATCTTGATGTCATCTCGACGCACCGAACTCTGCGTTCTCGTGCTTTCCGGACGGCGAAATCAATGGGCTGTGGGGCCCACACGCTGTCCTATCCTCCGGGTCTGGCGGGGTGGGTCCCACTGTAATGGGGACCCCTGGCAGCACGCTTCCCTGGACGGCGGTCAGCCGGCGACACTCACCGGAGGCCGGGTGCCCCGGTTCCCAAGTGGAGAGAGTGCTGTCCACGAGCTGATGTTGTTGTTTCAGTAGCGCGCGCTCCGGCGAAAACGGTCGCAACGATCGGCCTCGTCGCCAGAATGCGACGAAACCAGCGCCGTTGGAAAGAGGATTTGAAATCCTTCAATCTAGGGCCAGTGGACTCTTCTGAACCTACGCGGACCTGGGCTTTAACTATTTTTTAATTCTCTGCTCCACAGCTCCCAAAATCTCAGATCAGCATATCAATTTCCTATAAATGGCCGTTGACCGCCTACGTACAGTTAGATTCAGACTTCGAGCTCATCTTAAAAGTTGTCGGTAATCAAACCACGGAACGGGGATTAGTTTTAGAATTTGATTTGGAGGTGGCTGCGATTTGTTATGATTTTTGGGGTGACTGGTGGTCGGATATAGGAACAGGTGGACAGAACTACAGATGGGTCTTAGAACGATTTTTAGAAAATATGAGATGGGCGAATCAAAAATTGAGAAAAAGTTTGGATGAAGGGGTGGATGGATGGAACCCCCAGTTAAATTGGCCGAACTAACAAAAATCAAAAAGTGGATCTAAGACATGAAACTCAGGACGGAGGTGAACCTGGACAGAACTCTGGCAGAACCAAAATGGAAGAGTGGACGAAAATCAAAAAATAGGAAACGTGATCTGAATGCTGGCCTGATTTTTGTGGGTGGAGGGAAACATACCAGGAACAACTTCTCTAAATTTGGTAGCTAAACAAGCTCGGGGATGACCTGTGAATTTCGAACAAGCTGCTGTGGTACTGCGCAGGTAGAACTCC
The DNA here is from genome assembly GCA_022559845.1 of Amorphophallus konjac. Lineage (NCBI taxonomy): Eukaryota > Viridiplantae > Streptophyta > Magnoliopsida > Alismatales > Araceae > Amorphophallus > Amorphophallus konjac. The sequence goes on from CM040127.1 coordinate 240,470,519, forward strand.
GTTGATGGCGATGGCGGTGCGGTGGCGGCTCGTGGCGGTGGCGGCGATCGTCGGAACCGATAAACGAGGAGTCACACCTCAGAATGGAAGCCTTCACAGCATCCAAGGGGGAGAGGGAGAGGGGAAGGGGGCGCACCAAGCTGGAGATCCAAGATTTTCTTCCAATTCAAATGGCATTAATTCCTCCAAAATGAAAAATACAAGCTTAAATAGGTTACATCTCACATCCATCCACAACCGTAGGATCTAGGGGTGGGGGATGAAGGGTTGGGATGGCATGTGACACACACATAAAAAAATAAATAAAAAATAAGGGGAGGGGGGTGGCCCTTGGACCAAGGAGAGTGGGCTTGACTTGGTAGGTGGGGTGGGTGGCCAAAATGTGGACTTTCCAAGCCACTTGTCCCCCACTTGGCCCACCCTTCTAGAAGCCTCCATGTGGAAGGTTGACTGACCCCACATGGGACCCTAGGCTGAGGTGGCTAAATGGGATGGGGCCTGGGGGGCCCGTGGGGCCCACAGGGTCCAAATTGCACATAAGCCCCTCTTACAATCAAAATAGCAAACCGAATACAACGAAATAAACACAAATTACACACATAAAGTCTAACTAAATATGATAAATGGGAGGCTCAAGGCGGAGTCTCCAGGCTGTCTCCGAGCCAGATGGACGCTGAGGTGGCTCGAGTCGTGCTCCGTGTGCGGTACCGGTGGCTCGGCGTATCACGCCGCTCAACTGCTCGGGTGTCCGCACCATCTACTTACTTCCCGTTCCCTTGGAGCTCATTTGCAACTTCGGACATTTTCACAATTTACAAGGGTATCTTGACAATTTCTAAAAAATAATAGAATATTTCTATATCATTTCAACATCTTTGTGTTTTTTCACAAGTTCATAGAATATATAAGTGTAATTTCTTTTATAATTCAAGACATTATAGCATTATGTCCTTGTATAAATTACATCGAGGCACTTCCACAAGACATACCCTCACTCACCTTCATAAGACACAAGGCACACACTACTACCTTGCCAAAGCAAGGGGGATGCAAAGAACACAAAGAACAAACACAGGCATTCCTTCTCCACGCTCTTGGTTTGTGTTTGATGCTCTGTCTTGTTGTGCCCCTATGGTTTTGATGTCAGCAAGCACTATGAGTATGAATTGTTTGATGTCAGCAAGCACTATGAGCATGATTGATTGATTATTTTGAGAGTAGGCATATTCATCTCATTGCATTGTCTGTCTCTGTATTGGTGCAATTCTAGTTCCTGCATAACAAGTGTAGCTTGCATCGGTACTTTAACTGTTGTTGCACGTCATATAGTCGATGCATGATCTGGTAAATAGACTGCACTGTTAGTTCTCCTGCATATATTGCATCAGTTCAATATCTGCCATATGCATACACTGCATCGGTGCATTCATCCGGTGCTTTAGTTCGAAGTCGATGCGTGTTCATTATGTATACATAGTCAGTGCAGGGTTAATTGTCTAGGCTTGTGCATTTCATAACTATGTTTCATGGTGGCCATAAGTTAGTGAATGCCTAGACTCATGCATGTTCAAGGAATAAAGTCTGTACAGAGTTTTCCCTAGACTGTATCAACTCAAGTCTGTACATTCCTTGGTGGCTAGTCCAGAGCCAATGCTCTTCATGCATATGCATAGTTCGTGCATCATTTCACAAGTCTATACATCGCCGCATGCTATCAAGTCTATACATTCATGAGCATAGTCAGTGCATTCGGTTGTTTCATGCATATACAAAGTCTGCACATTCTTTACTGTTATGACCATGCATCATTTTAGCAAGTCTATACATCATCTTGTCGCATGCATGCAAAGTCTATACATTCTTTTGATAGCATGCCTGAGCATCTCTCTTCAATGTGCAGACTTCCCTATCTGCATTTATGCAATCTTTCAAAACAAAGTCTATACACTCCTTACCATGCATTCAAAGTCTATACATACCATTGCTGGTACGAGTGGTTAAGTTCATGCATCATCACTCCAGCAAGTCTGTACATTGGTGTTGCATGCACACTAAGTCCATACACTCGTTGATGGCATGCCCGTGTTTTCATTATCAATGTGCATACTTTACTATATGCATACTGCATTGAATTGTCTCGCACATACACTAAGTCTGCATACGACTGCCTTGATGTCTTAGCAAGTCTATACATGATGCATTTAGGCTTAAGCGTTAGGCACAGAAAGTCTGTACATTGTTTGTACATTGCACGCAAAGTCTGTACACTCATTGATGGCATGTCTGTATATTCACTTTCAATGTGCATACTTCTCCATATGCAAAATGCATTACATGCATTCAAAGTCTGTACACTCGTGGATGACATGTCCGTGCATTCATTCTCGTTGTACATACTTTCTTATATGCACACTGCATTTTGTGCATCAAGTCTATACAGGCTCGGTTCAAATTTCAAACTTACTCGATGCATCCTTTCTGTCCTTTCAGACTAATTCACACTGATAACAAGTCTGTTCTGACAGGACTGCTGCTCGAGGAGCTTAAGAAGGGCACGTGATCCAAAAATAGAGGAAGTGCCAGGATCATGACACGTGTAGTGCAGCTGGCAGAAATGCTGCCACGTGGTCAAGGCATTTGGGTGGGAACTGTGGAGGACACACGCCCACCTATCTGCTCCTGCTATAAAAAGAAGACTTCTCCTTCTGGAGAAGATGCTCGTGCAGAGAGGATTGAAAGGTTACATTAGAAGAGTAGAAGCAGAAAGAGTTTGTATGATCCAGATAGAAGAGAAAAAATAGTTCGTGAAAAAGAAAGAGAGGGTAGCAGAAAAGAAAAGAGACGAAGAAGAAGAAAGAAAGAAAGATCAAGAGTTAGAAGAGAAGAAAAGAAGCTTCATCTGAAGATTTGCCTCTATTGGACCATGGATCAAATCCAGGCAAGTTAGCTCTTTGAGAGCCACGTTGTGTTCTATCTTTTACAGCTTTCAGTCGCTGTGTTTCATCATCCTTTATTTTTCCTTTTACCTTTGTTTCAAGCTGTTAGTCAGCAGAGCAAGCTGTGTTGCTCAGCAGGTAGAGGAGGATTCCTCTGGATGGGTTAAGCTGTAGTCCCCAGCAGTTGCAGAGGTGTGGTATCCTCTGGACGGCCAAGCTGTATTGCCCAGCGGATGGCTAAGCTGTATTACCCAGTGGAAGCAAGCTGTATGCTCAGCTGATGTAGGCAAGCTGTGAGGCCCAGCTATTAAGCTGTGTTTTAGCGGAATCCACACTCTGGTTGGAGTGTGGGGTGGACGTAGGTCTGCGGATCGAACCACCTAAAAATCCTTCGTCTACTGTGGTTTGATTGTCATATCTGATTCCGCTAGATGAATGCTTAGGCTCGATCTGTCTTTCTATGTCCAATGAGCCAATTGATTGCATGCTTCTTGTTTGATTGAACACATCACTGTATTTCAGTTTTGGTAGAACTGAATCTATTTTTAATTTCATATCTCTGAGTGTTCTAAGTTTTAATTGGGAGTAACATTTAAAGGGGAGATTCATTCACCCCCCTCTGAATACATCGCACCGGTCACAATAATTGGTATCAGAGCAGGTGTCTGCACAGAGGGTCCAGCGACCTACAGATCCGATCCGTAATTGGCTTCGGTGCGATCTAAGTTGATCTGTTCGCTCGCATTGTTTTGAGCTCTCTACTAGCATTGCTCTTGATCTGATCTGTGTCATCTTGCACTTATGGCTGAAATTCCTGTATTCACTGGTTTAGACTTCTATGGCTGGTATGGTCATTTTAGAGACTATGTGATCCATATGAATTTTGATTTATGGATACTCATAGCTCACAGTCCATATGAAGTTCCTGAGGACAAATCCAAATAAAAGTCCTCAGATAGACTGAAATCTGAAGAAAATCAAAAAGCCCTAGATCTAAAAAAAGGGCAATAGACTCTCATTGCTTTTCACTTGTTGATGAGTGTAGGAGACCATCGGAAATCATCAACCGAATATTGGAGAGATCGTACAGAGATGAGGAAATGTGCTTCATGGCCAGAGATCAGTCCGAGGACTCATCCTCTCAGGTAAACTCTAGGATAGAGAATATCAGTTATGATGATTTAGTTGCCATGAATGAGCATTTATTGATTAAATATGATAGAGTCAGATCTGAAAAGAGAAAAATGAGAAAAGAAATGATTCATGAAGTTACTCGTTTGAAGGCAGAGAATGAAAACTTGAAATCTGACATGAATAAAGAAAAAGATGAGTTGAACAATTTGAAATCTGAAAATGAGAACCTTAGAAACAAACTCATTAGTGAAAATAATTCTTGCAATGAATGTACCATTGTCAGAGATTTGATTAATGATATAGATCATGATGATAATTTGTAAAAGGAATTAATCAAATCCCTGAAAGAAGAAAACTAGTTATTGTTGGTGAAGAAAACTAATTATTGTTGGTAAAGAAAATTGAGGTTGAAGGGAATCAAATGAAAAATATTTTTGTTAAAAGCTCAGAACAAGATAAAGCTTCTACTTCATCAGTTTTCCAATTCACTGTTCAGAGAACTGAAAATGAGGATAAAAACTTGAAGAATGAAAGTAATAAGAAAAAGGCTAGAAGTAAAAGGAAAACGAAACTCTCAACTATTATTGTTAAGGCCTTTTCTGACTCTGTTAGACCTCATGATCAAGTGCATAGTACAAAACATTTCCCCATCCAGTCACATGCACACACAAGAATCACCTCATGTCATTACTGTGGCATATCTGGTCATCATATGCATGAATGTAGAATAATGGTTCAAGATGAATTGAGTGCTAAGATTATTCATGAAAAACCCCATGCATTCAATAAGAAGAAGAAGATCCATTGCTTCCAGTGTGAGAAGTTGGGCCATGTTGCAGCTCACTGCTGGTATGCCTAGGGAGGAAAAAGGAGTTCAAAACCTGATAATATCCTTGAGAACAAAACTGTCTTAAATAGAAAAACTCCTGTATGTTTTGAATGTGGTAAAGTCGGTCATCGAGCCTTTGAGTGTTGGCATGTTAAAAGGAATACCAATTTGCATGGTAGAAATATCTTAACGAATGTCCACTCACAAAAATTTCATGTTCATCCAATCAAAAGGAATTTGAACTCTGCCATTAATTGTCATTATTGTGGGAGAATAGGACATATCATGAATAACTGCCATGATTTGAATTTTGATGATAGGAAGACTTGGAAACCCTGGAGTGCACCTGCTAGAGGTGTCACTCAACTAATAAGACCCAAGAGTCTTTGGGTCCCCAAATTCGCAAATTGATCTTACCTTGCAGGTGTGCCTTGGAAGTTGATGAATAAAGGGGTTAATAATCCAAGGCACTCAAGAATGAAACCCCCAGGATTGCACTATTCAGGTCAGTTCTAAAAATCTGTTCTAAATTCTATTATCAGAAATTGTTTGCTTTAGATGCTTGCATACCAGATTAATCTATCGGTGCTTAATTGAAACCTTTTGAAAAATTGATTGATTTCGCATGATGTTCTTGCTGATCATGACCAGTCTCGTTGCATAGTGCATATATATAGTGTGATGCATTGCATATCATCTAAATTGAAAAATCAAAAAAGGAATAACTCATTGCATCTAGACATGGGGAGTATTTGAGTCTCACTAGTCGTTCACCTCTTGAACCCTTCCTGTCTAGCTATTCGGTTCACTTTCATTTTCATGTGTGTTGATTTCGTTCTGATTTGAGAGTTGGATTGTTCGAAAAATTATCATGTGTCAGCCTATCATTGATTTCTGAATAAAGAATGCTCTGATGTTTGAACAATTGTTATGCTCAACTGAGTGTCATACGCATGCTTTGCATAGTTGATGTTTCAAATTGATGCCTGTATTGCACTAAGTATAGATAGTTGCATGTCTTGCATATAGTCCATGCATCTTGTGTTCAAATAGCATGAAGGTTGGTGCATCATAATGTCAGGAAGAGGATAGTAATGTCTGAACTTGGTGTGTTAGGTTTTCATTGAATACACTGCATTCAGTCAGGGGGAGTAGATGGATGTCTTTCAGAAAATTCATTTAATAAGATGACCCATTGCATCCAGGCAAGAGGAGCATTTTTGACCTATTAATCCTTTTCAATCTAGACTCTTCATGTCTAAATATGTGAATTCCTCTCTTGCTCCTGTGTATTTCACTCGAATTCTTCTCTTTTGACTAATCAACTGCTGAAATCCTTGAAAATCTGTTCAAATTCTTTCGTAGCAGAATTCTGTGATCTGGTGTGGATAAGTTGTTCAGTTGCATTGATTGGACTGAGTTGAGAAATCTAAGTTGTGTACCTTGTTTATATGTCTGAAACCTGAGAAGAAACTTCTATCATACAGAGTTAAGAATGTCCACTGATTCAAATCGGTATAAGCCTAATGTATTCTCGGATTTGAATTTGAATGATTGAAAGTATCTAAATCATAAGGTTTAATAATTTTTTAACCACCCATGTCATAAAATATCTAGACTCATTCATCTGAATTCTGAAAATATGAGATCACGGCTACTTTGGTTGAGACACATAGAATGAGCATTGTTTTTAAACATTAACCTGAAAAATGTTGACTATATTGAAAATTTGAATTCAGAGCAATGACTTGGTCACTGAGAAACTGGATACTCTATCAATGAAATAGAGTAATTCTATGTCATGAAGTACCATAGCTATCTCTGGTAAAAATCTATTGAAAAATCTGACAGAGCAATAGCATGTCTGTGTTGAGTAACTGGGGAGTCTGGCCTCTGATCAAGGTGTCTCCTCATGTAAAAAGACACTTCTTGTGCTAACTCTACTCTCAAAGTTGAGAGGCAATGAAAGTTATCACACTGAGTAACTGGGTCACTTCACCTAAGACATATTGTGCCTCACGTAAAAAGGTGTTGATCAACTTAAATTACTCAGGATAAGTATAATGTGCTAATCAAAACAAAATGTCTTGCAAAGGTAGTCAACTCACATTCTAGTAAGGGTGTTTAATCTCAATTCTGCTCTGTGTGACTCTCAAAGGTGTCATTGAGAGTACTTTAGTAAGTTGGAGGATGTTTGATCTGGAGCATTGCTTGATTAGCTGGTTAATCCTTATTAAAACTTAGTTTCTGATATGAGTAATGAATTTAATTGACAGATTCAGTATACATCATGCTTAAACCAGGTGGGTAATGTAGGTTAATTCATAACCCCTTATGATAGGAGAGTCTATTCTTGCATGGACTTATAACTATGGTACCCACTATATAGTAATTTCTTCTGATCAGGTTCACCTCTGACAACTTGATCATCCACTCGTTGGTCACTTCTTGCTCTGTGACTGTCATATTCTGCTCAATCTCTGCTGAACGATTCTTGAAAAATCTTGTGCCACTCTTCCAGTGATATCACTCTATCTTTGGCCACAATTACTTCTTTTACATCACCAGTCTCGTTTTACTCTCCACACTATTGGAATCTTCCATCTTGTTTCTGTAACCAGTTCTGGTTATGTGGACTTTCCACCTGCTTTATTCTGCCCATACATATGTGAGGTGCCACAACCATTATTGTTTTGGATTCCTTGTGATGGCAGATTTCAGATTGCTTCATTGGTTAACCAGAGTTCATTCCTGCACGTCAGGAGGAGTTCTGCGTCATCTGCATTTAAGGGGAGAGTAGCATTCATTCATATTGATAGGGGGAGCTCTTATATTTTATTCTTCTAGTGCTCATCCTGCATACTTCAAAGGGGGAGATTTTATATCAATCTTTTCATACCTGCTTAATTTTTCTCTCTCAATCTTTATCTCTTTTTGATGATGTCAAAGGGGGAGATAGCTTGGATCTGTGTGTCTCATAGTGACTCATAGTGTTGCCATCATCAAAAAGAGGGAGATTGCTGTGCCCCTATGGTTTTGATATCAGCAAGCACTATGAGTATGAATTTTTTGATGTCAGCAAGCACTATGAGCATGATTGATTGATTATTTTGAGAGTAGGCACATTCATCTCATTGCATTATCTGTCTCTGCATTATTGCAACTCTAGTTCATGCATAACAAGTGTAGCTTGCATCGGTACTTTAACTGTTGTTGCACGTCATATAGTCGATGCATGATCTGGTAAATAGACTGCACTGTTAGTTCTCCTGCATATATTGCATCAGTTCAATATCTGCCATATGCATACACTGCATCGGTGCATTCATCAGGTGCTTTAGTTCGAAGTTGATGCGTGTTCATTATGCATACATAGTCAGTGCAGGGTTAATTGTCTAGGCTTGTGCATTTCATAACTATGTTTCATGGTGGCCATAAGTTAGTGAATGCCTAGACTCATGCATGTTCAAGGAATAAAGTCTGTACAGAGTTTTTCCTAGACTGTATCAACTCAAGTTTGTACATTCCTTTGTGGCTAGTCCAGAGCCAGTGCTCTTCATGCATATGCATAGTTCGTGCATCATTTCACAAGTCTATACATCACCGCATGCTATCAAGTCTATACATTCATGAGCATAGTCAGTGCATTCGGTTGTTTCATGCATATACAAAGTCTGCACATTCTTTGCTGTTATGACCATGCGTCATTTTAGCAAGTCTGTACATCATCTTGTCGCATGCACGTAAAGTCTATACATTCTTTTGATAGCATGCCTGAGCATCTCTCTTTAATGTGCAGACTTCCCTATCTGCATTTATGCAATCTTTCAAAACAAAGTCTATACACTCCTTACCATGCATTCAAAGTCTATACATTCCATTGCTGGTACGAGTGGTTAAGTTCATGCATCATCACTCCAGCAAGTCTGTACATTGGTGTTGCATGCACACTAAGTCCATACACTCGTTGATGGCATGCCCGTGCTTTCATTATCAATGTGCATACTTTACTATATGCATACTGCATTGAATTGTCTCGCACATACACTAAGTCTGCACACGACTGCCTTGATGTCTTAGCAAGTCTATACATGATGCATTCAGGCTTAAGCGTTAGGCACAAAAAGTCTGTACATCGTTTGTACATTGCACGCAAAGTCTGTACACTCGTTGATGGCATGTCTGTATATTCACTTTCAATGTGCATACTTCTCCATATGCAAAATGCATTACATGCATTCAAAGTCTATACACTCATGGATGACATGTCCGTGCATTCATTCTCGTTGTACATACTTTCTTATATGCACACTGCATTTTGTGCATCAAGTCTATACAGGCTCGGTTCAAATATCAAACTTACTCGATGCATCCTTTCTTTCCTTTTAAACTAATTCACACTGATAACAAGTCTATTCTGACAGACTACTGCTCGAGGAGCTTAAGAAGGGCACGTGATCCAAAAATGGAGGAAGTGCTAGGATCGTGACATGTGTAGTGCAGCAGGCTAAAATGCTACCATGTGGTCAAGGCATTTGGGCGGGAACTGTAGAGGACACACGCCCACCTATCTGCTCCTGCTATAAAAAGAAGACTTCTCCTTCTGGAGAAGATGCTCGTGCAGAGAGGATCGAAAGGTTACATTAGAAGAGTAGAAGCAGAAAGAGTCTGAACGATCCAGATAGAAGAGAAAAAATAGTTCGTGAAAAAGAAAGAGAGGGTAGCAGAGAAGAAAAGAGACGAAGAAGAAGAAAGAAAGAAAGATCAAGAGTTAGAAGAGAAGAAAAGAAGCTTCATCTGAAGATTTGCCTCTATTGGACCATGGATCAAATCCAGGCCAGTTAGCTCTTTGAGAGCCACGTTGTGTTATATCTTTTACAGCTTTCAGTCGCTGTGTTTCATCATCCTTTGTTTTTCCTTTTACCTTTGTTTCAAGCTGTTAGTCAGCAAAGCAAGCTGTGTTGCTCAGCAGGTAGAGGAGGATTCCTCTGGACGGGTTAAGCTGTAGTCCCCAACAGTTGCAGAGGTGTGGTATCCTCTGGACGGCCAAGCTATATTGCCCAGCAGATGGCTAAGCTGTATTGCCCAGTGGAAGCAAGCTGTATGCTCAGCTGATGTAGGCAAGCTGTGAGGCCCAGCTATTAAGCTGTGTTTCAGCGGAATCCACACTCTGGTTGGAGTGTGGGGTGGACGTAGGTCTGTGGAACGAACCACCTAAAAATCCTTCGTCTATTGTGGTTTGATTGTCATATCTGATTCCGCTAGATGAATGCTTAGGCTCGATCTGTCTTTCTATGTCCAATGAGCCAATTGATTGCATGCTTCTTGTTTGATTGAACACATCACTGTATTTCAATTTTGGTAGAACTGAATCTATTTTTAATTTCATATCTCTGAGTGTTCTAAGTTTTAATTGGGAGTAACATTTAAAGGGGAAATTCATTCACCCCCCTCTGAATACATCGCACCGATCACAACAATTGGTATCAGAGCGGGTGTCTGCACAGAGGCTCCAGCGACCTACAGATCCGATCCGTAATTGGCTTCGGTGCGATCTAAGTTGATCTGTTCGCTCGCATTGTTTTGAGCTCTCTACTAGCATTGCTCTTGATCTGATCTGTGTCATCTTGCACTTATGGCTGAAATTCTTGTATTCACTGGTTTAGACTTCTATGGCTGGTACGGTCATTTTAGAGACTATGTGATCCATATGAATTTTGATTTATGGATACTCATAGCTCACAGTCCATATGAAGTTCCTGAGGACAAATCCAAATAAAAGTCCTCAGATAGACTGAAATCTGAAGAAAATCAAAAAGCCCTAGATCTAATAAAAAGGGCAATAGACTCTCATTGCTTTTCACTTGTTGATGAGTGCAGGAGACCATCGGAAATCATCAACCGAATATTGGAGAGATCGTGCAGAGATGAGGAAATGTGCTTCATGGCCAGAGATCAGTCCGAGGACTCATCCTCTCAGGTAAACTCTAGGATAGAGAATATCAGTTATGATGATTTAGTTGCCATGAATGAGCATTTATTGATTAAATATGATAGAGTCAGATCTGAAAAGAGAAAAATGAGAAAAGAAATGATTCATGAAGTTACTCGTTTGAAGGCAGAGAATGAAAACTTGAAATCTGACATGAATAAAGAAAAAGATGAGTTGAACAATTTGAAATCTGAAAATGAGAACCTTAGAAACAAACTCATTAGTGAAAATAATTCTTGCAATGAATGTACCATTGTCAGAGATTTGATTAATGATATAGATCATGATGATAATTTGTAAAAGGAATTAATCAAATCCCTGAAAGAAGAAAACTAATTATTGTTGGTAAAGAAAATTGAGGTTGAAGGGAATCAAATGAAAAATATTTTTGTTAAAAGCTCAGAACAAGATAAAGCTTCTACTTCATCAGTTTTCCAATTCACTGTTCAGAGAACTGAAAATGACGATAAAAACTTGAAGAATGAAAGTAATCAGAAAAAGGCTGGAAGTAAAAGGAAAACCAAACTCTCAACTATTGCTGTTAAGGCCTTTTCTGACTCTGTTAGACCTCATGATCAAGTGCATAGTACAAAACATTTCCCATCCAGTCACATGCACACACAAGAATCACCTCATGTCATTACTGTGGCATATCTGGTCATCATATGCATGAATGTAGAATAATGGTTCAAGATGAATTGAGTGCTAAGATTATTCATGAAAAACCCCATGCATTCAATAAGAAGAAGAAGATCCATTGCTTCCAGTGTGGGAAGTTGGGCCATGCTGCAGCTCACTGCTGGTATGCCTAGGGAGGAAAAAGGAGTTCAAAACCTGATAATATCCTTGAGAACAAAACTGTCTTAAATGGAAAAACTCCTATATGTTTTGAATGTGGTAAAGTCGGTCATCGAGCCTTTGAGTGTTGGCATGTTAAAAGGAATACCAATTTGCATGGTACAAATATCTTAACGAATGTCCACTCACAAAAATTTCATGTTCATCCTGTCAGAAGGAATTTGAACTCTGCCATTAATTGTCATTATTGTGGGAGAATAGGACATATCATGAATAACTGCCATGATTTGAATTTTGATGATATGAAGACTTGGAAACCCTGGAGTGCACCTGCTAGAGGTGTCACTCAACTAATAAGACCCAAGAGTCTTTGCGTCCCCAAATTCACAAATTGATCTTACCTTGCAGGTGTGCCTTGGAAGTTGATGAATAAAGGGGTTAATAATCCAAGGCACTCAAGAATGAAACCCCCAGGATTGCACTATTCAGGTCAGTTCTAAAAATCTGTTCTAAATTCTGTTATTAGAAATTGTTTGCTTTAGATGCTTGCATACCAGATTAATCTATCGGTGCTTAATTGAAACCTTTTGAAAAATTGATTGATTTCGCATGATGTTCTTGCTGATCATGACCAGTCTCATTGCATAGTGCATATATATAGTGTGATGCATTGCATATCATCTAAATTGAAAAATCCAAAAAGGAATAACTCATTGCATCTAGACATGGGGAGTATTTGAGTCTCACTAGTCGTTCACCTCTTGAACCCTTCCTATCTAGCTATTCGGTTCACTTTCATTTTCATGTGTGTTGATTTCGTTCTGATTTGAGAGTTGGATTGTTTGAAAAATTATCATATGTCAGCCTGTCATTGATTTCTGAATAAAGAATGCTCTGATGTTTGAACAATTGTTATGCACAACTGAGTGTCATACGCATGCTTTGCATAGTTGATGTTTCAAATTGATGCATGTATTGCACTGAGTATAGATAGTTGCATGTCTTGCATATAGTCCGTGCATCTTGTGTTCAAATAGCATGAAGGTCGGTGCATCATAATGTCAGGAAGAGGATAGTAATGTCTGAACTTGGTGTGTTAGGTTTTCATTGAATACACTGCATTCAGTCAGGGGGAGTAGATGGATGTCTTTCAGAAAATTCATTTAATAAGATGACCCATTGCATCCAGGCAGGAGGAGCATTTTTGACCTATTAATCCTTTTCAATCCAGACTCTTCATGTCTAAATATGTGAATTCCTCTCTTGCTCCTGTGTATTTTACTCGAATTCTTCTCTTTTGACTAATCAACTGCTGAAATCCTTGAAAATCTGTTCAAATTTATTCGTAGCAGAATTCTGTGATCTGGTGTGGATAAGTTGTTCAGTTGCATTGATTGGACTGAGTTGAGAAATCTAAGTTGTGTACCTTGTTTATATGTCTGAAACCTGAGAAGAAACTTCTATCATACAGAGTTAAGAATGTCCACTGATTCAAATTGGTATAAGCCTAATGTATTCTCATATTTGAATTTGAATGATTGAAAGTATCTATATCATAAGGTTTAATAATTTTTTAACCACCCATGTCATAAAATATCTAGACTCATTCATCTGAATTCTAAAAATATGAGATCAAGGCTACTTTGGTTGAGACACATAGAATGAGCATTATTTTTAAACATTAACCTGAAAAATGTTGACTATATTGAAAATTTGAATTCAGAGCAATGACTTGGTCACTGAGAAACTGGATACTCTATCAATGAAATAGAGTAATTCTATGTCATGAAGTACCATAGCTATCTCTGGTAAAAATCTATTGAAAAATCTGACAGAGCAATAGCATGTCTGTGTTGAGTAACTGGGGAGTCTGGCCTCTGATCAAGGTGTCTCCTCATATAAAAAGACACTTCTAGTGCTAACTCTACTCTCAAAGTTGAGAGACAATGAAAGTTATCACATTGAGTAACTGGGCCACTTCACCTAAGACATGTTGTGCCTCACGTAAAAAGGTGTTGATCAACTTAAATTGCTCAGGATAAGTATAATGTGCTAATCAAAACAAAATGTCTTGCAAAGGTAGTCAACTCACATTCTAGTAAGGGTGTTTAATCTCAATTTTGCTCTATGTGCCTCTCAAAGGTGTCATTGAGAGTATTTGAGTAAGTTGGAGGATGTTTGATCTGGAGCATTGCTTGATTAGCTGGTTAATCCTTATTAAAACTTAGTTTCTGATATGAGTAATGAATTTAATTGACAGATTCAGTATACATCATGCTTAAACCAGGTGGGTAATGTAGGTTAATTCATAACCCCTTATGATAGGAGAGTCTATTCTTGCATGGACTTATAACTGTGGTACCCGTTATATAGTAATTTCTTCTGATCAGGTTCACCTCTGACAACTTGATCATCCACTCGTTGGTCACTTCTTGCTCTGTGACTGTCATATTCTGCTCAATCTCTGCTGAACGATTCTTGAAAAAGCTTGTGCCACTCTTCCAGTGATATCACTCTATCTTTGGCCACAATTACTTCTTTTACATCACCAGTCTCGTTTTACTCTCCACACTATTGGAATCTTCCATCTTGTTTCTGTAACCAATTCTGGTTATGTGGACTTTCCACCTGCTTTATTCTGCCCATACATATGTGAGGTGCCACAACCATTATTATTTTGGATTCCTTGTGGTGGCAGATTTCAGATTGCTTCATTGGTTAACCAGAGTTCATTCCTGCACGTCAGGAGGAGTTCTGCGTCATCTGCATTTAAGGGGAGAGTAGTCATTCATTCATATTGATAGGGGGAGCTCTTATATTTTATTCTTCTAGTGCTCATCCTGCATACTTCAAAGGGGGAGATTTTATATCAATCTTTTCATACCTGCTTAATTTTTATCTCTCAATCTTTATCTCTTTTTGATGAAGTCAAAGGGGGAGATAGCTTGGATCTGTGTGTCTCATAGTGACTCATAGTGTTGCCATCATCAAAAAGGGGGAGATTGTTGTGCCCCTATAGTTTTGATGTCAGCAAGCACTATGAGTATGAATTTTTTGATGTCAGCAAGCACTATGAGCATGATTGATTGATTGTTTTGAGAGTAGGCACATTCATCTCATTGCATTGTCTGTCTCTGCATTGGTGCAACTCTAGTTCATGCATAACAAGTGTAGCTTGCATCAGTACTTTAACTGTTGTTGCACTTCATATAGTCGATGCATGATCTGGTAAATAGACTGCACTGTTAGTTCTCCTACATATATTGCATCAGTTCAATATCTGCCATATGCATACACTACATCGGTGCATTCATCAGGTGCTTTAGTTCGAAGTCGATGCGTGTTCATTATGCATACATAGTCTGTGTAGGGTTAATTGTCTAGGCTTGTGCATTTCATAATTATGTTTCATGGTGGCCATAAGTTAGTGAATGCCTAGACTCATGCATGTTCAAGGAATAATGTCTGTACAGAGTTTTCCCTAGACTGTATCAACTCAAGTCTGTACATTCCTTGGTGGCTAGTCCAGAGCCAGTGCTCTTCATGCATATGCATAGTTCGTGCATCATTTCACAAGTCTATACATCACCGCATGCTATCAAGTCTATACATTCATGAGCATAGTCAGTGCATTCGGTTGTTTCATGCATATACAAAGTCTGCACATTCTTTGCTGTTATGACCATGCGTCATTTTAGCAAGTCTGTACATCGTCTTGTCGCATGCACGTAAAGACTATACATTCTTTTGATAGCATGCCTGAGCATCTCTCTTTAATGTGCAGACTTCCCTATCTGCATTTATGCAATCTTTCAAAACAAAGTCTATACACTCCTTACCATGCATTCAAAGTCTATACATTCCATTGCTGGTACGAGTGGTTAAGTTCATGCATCATCACTCCAGCAAGTCTGTACATTGGTGTTGCATGCACACTAAGTCCATACACTCGTTGATGGCATGCCCGTGCTTTCATTATCAATGTGCATACTTTACTATATGCATACTGCATTGAATTGTCTCGCACATACACTAAGTCTGCACACGACTGCCTTGATGTCTTAGCAAGTCTATACATGATGCATTCAGGCTTAAGCGTTAGGCACAGAAAGTTTGTACATCGTTTGTACATTGCACGCAAAGTCTGTACACTCGTTGATAGCATGTCTGTATATTCACTTTCAATGTGCATACTTCTCCATATGCAAAATGCATTATATGCATTCAAAGTCTGTACACTCGTGGATGACATGTCCGTGCATTCACTCTCGTTGTACATACTTTCTTATATGCACACTGCATTTTGTGCATCAAGTCTATACAGGCTCGGTTCAAATATCAAACTTATTCGATGCATCCTTTCTTTCCTTTTAGACTAATTCACACTGATAACAAGTCTGTTCTGACAGGACTGCTGCTCGAGGAGCTTAAGAAGGGCACGTGATCCAAAAATGGAGGAAGTGCCAGGATCGTGACACGTGTAGTGCAGCAGGCTGAAATGCTGCCACATGGTCAAGGCATTTGTGCGGGAACTGTAGAGGACACACGCCCACCTATCTGCTCCTGCTATAAAAAGAAGACTTCTCCTTCTGGAGAAGATGCTCGTGCAGAGAGGATCGAAAGGTTACATTAGAAGAGTAGAAGCAGAAAGAGTCTGAACGATCCAGATAGAAGAGAAAAAACATTTCGTGAAAAAGAAAGAGAGGGTAGCAGAGAAGAAAAGAGATGGAGAAGAAGAAGAAAGAAAGAAAGATCAAGAGTTAGGAGAGAAGAAAAGAAGCTTCATCTAAAGATTTGCCTCTACTGGACCATGGATCTAATCCAGGCCAGTTAGCTCTTTGAGAGCCACGTTGTGTTCTATCTTTTACAGCTTTCAGTCGCTGTGTTTCATCATCCTTTGTTTTTCCTTTTACCTTTGTTTCAAGCTATTAGTCAGCAGAGCAAGCTGTGTTGCTCAGCAGGCAGAGGAGGATTCCTCTGGACGGGTTAAGCTGTAGTCCCCAGCAGTTGTAGAGGTGTGGTATCCTCTAGACGGCCAAGCTATATTGCCCAGCGGATGGCTAAGCTGTATTGCCCAGTGGAAGCAAGCTGTGATGCTCAGCTGATGTAGGCAAGCTGTGGGCCCAGCTGTTAAGCTGTGTTTCAGCGGAATCCACACTCTGGTTGGAGTGTGGGGTGGACGTAGGTCTGCGGACCGAACCACCTAAAAATCCTTCGTCTGCTGTGGTTTGATTGTCATATCTGATTCCGCTAGATGAATGCTTAGGCTCGATCTGTCTTTCTATGTCCAGTGAGCCAATTGATTGCATGCTTCTTGTTTGATTGAACACATCATTGTATTTCAATTTTGGTAGAACTAAATCTGTTTTTAATTTCATATCTCTGAGTGTTCTAAGTTTTAATTGGGAGTAACATTTAAAGGGGAGATTCATTCACCCCCCTCTGAATCCATCACACCGGTCACAACATGTCCTCCTCCTTTGAACCCCCTCAGGGTATTTGTAGAGGGTTAGAGGGTGGACCGAGTCTGAGTGCTCCCCTTACCACGGGATGCAGACCAGATCCAGGTAGGGAGCCCCACCCGGTCCCAACGACCCTCCCTCCTTGGGATGTGTGCCAAGTCCGGGTGGGGGCTCACCCGGTCTGGGTCCCCCTTCTAATCAGAGGTCCCCCTCCCTTGGGGTGCATGCCCGGTCCGAGTAGGGGATCCCATCAGGTCGGGGTCTTCCCCCTCCCTTGGGGTGCATGCCCGGTCCGAGTAGGGGATCCCATCAGGTCGGGGTCTTCCCCCTCCCTAGGGTTGTGTGTCACGCCCCGAGCGCAGAAGATACCCGGATATGCGCGACGAGTTTATATCAATCATGCCAATCAGAGTAGTAGTGTATTCGACACAAAGACAGAGATGCGCAAATAGAAAGATAACCCAATCCTTATTATTAATAGGCTATTACAAATCCAATACTCTGTTTAATAAAAAGAAAAGTACATAGTTGACTCAAGAAAATAGGAAAAAGACTAGATGACACTTGGACAAGCTCTAGCTCTTTCACTCTTGACTATCCCCTTCCGTTTGAGTCTCATCATCGGACTTACCTGAAAAGTAAGGGGCAAATACGGAGTGAGCGAACGCTCAGTAGGAAACTATATCTCAAGCACTAGCAAGGGGTTTAAGTAATTACATCTTTCATGAATGTACTAAGGCTATGTATGCTCGCATGAAACGACAAGATAGAGAGAATATCAATAAGGTAACAAGTTGAACTAGTCATGAACTTTCAAGAAAAGATAACAAGATATTCAAGCAAGTACTTTTATCATGTCAAGAACTTTGGCTATCATGTATCAAGCAAGCAAGTAATTACCCTTTTTCGAGTCACGCAAGTCATGTCAAGTCAAGTACGATTCAAGTACAAGATTTTTATGTGGAATGTCCAATCAAGCTAGTCATGCACTCGGTATAATGCCAGATACCTTATCATTAAAACTCCCATGGGCACAAGTACTTTCGGGTGCTCCTCCTAGGACCAGATCGGGCCTAAATGCGCAGGCATTTATCATGTATTTCGACATCCACTCTTGTATATATATAGCCAATATGGAATTTCAATAATCAAGCTCATGTAGGATAACTTTGAGAGAATAGAGTCCAAAAATATGACATTGGACATAGCTAGGCAATAATCACGGTAGAATCACGACGATCGATAAACTAGGTGGAATTAGGTTCCCTTACTCGGGTACCATGACTAGTATGGACTATCCTTCTTTATATAGAATTGTGGTCCACATGAATAGCACATCAAAGGTAAGATACCCTCATTCTTATCATAGAATTGAGGTCCACAAGAACATCGGAATATGGCATGATATCATCATCCCATTGGGAATTCCCGTGATATACACTTTGTATAATCATAAGGGCCGGTATACCATGTTTCTTTAGAGTGACATGGCAAAAATTGTGTAACGGGTTTTTAGGGTACAACCAGCTCAATCGACCTTGAGGGAATCCAAGGTACGAGGAGTCTTACGGAGGTCTCTATGACTAACTCGCTAGTCCAAAGGAACGGAATGTCCAATGGAGAGCTTGTATGTCAATGAGAGTTGAGGGTGATCGATAGAACAACATGAAAACGTGGGACTATACTCACGGAGTGGAGATATAGTGCCGATATACATATATATAAATATAATGAAAACCCTCGGTTAGCAGTAACAGGTAAAAACATTTTTACAGAAAATAACGATTTTGATTAAGTCACTACTTAAGTAAATAACGCCTTAAATAAGGGCGTTTACATGCATTTCCAATTTTGCATAAATTTCCATAATTCTGTGTTTTATCAAAAACACGCCCTGGACAAAGGCGTTTTATATAAATTTGACGACATATACAGTGGTCGTCTATTTCTTAATTTTCATTTTTACAAGATATCAATTTCTGTAGTTTAACATGAACGCGCCCTAGGAAGGGTCGTAAATTTTTAAAATCACGCCCTACAAAGGGGCGTTATCACCGTGAGAGACGGCCTAGTCCAGGTCGTGAATTCAAGGAATTTACAATATTTCAGGAAATAAAATTTCAAGAGACAAGAGACATGGTCATGACAGGAAAATTAGCAGGAATTCACAGGTAGAGTCATGCAAGATATTAGAATCGATATTTCATATTTATTGAATTTTAAACAGGATCAATTATTAATTACATGCGATTTTCATGAAATTAACGCCTATAGGGCAGGGCGTCAAATCTTAAATTGACGACCTAGTGCACGTCGTTTCTAAAAGTAGCGCCCTAGACACGGGCGTCTCTTTCAAAAAATATTACAGAAAACATATTAAAGCCAGCAGAAAACTATACTACATGCATGTAATGCTGGTATATATATTGAATCACTTGTTTGGGCTACGTTGCTTGAGAAAACCTACCTTAATAATAATCTGGAGATGGACGTGAGGTGTTCTGAAACTTCTACGACTTGGCAGCAAGAAAGGGCAGGAAGATGGTTGATGAGGATGAAGAAACCTGCAGAAGATATATCAAAGATATCAATCTTCTTTGTAATGACTTGCTGGAGGCGAAAGAATAAGAACTTACACAAGTTCTTCAGAACGCAGGACTTCTTAACCTGTATAGAAGAGATGAAGAAACATTAGTTCTTCATACAACCGAAACCAGTGGTCAAAAGGAAATAAGAAGAACAGATGTTCTTCACGTACCGTAGCAGACGAACGATCAAATAGGTTTAGAGTTGGATGAACGAGAGTTTTTATAGAATTTTGGGTGTCCTATTAGATTTAGTGTTCTAGTGGAAGTAATGCTTCCAATATAGAGTCCTTACCCTAGTAGATACTTACTAGATTAGCTTAATCCTTCCCAGGATAAGTTCTTGGTTCGAACGGAACCGGAATGTAATTAACGACCTAGGTCAGGGCGTCGCATTTTAAATTGACGCCTTGTCATAGGGCGTTTCTTAAAAGGCGCCTTGTATAAGGGCGTTTCGTGTTTAAAAATATGCCCATGAAAGGGGTGTTTCTTTTACTTGCCCAATTTGGTCGCGTGAGAATTGACGACCGCACGTGTGGGCGTCCTTTCTTTAGGCACGCCATATATAGAGGCGTTTGTTTTAAAATTAACGCCCTACTGAGAGGCGTTATTTGGTTTTGGGTTTTAATTTATCCGTTTAAGCTTCTTCCCATTATCTTTACTAATTCTTTGATTCATTTAGGGAAATTTTAATTTATTTTAACCCTTTATTTATCAGGGTTGCTACACCCTCCCCCACTTAAAAAGAATTTGGTCCCCAAATTCGACTGTATATATATAAAATGTGGAGAGTATAGAGTATATACCACTTAGAATAATTCGGGAAATCGTTTCCTCATAGACTCCTCGGTCTCCCATGTTGCTTCGTGTTCAGCGTTCTTATTCCATTGCACCTTAAGCATGGGAATAACCTTATTCCTGAGAGCACGTATTTCACGTTCTAAGATCTTCATAGGCTTCTGTTCATATGTGAGATCCTTCTGTATTACCAGGTCTCCATGTTCAATAATATGCGAGGGATCGTTCACATACTTCTTCAGCATAGAAATGTGAAACACATTATGTACTTCGGACAATTGAGGAGGCAATGCGATGCGATAAGCAACCTCGCCAACTCTTTCTAGAACTTCAAAAGGTCCGATAAATCTTGGCGTAAGCTTGCCCTTAATACCAAATCTTCGTATTCCGCGTCCAGGTGATATCTTAAGAAATACATGATCTCCGACTTGGAATTCAAGATCCCTCCTTCTTGTATCAGCATAAGCCTTTTGCCTTGTCTGGGCCATTTGTAGTCTTTCCCTGATCAATTGTATCTTCTCGGTAGTATCCCTTACCATGTCTGGACCTAACAGTTGTTTCTCATCAACTTCATTCCAGCATAAGGGTGATCGGCAACTTCTCCCGTATAGGGCTTCGAAAGGTGCCATTTGAATACTTGCCTGGTAGCTGTTATTGTATGCAAATTCAACTAGAGGCAAGTGATTGTGCCAGCTTCCTCCAAAGTCAATGATGCATGCTCTAAGCATATCTTCAACAACTTGGTTAGTTCTCTCGGTCTGACCATCCGTTTGAGGATGAAAAGCTGTACTAAAATTTAGTCTTGTCCCCAACGAATGTTGTAATCCCTTCCAAAAATGAGAAGTAAATCGGGGATCTCTGTCAGACACGATTGAGACAGGAATACCATGTAGTCTGACTATCTCTTTGATATATAATGCAGCTAAGACATCAATTGACCATCGACTCTTGATTGGCAAGAAATGCGCCGATTTAGTCAATCGATCAATAATAGCCAATCAATCAATAATAACCCATATTCCATCATGTCCTCCTTTTGATTTAGATAGACCCATGATGAAATCCATATCAATCTCCTCCCACTTCCATTTGGGAATATCTAGCGGATGTAGCTTTCCAGCAGGCTTTTGGTGTTCCGCCTTGACCTGTTGGCATGTGAGACAGCGCGATACGTAGCTCGCGATTTCCCTTTTCATGTTGGGCCACCAGAAATTCCTTTTCATATCTTGGTACATTTTGGTTGATCCAGGATGAATCGTATACCTTGATCTATGAGCTTCGTCTAAGATCTTCTTCTTTAATTCGGGACAGTCTGGTATACAAGTTCTGTTCCTAAATAACAATCTTCCTTCAGAAGTTATTTGGAAATCGGATTGTCCTTCTAATCTGTCCTTTATTTCTACCAATGCTGGGTCATCACCCTGAAGTGCCTGTATCTCAGATAATAAATCTGACTGTATACTCACATGAGATAAGGTGACACTATTGCAATCTGTGTCCATGTTTATATTAAGCTTTGAGAATTGTTCCAGTAACTTCCATTCTTGTATCATACAATTGGCTATCATTACTCTCGGCTTTCGACTAAGGGCATCAGCAACAAAATTACCCTTTCCGTGATGATATTGTATATTGAAGTCGAAGTCCTTGAGATATTCCAGCCAACGTCTTTGTCTCATGTTTAGCTCTTTCTGGGAGAAGAGATATCTGAGACTCTTGTGATCGGAGTATACAGTAAACTGTACTCCATAAAGATAGTGTCTCCAGATCTTCAGTGCAAATACCACCGCGGCCAGTTCTAAGTCATGGACGGGGTAGTTTTTTTCGTGTTTCTTTAGTTGACGTGAAGAGTATGCTATAACCTTCCCTTGTTGCATTAGGACACATCCGAGGCCAATGCCAGAAGCATCAGTGTAAACCTCAAATTTTTCTCCTTCTATTGGTAGAACTAGGACCGGAGCTGTAGTGAGATGATCCTTAAGAGTTTGGAAGCTTCTTTCACATTCCTCGCTCCATTCATAACGGATCTCCTTACGAGTTAATCTTGTAAGTGGTACGACGATCTTAGAGAAATCTTTGATGAATCGCCGATAATAGCCTGCAAGGCCTAAGAAACTTCTGATCTCGCTAGCATTGGTTGGTTTTTCCCAGTTTCTAACAGCTTCGACCTTTGACGGATCTACTGATAATCCATCTTTTGAAATCACATGTCCTAGAAAAGCCACTTCTTCAAGCCAGAATTCACACTTGCTGAGCTTTTCATATAATTGATTTGTCCGTAATATTTGTAAAGCAATCCTCAAATGTTCCTTATGCTCTTCCTTAGTCTTGGAATATATCAATACGTCATCAATAAAAATCACCACGAATTGATCTAGATAGGGCCTGAATATGCTATTCATTAACTGCATAAAGGCAGCATGGGCATTTGTTAGTCCAAAAGGCATAACAACGAATTCATAATGGCCATACCTGCTTCTGAATGCGGTCTTATGAATGTCATCATTTTTGATCCTTAACTGATGATATCCTGATCTGAGGTCAATCTTCGAAAAATATTTGGATCCAGAAATTTGATCGATTCTCGGCAGTGGATACTTGTTCTTGATAGTGAGATGATTCAACTCTCGATAGTCGATGCATAGCCTCATGGATCCATCTTTCTTCTTTACAAACAGTACAGGTGCTCCCCACGGGGAAGTACTTGGTCTAATGAACCCTTTTCGAATTAGTCCCATCAATTGTTCCTTCAACTCTTTGAGTTCAGCAGGTGACATCCTATAGGGTGCCCTTGAAACAGGACCAGCACCAGGGACTAAGTCAATGGTGAAGGCCACATCCCTTTGAGGGGGTAATCCCGGCAACTCTTCCGGAAACACGTCCATGAATTCTTGTACTACTGGAATGTCTTCTAGCTTAGTGTCCTTTGTTTCCTTAACTGTGACAAATGCAAGGAAAGCTACACATCCCTTCCTGACGAGCTTGCTAGCTCGGAGGGCCGAAATAAGAGGGGAATTGCTCCGACTCTTGGGGCGAGTAAGGACTAATTCTGGAAAATCTTTGAAAGCAATTTGGCTATTGTGGCAATCAACCGTTACCTGGTATTTGGATAACCAGTCCGCTCCCAGTATAACATCATACTCCTTTAGATCGAGGCATATGAGATTTATAGGTAAATTCCTACCTTGAACCATTACCTCACAGTCTTGGTAGTGATGAGTAATATCATTTTCACTTCCAAGAGGAGTAGTTAGAACTATTTTTATCCATTCTGGTTCTAACGGTAACGGGTCGGCAAACTTCTTAGAAATAATGGAATGCGATGCACCCGTATCAAATAAGACATAAGCACTTTTGGAACAAACTGTTAATGTACCTTCTACCAGTCCACCTTCTTCTTGCTCGGTCTCCTTTATTGCATGAAGTCGAGCGTTCTTTGTCACCGGGCGCTTACCGTCTCCGGCTTGGTCATTAAGTAACGGACAGTCGGGAATCCGATGTTCGCGACTCCCACAACGGAGACATGCTCCTAATTTCCTCCAGCATTCTTCGGTCTTGTGACCACCTTGTCACAATACTTGCATACTACGTTTGAAGGTGTAGTGGTGATAGAGAAGGGCTTGGTCTTCTTGAATTTCTGATTTTGAGAGGAAGAACCTCCATTACTAGGCCTTTTCTTGAAGTTGGGTTTTAAAGAACCCGAACTTGTGACTTGCTCCTTCTTGTCTTTCCCACGGATCCTATTAGATAGTTCCGTGGCATCTTCAAGTAGCTGAGCTCGACGTACTATTTCAGAATAAACTTGGATATCCATAGGCGCCAGCTGAGTGATATACTGGGGCCTGAGCCCATTAAGAAACCTTTTAGCCTTCATTTTCTCCTTGCTAATCAAGTGTTTGGCATATCTGGACAATCTCGAGAACTGTGCCTCGTAATCAGCTACTGATAGGGATCGTTGCTTTAATGCAGCAAACTCAGCAGCTTTCTTCTCCTGGACTCGGTCTGAAAAGTATTTAGCATTGAAATATTCTACAAATTCTTCCCATGTAACTTGATTAGGATCGATGGTTGCTTCAATAGACTCCCACCAGCATCTAGCATCCTTTTCTAACTGGAAAGTAGCTAATAAGACTTTGTCCTGATCCGTGCATTGCATAACACGGAATATACGTTCAGTCTCCCGAACCCAATGCTCGGCATTGTCCGGATCGGTCGATCCCATAAACTTCGGGGGATTCATGCTCTTAAAGGCTTGGTGTAAGCTTCCAGCTCGTGGAGCACCACCCTGTGCTACATGTTGTAGCACTTGAGTCATTCCTTGAAGGGTGCGCTGCATGTTGCGCCATTGAGCACGTTCGGCAGCCATTATCCTACAATTACAATAACTATATTAGTACGTGACTACATTTAGAAACCAGTACTCTATTTTTAACTTTAACCCTTGGTTCTACCCAATCTCACTGGTAAAAGGTTTATACTTATCCTTGGACTTGGGTTTTTCCTAGGAATTGAATACCTTAGGCTCTGATACCACAAAAACTGTCACGCCCCGAGCGCGGAAGATACCCGGATATGCGCGACGAGTTTATATCAATCATGCCAATCAGAGTAGTAGTGTATTCGACACAAAGACAGAGATGCGCAAATAGAAAGATAACCCAATCCTTATTATTAATAGGCTATTACAAATCCAATACTCTGTTTAATAAAAAGAAAAGTACATAGTTGACTCAAGAAAATAGGAAAAAGACTAGATGACACTTGGACAAGCTCTAGCTCTTTCACTCTTGACTATCCCCTTCCGTTTGAGTCTCGTCATCGGACTTACCTGAAAAGTAAGGGGCAAACACGGAGTGAGCAAACGCTCAGTAGGAAATTATATCTCAAGCACTAGTAAGGGGTTTAAGTAATTACATCTTTCATGAATGTACTATGGCTATGCATGCTCGCATGAAACGACAAGATAGAGAGAATATCAATAAGGTAACAAGTTGAACTAGTCATGAACTTTCAAGAAAAGATAACAAGATATTCAAGCAAGTACTTTTATCATGTCAAGAACTTTGGCTATCATGTATCAAGCAAGCAAGTAATTACCCTTTTTCGGGTCACGCAAGTCATGTCAAGTCAAGTACGATTCAAGTACAAGATTTTTGTGTGGAATGTCCAATCAAGCTAGTCATGCACTCGGTATAATGCCAGATACCTTATCATTAAAACTCCCATGGGCACAAGTACTTTCGGGTGCTCCTCCCAGGACCAGATCGGGCCCTAAATGCGCAGGCATTTATCATGTATTTCGACATACACTCTTGTATATATATAGCCAATATGGAATTTCAATAATCAAGCTCCTGTAGGATAACTTTTAGAGAATAGAGTCCAAAAATATGACATTGGACATAGCTAGGCGATAATCACGGTAGAATCACGACGATCAATAAACTAGGTGGAATTAGGTTCCCTTACTCGGGTACCATGACAAGTATGGACTATCCTTCTTTATATAGAATTGTGGTCCACATGAATAGCACATCAAAGGCAAGATACCCTCATTCTTATCATAGAATTGAGGTCCACAAGAACATCGGAATATGGCATGATATCATCATCCCATTGGGAAATTCCCGTGATATACACTTTGTATAATCATAAGGGCCGGTATACCATGTTTCTTTAGAGTGACATGGCAAAAATTGTGTAACGGGTTTTTAGGGTACAACCAGCTCAGTCGACCTTGAGGGAATCCAAGGTACGAGGAGTCTTACGGAGGTCTCTATGACTAACTCGCTAGTCCAAAGGAACGGAATGTCCAATGGAGAGCTTGTATGTCAATGAGAGTTGAGGGTGATCGATAGAACAACATGAAAACGTGGGACTATACTCACGGAGTGGAGATATAGTGCCGATATACATATATATAAATATAATGAAAACCCTCGATTAGCAGTAACAGGTAAAAATATTTTTACAGAAAATAACGACTTTGATTAAGTCACTACTTAAGTAAATAACGCCTTAAATAAGGGCGTTTACATGCATTTCCAATTTTGCAGAAATTTCCATAATTCTGTGTTTTATCAAAAACACGCCCTGGACAGGGGCGTTTTATATAAATTTGACGACATACACAGTGGTCGTCTATTTCTTAATTTTCATTTTTGCAAGATATCAATTTCTGTAGTTTAACATGAACGCGCCCTAGGAAGGGTCGTAAATTTTTAAAATCACGCCCTACAAAGGGGCGTTATCACTGTGAGAGACGGCCTAGTCCAGGTCGTGAATTCAAGGAATTTACAATATTTCAGGAGATAAAATTTCAAGAGACAAGAGACATGGTCATGACAGGAAAATTAGCAGGAATTCACAGGTAGAGTCATGCAAGATATTAGAATCGATATTTCATATTTATTGAATTTTAAACAGGATCAATTATTAATTACATGCGATTTTCATGAAATTAACGCCTATAGGGCAGGGCGTCAAATCTTAAATTGACGACCTAGTGCAGGTCGTTTCTAAAAGTAGCGCCCTAGACACGGGCGTCTCTTTCAAAAAATATTACAGAAAACATATTAAAGCAAGCAGAAAACTATACTACATGCATGTAATGCTGGTATATATATTGAATCACTTGTTTGGGCTACGTTGCTTGAGAAAACCTACCTTAATAATAATCTGGAGATGGACGTGAGGTGTTCTGAAACTTCTACGACTTGGCAGCAAGAAAGGGCAGGAAGATGGTTGATGAGGATGAAGAAACCTGCAGAAGATATATCAAAGATATCAATCTTCTTTGTAATGACTTGCTGGAGGCGAAGGAATAAGAACTTACACAAGTTCTTCAGGATGCAGGACTTCTTAACCTGTATAGAAGAGATGAAGAAACATTAGTTCTTCATACAACCGAAATCAGTGGTCAAATGGAAATAAGAAGAACAGATGTTCTTCACGTACCGTAGCAGACGAACGATCAAATAGGTTTAGAGTTGGATGAACGAGAGTTTTTATAGGATTTTGGGTGTCCTATTAGAGTTAGTGTTCTAGTGGAAGTAATGCTTCCAATATAGAGTCCTTACCCTAGTAGATACTTACTAGATTAGCTTAATCCTTCCCAGGATAAGCTCTTGGTTCGAACGGAACCGGAATGTAATTAACGACCTAGGTCAGGGCGTCGCATTTTAAATTGACGCCTTGTCATAGGGCGTTTCTTAAAAGGCGCCTTGTATAAGGGCGTTTCGTGTTTAAAAACACGCCCATGAAAGGGGCGTTTCTTTTACTTGCCCAATTTGGTCGCGTGAGAATTGACGACCGCACGTGTGGGCGTCCTTTCTTTAGCCATGCCTTATATAGAGGCGTTTGTTTTAAAATTAACGCCCTATTGAGAGGCGTTATTTGGTTTTGGGTTTTAATTTATCCGTTTAAGCTTCTTCCCATTATCTTTACTAATTCTTTGATTCATTTAGGGAAATTTTAATTTATTTTAACCCTTTATTTATCAGGGTTGCTACATTGTGTGCCCAAGTGAGATGAGGTAGTGAGGAGAGAGAGAGAGAGAGAGAGAGAGAGAGAGAGGGTAAAGACTCCCCCCATCCCTTCTAGGGCTATAAAAGGCCTGGGCCTAGAGGCTTTTTGCTTTGCTTTCTCATTTGTGCTTTGGGTTGGCCCTGCCACGCGAAGGAGGAAGTGTTCTTTGGGTCTGTTGTGCCTTGTTCTTTTCACGTTGCATGCCCCGAAGGGGAGGTCTCGCCTTTCACGGATTTCACTTCCACGTGCCGCAGACACCTTGTAAGGGAAGAAGACTCATTTTGCTTTATTCTTATAGGTCCTGTTTGATAACTGATTAAGCTCGGATAGGGTAGGTTAACCGGGGTCTGGTAGGTTATTCCTTGTTTGATATTTTTTTTCTTA
The DNA here is from genome assembly GCA_022559845.1 of Amorphophallus konjac. Lineage (NCBI taxonomy): Eukaryota > Viridiplantae > Streptophyta > Magnoliopsida > Alismatales > Araceae > Amorphophallus > Amorphophallus konjac. Next base: position 240,498,964 of record CM040127.1, read on the forward strand.
ATCGAGGTCGGATATAGTTAAAGTGGATTTACTCATTCTTAGGAAATAAGTGGAATGAGTTAATCCACCTCGATTAGGATTAAGGGTTGGGTGAGCTATCCCGAGTAAATCACCCGTCCCTAACCTAACCTGTTATCAAACTCGCCCGTAACGAAATTGTGTTAGCTTGAGCCGCTTGTCATGTGTTCGTTCGATTGTGGCATACGAGACCCATGTGATTTCGGCATGCAAAACATGCATGTATTTGGTCATGCAGAGCACGTGAATTCTGGCACGCAGAACACGTGTGAATTCTTGTATGCAAAACATGCATGAATTGCAACATTGCTTTTATGTTCGACGGCGGTTCTCAAATTTTCTGATGGATCCGTTTATTTATCGGCGTTGGTTTTATACCAATTTGCAGCCATTGCCCAATCAATGTTGAATTTTATTTCTCTTGATTGATTCAAGAGAAATAACACGTGCAACACTCACTAAACACATTCTTGAAACAAATAACCTTCAAAAGAAAAATAAAAGAAAACTGGCATGGCACGAATGATGTCCATATCGCTAATGTTCCATTCTCTTATAATATATTTAAGAAACTTTTTTTTTGTTTTGATAATGGAGAATCTAGCATAGTGATACGGTGTGATGCCCTACAAAATTATAGTTTAGAATTTTATTTATTCAATAAAAAAATTGATTATATCTAATATTTGAATTATTAGTCTCTTTAAATGTGTTTAAGTTATGATAAATAAATTAATTATAAGGGAAAGAAAGATATTTAAAAGTTAATAGAGAAAGAAAGAAAAGTGGTTTAAAAGTTAAGAAAAGTGAAGGTAAAAAAATAATAAGCAAAGGTTAAAAGGAAGAAGAAGGGGTTAATTATTAAAGAAAAAAAGTAAAAGATTAAATAAAAAATGAGAAGGTAAAAACGTAAAAAAATATTAATAAAAATAAAGCGTCGATAGGGGGCGCCACCCACGTGCCCACGCCTGCGCAGGCGTGCGGGCGGGCGCTGCGCCCCCCGCCACCTGCAGCTTTACGGCAATTTTTTTTTAAAAAAACAAGTTTTTTTGTTTGTTTTTTGATTTGTTAGTTAAACTATCATTAGTTTAATCTATTTCTTGTACTTAGTCAAATCTCCACATGTTAGATATAAAAAAAATGAAAAATGTGAGTTAGTAAAATAAATTAGGTAGAGTGGGTCGGTGAAGTTTGAAAGTCTGATTTTTAATTAAATAATACTAAATTAATGATTTAATCTCCACCCTTGATTAAATGGATGGTTAAGATTTAATTAGGCCAAATCCCATATAAATAGAGGGGTAGAGAGCTTCATTTGCTCCTCTTGCTGGCTGGGTACGTGAGGAGCAGAAGGAGAAGGCTGGAAGGCTGATTAGGGAGTTGTTAATACGTCATTAAGGTAAGGGATTAGCACTTTATCCCATTGATTAGCATATTTAGATTAGTTTAAGGTGTGTAATTAGCATCTATATAGGTAGTTAAGTCCATAGATCGTTATTTCATGATCTGTGATCATATCTTAGTCGGATTAGTATTAGATCATTAATATTAAGGCATGGGATTAAGGGTAAACTTAAGTACTTAATGTATTATAATTAGCAACGGTGTATGATAAATTTAAAGAGCTTTCAGAATCATGAGATCTAATGTTATGAGCCCTCTGTAAAAAATTTCATGTCTGATTCAATTTATTTTTACGTTTATGAATATTTTAATATTATCTTAAAGGTGTTCAATTATACTAAAATATTAAAGAGATGATATTAAATCATCTCAAATTTTAAGAATACATCTTACTATAAATCCCATGTGTAGAAAAATTTTCATAATTTCTGGATCACGGTATTTATTTTAATGAATTTTCATACATGATAAAATATATAAATAATTATATAGAAATTACAGAAATTAGAGATCATATTCACAAAAATCTTAGAATTTCACAGAAAGGTTCTTACGTTGAGTTTGTTGTATTCTGAAAATATCAATAGTTATTGATGTCCGTAAGTGATATTAAATAATTTTTAATACTTTCTTAGGAGTTTAAAATTATGGGATAAATAGAAATACTATATGAAAATTCTTGAAACTTTACCAGAAGACTCAAATACATGTTAGAACTAAGTGATGAAAATTTCATCTTATTCTGATAATAGAATCTTTATTAGTGTAATTACCAATGTTTAAACAAATAATTAAAAATTTTAATAAATAATAATTTTCTGTGAAAATCTCGAGAATATTACAAAACTGATATATAATATTTATAAGTTAATTCTTAGTATACTTTAGTCATTTTAAGTATTTTGGATAATTTTCTCTATTTAAAAACTATTATTGTAAATTTTAGAAACTAATATAAAATTTTAGAAATTAGACATACTAAATGAAAAATGATGAAAATTTTTATATATGATACTTCTGTCTGGAACAACGTTTTGTAAAATTTTATAAATTATCTGATCATTTTAGATATATTTAGTTGATTTATTATTCATGATATATATTTCTTACTTTGTGTGAAAAATATTAATACAGTCTGAAAAATAATGAAAAGTTTTAAAAATGATATTTCTGTTATGAATGATGGTTTGACAAATTATGGTGACTTTTAGAGTGTTGCGGGTAAATTTAGTTAGTTTTTCCATGCATAGGAAAATTTATACAATTCTGGAAAAATTTAAATTCCTGCATGAAAATTTATGAAATATTTTCTGTGCAATGTTACAAGTAAATGTGATATGCAGTAAAAATTTGATGAATTTCAGAACATAGTAATTAAATTTAGTCAATTTATGATATATGTTGAAATACATATAATTCTAGGAAAATTCAAATTACTGCATGAAAATTTTTGAACAATTTACTGTGTAATGTTACATGTAAATGTGATATGCAGTAAAAATTTAATGATCTCCAGAACATGGTAGATAAATTTAGTCAATTTATGATTCATGTTGGAGTATAAGTAATTCTAGAAAAATTATAATTACTGACTGAAAAGTGATGAAAATTCTCTGCATTGATAATTTCTATAAATGTGTTATTTTTCTGAATTTTCAATGGACTCTGAGTTTTGAGAACATAATTATACATTTTTGATGTATAAATAGAGAATAAATAATCTTGGAAAATTAGATATACTGTCTGAAAAATGATGACAAATTTCTGTTTTGATCATTCCTCTAAATGTATTGATTCCCTGAAATTTCACTACGTTTTGATGTCTGTAAACAGAATTAGTAAATTTTTGGATATATATATGTCATTATGTTTAAATAAGTTGAGAATTTTAGAAAAAGAAAAAGGATTTTTAGTATTGGCATATTAATATTCACAGTATGATTTTTGAGTGGCATGTGTCTATTTTCTATAAGTCATATATATATTTACCGCACTGTTATTACTGGCAAATGGACACTGCCACCATAGGGGGAGATTGGAACCAAGCCATAGAAATGTCCCTATGGGGAGGTTCACACTGTACTGGCCCCGAGGGTAACGGGAATTGAAATCCTGGAGGTGGACAAGTACCACTGGTTAAGGTGGAGAGGACTTCTCCCAGTTCTATGCAGTAACCAAGACTCATCACTATTTACCTAGGTGATCGAGTACCGACTGACTGTCCTTCTATGAGTGGTTTGGGCACTGTGTCTGGCTAGTTATATCACTGTTATTAATTACTGAATTGGAATTGAAACTACTATTTACTGAACTGAAATTGAAATGACTGTTACTGTTTACTGAGTCATTATTCAAATGACTATTACTGCTTATCGAGTCATTATTGAAATGACTACTACTGTTTACTGAACTGAAACTGAAACGACTGCTACTATTTACTGAGTCATTATTAAAATGACTACTACTGCTCACTGAACTGAAATTGAATGACCGTTATTGCCTACTGAATCATTTTTAGTATGACTATTACTGCTCATTGAATTGATATGGAAACTGTTATTACTGTTCACTGAATCGATATTGGAATGACTGTTACCGCTCATTAAACCGATAGTGAAATTAGTATTACTACCTACTGAATTGTTATTGCATGTTACTGTTATTACATTGTAATTGTTTATATTTGCAAATGATGAATTATCATTTACTTTGTCATTGATAGAATAAAGTTTTAAAGTACATGTTATATTTGTAAAATGTTAATAGCATGACTTATGATCATAAAAATTGAGATTGTGTTGAATGTATTAACCTCATATGTTATCTAATTGAAATTATGCCTAAGAATAAATTATGAAATAAAATACCGTAAATCACTTTGGATGTGTTTATACATGTTATGATTGTGGACTATGCTAGTCTCTTACTGGGTCTATTCGTAGACTCACACCGTTGAACATTTTCAGGAGAAGCGGTAGAAGAAAGTGTGGAGTGATCTCGCAGTAGTTTGATCGAGGCTTGGAGTTACTACGAGTATTGTCTTAGGTAGTTATGTTAGTTAATAAAAAAAATGTGTGTGAAATTTGGTTATGTAATAAATGACTTGTGAAATTATTATCCTTATTTCGACTTTATGTGGATGAAGACATTTGAATGTAAGTTGATGATTCGAGAAATTTTATTTCCGTTGTAATAATATCTCAATGTTTATGTGAAATTCTCAACCATAATGTACCGTTTGGGTTGTCCCACTATGACGCTCCGATCAAAATCTGACGTGAGTCTTTACGATTGGACCGGGTCTTCGAGTCGATTCGTTACATACGGAGAACTGAGCAATTATTGAACCACCCGAGTTTGAGTCTTACCTTACAAATCTTGTCATCCCTTTTTTTGTACCGCCGCCATAAAACCCCGGGCTCATATCCCGGAAGGATTAAATGTGAGCTACATAAGTCCCCCCCCGGGGCTCGATCTCGAGTCCCTCCTATGAAAAGGAGGACCTTTCCCACCGAATCACTCAGGGTCCTCTACATTTAAAAGTCTTCAACCAAGTATTATCAAAGTCCAGCCACGGGGCATCTATGTTTCTCTAGTCAATGATCCCAATGGAATCACAGATGAAGGCAGAAAATATCCAAGCCTAGATGAATGGATCAACGAAAGGAGAGGTTCAAAATCAGAACCTCTAGTCCTTTAGACGGGGCATTCTTGCACAAAGTACATGTTCATATGATGGGTAATATATGAGGCGTGCCTTAGGAATAGAAGTTGACGTCGCATTAACCAATGGAGGTATCAACTGGAGTGCAAGCTTCCACCTTGAAAAGGAAAATGGAAATGTACACTTTTTATGTTTTTATCTTCAAAATTAAGGAAGAAAAAAATGTACACGCTTCCCCTGAAAAAAGAACCACCCATGACTATAGATTTCAATTGGGATAAGAATCAGCTACCATATCTTCCATTTAAGTGAGATTGTGGATCTACAATTAAAGAATTCCAAAACTCAAAGCATCTGATGAAGGTAGCTCGGATACGCAGAGATAGATGAATAGTGACTCAACATTATGCCCATGCCTTGGAGGGAATTGCAAGTGCTCTAGCATATGCCACATGTAATGACAACAGTTTCCCTCCTTTCCCTACATATGCACGCTTGGTGAAGTTGTCATAGTCATTAGCTTCGATTGCATCTAGGATTTGACGGTATATCATCAATGATGCCCAAACTTGCAACCATGACGCACATAAGCATTAGGTTTGTTGTCACTGTAAACTGACTGTCCCATGCTACAATATCAACAAAACATACCATATATGGGAAAGGATAATCTATTTATCTAATCAAAATCTCACCATTATATTATATACAACATGCAACTTCATCAAGAGAGAAATAAAAGATGCTTCTTTTCTGCTTTATCTCTACTTTAGAGGAAGAACTTCAATATTTCATTAAGCAAGTCAGGACAAGTATATTCTGATCAAGCAACATTATACCAAAATAGCAACCATATTCAAGCACAAGTATTTTCTTCATCTAGAATCTTTTGCATTTGTTTGGACAAACATAATATTATGGGAATCAATTATCTTTGTCATACCGGCCATCTGCCGGCTTGATTTAGGTCACAGACCCCATTCTCAGCCTCATCAAAAAACATTCTTGCTCGCTGAATCTGACCTTTCATGAAATTCCTCCACTTGTCTGTAACCTTTCGTTGGAAGATGTCTTTGTCTGATAGACCAGCTTGAGCGAGCTCATCTTGCGGAAGATAAATTCTACCTCTTTTGGCACTGGAAAGAAAAATCACAAAAATGAGTGTATAAGATTACTCTAGCACCAGAAAAAGTAACATATGCATCAATTGGTCCAAAGATCATTCCATTTCATTTTAATTTAAGCCATAACATTTTTCCCTCGTGTAAAACACAGAAGTCTCCTTTCTGAGGGACACAAAAAACCCTCATCAAATAAGAGTTGAAGCAAGGGACAACATAGGTTGCTAAGATCCCCCAAAAGTCTACTATTCCCATGGAGGTCAACACTGTTCATGTTCTCTCTGTCAGATGGCAAGTATTTTGACACTACTTTGCTTGTTTAGAAGACAGGTGCCAAGCTATGCATGCTGATACTTACTCCTCTCCAACATTCCTGAGTATGTTTGTAAGCTGATTAGCAATTCCAAGAGCTAAGGCTGCATTATATACACTTTCCGTCGAGGCCTTCGATTCTGGAGCAATGCCCATTACTGGAACACTCATTAGACCTACTGTCCCAGCTACATAGTAGCAGTAGAGATAGAGCTCGTCAAAGTTCATGTATCTTGATTTCTTTAGGTCCAACCTCATTCCTTCAATCATATCCTTGAAAGGCTGCAAACAGGAGGACCGCATATTCTCAAGAATAATTCTACAATATTCCATTGTGACTTCCCATTTTATATTGGTCATGTATGCAAGAATCTAGCATCAGTAACTTTGTCCCTTACCTGGATATCTACAGGATACTTTGAAACAGTATCTGATAGAGCAGCATCATACATATCAAATGGACGACCTTCAAAGAGATTATTCAATCTTTCTTCCCACCGGTCCAATGCAGTTGGTGTTATATGTGAAGCATTAGGCCCATCCACAAGTTCGTCAGTGCGCCTACACCATACTAGATCAATCACATGATAGTCAGGAGCATAGTCACTAGAAAAAAAATGGTAATTAGAAGAACCAGCATTCCCAGAGCAAAAGCTTTTATATTCTTAAGCCAGAATTGATAGATCCTTTTGAAAGGTGCCCCTGTCACATCAGATTTTCAAACAGGTGGATTTTGGCGCTTAGAGAGAGAGATAGGGAGAAAAAGGGGCCACTCCCAAAATCCCCAAAAGCTGCCCATGGGCAGCTTCTTCTCTCTCTAGAGATTTTGAAAAAGTCCCTTCCCTCCATTGCGGTTATAAAAGGCGCCTAAGATCTCTGAGTTATCAGTAGCATGATTTACTGTCAGCACCTACAAGGAGTTGCAAGGTACTTCGCCAAAGCAACTCATAGAAGGTCTATCAAAAGTCCCATGGCTCAGGACAGTAGCCAGAAAACTACCTGCTTGATTGCACAATTTAAGCTCATTCAACCAGGATGCAACTATTGCAGTTATCCCTTGGGCGTCAAAGATCTAGAGAAAGAAGGGATGAGTACAGGAAATCTCATCTAGGTCTACTATCTGCCAAAGAGTGATGTAAGCCACAATCACAAAAACAGATGTTGGTAAAGCATGCATATCATACACATGTATAACATAAGGAAACTAGGCAATAAGATGCAAGTACAGTATACATTTTGAAGATGGATTCAGTAGAGCAATATTTAATTTTTCTTTGTTATCAGCCAGATATCCTTCATCATACATCTTCAAGTATGATCATTAGTTTGGGTACAAAATGCATAGATATCATATATCAATACAAAAAATGCTTGTTAACATCCATCTTGTCTTATATTATATGTTCTGATAATTTAGTCTTATGTCATATTTTAAAGAACATATTAATCTTTGCACGTTTTAGATTCAGGCCAAGATATTGTGGATTATGAGAACATGCACTGCAACTACTTTCTGCTTGATGACAATCAAACTGAAGGTGAAGTTCATTCCATGATTGTATGACCAGCGATGATGATGGGATACAATGTTGGAGCAGTGAAACAACCTATTTAAGGGATATTCACCAGTGAGGCTGATGAAATGTGTGTGACAAAGAAAGAAAAGAAACGAAAAGGAATACATGATGAATGCAGATTACAGAAAGATTGTAGCTAACATGAATAATAGGTGGTATGTAGCTGTAGCGACCCGGATTCCGGATACCCGGTGCACCCGGTATAAATACCGAATACACGTGATACCATGAGGGACCCGCAAGGCCTCCCAAGCGCGGGAAAGCGCCGAAGGGATAAAAGGCATGTGTAGAGTACATTGAAGCCACAGAGATATAACAGTAAGCAAGTAAATTTCATTAGATTGGATTGCTAAAGTAGCAGAAATAAAATTAAATTTTCATTAATAAATTTTTAACAATTAAACACAGAGTCTAGCCCAAAGGAAAGACAACAAGTCTAGCTCAGTATAGTCTCACAGAAAGAAACGTACACAGAAGTTGGGAGAAGCCCGATGCAGGTACAGCTGGCAGCTACAACAGCAAGCGAGCACTCCGCCAGGAACAGCAGAGGCAGACATCGAAACCCACCTGAAAAGCAGCAGGGGTGAGTCTCAACAGAAACTCAGTAGGGGTCACGCGGATCCCCACTGGACAGCGCACCAAGCGAAGGCAACGGAAGCAACAACAAAGCAGCAGGAACAGCAGGTGTAGCAAAGCGGGAAAAGCTACACTACAAAGCTGTAAAGGAACAGACGGGAAGTAGGAGTAGGGAACACGCAGGAGAGGGTGAAAACCCGCACCAAACAAGCGGCTGCTGAACTAACCTCAGCACCCCAAACTACTCCAAACAAAAGGCAACAGATGGATGACCCTGAACTCAAGCAGAAGGGTACACCAATCCGTCAACCAGCCCCAAACAAAGGCGAAGGCGAATGCCGACACCGGGAAACAGACAAAACACGACAGAGAACGTCGTGCACAAAGCCCCACGCACGATCAGAACATCGTGCAGACGACAGAACACTGACCTCGAGCACAGCCACGAACGGCCAACTCGCAAAGGTCACAACGCGCGAGAAAAAGCGAAAGCTACGCGTCATGTGACGGAAGCACCCCCTTAGAAAGCCAGCTGCGTCCACTGACGTCTTATGCCGCACCTCAAGTGTCTAGCCTACAGCACTGCTGCAACAACAGCAGAGACATAGACACAAGCTGAACCAAACAGGAACAACAAAACAAGTAACTAGTCAGGGTCACGCCCGTCAACGTAAGTCCTCCGTCCCTGACCACGTGTGCACACACTGGCTCTAGCCCAAAGCCAGGTCCTCTAGCTAGTATTCTCCCTCGGTAGGACGCTACCGTGTGGCCAGGAGCCCGCCGAACTAACTAAAAACCGCTCATCGGGAACACCCTCCGCCATCCGCTAGCGGGTCGGCACCTCTCGGCCTTATGTCACACAAGTGGAGGCTTCACACGACACAGAAGCTCAAAACACAAGTGCCGAAGTACAGACAGGCAACCACGCCCATCTACTCGTACTTCTAAGCACCAAATGGCAGCATCGCCACTGCCGACAACTCAGGACAAGCAACTAGACCTCCTATGTAACGATCCTGAGTCGAACGACTCAAAGGCAAGATCGTCACAAACAGCGGAACAAGCTGCCAATCGATCTAATCCTAAGTCAGAGAAACCACGCTCCGTAGAAAACAACACACGGAGACCTGAGGGAAACATCAAGAACCCTCAGCACAGCTGGACACGCAAACCGAGGTAGAACAACGCCTAGAAGCATCCAGAAACAGTGTCTCGGATAGGACAGAACCGCCAAGACACGCACAAACAAGGTCACACGTCAACCATTGGGTCAAACCGGGTTGACCGAAACCAAACAACAAGAGCATACAAGAGTAGGATCAAGAGTCCCACCACAAGTAAGAAGACTCCTGGCTACCTTACAACGTAGTCTTAACCCTCATAGGACGTCAAGAGACATCCACGGGACAACGGGCAGACCACAAGGACAAGCCAAGACACACAGAATCATCGGGCGGAAAACCAAGGCACAAAGGAAGTAACGCACGAGCCCTAGACCGTTATTAGCAAGTGACGGTCTAGCTCAGGGCCGTTATTTCCCAAACGACGGACGGACTCGGGCCGTCACACACCACCCTAATAACCTACAAAACCACACAAAAGCCAAGTAACGCACGGGACCAGGGGCGTTACAAGCAAACGACGCACAGGGTCCCCACCGTCACATCCAATGGTGCAGCAAACCCAAACCAACGTGAAGTAACGCGCGACGCCAGGCGCGTTACTCACAAACGACGCGGCAGGAGAGGGCCGTCGCATTCCAAACGACGCGCAGGGGCCCATCCGTTACTTCAACGGCATGGCCACCCTCAACCCAGCACAAACAGCAAACGACGGACAGAGGCATGCGCGTTACTCACTAACGACGCACAGGGTCCCCACCGTCACATCCAACGGTGCAGCAAACCCAGCTCTGCCAAAGCAGAAAGTAACGGCCAGGGGCTCCACCGTTACTCTCAAACAATGGAGTAGGCTCCGACCGTTGAAGGCACCGCCTCAACGAGTCAACGTCAGTCAACTGGCAAGCAACAGCCTGGGCAAGGCGCGCCGCTTCCATCTAACGCACTGGGTCCAGTGCGTTAGATCAACCGACTTAACCTCAACACAAAACGACAAGAAGGAAAGTAACGGCCAGGCACTGGGGCGTTACATGGAAATAACGCTCCATCCTGGGGCCATCGCTTACCCAGAAGCACAAGAGCTAAAAACAACACAGACCAAACGACGGTCAGTCGTAGGGCTGCTAAATCAAGTAACGGTCGCTGGCATGACCGCCACTTCGATTACGGCGGGAAAACATAGGAATGGCCGGATCGGCCCGTTCCACGCCCCATTCACAACGAAACGCAGGCGAAACACACCGCAATGACAAAATACAACACTAGGGGACTTCAAACCCCACATGCAACATCAAAAACGCAAGATTCGGGCGATTTTACCAAATCAACCCTAAATGGGTCACCGAGGTTCCCGGGCTTCTACCGGCCTCGAATGAACACCAAATCGCACGAAACCAACGTAGACGGGATTCTAACATCCCTGCGGTCAGTTAGAAACTAACTGAACCGCAAACGGTCACCGTTTACTGGCCGACCCTAAAAACCATGAAAATCACAGTTTAGGCAAAACAAGCCCAAACACGCTCGTTTCCTAGCCGAACGCCGTGCAATGGCAGGGAAAACGAAGGTAAGGAAGCAAGGATCCGTCACCCTACCTCCACCGAAGAAACCGTGCCCCGAAAGGACTAAACCATGCCGAAAACCACTCGCGAACCGATTTCACCGGCTTTGAATCCACCGATCGGGATCGCGCCAGAATCGATCCGATCCTCGCTCCATCGCGCATCCAACCAGCTCCACGGCCTCGCCAACTCGCCCACCTACGCCTCCGTCTGCAGCCGGAGCCGAAAGGGGAGAAAACGAGAGAGAACGGGAGAGAGAGAGACGGTCGCGCGAATGAGAAGGAAAGAGAGAAAGAAAAAAGAAAAAGAAAGAAGTTAGGAAATTTTCCTAATTTCCGAAAATTCCGAAAATGCGCCAAAAATGCACAAATTCAGAAAAATACGTAAAAATAGTCGAAACGACCGGCTCGACGAGTACATCGTCGCTGTAGCATCCACGAGCTCGAGAATTGACAAACAAACTCACCGTAGGGTTCCGTAACTAGTACGTGAGAAAAACCCACATGGCTCGTCAAACTCAACTCGGAAGCCACAAAAGCGACCCGAAACTCAACGAAACCAATCCAAAAGAGATCGAAAGATCCAACAAAGATCCAACAAGATCCAGGGCATTACATCCTCCCCTCCTTTAAAGAATTTCGCCCTCGAAATTAAGGACTAACAAAGGAGAAGCAGGGAAGAACAACCCAACCACACAAATCTCGGAAAACACAGCTCAGAGGAACAGCGTCAGACCACAATCACAGGTACACACTCTAGCTTCCAAGACAGCAAGTCCACAGCACGAGTACGGCACCAAAGTGAACACATCTGACACCTCCGAAGCAAGGGCAACGTCGTTTACGTCTCACAGGGCAGGAGACACGACAGCCACAACAATCGAGAACCAACACCGAAAACACAACAACAACACGGCAAGCAGCAGCTCACACAAGGAGACACAGTCCTCACAGCTGACAGCTCGACCACATCATCGGCTCCAGTGCAAAAAGGCAACAGGGAACACCTGGCGCACAGGACACCAATGACAACAACAACGCTGGACCAAAGACACAATCAAGTCAGCACTCACTCAGATATCACATCTGATCAAGTCGCAAGCTCACTCCAAGGAAGAAGAGTACAGCAAAGCTAACTGACAAAACAATGGTCCAAGACGAGAACACAAAATCATAAGGAAACAGCGCTCAAACAACACAACGGCAGCACCTGCAGAACTCTGGCTCCGCGCAACACGCAGGACCAAAGAAACACGTCTGCAAGCAGGGTTACAACAAGGCACAAGAACAGCTGAGCACACAACCACACAAGAACGGGTTACGCATCAGACTGCTCACCAAGAGAAGACCCACAACAACAAGAAACGACAACAATCTCGGGGAACGCAACTCAAGGACTAGCAACACGCCTCAAGAGCACAACACCCAAGAAGGAAGACGCAGAGCATAAGGTACTCAGTCTGCAAGGAAAGCCGACAAATTCCCCAATACTCGCAAATGCCAATGCCAACACAAGAAAAAACCACGAACAAAGGCACGGCAACTGACGACATCAAGGCACGAGAAGCCAAGACGAAGTCACATCGAGAAAGAAAGAACCTCTCGACAAACGGGTAGCCAACCCACACACTTCAGCTGTACTCTCAACAACGTGCACAGGCAACAGAACAACATCGGAAATCGCATCTCAGCACACACCAGCGCCATCGCAATCAACAAGATCGCAATTCAAACGCCACGAGCACCAATCCAGCGAATAACAGAACACAAAGAGCCTAAGTGCAATAAGAAAAGAGCACCAGCTTCAGCGCAAAGCACAAGGAAAGCATCAATCTCAGCTTACCTTCACGTCCCGACACAATAAATGAGCCTTCACAACACATCGGCCGTTAGACACAGCACGACAAATACGGTACACAACAGCTCTTAACACCATTACGGAGTCCAAAGCCAAACAACCGTACAACAAGGAGCAGATCAGACTCAAAATAAAGCTGTCTACACTTAAGCAGACACAGGACAAAGGCAACACTAAGACAGCAAATCCAAGGCAAACTTCGGAAAAGCATCACCACGAAGGACGAGAAGCAACAAGCTCAACAACAGCAGCTCACCAGGAAGGGAAAATCCTAGGTTCGCTCGAGCAACTTCTCAATCGAGGCAACACGACAATCGAAACAACCGAAACAACAATGCATCAGAAGCTAAGTAGACTCAAGCCGAGACAACGCAAGCAACGTAAAAACGTGCATGGCCATCACACCAACGCTAAAAGTCATAAGCTACCTGAGCAAAATACAGAAAACAGCTCGAACAATGCACTGCAGGTTCATGCCAACCGACAAACACTGCCAAGCGCAATACGATCGAGACCAACTTCAAAACGAACGAAGCACATCGTCACATCCAGACGAGAGCAAAAACCATCTCGTACAGTGCCAACCAAGCACGTACAAGACCACACACAAGAAGCACCGTGATAAACCATCGCAACACCTACGCCAGCAAGAGACTGTACTGGGCCTAAGGACTCTGAAAACTGTATATCTCGGATTCCCATATACTTCACACAACAACGCTCTGATAGCTCAGAAAAGAAACTCCGAACATCTCAGAACACTGCTCTGATACCACCTGTAGCGACCCGGATTCCGGATACCCGGTGCACCCGGTATAAATACCGAATACACGTGATACCATGAGGGACCCGCGAGGCCTCCCAAGCGCGGGAAAGCGCCGAAGGGATAAAAGGCATGTGTAGAGTACATTGAAGCCACAGAGATATAACAGTAAGCAAGTAAATTTCATTAGATTGGATTGCTAAAGTAGCAGAAATAAAATTACATTTTCATTAATAAATTTTTAACAATTAAACACAGAGTCCAGCCCAAAGGAAAGACAACAAGTCTAGCTCAGTACAGTCTGACAGAAAGAAACGTACACAGAAGTCGGGAGAAGCCCGACGTAGGTACAGTTGGCAGCTACAACAACAAGCGAGCACTCCGCCAGGAGCAGCAGAGGCAGACGTCGAAACCCACCTGAAAAGCAGCAGGGGTGAGTCTCAACAGAAACTCAGTAGGGGTCACGCGGATCCCCACTGGACAGCGCACCAAGCGAAGGCAACGGAAGCAACAACAAAGCAGCAGGAACAGCAGGTGTAGCAAAGCGGGAAAAGCTACACTACAAAGCTGTAAAGGAACAGACGGGAAGCAGGAGTAGGGAACACGCAGGAGAGGGTGAAAACCTGCACCAAACAAGCGGCTGCTGAACTAACCTCAGCACCCCAAACTACTCCAAACAAAAGGCAACAGATGGATGACCCTGAACTCACGCAGAAGGGTACACCAATCCGTCAACCAGCCCCAAACAAAGGCGAAGGCGAACGCCGACACCGGGAAACAGACAAAACACGACAGAGAACGTCGTGCACAAAGCCCCACGCACGATCAGAACATCGTGCAGACGACAGAACACTGACCTCGAGCACAGCCACGAACGGCCAACTCGCAAAGGTCACAACGCGCGAGAAAACGCGAAAGCTACGCGTCACGTGACGGAAGCACCCCCTTAGAAAGCTAGCTGCGTCCACTGACGTCTTATGCCGCACCTCAAGTGTCTAGCCTACAGCACTGCTACAACAACAGCAGAGACATAGACACAAGCTGAACCAAACAGGAACAACAAAACAAGTAACTAGTCAGGGTCACGCCCGTCGACGTAAGTCCTCCGTCCCTGACCACGTGTGCACACACTGGCTCTAGCCCAAAGCCAGGTCCTCTAGCTAGTATTCTCCCTCGGTAGGACGCTACCGTGTGGCCAGGAGCCCGCGGAACTAACTAAAAACCGCTCACCGGGAACACCCTCCGCCATCCGCTAGCGGGTCGGCACCTCTCGGCCTTAGGTCACACAAGTGGAGGCTTCACATGACACGCGAAACCAACGTGAAGTAACGCGCGACGCCAGGCGCGTTACTCACAAACGACGTGGCAGGAGAGGGCCGTCGCATTCCAAACGACGCGCAGGGGCCCATCCGTTACTTCAACGGCATGGCCACCCTCAACCCAGCACAAACAGCAAACGACGGACAGAGGCATGCGCGTTACTCACTAACGACGCACAGGGTCCCCACCGTCACATCCAACGGTGCAGCAAACCCAGCTCTGCCAAAGCAGAAAGTAACGGCCAGGGGCTCCACCGTTACTCTCAAACAACGGATGAGGCTCCGACCGTTGAAGGCACCCCCTCAACGAGTCAACGTCAGTCAACTGGCAAGCAACGGCCTGGGCAAGGCGCACCGCTTCCATCTAACGCACTGGGTCCAGTGCGTTAGATCAACCGACTTAACCTCAACACAAAACGACAAGAAGGAAAGTAACGGCCAGGCACTGGGGCGTTACATGGAAATAACGCTCCATCCTGGGGCCGTCGCTTACCCAGAAGCACAAGAGCTAAAAACAACACAGACCAAACGACGGTCAGTCGTAGGGCCGCTAAATCAAGTAACGGTCGCTGGCATGACCGCCACTTCGGTTACGGCGGGAAAACATAGGAATGGCCGGATCGGCCCGTTCCACGCCCCATTCACGCCGAAACGCAGGGGAAACACACCGCAACGACAAAATACAACACTAGGGGACTTCAAACCCCACATGCAACATCAAAAACGCAAGATTCGGGCGATTTTACCAAATCAACCCTAAATGGGTCACCGAGGTTCCCGGGCTTCTACCGGCCTCGAATGAACACCAAATCGCACGAAACCAACGTAGACGGGATTCTAACATCCCTGCGGTCAGTTAGAAACTAACTGAACCGCAAACGGTCACCGTTTACCGGCCGACCCTAAAAACCACGAAAATCACGGTTTAGGCAAAACAAGCCCAAACACGCTCGTTTCCTAGCCGAACGCCGTGCAATGGCAGGGAAAACGAAGGTAAGGAAGCAAGGATCCGTCACCCTACCTCCACCGAAGAAACCGTGCCCCGAAAGGACTAAACCACGCCGAAAACCACTCGCGAACCGATTTCACCGGCTTTGAATCCACCGATCGGGATCGCGCCAGAATCGATCCGATCCTCGCTCCATCGCGCATCCAACCAGCTCCACGGCCTCGCCAACTCGCCCACCTACGCCTCCGTCTGCAGCCGGAGCCGGAAAGGGGAGAAAATGAGAGAGAACGGGAGAGAGAGAGACGGTCGCGCGAATGAGAAGGAAAGAGAGAAAGAAAAAAAAGAAAGAAATTAGGAAATTTTCCTAATTTCGGAAATTCGAAAAAGCGCCAAAAATGCACAAATTCAGAAAAATACGTAAAAATAGTCGAAACGACCGGCTCAACGAGTACATCGTCGCTGTAGCATCCACGAGCTCAAGAATTGTCAAACAAACTCACCGTAGGGTTCCGTAACTAGTACGTGAGAAAAACCCACACGGCTCGTCAAACTCAACTCGGAAGCCACAAAAGCGACCCGAAACTCAACGAAACCAATCCAAAAGAGATCCGAAAGATCCAACAAAGATCCAACAAGATCCAGGGCATTACAGTAGCATTGACTTGTGATAACACTAGCTATAAGTGGATTGAGCATCAAATCGACTGCATATTGTAAACAAGATGCCTGAAGCTTCTGAAAAGGGGGCAAAATCATGTTACATTTTTATATTAAGCATGGTAATTGAGGAGCAGAGTTTGATGTTCTTGATGACAGTAGCACAACATCTTTGAAGGTTGTCTGTGTCACATTTCCTACTTATACATCTGACAAACATATGAGAAAACTTGAATAAAAGACAAAGGTGGGAAAGAAAAAAGGAAATATAGAATCATAAACTCATAGTCCGTTCATGTGTCAAAATTAGAAACATGCTCTCATCTAGAAAATAAATATGAAATAATGAAGTTCATATCAAGATGCAAGAATTAAAGTTACAACACTGAATATGTAATTCTACTCCATTATAGATGGAATAATGGATAGATGAAATAATGAAATTCACCACCATGATGCAAAAATGAAGTGAAAAAACTGTGAATGCATAAATCTACTCCATAATAATCTATGCAAGCACAACGATCCCTAAGCAGCAATTTCACAATTCTCTCTTTCTAAGAAAGCACCATGATCCTTAACTAGTTAGGTTCCAGAATGTTGATCACTACATGGCATAACTGTTCAGCTGCTTGAATCTGGAAAGAAAACAGTGGCCCATCACGAGTGACTCAAAGATTGATGCTGTAAGTCTACTTTTTCTACTACATGGCATAACTGTTCAGCTGCTTGAATCAGGATAAAAAATAGTGGCCCAGAACGAGTGACTCAAAGATTGATGCTGTGAGTAAGTCTACTTTTTCTTGGTTCAAAATTTAACATTTTATTGCTCTTTCATTTGAAAGATGATTTTGTTACTAAAAGGAAATCAAGCCGCTTCAGGTAAATTTCATATACCACAGAGGCCCTGGTTGTTTTACTAAAAGGAAATGAAGCCTCTTTCAGTAAATCTCATATACCACAAATACTAAAGGCTCTTTAATTATAGAAAATGGAAAATAGAAGAAGCTAGAATAGGACTTGTTTTTTACATGATACTAACTATTGAAAGTAACATGTGACATGAAATTCAGTGAAATACCATATATCGCCCAGACAGCTCTTCTCCTTTCTGGAGTCATGAGTAATGTTCCTGAAAAAGGTAAGGATCATACAATCAAACTCCCTGACAACAGGAAACCCACCAGAAATAGTTTTGCAGTGTAGAATATGCCACTACATTTGTCTATCAAATACCATTACTGTAGTTGGGTGCTGCACAACAGTACGTTAATAGAATGGAACCCAATCAAGGACAGCACACAAGTATGCCTCACCAACGAAGAGACAAAAGAAGCAGTTGAACAGGGACTCCACATATATGTTTTCTGAATCTCACCCATAAACATACAAATATGGTATTTTGAGCAGTCTTCCACATGACTTCCCAGTGGAAACACAATAGAGGGTTAGTAACGATTTTTTTTTCTCAGAGATATTCAGTGGATGTCTAGACTCTAGTTATTCCTGCCAAACTACAGAAATCTTTCCTTGCTAGGGCGGAGATGGCCGGTGAATGAGCAAGTTCAGTCATGGTACATGGATCTATTTTACAAGGTGCAAAAATAGACAAACATCTAAACTGCAATGTAGGTATGAAGAAGACCAACAACCAAAGATCTGGCATACATGAAGGAACCAATCCACAGCAGCCCCAATCTAGTTATAATTTATGCAAAAATAGGGGCAGCCATGGATTACCCAGGTAGAACGTCTTGGCATACTCCGCGCAGACTTCGCCGCAGCGCTCATAGGCCTTGTTCAGAGGCTCCAATCCATCGGGACCGGCACGTCGTCCACCACCCTCCTCCTGCTCCCCTTCTACTCCCTCACCAGAGCCGCCTGCTTGAGGACCACGTCGTAGACCCTATCCTCCGAGGATCTCCACGGGCTCGCCACCAGGCTCGCAGACACCAGTGATTGATAAGTGCTATATTTTACATCATAATTTACATCACATCCATCATCTTTGAGCATTATTGGAATATATTTGTGCAACATGAGCATTAATGACATTCTTACACATTATTTGAGTCTTCATGTAATTTATCATCTTTTGAGCTTAAAAGACCATGTGAGGAATATTTAAATATTTGCACAATTATTTTGAAGCTAAATTAGCTGATATTTTAATTTTCAGGAAAAGCGACCTAGCTCAAGGCGCTATTTAAAAGACGACTGCTTCAAGGGAAGTGACTCAAGGCAAGGCGTCCATTTATCAGGTAAAAAGAAAAAAAGAATTAGCGCCCGAGATGAGGTCGCTACTCATTGAAAGGACGCCCATTGTGGAGGTCGTCAAATTCCTATTTTACAAAAAATGTGGAAATAGTAAAATATGGAAATAAGAAATTGATGCCTAAGTAAGAGGCGTTACTTTAGAAAGAGATGCCCTGGATCAAGGCGTCATTTAAAAAGACGCCCCTGAGGAAGTCGCTATTTCAAGTTCATCCAGAAACGGCAATTGCAGTTCCCGATCGAGCTAATCTTCCTTATTTTGATTTATCTACGAAGACACAATGTAAAGGATGACTCTATTATGAGTAAGGACTCTATTGGGGTAATGATCCATTACTGGAAATAAGGATATGCATCAAGATTGGAGTCCACGGTCGAAGGAAACTGCCGAATGCCATTAAAAGGATGCCATAGTCGCAGGGTTACGGGGAGGACAGTTTGGAGATCTACCTTAGGGATTAATTTCGAAGCCTTTCCTTTCATCTTTTGCAGTTGAGTTCTTCATCAAAGTTCTTCATTTTCCAGTCTTCTACAAATTCTTCTTCTTGCTCATCTTCTAATTCTTGCATGTTTTTATGCTATAATTAGTTTTTCAAAGTTCTATCTACGAATTTTACTGTTCCCCCGATTTTCACACCTTCTGTTCTTCATCATTTTTCTCCCCCTTCTGGTTCGTATCTCTCTCTGTGTTCTTCATGAAAGTTGTGCGTTTTTGAAATTTCTTCAACTTCTTAGTTTACCACGTCGTCCAAATCTTTACCGTTTTCAAGCTACAGTCAATTTTCTAAAGTTCATATTTTTAGAGTTCTGCACTATTCATCCGCGACCACCTCCTGTTCATCCTCCATTTTCTCCACCTTCCTCTCGTTTTTAAACCCTGAAGTCTTCACCAATCTTCTTCCCCTTCTCATCTTCTACAACTTTCATGTTTATCATTTTTCCTAATTCCTTCTTATTTTAAAGTTATTCTTCCTCCAATCTCCCTCTATTTTTACCAAAATTTTGTTTACTGCACGTTTCCATCTTTTCCCACGGACCTCCTTTCTTCTCTCTGTTTACAGCACACTCTCAGACACATCATACGTGGTTTTTAAACCTTTTCTTCCACCTTCCTCTCTTCATCTCCCATATTTCATCCATATATCCCTTTGGCGGATTTTCATCTCTTGATCCTCTCACGACGTCGGCATCCTAGGCGGGACGACATCCAAGGCTTGGCAAGGAGGCGGCGTTGCTCTTCATCCATTGGCTCTCAAGCTCTTTTCTTTTTCATGTTCTAAGTTGTACTTTTTTTAACATTGTACTTGCCACCTCCTAAGGTAATAAAACTCATTTTTTGCATATTGTGGTTGTCTTAATTTTCTCTCTCTATCTCCTCCAATTTCTCTTCTTAAACCCTCTCAACTTCTTTAATCAAGTTTTCCTTGTAGTTTATTTTCTTTAGTCTTAATCACACTCAAAACTTGATTTTCAAAAGCACAAAGTGATTTTTCCAACTTGTTCAATAAGGATTATTTCTCCTCGTGGGATCGACTCCGCTTACCACTATATTCTTAATTTTCTACCTTTTAAAGTGAGTGAGTGTGAATTATTTAAATTGTGTCACGGCTTTCTTAACGACGCTAGTCGGTGCGCATCAATTTTTGGCGCCGTTGCCGGGGAGAAAATTAATTTTTATGTTGGGAAATTCCTTGTGCTTGATTTGTATATAGTTTTCTTATTTCTCTGTTTTTATTTTGTAGGAAAAATCCAAAAAAAAAATCAAAAAATTACAGAAAATCGGATCTGCAAATTCCCAGGAAATAATCTGTCGCAGAAAGTTGGAAATCAGGAATTCTGGGATATTCAAACGTCACTAAAGGTTGGTATACGTAGGAAAAAGTCCATTTCTTGTAAAATTCTAGAAAAATTCTAAAAATTCTGAAAAAAATCCAAAAAAAATCATAAATCCAGAAAACATCAAAAATATGATTGTTGGCTTTATTTTTCAGTAGTTTGCATGTTAATTATCACTTTTAGTTAATTTATTGATTTTATTTAACCTCTTTCATAAAACATTTTTTTTTCCTAAAAATAAAAAAAATCAGAAAATTCAAAAAAAAACAGAAAAAAGAAGAAATTTTTTTTTATGTTAGCATATCTTCATCTTAGTTGCATTTTGTTCATGCATCATGTATTTTAGTTGATTTTATATTTGCTTGCATTCTTAAAAAAAAAAAATCTTTCTTTTCTCATCTATTTCTCCTCTTAAGGGCATTAGGATCCACACACCTTTCTTGGATTTGGAAGGACACTCCATTGAGCACTCCGTCTCTTTGGACTTGAAATTCCATTTCTAAGACCTCCATAAGTCCCCGCACCCGTGGATTCCCTCACGGACGCCGGGCTGGTTGTACCACGAAGTACCTTGGAGTTAGAGCGCCCTTAGAAGGTTTTCCTAAAATAAAATAAAAAAAATATTTCATCATCATTCTCGTTGCATAACTCATTCATATAGGAATTAATTCCTTGCATTTAAAAAAAAAATTCATAAAAAAAGGCATTCATATAGGAGATAGTTGATTGCATCCTTTATTGCATTTGAAAAAAAAAAGAGAAAAATAAAAATAAAAAAATTATCATTCATATTGGGCCCTTTGCATTGCATGTAAGGTAGGAGATCTCTCCACCCACAGTTGTTAGGACCCATTAGTGAGATTGAAAGGTTAGTGCATTTCAAAGCCCAATCCCAACCTAACCTTATGGAGAACCAAAATCAGATTCAAGCTCCTAAACAAATGAAGGATTATTTCATTCCAAATCAATATCAGCCATCCTTCTATGTGCAAGCACCACAGAATCAAGCTGCTCAGTATGAAATTAAATCCAGCACCATCCAGATGTTGCCATCCTTCAATGGCAATACTAATGAAGATCCATATAAACATCTAGATGAGTTTCTCCAAATATGTTCCACTGTCAAAATTCAAAACTTCTCAGATGATGCCCTTAAGCTCACTCTTTTCCCATTCTCCCTTAAGGATAAAGCTAAATACTGGCTAGGCTCCTTGGGTAGAACGATCAGTACTTGGGAAGAGATGCAAAAGGAGTTTTTAAAGAAATTTTATCCCATTGGTAGAACTAACACCATGAGAAGGGCCATCACTGGGTTTACACAAAATCCTGAAGAACAAATTCATGAGGCCTGGGATAGATTGAAAGATCTATTAAGGAAATGTCCCCATCATGGCCTATCTAGATGGCAAATTGTTCAAGCTTTTTATGAGGGATTAACTGAAAATTACAGACAGATGGTGGATGCTTCTTGTGGGGGAGCCTTTATGAGCAAAAGTGAAGATGAAGCTTATGATTTATTTGAGATGTTAAGTGAAAATTCTATTAGTCATGCTTCACTTTCTTCATATGAGAGAATGATTGGACCGTCTAAGAAGGGTGGGCTATATGAAGTTAAAACACAAGGAGATTTTGAGAATAGGTTTGATGTCAATGCACTTGCCCAGAAATTGAATAAAGTTGATTTATTGGCGCAGAAAATTGAGAAGGTGGATTTAGTGGCCCAAAAGTTAAGTCAACTTTTGTCGATGAATAGACAGGAGCCCTCCCTTCCTTCTTCTCAGCCTAGCTCAAATTCAAACATGCAAGAACTGTGTGCCTTGTGTTTAAGCCCAAATCATGTTGTCATAGATTGTCCTACATCGGCCCAACTACCCCCTTTTATTCAAGAACAAGTTTTTGTTACTTAGGGAGTCTCCAAGCCCAGTTATGATCCATATTCTAATTCCTACAATCCAGGCTGGAGAAATCACCCTAATTTCTCTTGGAAATCTCAGGCAGGTCCATCCAATCAAGTCAATCCCTCAGTTCCCTCAGTCCCTAAGCAATCTTTTCCAGTTCCAAATCAATCTCATCAAAAAATTTCATCTCCTTTTCAACAAAATCACCAACAACTTCTATTTCAACAGTCATCATTCCATCAAGCTCAGGCCCAATTTCAACAAACACCACCATATCAAGGTCAGTTCAATCAGTTTCCATCACATCGCTACTCACAGGGAGCCCAATTTCAAGTTCCTTATCAGCCACCGCCTCAATTTCACCAGCCTAATTTTGAAGATAAGTTTGACCAACTTCAGCAACTTATTCTTTCTCAACAACAATCAATTGCCAAGTTAGAAGGTCAAATAGGTCAGCTGGCTGCGAGTAATGTGAGGAGAGATGTTGGGCAACTACCTAGTCAACCCGTTGCTAATCCCCGTAATCAACAACCTCCAGGTTTCCAACAAAGAGCTCCTATTCTTCCTCCTCCAAATCAACCCTATCAGCACCAGCCTCCTCTTCCTAATGCTCCTCAATTCGAAAATGCCAAAGCTATTTCTACTCTTAGGAGCGGGAAGATTCTAAGTGATCCTTATCACACTAAGGATGATGGTTGTAGCAAGGGCTGAGACATTCAAGAGGAGAGTGAGGAAGAGGAAGAAGAGCCAAAGCAGTCGGATGGGGGGGAAAAGACAATGGATAAAGGAAAGGGTAAGGTTGATGAAGGTGTTGAAAGATATGTTCCTAAGGTTCCTTTTCCAGATGCGTTAAAGTCGAAAGCTCAAAAGAAGCCGGTCCAACAAGAAGAGATGTTGGAACTATTCAAGCAAGTTAATATCAATATTCCGCTCTTGGATGCCATTAAGCATGTACCGGCTTATGCCAAGTTTTTGAAAGAGCTTTGTACCCCAAGAAGGGAGCCGAAGGCAACCACACAAAGGATCCGTCTTTCTGAAGATGTCAGTGCTGTTCTGATGAATTCTTTGCCAAAGAAGTTGAAAGATCCAGATGCTCCACTAATTTCATGTGATATAGGTGGGGTAACATTTGATAAAGCTTTGTTAGATCTTGGAGCGAGTGTTAATTTGTTACCCACCTGCATATATGAGCAATTTGATCTAGGAAAATTGAAGTCCACTTCTATTATCCTTCAACTGGCGGATCGGTCTGTGAAAACACCTAAGGGCTTGTTAGAAGATGTGATTGTAAAAATTCATGAATGTTATTTCCTAGTGGACTTTTGGATCTTGGATATGGCCCCATCCCAAGAGTTAAAGCATACACCAATTATTTTGGGACGCCCATTTTTGGCTACGGCAAAGGCAAACATTAATTGTGCAACTGGGATGATGGTATTACTTTTGAAGGAGAAAAGGTTTCTTTGAATGTTTTCAAAGCCTCAAAGTACCCGGACAATGAGGAAGAATGCAATATTGTTGATATTTTTGAGGAAATAATTGAGGAATGTCCGGACGAAAATGATATTGTGTTAGAAGAGGGTAGTTTGCTTCAGGATTCACCCCTTCATTCATCTAGACTAGAACCTCTGCCTCCGTTAAGATCTGAACCAATTCTTCCATCTCTTGATCAACCTCCCGTTTTGGAACTTAAACCTCTGCCGGATTCGTTGAAATATACTTATCTAGGCCCAGATCATACCTTGCCTATTATCGTTGCTTCTAATCTTACCTCTGCTCAGGAATCCAAACTTTTAGAAGTTCTTAAGGAGCATAGGGGGGCAATAGGGTGGTCTGTGGTAGATTTGAAGGGAATAAGTCCTGATGTTTGCATGCATTACATTTATTTAGAGGACAATGCCAAACCCAGCAGAGAAATGCAGCGGAGGCTGAATCCGAATATGAAAGAGGTGGTGAAAAAGGAAGTTGTAAAGTGGCTAGATGCTGGGATAATTTATCCCATTTCTGACAGTAAATGGGTGAGCCCGACACAAGTGGTTCCTAAGAAGTCGGGACTCACTGTGGTGACGAATGAGAAAGGAGAGGAGGTACCTATGCGATTGCAGACGGGGTGGAGAGTTTGTATTGATTATAGAAAGCTCAATTCTGTGACAAAGAAGGATCATTTCCCACTTCCGTTTGTTGATCAGATTCTGGAGAGATTGGCTGGACATAATTATTTTTGTTTCTTGGATGGTTATTCCGGATACAATCAGGTTGCTATTTATCTGGAGAATCAGGAAAAGACCACCTTTACGTGCCCCTTTGGCACGTTTGCTTTTAGAAGAATGCCATTCGGTCTGTGCAATGCTCCTGCTACTTTTCAGCGGTGTATGATGTCAATATTTTCTGACATGGTAGGGGAGACTTTGGAAGTTTTTATGGATGATTTTTATGTTTTTGGATCTTCATTTGAAGGATGTTTGGATAATCTATCAAAAGTTTTGAAGCGGTGCATGGAAGCTAATCTAGTATTAAGTTGGGAGAAGAGTCACTTCATGGTGCGAGAAGGCATAGTTCTAGGCCATGTGATTTCAGAAAGGGGGATAGAAGTCGATAGAGCCAAGGTTGACTTAATTTCCAATCTTCCTCCTCCTACTTCTGTTAAGCAGATCAGATCTTTCCTTGGCCATGCCGGGTTTTATCGCAGATTCATTCAGAACTTCTCCACCATTGCTCGTCCCCTCACACAATTGCTTGCTAAAGATATTCCATTCCAGTTTGATGATGCTTGTCTTAAAGCATTCAATTCTCTGAAAACAGCCCTTACTCAAGCTCCAATTCTTCAATCTCCAGATTGGTCGCTTCCTTTTGAGATTATGTGCGACGCTTCTGATTATGCTATTGGAGCTGTCCTAGGTCAAAGGATAGATAAGAAGCCCGTGGTAATCTACTACGCGAGTCGCACCATTGCTGATGCACAACTGAATTACACTACCATGGAGAAGGAGCTGTTAGCTGTTGTTTTCGCCCTGGAAAAATTTTGATCATATCTTCTAGGGGCCAAAGTTATTGTTTACTCCGATCATTCAGCTTTGAAATACTTACTCTCCAAGAAAGATGCTAAGCCCCGTCTCATTAGATGGATTTTGTTGTTGCAAGAATTTGATTTGGAGATTCGAGATAAGAAGGGGTTAGCTAATGTTGTTGCTGATCATTTATCCAGGTTAGTGATTCCTAAAAGTACTCCAATGACAGATTCTTTCCCTGATGAACAAATTCTTTCCATTTCTCATTCATCCACTCCTTGGTATGCTAATATTGTTAACTACCTGGCGGTAGGGCAAATTCCAGGAGGTTGGACTAGACAGGAAAAGGATCACTTCTTTTCTAAGGTAAAACACTATTGCTGGGAGGACCCTGAGTTGTTTCATGTGGGTCCCGATCAGATTATAAGAAGATGTGTCCCAGAAGAAGAACAACAATCGGTATTGAATTTTTGTCATAATCTTGCTTGTGGGGGACACTTCTCTGGAAAGAAGACAGCAGCAAAAGTACTACAAAGTGGAATTTACTGGCCCACTTTATTCAAGGATGCATATGAATTTTCTAAATCTTGTTTGAGATGTCAAGCTGTGGGCAATAATTCAAAAAAAGATATGATGCCGCTAAATCCCATTATGGTAGTTGAAATATTTGACGTTTGGGGAATAGATTTCATGGGACCGTTTTCATCTTCATTTGGTAATGAATATATATTGGTGGCGGTCGATTATGTTTCCAAATGGATTGAAGCCATTGCTACTTGGACAAATGACCATAAGGTGGTGATGAAATTTGTGAAGAAGAATATCTTTTCTAGGTTTGGCTGTCCTAGGGCTTTGATTAGTGATGGGGGTTCTCATTTCACTCATTTTCAATTTCGAGCTTTGCTTCGTAAGTATGGTACTTCTCACAAACTTGCTACCCCCTATCATCCCCAAACTAGTGGTCAGGTTGAAGTATCCAATAGGGAGATTAAAAACATTCTGCATAAAACTGTTAGGCCGGATAGAAAAGACTGGTCTGAAAGACTAGATGATGCATTATGGGCCTATAGAACTGCATACAAAACTCCCATTGGTATGTCACCATATCGCTTGATCTTTGGTAAAGCCTGCCACTTGCCCGTAGAATTGGAACATAGAGCTCATTGGGCTATTAAGCAAGTTAATTTTGATCTTAATCAAGCTGGTGCCCAAAGAGCTCTACAAATTAATGAACTGGAGGAATTAAGAAACGAAGCCTATGAAAATGCAAGGATTTAAAAAGCTAAAACCAAAGCATTTCATGATAAACACATTCACAGAAAGAGTTTTCAAGAAAATCAAAAGGTTTGGCTATTTAATTCAAGGCTACGTTTGTTCCCCGATAAGCTAAAATCCAGATGGGATGGACCATTTGTTGTTGTTAAAGTATTTGATCATGGTGCTATTAAGATTTTGGATCCTAAAAATGGCCACATTTTCACTGTCAATGGCCAAAGGTTAAATCCTTACTTGGAGAATGAACAGTTAACTGCAAAAGAATCAATTGCTTTGTGTGATTTGGAGTAATTATTTGTGAGCCTTAATGCGTCTGGCTGAAGACGGAAAACTTAGCGCTTCTGGGAGGCAACCCAAGGTTTTTGTTATTTGATGCTTTTTGTTTCAGTGTGTTTTAGTTGTTAGATTTAAGCCAAGGAGAAAAAGCTGTTGCCGTCTATTGATGGAGTTCTGCCCGCACACCAGGTTGTCCCTTTCCTACTCAGCAAACTTCATTGTTACATTGTTCTTGCATTTTCAACTGTACATGCCATTGAGGACAATGTCATTCAAGTTGGGGGGGGAGGGCAGAAAATTTTCATTGCATATAGTACAATCTGGTAGGGTTTTGGCATGAATTCTTGCATAAACATTTTTTGTATGAAAGAGAAAAGATGAAATTCCCGACTGAGTTTTATTGTTTCATGCTTGAATTGAAAGTAATTCTAGATTAGAAAAGGCTAGGAAGAAGGTTGAAGGAAAATTAAGTTCAATCTAGCCATGGAAAATTGATATAAGAATCTCTTTAAAGTTCATGCGCACTATTAGAATTTTTTTTTTCACTATGCACCATGATGAAGCAAAATAAGACAAGCCTTCTGTTATTTTGGGAACTGTATCTGATACTCTGCATTTCTTGAGGAGGAGATTTATTTCAAGAAAAAGCTTTCTGTCAAGTTTTATAGAAAAAAAAAAGAGAAGAAGAAAGAAATGATGAAATAGAAAGATCACGCCATGAAAAATGCCCCTGATCTGAGTAACCGGGCCGACTTCACCTAAGACATGTTGAGGTTCGCGCAAAAAAAGAAAAGGGAACCTGGATCTGCGATAGCCGGGCCTGCTTCTCCTAAGGCAAGAGTTGAGGTTTGTGTGAAACAGAGAAAGGTAGTGCAGCATCATGTGTGTACAAATAGAAAATAAGATCCCAAAGGGACAGAAGAAAAAGGCAGACAAAAGCTAGTATGCTTAAATGCTCCGATCTAAGAGGTGCAGGGTTGAAAGGTACTTACTTAGAATAACAACTGGGGGATGCAATTGTCTTAACTGCAGATTTGGAATTACACATGCACAAGTGCTATTGAACTTTGATTTGTATTCTTATGTCATGTGCTTTAATTTCCAATCTAAGGCTAGTATGAGCATTAATGATTCTGGATTCCTAATCTTCGGTTAATTCTATGAAGGGAGAGCTGGATATAAGAGTATGATCTTTGTGAACTCTTGTTGGTCCTTAATTTTGATTTAATTACATTGCTAAGGGTCTAGCAATGAGTAAGTTGGGGGGTGTGATAAGTGCTATATTTTACATCATAATTTACATCACATCCATCATCTTTGAGCATTATTGGAATATATTTGTGCAACATGAGCATTAATGACATTCTTACACATTATTTGAGTCTTCATGTAATTTATCATCTTTTGAGCTTAAAAGACCATGTGAGGAATATTTAAATATTTGCACAATTATTTTGAAGTTAAATCAGCTGATATTTTAATTTTCAGGAAAAGCGACCTTGCTCAAGGCGCTATTTAAAAGACGACTGCTTCAAGGGAATTTTTTTAAGAAAGAAGTGACTCAAGGCAAGGCGTCCATTTATCAGGCAAAAAGAAAAAAAGAATTAGCGCCCGAGATGAGGTCGCTACTCATTGAAAGGACGCCCATTGTGGAGGTCGTCAAATTCCTATTTTACGAAAAATATGGAAATAGTAAAATATGGAAATAAGAAATTGATGCCTAAGTAAGAGGTGTTACTTTAGAAAGAGACGCCCTGGATCAAGGCGTCATTTAAAAAGACGCCCCTGAGGAAGTCGCTATTTCAAGTTCATCTAGAAATGGCAATTGCAGTTCCCGATCGAGCTAATCTTCCTTATTTTGATTTATCTACGAAGACACAGTGGAAAGGAGGACTCTATTATGAGTAAGGACTCTATTGCGGTAATGATCCATTGCTGGAAATAAGGATATGCATCAAGATTGGAGTCCACTGTCGAAGGAAACTGCCGAATGCCATTAAAAGGATGCCATGGTCGCAGGGTTACGGGGAGGACAGTTTGGAGATCTGCCTTAGGGATTAATTTCGAAGCCTTTCCTTTCGTCTTTTGCAGTTGAGCTCTTCATCCAAGTTCTTCGTTTTCCAGTCTTCTACAAATTCTTCTTCTTGTTCATCTTCTAATTCTTGCACGTTTTTATGCTATAATTAGTTTTTCAAAGTTCTGTCTACGGATTGTACTGTTCACCCGATTTTCACACCTTCTGTTCTTCATCATTTTTCTCCCCCTTTTGGTCTGTATCTCTCTCTCTGTTCTTCATTAAAGTTGTGCGTTTTTAAATGTTCTTCAACTTCTTAGTTTACCACTTCATCCAAATATTCACCGTTTTCAAGCTACAGTCAATTTTCTAAAGTTCATATTTTTAGAGTTCTGCACTGTTCATCCGCGACCACCTCCTGTTCATCCTCCATTTTCTCCACCTTCCTCTCATTTTTAAACTCTGAAGTCTTCACCAATCTTCTTCCCCTTCTCATCTTCTACAACTTTCATGTTTATCATTTTTCCTAATTCCTTCTTATTTTAAAGTTATTCTTCCTCCAATCTCCCTCTATTTTTACCAAAATTTTGTTTACTGCACGTTTCCATCTTTTCCCACGAACCTCCTTTCTTCTCTCTGTTTACAGCACACTCTCAGACACATCATACGTGGTTTTTAAACTTTTTCTTCCACCTTCCTCTCTTCATCTCCCATATTTCATCCATATATCCCTTTGGCGGATTTTCATCTCTTGATCCTCTCACGACGTCGGCATCCTAGGCGGGGCGGCATCCAAGGCTTGGCAAGGAGGCGGCGTTGCTCTTCATCTATTTGCTCTCAAGCTCCTTTCTTTTTCATGTTCTAAGTTGTACTTTTTTTTTACATTGTACTTGCCACCTCCTAAGGTAATAAAACTCATTTTTTTGCATATTGTGGTTGTCTTAATTTTCTCTCTCTATCTCCTCCAATTTCTCTTCTTAAACCCTCTCAACTTCTTTAATCAAGTTTTCCTTGTAGTTTATTTTCTTTAGTCTTAATCACACTCAAAACTCGGTTTTCAAAAGCACAAAGTGATTTTTCCAACTTGTTCAATAAGGATTATTTCTCCTTGTGGGATCGACTCCGCTTACCACTATATTCTTAATTTTCTACCTTTTAAAGTGAGTGAGTGTGAATTATTTAAATTGTGGCACGGCTTTCTTAACGACGCTAGTCGGTGCGCATCAGTGATCCCCCAGAGGAACTGAGCACTACCCCTCTCCTGCTCCTCCAGTTCCTCCTCCGCCCCATGAATTGAACCAGTAGGGAGCCGTGGTTGCTGCTGCTGCTGTTGCAGCAATTCTCGCAGGGGGGCACCACCCAGAGAAGGCAGCCAGACATCTCTCTCTCTCCCTCTCTCTCTCTCTCTCTCTCTTCGAATGTTCTTCTGGTCGATTAAATAGGAAACAGTGGAGAGGAAGAAGGCAGAGAGCGAAGTGAGATGAAGAGGATCTGAGAATAAAGGAGCCTCCCCCCACCCTTTTTAGCCTTTTCCCCTCCTCCACCTCCTGCTGCTGTTTAAGGAAAGTTCTCGGACGCCGAGGCCTGCTCTGGTCTGTCCGTCAGCACCGGGCTACTGTGGACGTAGCGGGGACCTCTCACAGACTTCCGATGCCCACAGCCACACGGCTGCTATGGACGAGAAAGGCACGTTCCTGCTAATAAGTAAGGAAGTGGGTCTCACCCACCCCACCCCACCCCACCCATGATGGCACAAATGATATGATTTCCTTGTCATTATTGTTATTATTATTCCACGGATCTCAAGGGAGGCGAGAGCCACCAATGATGATTGGGGCACACGGATCCTACGGATGAATGTTGTTTTGTGGGTCATGGATTTGGCAGAAGAAGGTGAGGGTGGTGGAAGTGTGTGCGAGGGGATCTGTGTCTGCGAGGGGATCTGTGTCTGCGGAGATTCCCCTACCCTACCATACCCTGATTCACCCGGAGCCATCGCCATCGCCATCGTCACCATCCGTGCATTTCTTCTTCTACTTTAATGTGATAATTAATACCCACCACTGTGATTTGCATGATGCACATCCGTAGTCGCCCAGGCCGGTATTCATAAATGGTAAAAACTGTATTGTCAGGAGGAGTTGGGCAGACAGATTACATGTCATATACTATTTATTCATTTGAGTTGGACAGACAGCAAAAATTAAAAGTGCCAGGGGATAGATATTATGGACATAAACATAATATATATATATATATATATATATACCCTTCATTTGAGTTGGCGTGGTGGTTTCAGCGTGCGAGTTCAGAATCCTTCTCCCGCATCTTGGATGGACCAGACTCGTTGTCACCCTCCCTCCCTCCCACACTTCGTTTGTTTATTAAGTTATTTTTTTTTGGGGGGGGGGGGGCGGGGGAAGTTTATATAAGTGGAAAATTATTCGGAGTCGGAATCCAAACACCAGTACTACCACGACTATAGGTGAAGGAACAACCTCTCCTGACAAACGCTCGGAGAAAGGATCGTCATCCATCCATTCACAAAGACATTTAGAAGATCCAAACACTATCTCATCGCTCACATCATTAAGAGGATAGCCAGAAAACTTCATGTGAATATATATATTTATTTATAAAAGCTAAAGCCAAATATACATTGTCGAATTTAATAGTTTTGTATAATAGGGTTTTATAAATACAAAAAACAACTAACCTTTTTTTAGAAAGAAAAAAAGGTATTCTATAGTTTACATAGCACTAGAATCGCACGCCTACGGGTACGTTTTCCTCTTTGAACAAGAAGATGCCCTTCAAACTTTTACCACATTCCGGAATTTGGGCTCGCTCTTGTGGTCGGTGGTGCGTCTTTGTCGACTGCAACCACAGGGCTGGCTACAACATGTAGGAAGAAGTTACACTTACACACAACTAAGCTGGGCAAAGAAGATAAGAGAGGAAACCTGCCTACGCTTCTGGCCACCTGTTTAACAGCGATGCCTTTTGGTCTGTTGTTAATATATTCTTGCCCTATTTGTGTACTCTTGTTATTTTTAAAAATGCCTCTTACTCCTGGCCAGCTGTGTCTGTAGTGTAGGAAGGTTTAAACGGGTCCTTGTTCTTACTATTTTTTTCTTTTTTTGCTGGTGGTGATCGTGGGGGGGGGGGGCTAATTCATTGAATTATGAAGGTGTTTTAAGAGACTCTTGACCCTGTCATCAATTTGCAGATTCTAAGATCATGCCTTCATTAAATGGAAAGAATTATATTGAGCAAGAACATATCACGTTAGAATGATTTTTTTTTTGTTAGTCATAATCTTAATCTTTTTGAATCATAAAGAATAAGCTCATATTGTTTCTATAAACTTGTGAAATAAAAATAAAAATACGAAGTTTGACTAATAAAGACTTAGTATTATTCTAGCATGAATAATTAATTTGACTCTTTAGATTGAATTAGGTATCATAGGCCAACTTAATCTTCACTGCATAATGCGGTCGTAGCAACCGAAGGGCCCCGGGGACACTTACTGGACATGCTCAGCACCAATTAGAAGAAGAGTAAAGTTTTGTACAAACACCCCGGGTAATTACACTCTCGTGTGTTGCCACGTGTAATATTTTTTATTTTTTTAATTTTTTTTGAGTGGCTCTCACGTCATCAAGCGACGTGGCAAAGGGACGATCCTCACACCACGTCATTTGAAGACGTGGCCGGTACACTAAATTAGTTTGACGTGACGATCACTCAAAAAAAATTTAAAAATTAAAGAGCGTTGCATATATAACACCTCGTGGTATACTTATCTAGGGTGTTTGCACAAAGCTTTGCTCTAAATGGGATCATATTTGAACATAAACAAAGTCTTGACCATTTACATTTGTAAAGTAGGATCCAAATAGGATAGCAAGTTAATATTTTTATAATTTATTTAATTTATTTTTTTACAAAATACCCCTCCACAAGTTTATTTATAGAATTCCCCCTTTTATTTTCATATTATTTTAATAACTTCACTACATCACAACATTTGAAAAAATACCCTTGCTGTCACGGAATGTTAACATTCTATTAAAATTTATTATTTAACTCTAGTTAGTCTTTAACCAGATTTGAGAAAAGATCAAAATATCACTAATATTTTATCAACTCTTTCTCTCACTTCATATATTTATCTATTTATCTCTCCTTTTGTCTCCTCGCGATAATACGTTGATCAAAATAACTTTTCTTGAAAATGTATTTTATCCAAAAGTTTAATTATATGGATATTGAAGAGGGGATTCATCCTATAACGACTCAGGATCTGGATACCGAGTGGAGCTCGATACCATTCACATCCTGTGTTGCCACCCACGAGTCGGAAAGCTCATAAGGGTTATTTGGGTGTTATGGAGATGTATTGAAATTTAAAATAATTGCAAGAATTAGATTACAGAATTAAATAATCTAGTAACACCAAGAAAAATAACCTTCTACAGTTAAATAATTTAACTACAGAGTCCAGTCCACAGGTACAGTCAACTAAAGAGAGAACGTACACTGCTGCGGGACATATGCCGACACTGGCAAGCTAGCTTCTAGCGACCGAACTGAGTGCTGCATAAAGCTCGAGGGAGAGTGCCACACCTAAAAAGTAGGGAGTGACTCTCGTCTCATCTGCTCAGTAGGGGTACCGCGGATCCCTATCACCAGTAACCACAAAAAACAACACGATAACCATAGGAATGACAATAACAACAATAGTAATAAAAGTAATAACAACAGGTAATCAACGAAAAAATAACACAATTTACTAAATTACCCGTAATTCCTTGTATTCTTGCTAACTCCATGAACTATACTATCGAGTGGCTCGCACATGCTCCCTCAAGGTCGGAAAGGACTCACAGCCTAACATCGGAACTACAGCTACCGATCGGGGAATCACGATCCCACAATCGTGAAAGTACTAGCTCAGAAAATCTCTTAAAAGAAGCCTCAACCGAGGCCACAGGGTCCCGAGCACAATCTCCTCTCGCGGGAGGATCACTGCCTCCTACTGGAGTAGGTCAGCCTCGTACCAGAAGGAAAGACCACGACCTCATGAGGTAACTGTCGTGGGAAACTAGCCCGTACGCCGGAAGAGCCACGACAATGCTTTCGGTTACACAACCTTAACTGGCGGATCCGACTCTCAAGTCTCCTACACATAACCCACACCCTATCTGCGAGTGGGGCGAAGACACACACACACACACACACCTCTCCCTGGGACTAGCTAGGATTCGTGCCTCTGTGCCCAACAACACAGTCGTATCCTGCTACCTGACATGGGGTACGCACCTCTGCACCCGTCAGCGCCGTACACTTGTCCTAACCAAGGCACACACACTAGGGCTATCTTCGTCCGACAACAGGGTGTCTTTGCCTGGGAAACACTTGTTAGTGCGTGTGTCATTCATGCATGATGTTAGTTTTGATGATGTCTAATTATGATTCATTATTGTTCTATTCATAATAATCAAAGTATGATTTACATGTTGCAATCCTATGCTATGTTTCTCATGAGAAAGTTTTTGTGTACGTCAATCCTTTCATGTTTAAACTCTTGGTTCATGATGAAATCTTCATTGATCTTTAAACTCTGATATTCATAGCATCTTGAATGACTTTTATTTCTCTAATGATGTGAGTAAATGATTTTCCTTTAAGCTGGAAAATGCAAAATGAGACAGGCAAGTCAAGGAAGAATCAAATCAAGTGATTTCCTTAAGGCTACATCGACCCCATGATCACTGCTGCGTCAACTCTTCCTTTCACAAAAAGAAGATCAACCAAGGCAATAATTCAAGGCTGCGTTGACCCCACTTTACTGCTGCGTCGACTCCAAATGAATTCCCAACAAAGCATTGAAGCGGTCTTCAAAGTTGCGTCGACCCTACCATCAAGCTGCGTCGACCTCATCAGCTCCAGCAGTAATCAGATAGGCGATTATCACCAGCTGCGCCGACCTCACAGTCTTAGGGCGTCGACTCCAAGTGCTTCCCAGAGACTACTTGATGGGACATCAGAGCAAGACAACCAATTTTATTAAGTTTGTATTTTGTGCATATGTCATTTGGGTTACTTTGTAAGGCTAATTATAAGCCATTGGGCTAATATCATCAAAAGGGTCCATTAGGGGGTTTATTTTCAGATTGGCAATTGGGCCACTCCCTCTCTTATGGACTTCCTAGCTTAGAAGGCCCATTAGGGCTGGTCTATGGTCCATGGTTGATTCTTGACCAAGGAAGCCAACTTTGACCATGAGAGGGGGGGCGCCCCCCTTCTTTCCCCCATGTGATCTTTGACAAGTCTTCCATCCCCATTTTACCATCCCTCTCCCCTTGACCAAAGGGTATTTTGAGTCTTTTGTCCTAGGTCTAGGGTTTGATATAAAATATCTTGTAACAATTTATTTGATAGAAGAAATACAAAAAAATCAAAAATTTTGTTGAAGCAAGAGTAAGGGGCACCCTCTCCCTCTCTCCTTCTTCCTCCCTGCAGTTGTGAAGGCTGTAGATCTAGGGTGCGATGCCCTCTTCCTTGGAGCGATTCCAAGTTTTATCACCTCCGCTGGGTGCGACGCTCAGCCACCGTCACTGCCGCCGTCATCCGTGCCGCCATCGAGCCGCCATAACCCATTCTTTGGCATGTTGTCCAGAGCTCCGGGAATCAGGATAGAGCCTTAAAGAAAAGCTTGGTTCGACAAATCCCATCATCTGATGGTCTTCCAAATTTGATAGATTCATCCCCACATCCTCCCCTCCTCCCAGTTCAAATTTTACGCCGATCCACCACCGTTTGTGCCCCCTACCATTTGGGTCTTTCCACCCCGCGCAGTCTGCCTGTCTGCAGATCTGCGAGACAGCAACCTGCACAACTAATTTTCTCACACTCTAAACCTTCTCATATTACCACAAATTTTTTTTTGCACGACCCCCACTTCCTCCTCTTTCATTCATGTTAACCCCTTCACCTAGATCTACCATTTACCCCCAGTCAAACCCCATCTTCAGGCAGGTCGTAGTCTGCCCTGCACCTCGGGCCAGCACGAGAATAGTGTTACAGAGTCTTTCCTGGAGAATCAGTCTGGTGGATGGTTTTGAAATTCCTATAAGTTGTATACCTTCAAGTGCTCTTCGTAATGGCACTCGTTTCGTTCCGATCCGACTCCAGATCTGAGCGTAGCAATTATTTTTGCCGGGTCGCGCAGATCTGTCCAGTCACAGGACTGCGGGACAGATCTGGGCTTTAGAAATCCCGTTGGCCCTTCGACTGCGATCTAGCGATTGCCGATCTCAGGGATCGTAAAGGGACATCCTCTACCAGAAGATGATCGGAAGCTGCCGTCCCACGTGCCGCTCTTGCTTGCTGTCCAGGAGATTTGAACCGTACCGATCCGGACCAGCAGCCTGCCTCCGCCTGAAGAGCCGCTTCGACTTGCGGCCCGTCAACCCAATATCGGCGCTCCCGGATCGCTGTTGTATCCTTTTACCTCCCTACGTGGAGTGGGCCATAAATTCAATGATGTAATTATTTGTATTTATTGTACCGGGAGTTACGCGTCTTGGCCGGGAAGCCTTCCCCACGTCCCGAGCGTGGAGGTACATTTTCGCTCCCCTATTGTCGCACTTGCTTATTCCGTATGTGTTTGAATGCCACTGCTTGCTTGAGATAGGAAATCTATCTAGCAACAAATTTCATCACTGCTGTAAGAAAGAGAGCGTGACCGTCCCGTGACTCGATCCGAGCACGTGAATGAGCCGACCACCCTTGACTCACTCTCGACTTCTCAACCGCGCGGATCCACGCGTTTCCCTCGCTTGGGACGACTTGTGAGCTTGTATTTTTGTTGAAGGCATATACCTTTTAGGAGATCTTGGTGTCGAGTCGAGTTAGCTTTGTTGGTCACGTCGTCCATTTAGTCGCGTCGTCACCTAGAGTCTCAGGTTCGCAGTAAATTGATTTTGAGTCGCATCTCATCCCGCATCAAATTGGTATCAGAGCATGGTTGAGTCTAGGGTGGTCATCAGAGTATGGTTTGCGTCTCAGGTAGTCTTGTCGTAGGTGTTGCATTCCATTTCTATACCCGGTATATCAAAAGGTGTTATCGGAACGATAGATTACGCCTATTGGGAAGGTAGCATCCTTGGGTGACTTGGATCTTCGGATCAATAGCTCCGCCACGTACTAGATATTGGTTAGAGTCTAGAGTAGTCTCGCATTATGTGTCTCGTTCAAATCTACATTTAGCTCTCTCCCCCCCCCCAGTTTCCCATGGATTCCAAGTCGCCCAGGCGATATGAATGGTTGCATAGAACCAATGGGCTTGGAACTCAACCCCTCTTCCTCATTAGGCCCGAAGCATAGACATTTGATGGCTCCAAAGTCCCAAGTGACTACCAACATTGGGAAGCCACCATGGACAAATATTTTGAATGTTACCCCATGTCCGATGCCATGAGAGTCATTTTTTCCAAGGAGAGGCTTTTGTGCGAAGCTGCCGAAAAGTGGGGATGCGTTGAACGTATGAGGAATGTTAGGAGGCAAAGGCCCATTAACACATGGTGTGATATAAAGGATGAGCTTAGAAGGATCTATTTTCCCCACCCAGTCACCTCCAACCAAGAAGGTCATAGTCGGAGATGAAGGGTCCCGCACGTAGATGAGCCTAGGTCCAAGACTAGGCCTAGTGATTATGGGTGAATCTACCATGAAGCCCCTATCCCAAACCCCACCTTTGCCGAAATCTTGCAAATCTTTTCGGATCGGTTGTGAAGAGGCGTGATCTCGCGCTGGACCTGAGCTAGGGGATGATCACCGAATAGTGAACTGCAAGAAAGGGAAACGGATCAGGGGGCCCGGGGATGGTTCTCTGTGGTAAACCCTCCGATGCCTAAGTCAGTAGAGCAATAGTGGAAGCTATGAAGGGAGGAGGAAAGAGATGCACGAGATCCCTCTACACCAAGGTGGTGAAGTGGTTCCTGCTCAGGGAGTTTTAGGCTTATGTTGGGCCTTACCTTCCCCGGGAGGGAGTCCCAGGTTTAAATAGTGCACAAGCCTCATGAGTTCCGTAAGCTGAGGAGTTTCAGACGGGAGTTACGTCCTCAACGTGGGCTCTTTATGTCCTCATCGTGGGATCTTTATAGCTTTGAAGAGTTAGGGGTCCCTTATCCTCGTAAACTCCTACTCATAAAGGGTCCTTAACGGTAGCGTGGATAAGCAATCGTCGGTTAAACCCAAGCAAGAAGGGTGCCAACCCTATCCGGGCGATAGGCATAGCTCAGATGAAGATGGGTCGGAGTGGGCGCTGAGCGCTTGCCTCTATCCCGGTGAGGGGATAACTCTGGCATGGGTCTTCCTCCGTTCTGATCGACGTTCAGGCCTTCCGAGCCTAAGGGCCGTCGAGGAAGAGTTTGATCCCGAGTAATCTTATTGGGCTTTTTATCCTAAGTGGGCCCTGCGGGACTGTCACTTGGATGAGCTGGGCCTTGTTTGATCCTGACGGACCTAGTTCGGCTGCTCTTAAATGGGCTACATAAATCCCCCTCCTACTCCCGATATAAGCTGCATCACCTTTGGAGCTCGGAGTTACTCGGACCGAGGACATCTTCCAGCGCCTTCGATTCTGGAACAGATAGAAGCTAAACCAAGGAGTCCAGTTCAAGAGCCTTGTTCAGCCTCCGGTGACTACGCTAAATTCTCCAAAAAATTCTGAAGCCTTCCTGGGCCAACCCAGGAAGTTTTGGTGCTGGTCTCGCCCACTTCTGACTTCGGACGGATCCATGGCGGCTTCATCAGCGCACCCCTATCCTGCCAAGTCTGAGCGGACAGAATCGCGGGTTCCCTTCTACTTCGGCATTCCCCACCCCGTCTGGCCGGCTTAAAGCCCCTCCCTGCGGGAGGTAGTGTTTGTTGTAATCCCACAACTCCCCACCCCTTATCCAACCCTCCTACGTGAGGAGTAGTTCATGTAATCATTTAAACAGGAAGAAGCTTCACCAACGCAGTGTGCGGGGAAACCACACTTCCCCGTTCGCCCACGTCTCCGACCGGGGTCGATTTCTTCAAACCGGCTAGGTAATCTCTCAACCCTTGCTCATATTTTAGTGCTTGTTCAATTAATATCCGTCAACGCTCTGTTGGAGTGTTAGAGAGTGCCCGGTCCTTAAAGCACCCTTGCTTTCGAGTGACCACCGTGGAGGAAGCGAGTGATGCCAGTCCCTTATGGCACTCAGTCAGCCCATCAAATTCGGGCTTCCATATCTTTGGGGGGGAACACATTCATACCCTTGCTGGCCCTCTACCAGCAAGGGCCTAGTCCCATCACCCTCGACTCGGCATCATCGAGTCACCCTTGGGTTGAGCGTGTGCACCGATGAGCGACCGTCTTCGACTGTCTCTAAGTTGCGAATTGTGCTCGCTATGGATAAGTTCAAGGGGTTCTTTGTCTAGTTGCTGCATTCTATAGGGTGTTTCACATCACACCACCTTCTAGGTACAACAATCGAAGGGCTCCTAGATCGAAATCTGGGCAAGGAAGAGTCATCGACCTCGCCCTGCAAAGACGCCAGCTCGGAGATATCCTCATCAGAATTTATCAACTCCGGCTCCAGCACCTCTCCCTCCTACTCCCTTGGAGACTACTATCGCCAAGAGACAAGAGAAAAATAGGAGGAAGAACCTCAGAAGGCTGCTCAAGAAACAAGCTGAACAAGCGGCTGCCCTACAATCCCCAGTCGAGCCAACGCCTCTCCAAAGGCTCCAGCGGCTCATTGATGACCTAGAGGAATATGTTCCTCCTCGTCCTACTGGGGCTCTCCCACTCGATAGCTACATCCCGTGGGAAGAAATGCAGAAACGAGCCCGCCTCAGGAATTGGGTCTAAGAGGTGATCCAATAGCTCAAGAACGGCGAGAAACTCGTGATCCCAGATGAGCTCTCCTTGTGCTATAAAGACGAGGAGATCACCACAGAGCAGCTGGAAGAAATGCTTCGGTGCTACACCTGCAACATGGTGGCCATCCCACCTCTCGACAATATCAACGCTTCTCGGCGGGGTGACTCAGTAGCCTCCCGGACAACACAAGGAACCATTGCCCCTCTTGGGCTACAGCCAGCTCCAGAGCACACTGGCCGCGGCCGAGGTCATGGCCGGGGACGCGGTAGAGGCCGTGGGAGAATCCCCGAGCTACCCATCTCTCCGTCCACCTTCGACCCAGAGCGAATCAATTTCTTTCGAGGAGAGGAACCGGCTCCCATTCCAGAAGTAGAAATTCGGGCCAGACCCGGTATCTTCGACCCTTCCAGCATCGACGAGGCTACTACTAGCCTCCCAGCCCCTACGCCAGTACCGACTGCGGCAGCAGAGCAAGTGGGACCGTCTGGCAAGGATGAGCCTGCTTACCAATTACCCCCAGAAGAGACATCATTGGCATCACTGTTCCAGGAGTCCACCGGCAATCAAAGTCAGTCTGATCCTGGTGGTAAGGGCAAGGCAATGTAACTCCCCGACGGGGAACAACGTGGCAGCTCGCAGAAGGATCAGCCTGACATACTACCTTCATTGGAAGATGCTCGAGCCTGAGCTAATCAGAAGGTCCTCCACCAGATGAAATGTTTCCCCGCCAGTATTTCGATTTGGGAAGCCATCGCTTGGAGTAAAGACCTAAGGGAGACCCTTATCAAAATACTCCAAGACCCGGAAGTCTATGAAGCACATGCTGCAGAAATGAAGGCGGCTACCTATGAAGCCTTCACAGTCACCATCTCTTTCACGGAGAAAGACATGCTACTTTCCCCTCTGTGCCACAATCGTCCTCTCTACATGAAGGGGAAGATCAACGGGCATGATGTGAACCAGATCCTGGTGGACGCAGGTGCCGCCGTTAACATCATGCCGCTCAAGATATTTAAGTCACTATATCTGACCCCATACCTCCAAAAGGTTCAAGCGGTCAAGATATCCTGCTTTAACCAGAACAGCGAGGACGTCCTACGCCGGGTGGATGTCGATCTGGTGCTTGATGATTTTGCCTCTAAGGTGACATTCTACATCATCGACTCCAACACGTCTTATAAGATGCTACTGGGAAGACCTTGGCTCCATGAAAATTGGGTCGTCCCATCGACTCTCCACCAATGCATCAAGTATGCCAAGGACGGGGAGCAATATAAGGTCTTTGTAGACCTGTCACCGTTCGAGCCATCAGAATGCAATCTGGCCGATGCTGCGCTCTACTTCAAGGGGATTAGTCCATACCCCCTGATCAAGAGCAAAAGCAACGGCTGGCTCTCAGAGGAAGATGATGATGATCTCTTCTCTGTTGACGAGGAAAAGGCCAAGCTTCATCGGCTACGTCTCGGCTCCAAGTCAACCCCAGATCATCCCGAGAGGCGCCAGATCGACTTCGAGGCTAATCTTATTAGCCGAGCTATCGACAAGAGTATATGCTTGCCACCAGACTGCATCCAGCTTCCATGTGCATCTGAGAAGCACATCGTCGAGTCGCTGACAACATTCATTGTCACCTTCAAGCGACAATGCCGAAGCAAGAAGAAGGCTAACAGGGACAAACCTATTGTCTTCTATAAGAGACACATGGTCCCTCAAGCCCCACCAGACGATGACTTCGGCTGGTCCTGGCAAGCCGATGATACCCCTGAAGCAGTTCAGGTGTGGAGCGAGCTATCGCCGCATATTCAAGAAATGTGTTTGAAGCAACACATTCCCCTGTGGTGAACTCCTACACAACAGAGATACTTTCACCGACTGTGGGACCCTTCCCAGGTCCGGGGGTAACCCCCGTCCTTCCATAAGGACACCAAGGGACTTGGCTACGACCAGGACTCGGACTTCCACGTCTACCACGTAGTTAATGTCGTAGGCTTGACACTACCAGCCGACGACCGAGCTAGAGTCGAAGCCAAATTCGACAGCTCTGGGGATGAGGAGGAGGAAATTCTGATCCCGATCCCAGTGAAAGTCGGCACCCCAGCTCAAGCCATCGAGGAACCTTCCTCGCCTCTCTGCCAAGACAAACGGGGAGAAGAAGCTCCTCTGGTCTCTTGGCCAATCGAAGGACCCAGTTCAACTGACCCTCCTGAAGGAGGGGATATATCTGGTCTTGACTGCGAAAGACTGTCAGCTTCCCCGGGCAACCCCGGGGGGATCTCGGCAGCCCTGGTTGACAACTGCTGGCCAGGAACCGGCGGTCCAGATCAATCCTCACTGGATCCCGGCAACAACGACTCTCCAGTCCCATTAACATCAACCGGTGGCTTTGAGAACCAAGAAATGCTCGAAGCCGACACCGATGATGAGAGTTTCGTCGACCTCCAACCCGCTCCTCCCGAGCTAGAGGACGGCGGCCAAGCGACCGTGGATGAGCTCGTTGAAATCAATCTGGGTGAAGATGAAGCCCCCCAGCCTACATTCGTCAGTGTTCTCCTCGCCGAGGTAGAAAAGTAGGACTAAAAGCAACTCCTGCTCGAATTCAAGGATTGCTTCGCCTGGACATACAAGGAGATGACAGGGCTAGACCCCTCCATAGCGGAGCATGCCCCATGAGCTGGAGCTCCAGGTTTCGGCCGAAGTCCATGAAACGGTGGAGGTCTACTTCATCGAGCCGTGCATCTACCCAATCTGGCTCGCCAATATAGTTCCAGTCAAGAAGAAGAATGGTCAAGTCCGCATTTGCGTCGACTTTTGGGACCTCAACAAAGCCTGTCCGAGGATGACTTCCCAGTCCTAATTACAGAAATGATGGTCAATATGACCATCGGCCATGAAGCCTTGTCTTTCATGGATGGGTCGTCCGGTTATAATCAAATCTGGATGTCCCTTAAAGACAAGAATCACACAGCCTTCAGATCCCCTAAGGGGATTTTTAACTACAAGCGCATGCCCTTCGGTTTGAAGAATGCTGGCGCTACTTACCAAAGGGCCATAACAAAAATATTCGACGAGATGCTATACAACACCGTCAAATGCTATGTTGACGACCTCGTCATCAAGACCAAAAGACGCGAAGACCATTTGCGCGACCTCCGCCAAGTCTTCGAGCGTCTCCGATAATATGGGCTCAAAATGAACCCAATGAAATGCGCATTCGGCATATCCAGCGGCAAATTTCTCATCTTCGTCATCCGGTACCGAGGAATCGAGGTGGATCCCAGCAAGATCAAAGCAATCCGAGAACTTCCACCACCCAACAACATCACTGAGCTCAGGTCCTTCCAAGGGAGGCTGACCTACATTCAAAGGTTTATCTCTAACTGCTCGGTCGGTGTGCGTCTTTCAGTAAGCTAATGAAGAAGGACGCCCCGTTTACATGGGACTCGGAATGCCAGGCGGCTTTCGAGCAAATCAAGGAGTACCTCCTTACTCCCCCAGTCCTGGGGGCACCAATCAAGGGTATACCCATCATCCTTTACATTGCCGCCACGGACGCTTCGCTAGGAGCTCTGTTGGCGCAAATCAATGAAGAAGGTAAAGAGAAACCCCTCTATTACCTCAGCCAGAAGCTAATCGGTGCTGAGTACCGTTACTCCCCTATGGAGAAGGTCTGCTTGGCATTGGTGTTCGCAGTTAAGAAGCTACGACATTACCTTCTGTCCCATCAGGTCGAGCTTATATCCAAGCACGACCCTCTGAAGTACCTCCTTCGA
This sequence comes from Amorphophallus konjac, assembly GCA_022559845.1. Classification (NCBI taxonomy): domain Eukaryota; kingdom Viridiplantae; phylum Streptophyta; class Magnoliopsida; order Alismatales; family Araceae; genus Amorphophallus; species Amorphophallus konjac. The sequence goes on from CM040127.1 coordinate 240,543,139, forward strand.
CGAGCTGTCTTCTCAGGCAGACTGGGAAGGTGGGCTCTCCTATTGATGGAGTACGAAATTACTTATGTCTCCAGAAAAGTAATCAAGGGACAGGGTATGGCTGAATTCTTGGCAGCCCATCCAGTGCCAGACGACTCACCTTGTAGCTCGGAGCTCCCGGACGAGGAGTCCCTTGCTGCTCAATCACAACAACCGATTGAACGGAGCGGAGATGTCTTACATTACTGGCAGCAAAGCGCTCTCACAACCACTGTTGCTCAATCACAACAACCAGTTGAATAGAGCGGAGATGTCTTGCATTATTGGCAGCCAAATGCTCTCACAAGCAGCGTGCATGCCTTGCTGGGAGCTCTACTTCGACGGCGCTTCCCGAGGGGTCACCCGGAGCAACCAGGATCCAGCCACCACGGCATGTGCCGGCATTGTTTTCATGACTCCTCAAGGCAGAGTTTTGTACAACTCCCGCACCCTTATGAAGTCCCTGACCAACAACGAAGCAGAGTATGAAGCTCTACTCATTGGGCTCCAGATGTCTCTCCACATGGGCATTAAATGTCTCAAAGCCTACGGGGACTCCCAGCTGATAGTCCGGCAGGTCCTCGGCATTTATGATGTGCGGAAGCCAGAGTTGGTTCCATACCATACCGCCGTCACCAGATTGACCCAGAAGTTCTATTTCTTCGAAATAGATCATATCCCTAGAAGCAGCAACGCTCAGGCGAATGCCTGAGCAAAATTTGCCGCGACCATCAAGCTCTCACCCGAGGGCGAGGTCGACGTCGTCATCAAGCACAGAAGGCTGATGCCGAGCTCACTCGAAGGTAACACCGGTCTCACCATTTACGAGGTCCATGACCTTGACCGGAACACACCTCCAGAAGAGGATGATTGGCGTGCGCCCATCATCAAATTCAAGAAAGGATGGCTCCCTCCTGACCGAGCTCAAAGGGTCCAGCTACTCCACCGAGCAACCTCTTATGAGTTGATTGGTGACTCTCTGTATAGGCTTATCCATGAGAAGGACAAGTCAATTCTCCTGAGATGTGTCTCCCTCGCCGAGGCTTGAGCCGTCATGCAGGAAGTCCACTCCGGGCTGTGCGGTGCGCACCAAGCTGGAGACCAAATGAAGCACAACATCAAGCTCAAAGGCTTCTACTTGCCAACCATGTACGTGGACTGTACCCAGTATGCCCGTACATGCCATCGGTGCCAAGCCTTTGGCCCAGTACCCAGAAGACCTCCTAACCCACTGCGTCCTACGGCCCCCACCTGGCCATTTGCTGAGTAGGGCATGGGCATCGCGGGGCATTTCCCGCCATCTTCCTAGAGCCATAAATATATCTTGGCCACCACTAATTATTTCTCCCGCTTTGCGAGAGGTCACCGAGGAAATCGTTGCTAGATTCATCCGGCACAACATCATATACCGATTCGGTACTCCCAGTCGCATAGTGTCTGATAACGGGACACCATTCAAGAATAAGGCCGTATATCAGTTAGAGGCCAAATTCCACATCGATTGGAGAACCTCTTCGGTCTACAAGCCCCAGGCTAATGGCTTAGCGGAAGCCTTCAACAAAACCCTCTGCAAGATCCTGGCTAAGATGGTTAGCCACTGGAAGCGCGATTGGGGTGAGAAGGTCTTCGAAGCATTATGGGCCTATCAGACGATATACAAAACCCCCACGGGGTGCTCGCCGTTCTCCCTTGCTTACGGGATAGAAGCGGTTATCAACATCGAAGTCCAGTAAGCCTCTTATCGCGTGGCGATCCACACCGGCCTTGCCGGCCCCGATGAAATTAAAGTAAGTACTAGAGAAGGCTAGAAGAGCTCGCCGATCTAGAAGGAATGTGACTCGAAGCCTACAAACACATGTAAGTATACCAGGCCCGCATGGCTCGGGCCTACGATAAGCTCGTCAAGCAGCGAGCTTTCAAGCAAGGCGACCTTGTCATGATCAAGGAAAGAGAAGTCATGGCAGGGCGCTCTAGTGGAAAACTACAGCCAAATTGGTAAGGTCCATACATCATCCAGAATGTCTATGAGGGTGGAGCCTACACGGTTGTTGATCACAAAGGCCATAGACTATTCCCGCCTCTCAACGGTAAACACATGAAGCTATACTACGCACCAGAACACGAGTTCACGCGCCAGCCAGACTAAAGCGCATGTCCCAGCAACTACTAGTAAGGTCGGTCCTTCCCCGTGAAGGATCTAACCGGCCAATCCTCCCAGTCAACAATTCCCAATCAACCAGCCAGCTCAGCTCTTCAGAATCACCACCAGGCATCCGCGGGGACTGATCTCCTACCCTCATTCCCATCACCATGGGAGCGTGGGCACTTCTGCACCGGCACCAGTCTAGCCGCCAGGCTCCCAGATAAGTAATATATATATATATATATATAAGAAATGGGGTTAAAAATAGAGATGCCCCGGCAGACCCAGTCATCCTCACCACAAGGGGGTGACTGAGGGCAAAAAGGCCAATAACCCGGCTGAGGTGGAAACCCGAAAGGGCACCTCAGGCAAAATCGGGGAAGCCCTCGACATGAAAACCCACAAGGGCACATCGAAAAAAGCTAAAGGGGGTCGACTCTAGCGAAAACCCGAAAGGGCGGTAGAGCCGATAATGAGAAAATCTTCTTCTCCCTACCAGTCAGAATGGCCTTCCACCTATTCCTTGGTGGAGCGTTAGCCTCATCCAGAGCCAGTCTCCAATCCATTTGCACTGCTACGGCACAAACCCACCAATTCCCAGTCGGCCTTGCATTACTTCCACACAGCTTGGCCAACCTTTGGCCCTTGCTTCGACAACACAGGTCAACCAGTCCCAGTGACAGTCAATCCCCCAGTTACCATCCCAGTAGACTTTTATCCCAGCACATTCCTAGACATCTATCATTCTCTGCCCCTACATCTTACATGCCCTGCAAATCCAGAGCCTTCAAGTTCATTATAATCCCAGTTCTCTCCATACAATCCCTGATCCACTAGCCATAATTCCAGTCATATCCTGCCATGACAAAGTGGTCCTTCGCCACCATGGCGTGAGGATTTCTAAAAAAAAAACCCATATTAATGGCCGAACAATATCCGGCCACCCACACCTCCCAGTTTCAAGTTACGTCCCCTGATAGCAACACGCTACGGACGGCAGTCTCAAAACAAAAAAATGGGGTTAAAAATGGAGATATCCCGGCGGCCTCAGTTAATTCCTTTTACAGGATTACTGAGGGCAAAATTGCCACCAACCCAGCTGAGGTGAAAACCCGAAAGGGCATCTCAGGCAAAATCGGGTAACCCCTCGGTATGAAATCCCGCAAGGGCGCACCTGAAAAAGTGAAAGGGGGCCAGCCCTGGCGAAAACCCGCAAGGGCTATAGGGCTGGTAAAGAGAAAAAAAACTCTCACTCTCTCTCTCTACTCTTCACTAATGAAAGCCGCCGACCGCGACACCTCACTGACGGTGACCTTCACATCATTCTACTACAATGGTGGCCACCACACCCCCGAGGGTCGGTCATCCCCAGTGCCAATTCCAGTTCCAGTTCCCAATTCCAGTCTTCGGCTATGATGCCTTCACAGGCCAGCCGCCAGCTTCCAGTCCCAGCTGGCTACAACGCCTTCGTAGGCTAGCCGCCAGCTGTCAACTCTAGTTCCGGCTACAACGCCTTCATAGGCCAGCCGCCGGTCTCCAGTTCCAGTTTCGGCTACAACGCCTCTACAAGCCAGCCGCCAGTCTCCAGTTCCAGTTTCGGCTACAACGCCTCTACAGGCCAACCGCCAGTCGACAGTTCCAACTTCGGCTACAACGGCTCTACAGGCCAGCCGCTAGTCTCTAGTTCCAGTTTCGGCTACAACGCCCCTCTCGGCCACCCGCCCAGTCTGCAGCTCCAATCTCCGGCTACAATGCCTTCACAGGTCGGCCGGCCAGCTCCTGTCCCCAGTTCTAGCTTCCGGCTACAACGCCTTTATGGGCCAGCCGCCAGCTCCCAGCTCCAGTTTCGGCCACGATCCCTCCACGGGTGGGCCAACCAGTCCCATTCCCGATCACAGCCCTCGGCTGTGATGTCTTTTGAGGCCATTCGGCCAGCTCAGTCCCAGTTTCTCAAGTCCAGGAGAGCTACATTACCGGCTAACGACATACAAACAACCAACACCCAGGCGTCAACCTACAACCGATACATCCCAGAATCGGCTCCCGACCTTAACCAAACAGGCCGCCACGTCTGGACGGGTCTACGCCAACCCTACGCTAGGGGCCTTTTCCCTACTTCCCAGCAACCAGAACTCAGTCCCCAGTACCCAAAATCCAGTTACACCACTCTCCTCACCCAGTCTTTCATTCCAGCTCCAGTTCGGGTAAAACCCAGTCCCCTGCCCCTTACGTCGGTACGTGTTAAGATAATCAAGCACGACCGACAGTAAGTGGTAGCCATCCCTTCTACCCAACCCTATTCCACAGACTAGGGAGAAGAACAACTCATTAAACAACAACACTAAAATTCAGAGTTTGTCATTAACACTCTATAAAAGGGAGCCCAAGACATGCCCTTGGGATAACAAAAATACACAGTCCGGATAACAAAAAGGGGGAAGGGAAGCAATACAATCACGGCCTAGCCTCGCTCCCCTCCAGCTCCGCCAAGCGGGACTGTAACACCCGGTAATTTTGAAATAGGAATAAATAATAATATAGAAGAAAACTTATACATAAAAGATAATTACATATTCCTAAAAATAAGTTTATAATGTTTAATAAATAAAATTTATTCAAATAAGTAAATGGCTAAGTGATATTCCCTTTAGGGGATGGAAGTAAAAGTCTTGCTAAGATCGAACCTGTCTCTGATACCCAAGACCGTGATTAAAAAGGGTATTAATACGGAATATAGAGTTATTTTTAAGAAGGCATTTAATTCATATTCTACTTCTATTTTGAATTAATAATAAATTAAAACCAACAATTAGTTAAGACCCAGATCTTGTGTATAACCCCGTGATTCCCTAATGGACCTTACAAAAAGATCTCATAAACCCTATCATTAATTTTAAGGGATTATGAATATAACATCATTTTAAGTAGCCATTTAAAATCATATTGTAATTTTTATTTGAATTAATAATCATTAAACCTCGAAGGAAACATCAATTTATATTTTATTAATAATTTAGAAATTTTAATATTTCATATTTATTATATTATATTTTTTATTTGAAGGAATAGGGGTATATAGATAAGATTTAATACATTAAAGATAGTTAAAAGGAGGTAGAATGGACGTATATGTAATTTCAGTTAAATAAGGGTGAGAATAAAATATTTAAAATAATACACGACCATCTAATGGTCGTTGGTTAAGATTTTATGACTTAAATAATGACGCTATTCAAATAAAAGCATATGTATAAGAATAAGAGAGGTATTAATACAATATCGGTCCTTTCGAGGTTAGAGGAAAAGGGTACAAATGTGAATAGCGCCCATCGTGCAGGCGCGCTATTCACGTAAACATTCAAAGCCAAGATTGCTATTTCCAAAATAGATGAATAGTGTCACTTTTTAAATTAAAAGAATTTTGTAAAACTAATTACATGAAAAAATAGAGAAAAATGGAAAAATCATATCCATAAAATTTCATAGCAAGACCCCATCGAATTAAAAAGATAAAAATCTTGAAAGTTGCAAATAAATCTAAAGGGGTGAATAGCCCCCGTAGCAGGGGCGTTATTCATTAAGAAATGCCTATTAAGCAGACGCTACTTTGTAAAAATGTGACTAATGCCTAGACGTGTCTTTCTTGAACCCAAAATAAAGAAACACCCGGTGCAAACTAGGAAGTAACGGTTGTTTGGGGAAGAAACAATTTAGGGAAGGGATTAAATATGGGAAATCCTAATACTAATATGACTCTTACTGAGAGTTTTACTCCCACTCAAACTCTAACACTTCCAAATCCCAATCGAACTTCAACAAAGTGGGTTCCCAAAACCCTATAAATACCAACCCCTCAAGCCAACCCGGTTGCTCTTTATCATCACCATCAACTACTGTTGCCACAGTGTTATTCTAATTGAAGGTTGCAGTAGAAAGGTCAATTATTTCTCTTGATCCTTCAATCGCACAGAAAATTGCTGTGAGAAGAAGCTTATATACTTCACCAACCTGTTGATGTGGTCTTCTGAGAAGATTACTGCTTCTTCTTACCGTTGCTTGCATATATATCTCCTATTATCTTGAAGCTGCCTCCCCGGTTGATGCTATAGCTAGGATAGAGTTGCTCCTGTGATTGTATCGCTGCCAAGGGAGGGGGTCTTCCTCCAACAATCACCAGCTACCCTATCTGCAAGCCTTCTGTGAAGCTCCGTAAATAATAGAGCACCGTCTATTATTTTAATATTATTCAATCCCTTTGATCGATTACCAACTAAACCATCACTCAAGGTAGGTGTTCTCAAGTACTAAGCCTAACTTAGTAAAAATAGAAATCATGCATGCATATCGATTCTTTTTAACCCTGTTTTCATGGCTTTCTGTTTAAAATTCGGAATCTCAATAAAATAGCGACCCTTACATGGGCGCTATATTGAATTAACGATTGTGTAACAGTCATTATTTTGGTTAATTATTAGATACGCACATTTAAAATTTAATAACTTTGAATCTTTACATCTAATCCAATGCATAGTCATACCACTGGATTCCTAGTATTTTTCTCTTCCAATACATGTACTTGTTCCTGCAAAAATCATTTTATTTGAAAAATGCTACTGTTCATGCAAAATCTACACTAGACCCAAATCAACGTCTGCACCTATGTCACCATTTCAAAATTCTCGAACTTGTTTACACTGAAAGCTAAACTAGAATTAAAAATTCCAAGATTTATTTACTCTGAAAGTGGAACGGGATTTACAACTGAATTCCAGGAATTATTTACATTAGAAGTGGAACTGGAATTAAGAATTCCAGGACTTATTTACACTAAAAGTGGAACTTGATTTAACAAATTCATGGTTATGATGGTTTTTGGCACTATATTTCAGTGAGTGAGTATAGTTCCACGTTTCTCGATATTTTATCGACTACCCCACTAATTCTCGATGATAGATGAGCCCTCAGCGGGGTATCCCTTCTTTAGGATTGATGAATTTATCATAGAGACCTCCGTAAGTCTCTTCGTAGCCTTAGATTCCCTCAAGGCCGATTGAGCAGGTTGTACCACTAAAACCCATAACACTTTTATTACCATGCCCCTCTAGGAACATGGTATACCGGCCCTCATGGTATGCTAAATAGCCGCCATGAGATTAATTCTTGAGCTAATGGAATGGGAAACCATGTCATTGCTAATCATCTTGGATTGGGTGCCTCCACGTAGACACCAATTCTTTTACCTTATCATGTACAAAGATCGAGCGCTCATGTGTTTATGAACGCTTATTCGAGTACACATGGCACCCACTAGGGAGCCAATTCCATCTAGTTTTCCGATATATTCCACAAGATCTACCTTAAATTCCTACAAGTTTCATTCCCTTGGAATTCTACATTGGCTATAACTATCGTGGATGTCGAAAGTGCATTATACAATGCCTGCACATATAAGGGCCCGATCTGGTCCTGGGAGGAGCACCCGAAAGTACTAGTGCCCATGGGAGTTGTAATGATCGTGATGTGGCATTGCATCGAAGTACTCGTCGTTCTAGAGACATTCCACTTACTCTCTCTCTCATGACTTTACATGATATTACTTGCGTGGTACTTGATAGAACTCTAAAATAGCCAATATCTCATACTTGATACTATCTTTAACTCTTGCTTGTCCCGTTTTACTAGAACTTCCATATCTAAGTTTAATCGATATACTTGCATTCTATTTTTGCGAACATTCATGTATATTAGCCTTGCATTCATGTAACATGTAATTACTTAAAGCTATCTTGTTCTTGAGATATAATTCCTACTGAGCATTCGCTCACCCAGTTTATTTTAACATTTTTTTTAGGTAGGCAGGTGGCTAGCAAGATCAAGACTCACACGGGAGGGACAAGTGTGCAAGCGAGCTTCGGAAACTAGTGAACCCGTGTCTTTTATCTTTCTTGAGTCTAGCTAGTATTTCCTATTAATTATCTAGTCTAAGTTCACTAGCATGTGTGGACGCACTTTTTATTTAAAATCGTTGTTTATTTGTTTATTGGGTTTATTAAGTGCGTGGGCGTGCCAGTCACGAAGTGACGATTTGTTCGGGCTCCAGAGAGCCCATGGTGCGCTCGATCTAACTCGGTCAGACGATTGTGTGGTTTGGGTCAGGACTGAGACCCGTTGTGCCATAAAGGTCACAACGTCATTTACATCCCCTCGGAGAGGGGAATACCCTTGATTAATTGCCAGAAATAAGGGCTCCACGGTCGAAAGAAATACTGATTAACGCATGAAGGAAACACCCGTCGGGCTATGCGGTAAGCCCGAGGTGGGGGCATGAATGCTCGGGTCATGTCGGTCACTGGTAGACCATTTCATGTATGGACACAAGTTCACAGGGAAAATGAGACGATAACCAGGGAGACGAATCCGTACAAATGTTTGCCGAGGGACGGCAATTTCAATATAGGGAGGCAAATCAGATCCCGACGAGGGAAGGGACCCTGACGAATTATCGGCCCGAGGTAAGGCCGGGCGGTCACCACGACAAGAGATAGAACTCCCGAGAGTGACTTCCGACTTACAGGAGCATCATTAATATCCCCGGGTTCGGAATCGAGGAAGGAGAGACTGCTACTATATCGTTGTATTCATGATGATCGTCGACGCTTGTTATTATCATTTATTTGTTGACACTACCCTTTCTTTGTTATTATCTTCCCTTGTTGTCATCTTGGTTGGAACCACCCCTTTTATCCCATTATTATTATTACTGTTCATTGTTCCTTTATCATATAGCCCCCCTCCCTTTTTATTGCATACATGTGTGTATTCGTAGGGGAGATGATGGAGACTAGGGTGTACCGCTGAGAGATGAATGGTGTGTGCGGTTCAAAGTGTGAAGAAGGGTGTACCGCTGGGGAGCGTACCACTGGAAGAATGAAGATAGGCGTACCGCTAAAGGGTAAAAGGGTGGAGCGTACCGCTGGGGGACTGAGAGCGTGCCGCTGGAAGACTGTGGAGCGTACCGCCGGGGGGCTGGGAGCATACCACTGGAAGGGCTGGAGGAGACGTTGCGGTGTATAGACTTGGAAATGCTTTGAAGCACATGATGCACTGTATAAACTTGAGACGAAGGCATGCTGCGATGTGTAGACTTGAAGAGCATTCGGCAGCCAATGTATAGACTTACACACTTGTGCAGACTAGCCAGTGTATGGACTTGATGAGCATGCAGCACACAATATGCAGACTTCGTGCGATGCATGAAGAAGCAATGTATAGACTTAGATAGACTTCGCTAGCGTGGAATGTGTAGACTTCATGCAATGCAACGTACAGACTTTAGAAAGGAATGTGCAGACTTGGTGCATGAAGCAAGCCAATGAGGAATGTATAGACTTTTACAATGTATGGACTTGCCAAAGGAGTGATGCGTGAGCAGACAATCAACGTATAGACTTAGCCAAGACAACTAGACGATGTACAGACTTGAGCAAAGCGAGGTCTGTACAGACTTGAGAGTTCACAACGTATAGACTTATGAGTGCAATGTAGGTAGAGCTGGCAATGTATAGACTTATAAGTGTGTGCGACCAGACAGTGTGCAGACTTCATGCACAGGCTGTACAGACTTCAACTCAGCTACAATGTGTAGACTTATCATATGCATGAGACGCTAAGTGAGATGGACGATGTATAGACTTAGCTGATGCAGACTTAGCCCAATATACAGACTTAACATAAGCGTTGAATGAGACGATAGGCTGTACATACTTCAATTCAAATGATGCAATGCATGAACAAGAAGATGATGTACAGACTTTGAACGTGAATGATGCAGCGAAGTATAGACTTGATGGAATGCTGGGAGGATGCGTACCGCTCAGACAACAAGGGGGGGGGGCGTACCGCTGGGAAAGGAATTGGGGGAGTGCGCCGCTAGAGGGCCAAAGGGGAGCGTACCGCTAGAGGATAGAAGATGTGTGCTGCTGAAGGTAATTGGGGGAGTGCACCGCTAGAGGGCCAAAGGGGAGCGTACCGCTGGAGGATAGAAGATGTGTGCTGCTGAAGATAAAGGAGAGTGTTCCTTGTTCAGTTCAGAATGGAGCATCTTAGGTGGTTAAGCTTTCAGTTTTCTGTCATGAGATTGAGTCTCAAGTCGTATTTAGCAATGCAGTGCTTGAAGTCTTGTTCAGTCCGGCTCCTTGAATCTTGCATAGTCCTTTTAATTGATTTGAGTGTTTTTTTACTGTTGCTCATTCCATCTGTTTGCTGCTTCTTTTCATCTTTTTAGATTGGTTGTTATTCCTGGCAAAAATTCGGCAGCACCTCCCCTTGACCTGAGAGGTAAAGGAATAACAAGGAACATGCCCACGGGGGTGGCATGAACCAACAGCTGAGGGGGGGTGCCGGAGCAGCCACCTTTAGGGAAACTTCAGAAAACTCAGAGAAAACATCGAGCGAGGAACCAATAGACTGATGCAAACTATGAGTACACCAGTAAGTGACAGTCAATGCGTGTCGCTGGGCACAGCCAGGAGTGTGCCGCTGGCAGTAGGAGGGAGGGGCGTACTGCTGGCAGGAAAAGAGAGGGTGTGTCGCTGGGCGACCAAGGGAGATGTACCGCCAAACGGCCGAATGGGAGAAGCGTGCCGTTGGGGGCCGGAGTGGTGGGACGGCTGGGAGACTGAGTGTGTGTAGGTAAACCACTGGTCCCGAAGGTGGGCAAAGGGGGATGCTCTGGGTGTTGAGTGACTCCAGTGTGTCAAAGAGAATGGGCTCCCATAGACCCGTATGGCAAGCTCAGGAGTTGCTATGCAATGAAAAGCCATTGAAGAGGGACGAGGCTGGCCGTACCCTGTCAAGCCAGGAGCAAACCCTATCGACCGCATAAACCAGCGCCACGGGAAATCAGGCAGAACAGGGAGTTGGGAGGTTGAGGGAAGAGAATGCAAAACCACAAGAGACTGGTGAGGAGAAGATGTTAAACGCAGTAAGAAGCCAAACTGAACATCATTTCATTCATGGAGGATTCAAGATAACAAAGATCATGGCCTGAAAATCACACATCGTACAATGCATCCCTAAACAAAAGGGGCGAAGAAAACTAAGAATAGGAAAGAAAAGAAAGTTGGGGAGAGGGTTGGAACGGGGAAGGGAAGCCATTCCCTTACCTCTATTCCTCACCCCCCCTGCTACATGCGACGCTCCTCTCTCTTTCTCCTATAATTCTTCTACCTTCTTCTTCGCTTCGAACGGGCCTCTTCGCACGAAGATCCTCTCTTCTTTCTCTGTCTTCCTCCTCCTAGCAAAAATCCATCTCCATCTCTCTTTCTTCTGTCTGTGGAGGGCCTTTTATATGTGGATGGTTGACGAGGCACTGCCATCCGAGGTTGACTTCGATATCTTCCTCGTTAGGCGAAGATCTCCCATCCTCCAGCCAGAAGGTGACACGGAGACAAGCGCTAGCTGGATTTTAAGTGGGTGGACTGCGCGCCAATGGGTCTACCTATTGACCGTTGTGTCTTCTATTGGTGCATGCCGTCGGGGGGCTTTTAGCGCTGTGCCGCTGGGGAAAGGGCGCATGGCGTTGAGGGTAGAAAGGTTGTGCCGCTAAAGGGCCAAAGGCCTTACCGCTGAAGGGGCCAACAAGCCCTGTGCCGCTGGAAGGGCCAAGACTTGGTGAAGGAGTGTATAGACTTCGTGGGCAAGGCAATCGGACGATGTACAGATTTGAGCAAGGAAGGTCTGTACAGACTTGAGAGTTCACAATGTATAGACTTTGGCCAAGCAAAGGCTATACAGACTTCAACTCAGCTACAATGTATAGACTTGCAAGGGCCTGCGTCAAAAGCGGTGTACATACTTCATCAATGTATAGACTTTGGCAAAGCAAAGGCTATATAGACTTCAACTCAGCTATAATGTATAGACTTGCAGGGGCCTGCGTCAAAAGCTACCAATGTATAGACTTCCAATGCCAACGTATAGACTTGGAAGTTGAACTGGTGGATGTACAGACTTCACCAATGTATGGACTTGAAAGTTGAACTGGAGGATGTACAGACTTCACCAATGTATGGGCTTGAAAGTTGAACTGGTGGATGTACAGACCTCACCAATGTATGGACTTGAAGTCTGAACTAGTGGATGTACAGACTTCACCACATGAGTGTATAGACTTCACGTTTGCCTGAACTCTGTACAGACTTCAAACATGAGCGCATAGACTTCGTGGTCATGGACTCTGTACAGACTTCACACTGTGAGCATGCATGAGCCTGTACAGACTTCAGACATGAGTGTATAGACTTCGTCTGATGGATGTATGGACTTGGTGAAACCCTGAATGAAGTGTGCCACTGGAGGGCTAGATGGCCGTGCCGCTGGAGGGCCATATGGCCATGCCGCTGAAAGGCTGAAGGGCCGTGCCCCTGGGCCTTATGGCAGTGTCGCTGAAGGGCCTCAGGCCCGTGCCGCTGGACGGCCTTTGCTTTTGCTTAAGTAGCCTGAAGCCGTGCATTCTTTGGGATATTTCTTCACCGTCAAGGGCCCGAGGGAGGGTCCCTAGCAGTGTGTTAATTCAGGAGGACATCCTGTGACTTCTCGGTCTCTTAATGCGCCCGTGCGAATGCGGGGATTTGCCGGGCGGTAGTATCTTCCCGGAGCCCTGGATGGCCAGTGTCTCCGGGTCTTCTTCCTTTGACTTTGACATTAATGCGAAGCTTAGTGGGACATATGGGCGTGCAATTTTATGCGTCCACAAATGCCCCCCACCCGAGGGCAGTGCGGGCGAAGGATGAGCCAGACGGTGCCCGCGGGTGTGTCTGGGGAATTAATGTACATTATTGGACGTACGTTCATAAAACACGTGATGTGAACATCATGATCTCTATCGTATATTTATTGTATTGCTATATATGTATTACATTATTATGATTATTGTTATTTTATTATATATATATTTTTATTCTCTCCCTTTTTCTTCTCTCTTTCTTTTTCTCTCTCTTTTTTTTATTCTCTCTTTCATTCGTTTGTTCCCCCTTTTTTCTCTTTTTTTCCTTTTCTCTTTTTTTCCTTTTCTTCTTTTTTTTCTTTCTCATTTTCCCCTCATTTTTATTCCCTCCTTTTCTCTTTTTTTTCTCTCTTTCCTTTCTCTTTTTCTTCTCATTTTTATTCCCCCTTCCGTTCGTTCGTCCCCCCCCCCTTTTTTTTTCTTCTCCCTTTTTCTCCTTTTTCTTCGACGACTATAAAAGGGGGAGGGCGAGTTCGAAACTCCCCCCCTCTACTTCTTTTTTCAAACTTTCTCTCTCCCTCTCTCTCCCTTCGTCTCTTCGGTCACCACCGCCACCGTCGCTCCCCCTTCTTCTTCCTCCCTCTTCTCTGTCTCTTCTCCCTTGCCGTCGGACGCCGCTGCCGCTCACCACCGTCGTCGGTGCTTGGGGTGAGGAGGCCACCGCGCCCTTCCCCCTTCCCCTTCTTTCTTCTTCTTCTTCCTCCCTTCCTTCTTCTTCTTTCGCTCGAGGAACGACGGAGCCCTAGGTTCCCATCTTCCTCTTCCTCCTTTCTCTTCTTCTTCTTCTTCGCTTCCTCTTTCCTTCTTTCTCTCTTCTTTTCCTTTGTCTCTTCTTCGTCTGCCCTTCGGCGTGGGGTAGAGGTGGGCACGACGTCGGTGTGTACCGCTGACGTGGGCGCGGGGCGTGCCGCTGGGCGCTGGCACGGGTGTGCCGCTGAGCGAGGGTCAGGAGGGTGTGCCGCTATGGCGGCCAGGGAGTGTGCCGCTGAGGGGAGGCTGAGGGCGTGCCGCCAGTGTGCGTGGTCTGGGAGTGTGCTGCTGGGGCCATTGAGGGCGTGCCGCCAGGGGGTGTGCAGCTAGGGCCACTGAGGGCGTGCCGCCAGGGGGTGTGCCGCTGGGAAGAGGCACAGGGTGTGCCGCCGGGGGATGTGGCCTGGGCGTACCGCTGAAGAGAGGAAACAAGACTTCTTCAACCGGAGGACCTCCGGTGTCACCCTTGGGCACACCGTGACTTTATTGGGGCCGTCACTCCTTGTGGGCGTGCACCCGTGTTTTCCCTTACGCCTCCGGCCTAGGGGAAACTCTGCCGAAATTTCGTCAGAAATTATTGGGATTCTTTTTAATTCAACTGTAGTGTATCCCCCTTTGTAATTCCCTTTCTTTTTCTTTACTTATGCCTTGTTCTGACTTGCGGTATCTTGCCCCTTGCAGAGAAATGGCTACCCCGAGAGATTCCGCTGTTTCCGGTGCTGAGCACGTTCCCCCACCTCCGGTGCCAGCAGTCACTTGGTTCAACGTAGAAGACTTGGACAGGGAGCACACCGAGATAGCGGCGCTGGCCGGATCGTCGGGCTCAGACACTGAGACAATGGATTACCGCAGGCTTACCCGGGTTGACGGCGTCATGACTTTTGACCGTGCTACGGGGGAGTACCGAAAGGACTTCCCGAAGGACAAGCATCTCGTTCGCTTCCTGAAGCACCTCTGTCACTAGGAGAGGCGGAACTTTCGGGTTGTCAAAGAGGCTGAGCGGATGATTCTGCAGTCCCGGGACAGCCTATTTTACAGTGTTTCGAGGAGCATCCCGATGTACTTAGTGGGAGAAGCTCGGGAGTGGAAGACCATCTTGGGGCTCGAAGTCGTGCTGCCGGCAGAGGACAAACTAGTGCGGGTGCCTCAGTTCACCCCTGCTCAGTGGGACACATCTGTCGGGCGGGTTCAAAGTGAGCATCCCCGATTCGGTCTGTTCCTGGCTCCATTGAAGTGGGGATACAGAGAGGAACCTTTTCTGCTGGACTGCTTGGCCATCCGATTCAAGCATGAATTGGCTCTGGGCTGGTTCGGGGAGCTGAAGCTCAAAGACGCGCACAACTTCTGGGAAGGGGCCGTGGAATTCACAGAGTATGTGCTTTTCAACTATGCCCCGATCCTCATCCGGGCTGGCGTCTACCACAGTGTGTATGCCTCCCGGTACAGTTACCCTATTTCCAGGGGTCTTTGCTGTAGGATGATCGAGGTGTTTAATGCAGAGACCAACACCTTTTACACCGCAGAGGGCGAGACTTCGTTGGATCTGTGGAGTCTCAGTCAGCTCAGTGGCTTGCCCATTGACGGGGAGCCTTATGAAGAAGTCTGTCCATCGGATATGATCAAGGATGAAACCAACGAAGATGGCTACTATTCTCGAGGCTATTCATACCGGTACCTTATGAAGGCATACCGGGAATTATATCAGCTGTCGAACGGCGGGAGGCAACCCCCCCGAGGGGATCGGAAAAGGGTCCGCATGGTCCTCTGGGTGTAGTATTTCTATGATGGGTTGAAGCAGTATGAGGAGTTCCCACACATTGGCACTGTTGCCGGCCGGAAGAAACGTGCCAAGTCAAAGGTTGACGTGAAGATCCCTTCTCGAGGGCGCCGCGGCGGGCCGAACCCGATGGGAGTCGACCAATTGACACATTGTGCGGCATATCTGACGTATTGGCTATGCTCGTTCGCCATGCCCCATGGGGACGAGACCATCATTCGCCTAGACGCCATTTACCCAGCCTGTCAGATGGCCTGGGGTATCAAGCTGTCTTTGTGCCCGGCCACGCTGTGTCTGATATACAAAGCGCTCGGGGACATCAGCCGTCAACAGTTCCCGCGTCAAGCGCGGTATGTGTGCCCACTACATTTTTTCAATGCGTGGGTCTGTTCTTTATTCCCAGAATTCGCCCCGCGCACCATTCAAGGCTGGGGTTTGGTGCCACGGATGCTGGAGTTCGCGAGTGTGGTGCCAAGCTCGATGTCCATGCGATTATACGAAATTTGAGGCAAGTTGACGACGGTGCCCCTTGATGCCGTGGGCACCATCCACTTTTGGACCCTGGGCGCTCATTCAAGTCCCTTAGTAAACAGTAACCGGGAGTGCCGAGACGACCAAGTGGAGAAATATGTGCACCCGATCAGTCAGGAAAACGTGGTTCGCCCGCTATTGGAGCCGGAACTCAGGGCCTGGGCGCTGTCCATCTGTCCAAGCGTGTTGGCCTTCCACAAAGGGGATAGTTTGCTATTGGAGCCATATTATCCCTTCCGCTTCGACAGGAATTTTTGATATGACCAGCATATCCCGGCGCACAGTGCTCACTTTGAACTACCGGTGCAAAGCCTCCGGGGGAGTCCTACCGCCGAAGCTGCCCGAACCTAGTGGGATTTCTTTCATCAGGCAGACACTGCCAGCTTCCGGGTGCCAGCCCCGGGTCGGGTTCCACGGGTGACCCCCGAATATGTGAAGTGGTGGAACGCCCGAACAGCTTTTTACCGACTGTGCTGGATCGACTGCTGGGACGGGGCCGAGAGGAGATTTCTGAGTCGGCAGCCAGTGCCGGTACTGGATATTGACTGGGAGCACCTACTCCGATTAAGGCGCGGCAAGGAACAGGAAGTTGCCGCCTACATGATTGCGCGTAAGGCGGCCCGTGAGACAAAGCCAGCGCCGCAGGTCAAACTGCCTCCCGTGGCAAAGGATGACTTCAAGAAGACCCTGCGGGACCTCTGCCACATCAGGGGCGACCATCTGGAACTGATCAACTATCCATTCCCCATGGAGGAAGAAAGCACCCCGGCGAGGAGCTGGCGATCGGAGAGGGATGCACTGTGTCCCTATCGCACATTTGTGAGGAGGGAGGAGCGGAACCCGGAGAATTACAAGGACACCACGTGGCTCTACGTCCTCCTTCGAGTGCACGGGTTGAAGATTGAAGATTCAGCCGTGGTCATCTTGGGCAAGCGCCTCCACATCGCCTATTACTATGCCGAGGGATGGGGGATGGACCATTTCAACCTCTTCTGTCACCTGGCCGCCAAGAAGCATGCAGACCTGGCCGCCCTCTCAGATCGCTGCCAGAAGATTAAAGACGTATGTTGGCTGGTTCGGGAGGCGGCCCGTCGGGACAAGGAGCCGTCCCTCAATTATTGGCCGATAACGCTGCGGCTGTACACTGGACCACATGGTGCTTAGTGTTCTCTTCCTTCCCTTGTTTTCTTCAGTGCTGACCTCTCTTGAATATTGGACATTGATCGGGTCCCTTGTTTTCCTCTTTTTTTGACAGATCACCCCGACAACACTCAAATAGTGACGTATCGCAACCTTCTGCGGTAGGCGGGCAAGCCGGCTTACTTTGAGGAAGTGCCAGCGGCTCCGACCATGACTCCCCTGCCTCCGCCTGCGAAGAGGCCCCGGGCGAAGTCGCCCGTGAAGAAGGCTGTGGATGCTGCTAAGGTGGCTGGGCGGCGAGAGGCCAAACGCAGAAAGACAGAGGCCGCCAAAGCCACGCCGACCGCTCCCCCGGCGCCCGTAATCTCCTCATTCGAGGAGTTCGAAGCTGCTCGGGTCGAGCCGAGTCGGCCTGCAGGTTGGGTCCCTTCCGCTCTTGGAAGCTCTTCAGGGTTTCTTGAGATATTAAGAGGGACGCTCCTTGTGACACCCGTGTCCTTTTGTTTCAGCTGTCGTAAAGAGGCCCGCGCCTGTACCCATCCCAGGCATGGGTGAGGCTGTGACCCACGAGGGCGTAGAATCCGTCAGAGAGACCTTCTTCGCCCCCGCTCCTGCCGCCAAAGTCGAAAGAGGTATAACACTTTTTTGGCCGGTCATTCGATCAACTTCTCCGTTCCTCAAAATTTTGCGGGCCTGACCGAATCTGGATTTTACCTTGCTTATGCAGGAGCTGATGTGGCGGTCCCAAAACCGGAGGTGACTCCGGAGGCATCCCGGTTCGGGTAGATATATCGGAAGAAGGGGCGACGGTCAACGAAGGCACGACTGTCGACCCCGGATGTTGAGGCGGGGGCTGCCTTGCCAGCAAAGGAGGTGCCCACCAGCCCTAGATCTTTGTCGAGCGAGAAGGTAGACTACGGCTACTCTTCCGACGAAGTACTTTCAACTGAGGGTGTCCCCGGGGAACCCCTACTTCAAGTTCCTGCCTGGAAAGCCCCGGTACTGTCTGTGTCCTTTAGCCTGGTGAAGCAGGCGCCTGTAAGTGCAAACCTGTTAATTCAGGTCTCTTTCTCGAGGTCGCCCACTAACCTTCTCGATATCATTATTCTCGGCTTCCAACAGGAGCAGGTTCCGCCAGAAGATGCAGAGGCCCACGTCCCAGGGGCAGAGGCTACCAGGCGAGAGATAGTTGTTGCGGCTTTGGATGAATTGGCATCCCTGGCCGAGGCTGTGCGGCGAGAGGAGGTCGTGGCGAGCTCCAGTGTTGCCATTTTGACCGCCAAGGTCTCATTTCAGGAAGAAGCGGCAGTGGATGTGAGTGCATAGTTTCCTCTTCTTTCTTTCTGAGCTCTCCCTCAGAGTTATTGATTTATTCGAGGCAATACAGGCTCGTGCTTCTGAAGGAGCCGTGGAGACCTCTACCCCAGCCACCGAAGCCCTAGAAGAGGGAGAGATAGCACCAGAGGTCGAAGTGCAAGTGCCGGTGGTACTCAAAGTCGAGACTCGGGAGGAGACAATTTCTGAAGTTGCTGCCCGGGGAGAGGTAACGTCGGAGAGCAGCATAGTGCCGGCGGGCGAGGTAAGCAGGGGAATACGCTGGGCTTTCTCGGGGATTCAATGATTTATTCCACTTGGCAAGCGGCTAACTCCTCTTTACATGGCCATGTGACAACAACGCCCCATGGAGCATGCACGCCTCGGGCTCGTAAAGCCGTCCCCAGGTGGAGCTCATCTTTCTGCGTGCATGCGGCTAAAAGGCTGAAGATGCTTCTGGGGCCGGACTCGGGGTCCTTGATGTCTCTCATACAGATGGGAGCCATCCCGCATTTGGTGATCCCACTGCCACCGATCCCGATGCCGGTGATACCCGAGGAAGCCCGGCTTCTAGGGAAGATATTGGCGATCCTCCATGAGCATTCGGAGGAATTCCAGGTAGGGGGAGATGAAGACTTCCCGAGAGCGACACTGGACCTGCCCGCCATAGAGACTTTGCCAGCCGAGGTGGCGGAGGCCGAAACAACTTTGTCTGCCGGGGCCCTGGTTATGGTGGAAGAGGCGGTACTGTCGGGTTCGGCACCTGCCCGGTCCACGGAGCTGGAGAAGCCGCTCATCATGGTGGCACCAGACGCCTCCGTTATGGTCCCTCCCTCACCTATGGTGGTGGCTGGCCAGGGGTCGACCTCGGAGCCCGCGAGCTCCCTCCTTTCGGCGCTGGCCCTTCCGGGTAGCTCGGCCGTGGTCGACGCGAAGCTGTGGGCGGTCGTGGACAGCGAAGTTAGCTTCGACCCACCAGCCGTCCCTCCTATCGGCCACGTGAGTACGGATCTGCCAGTCCGACAGACCCTGTTGGTATTGCGCTCCATGGTTGTCGCTGATCCAACGCTCACCTATCGAGATGCCAGGGCCATCGTGGAGCAGCTGACCAAAGCACTGCAAATGATGGGCTGCCCGCTCGAAGAATGGTCGCGACGCGTTCTCTTATTGTTGAAGTACGTGAACCATCGCGCATTCCTCGAGACGCAAGCCCCGACTGAGCTCACAACTATCGGTGCCCAGAGGGAGGAATATCTGGAGGCGCTGGCTGTTCGGAGAGACAACCGAGAGCAACATCAAGGAGCCTTGGACAAGTACAATGCCGACATCGACGCCTTGGGGAACCGGATAGAGAAACTCCGGGGATGGCTTACCCAGGCGGAGTCTGACCTGCTCAAGGCAGAGACGGGTAAGGCCCAAGAGGCTGAAGAGTTGGCCATTGCCGAGGCAGCCGTGGCCTCTGTGACGATCGAATTGGAATGCCTCGAGGTGTAGGAGGGCCGTCTACGTGAGATGATAAGCTTCCCTTGCGTCGGGATCCTCCCTTTTGAGGACATCTTCCGAGGGCTAGAATAGCCGTCGATTCACCTTCCATTCCTTTCTTTGCATGTGACACCGGGGTATGCCCCGAAGCCGATGTAAATTTTTTTGAAAAGAATATAATGTAATTATTCCATGTGTCTATGGTATGCGTGTGGCGTCGGGTGATTTCTTCCCTCCTTTTCTCTTTTCTTGCTATGTGATGGAACGCAAGTTCATGCTAATAGTTTATTCGGGGAGAGCCTGGTGAGATTCGCATATGAGCATAGGAGAGTGCTCGCCCCATCCAGAGGAGGGACGAGGGGACCACTCCACCATGTCCATAAAGCGACTCAGTCGAATGATGTCGCAGGTACGTTTAACCCAAGTAGGTTGATCCGACTTTGGAGAGGCGGAGAGAAGAGTTTGTTCATCCGGCGACTCGGATGAGAGGTATTGGTCAAAAGGGGTTGTTCGTCGCCCGAAGGGATGGAGAGAAGAGTTTGTTCGTTCAATGACCCCGATGGGAGGTCTTGGTCAAAAGAGGGTTGTTCATCTGCGCCGACAGAGTGCCGATGACAGTAGTGGTTTATTTGTCTCTGGGTGTGTTCATTGGTACGGGTGAGTGCCAATGCAAGGAGGAGGGTTGATTCCCCGATCCCGGGCGAAAGGTCCGGGTGGGGTATTTTTCATTAGTGCCGACAGGACGTCAAGGGCTGACAGGGTTGATTCGTTTATTGGAATATTCGTCGGTATGGGTGAGTGCCAACGTAAGGAGACGGGTTGATTCCCTAATCTCAGACGAAAGGTCCGGGTGGGGTATTTTTCGTCAGTGCCGACAAAATGTCAAGGGCTGGCAGGGTTGATTCATTTATTAGAATATTCGTCGGTACGGGTGAGTGCCAACGCAAGGAGATGGGTTGATTCTCCAATCTCGGACGAAAGGTCCGGGTGGGGTATTTTTCGTCAGTGCCGATAGAATGTCAAGGGATGACAGGGTTAATTCATTTATTGGAATATTCGCCGGTACAGGTGAGTGCCGACGCAAGGAGATGGGTTGATTCCCCAATCTCGGACGAGAGGTCCGGGTGGGGTATTTTTCGTCAGTGCCGACTGAATGTCAAGGGCTGACAGGGTTGATTCATTTATTAGAAGGGGCTGAATCCTCCTCTTCTTTTCTTTCTTTTTTTTCTTTCCTTTCTTTTTTTTTCTCTTTCTTTTCCTTTTTTCTCTTTCTTTTCCTTTTTTCTCTTTCTTTTCCTTTTCTTTTTCCTTTTTTTTGGTATGCGCGCGTTCCCTTTGGTCGCTTCTCTTGTGGTCCGTAATAGGCGGCAAGCAATCCATTCAAGCAATTGAAAGCAAATCCGACCGCCGTGGGGTGGGTAAATGTATTATTCATTGAATGGAGGAATTGGAGCATGATACAGTCTTAGATGCCTACCATCAAGGGGTGGAAACTGGACCTCCCCCCGATGATCGACTATCACATATGCCCCGCCTTCATAAACCTTTTGGATTACATAGGGTCCAAGCCAATTTTCATTCAGCTTGCCCTTGGGGTTGGAAGCCATGACTTCCCTCATTTTGACCATAACGAGGTCACCCTTCTTGAATTCACGCTCTTTGACGAGCTTGTCGAAAGCGCGAGCTGTTCGGGCTTGATAGATCTGGATGTTCTACTGGGGGTGAAGCCACTTCCCCTCCAGGTCGGAGAGCTCTTCGAGCCTTCGCTCGACATTTGCTTGCTCTTCATGGACTAGCCCATGTTGGATTGCGACCCGAAGGGAGGGTATTTCCAGCTCAATGGGGACGAGTGCCTCTGAGCCATACACTAAAGAGAAGGGTGAAGAACCCGTCGGAGTTTTGTATACAGTTTGATACGCCCACAAGGCCTCATACATTTTCTCTTCCCAATCCCTCTTGTTAGAACTAATAATTTTGGACAGGAGAGTACAAAGAGTCTTGTTGAAAGCTTCAGCCAAACCATTGGCTTGTGGGTTGTAGGGGGTTGACATTCTCCAGTCGATCTTGTACTTCTCGGCCAGCCGGTAGACTTTCTGGTTGCGAAAGTGACTTCCATTGTCTGCGATGATTCGGTTTGGTGCACCAAACCAGAATATGATGTTACACCGGATGAATCTGGCGACGATCTCACTAGTCACTTCTCTCAAAGCAACGGCTTCTGCCCAACGGGAGAAGTAATCAGTTGCCGCCAAAATGTATTTACACCCGGCGGATGACGCGGGTAGTGGGCCTACGACGTCTGTTCCCCATTGGGCGAACGGCCAGCTAGGCAATGTCGGATGTAGCGGCACAGGCGGCCTCCTGGGTACTGTGGCATGCTCCTGGCATTTCTGACAAGACTTGGCGTACTTGCAGCAGTCATCGAACATGGTTGGCCAGTAGTAGCCAAGCTTCTTTATTTCAATTTTCATCTTTGGTCCCGCCTGGTGTGCACCTGCTGTTCCGGCGTGGACTTCTTTCATGACCCTCCAAGCTTCTTCTGTGGATAGGCACCGCAGGAGTACTTTCCGTTTGGCATCCGCCATAATTCGGAATAGGATCCCGTTCCGGACCTCATAAGAGTCCTTTGTTCTGATCAGCCTGATCTTTTCTTCTCTCTGCTTGGGTAATTGCTGGTATTTAAACCATTGCATGAGGGAATCCCTCCAGTCCGGTAGGCCGACAGCTTCTGCTGCAGCAACCTCCACTTCTTCTTCTTCTGGCTCTTCTATCATGCTAGGCACCTGGCACTGATTCACCACCCGGATGCTAAGAGATCCATCAGGCGGGATTGCTAATTAGCTTGCCAGTTTTGCCAGTGCGTCGGCTTGTGCATTTTCTCCCCGGGCAACATGGCCTATCTCAATAAGGTAGAATTGTTCCATGAGCCGCTTCGCTTTAGCATGGTAAGGCAGCAGCTCAGGCTTTTGGACATCAAACTACCCTTGGACTTGCTTGACGACTAGTAACGAATTGCCAAATACTTGCAGCATTCTAATCTCCATCTGCAACGCAACTTGGAGACCAATAATCAGAGCCTCATACTCTGCCTCATTATTTGTGCAAGGTTTATTGATGGAGCAAGATGTATGCAATACTTCACCCTCGGGGGATTTGAGGACAATGCCGGCCCCTGCCTGTACTTTTGTATGTCCGGACGGGGCCATTTCTGTTCTCGAAGCTCCATCGAAGTGCAACTGCCAAGCAACCTGTTGGACTTGGTCCACCTCCAGCGTTTCATCTTCGGGCAGCTCTGTAGCCAATGGGGAATCTTCGGGCACAGGATGTGCTGCAAAGAATTCGGCCACGGCTTGACCCTTAACGACCTTCTGCAGCACGTAGGTGATATCAAATTCCATTAGCAGCACGGCCCACTTGCCGAGACGTCCCTTCAGGACTGGCTAAGAGAGAATGTGTTTAACTGGATCGGTCTTGGAGATCAGGCTCACTTCATGGGAGAGCATGTAATGCCTCAGCTTCTTGACTGCGAAGACCAGGGCAAGACAGATCTTCTCGATCGGGGTGTATTTTGCTTCTGCCCCCACTAGCCTCCGGCTGAGATAATAGAGGGCCTGCTCCTTCCCCTCATCATTGTTCTGAGCGAGCATTGCCCCCAGGGAGCATTCGGTGGCGGCTATGTATAGAATAAGCGGCCTCCCCTTAACAGGTGCCCCCAGCATAGGCGGGGTCCTTAAGTAGTCCTTCAGCTGATCAAAGGCCTTTTGGCATTCCTGGTTCCAGTTAAAAGGTGCGTTCTTCATCATCAATCTGTGGAATGGCTGACAGCGCCCCGACAAATTGGAAATAAATCTTCGGATGTAGGCCAGCCGGCCCTGCAGGGATCTTAGCTCTCCCAGATCCTTCGGAGGAGGCAGCTCCTGGATGGCTTTTATTTTGAAAGGGTCGATCTCGATCCCTCTATGTCGGACAATGAAGCCGTGGAACTTCCCGCTGGAGACGCCGAAGGCACACTTCATCGGGTTCATCTTCAGCTCGTACTGCCGGAGCCTCTCGAAGATGACTCTAAGGTCCTTCAGGTGATCTTCCCTTTTCTTTGTCTTGATGACCAATTCGTCAATGTAACATTCGACTTTGTTGTATAGCAGCTGTCGAATAATTTGGTCATCGCCTGCTAGTAGGTGGTGCCGACATTTTTGAGGCCGAAGGGCATTCTTTTGTAATGGAATATTCCTTTGGGCGACCGGAAGGCCGTATGAATTCGGTCGTGCTCAGCTATCCAGATTTGGTTATAGCCGGACGATCCGTCCATGAAGGACAGGGCCTCGTGACCAGTGGTTGCGTCAATCATCACTTCAGTGATAGGCACCGGGAAGTCATCTTTTGGGCATGCTTTGTTCAGGTCGTGAAAATCCACGCAAATCCTGATCTGTCCATTCTTCTTCTTTACTGGCACAATGTTGGCCAACCAGGTAGTATACTGGTTCTCAGCTACGAAATCGACATCTATGAGCTTGTCGACTTCTTTACAAATTTGGTGTATCAGTTCCAGTCTCATGTGCCGGGGAGACTGTTTCACTGGCTCAACCTTGGGGTCGATGCCAAGAACATGTTGAGTCACGCCAGGACTCAGGCCGGGCATCTCCTTATAATTCCAGGCAAAACTATCCTGGAACTCTTGTAGCAACTTGATATACCATCCCATCTCCTGTAGAGGAAGAAGGGCACTTAGAAAGGTCGGCCTGGGGTCGCCTTCCGTGCCCAGGTTAATTTCGATAAGTTCATCTACTGTGGCCTGACCGCCATCTTCAATTTCTAGCGGTGCTGGCAATAAGTCGACGAAATCTTGATCTTCGTCGTCTTCTACTTCAAGGACGCCATAGATGTCATCTTGCTTCGCCTCGTTGGGCGGTGAGGCTCTGCTGGTATCTCCTTGTTCCAGGCTGGCGGGCTGCGGCTCCGAGGGGTCCTCCTGTGTGGAGAAGTGAAGAATTTCTCTGGGGTCTTCTTGGTAGTCATCATAGACGGCTCCAACTTGGGGTGAAGTGATGGATTGTCGCACCAGGGGCTGGTTCTCCGCCAGCGGCCGAGGTTGCCCGTTCTCTACTGCATCTTGAAAAGTCTGATGCTGGATCGACACCATATAGACGCTTCTTTCATGGCTGCCCGTGACATGGGGGCGTGGCGGAGCCACCACATAATCTCCCATTCTGAGCTCATCTTTCTCAATCAGATCTTGAGCAACGTCCTTGAAGACGTAGCAGTCTTCTATGGAGTGACCAAGTATTTGGTGGTACAGACAGAACAAAGGGTCACCACTTCTGCGAGCATCTTGCGGCGTCTTGGGCCTTGGGAGGGTAACCTTGCCATAGTAGCAAGCCCATTCAAAGATCCCTCGGGTTTTATTCCTCGGGAAGGAGTAGGGCCTCTGCATTCTCTCTTGTAATGTGGGATTCCGGTTGGCCGGCCGTTTAACTGGGGAAACAGTTGTGCCTCTGGTCTTCTTTCTCCAATGTGTAGGGATGTTCGGGGTGGCGCCTGGGGGCAGGTGCATGCCGTTATTTTGCTGGCGGAAGATGCCCCCATTCAAGTCAGATATGAGTGCGGTCACTTCGGCCAACCGAGCCTTCAGCATCTCGATTTCTCGCTGCTGTTGATAGCACAGGGCAAACAGGGCGGAGTCACACCGAGGGAGGCCCGGAGTTCGACTCACTTCCTTGCCTTTTGCATCAGTGTCTGACAAGCGCAATGACGGCCCATCGCTAGAGTCATTCAGGGCCGGTCCCTCAGAGGAGGACAGGGCCTTCCCATTGTTCTTGCAGGGAGGCGGCTTCCATAAGAATACCTCCTCGTCCTGATCTTCACCGACTGAAGGCTTAAGGTACTGCCGACCTTGCACTTCCTGTGGGCCTTGGGCGCCTCTGAGGCTGCTGCCGTTCGGAGCCGAGACCGATATAACGTCGGCTTCGTAGGAATCCTCTAATGAGAAACCTCATCCCAGGTGCCGGGTGATTTGCAACAACCTCCAGTCCAGGTTTGGTGGGTTCCACATCTTCTTGAACATGTCCTTCCGACTGGAGAGCTGGCGAAAGGGGACCCCTTGTTTCCTGGTCATTCTGGCTACACGACCAGTCATGTCGGGCAGTCCCGTGATCGGGATGAGTGGGTCATACAGTTCGTCGGGGAGTTTACAATCATCGTCCCCTCTGATCGGGTGTTCATTAGCCACATAGAAAATAGTGGACCGTCCTCCGGGGTTAGGCACCTCAAAGGTCCTCAATGGTTCAGCCACTTGGTAGTCAGCTTCTGCGAGAGGCTTGATGATCCCGAACGGGACCCTGATGTCCTCCAGCAAGTCTTTGAGGTGCGGAAACCCCGGTGCGGGGTAGATGGAAAGGGGAGTTGCTTTGAATACTCCTTCTGCCCCAGAAACAAATGCTACTTGACGGGGAGCCACATACCCTGGCGGCGGTGGAGGGAACCAATTGTCTGGCTCCGCCTTCATCTTTCCCTTGTCTAGGGTGACTTGGGGAGTTTGCTTCGGCTTTTCTAGATACAAGTTGGCGTCTGAGAGATGGCACGCGAACACCTCAAAAGGGTGGAGGTCGGCAAAGATTCTCTCCTCCTTCCCGTCGCCAAGGTACTTGATGCATTGATGCAGAGTAGACGGCACGACCCTGTTCTGGTGCAGCCAAGGCCGGCCGAGTAATGCTTTGTAGGAGGTACCAGAGTTAATAACATGAAATTGGACCTTAGTCATGAAATCACCGAGAGAGAGGTTAAACTCTGCAATCCCCATGGGGACCTCACACTTCTGGTTGAAGCCGGCGATCTTAACATTCTTGACCTCGATCAAGTGCACGTCGAAGTAATGTTTTTGGTATACTCGGTAAGGGAGTATGTTCACTGCCGTCCCAGGGTCAATCAATACCCTATTGATGGGGTGCCCATTCAGCTGCCCCTTCATGTAGAGTGGCATGTTGTGACAGCAGGTAGGCAGGAGCATATCTTCTTCCGTGAAAGCCACCGCTACCTCGGGTGACATTTCTGCAAGGCAAGCCTCCATATAAGCTGGCGTCTGGAGTGCCGCGATGATGGCCCGCCGTGTCTCTTCATCCAGAGATAGAATCTCCCAGACGGTAAACCTGGCTGGGATCTTCTTCAAGTGCTTGACTATTCTGTTGCCGGCTCGGACCTCGAGCAACTTCATCTCTTCGGCTCTGCTACGCCTGCCCCCAGTCGGGGCCTGGGGAGCCGGCTCAGGGGGCGCTTCCTCTACCGGGTCAGGTATTACTTGGGCTTGCAGGGCCTGTTGGGTTTTTGCCTTCTCTTGCATGAACTCGGTAAGGTTCAGGATGTTGCCAGTCTCTTCCCTTGATAGAGGAGGACTTGCCACGAGTGGGGTAGAGATCTACTTGCTTCTTTGACCTGTCGAGACCCTCGGGGGCATGACTGCCTTCCCCCTTGAGTCGTTAGAAACTCAATAAATGAAGGGGTATTCTGGCCGATCGGCTCTCCGGGGTAGAGACCCGAGGGAGGGGGAATCTCCATGCCTTGGATCCTAGGTTCAGGGATATGATACGGCTGTTCTCCTCTGAGCAGGATGTTATGGTTGGCCTGAGGAGGGCGTCCCCATTTCCTTCCTGACCTGGTGGCATGCTGGGAGGTGGATGCCTCGGCCTGGTTCACTTCTGATGGCTCAATGGGCGTCTCTTGCTCTTCCTCCCCCAGAGAGAGGGCAGTGTCAAACAACGCCGACAGGGTGTTGTAGGAGAGAACAACCCCGCTCTTCTTCTTGTTTCTGGGCCTTTTCTTCTTCTTTTTCTTCTTTTCTTCAGTGGCTGGCAACTGGCCTTGGGGAGGCTCACCCCACAAGAGGGGCTCTTCCTTTGCTTCGGCTTCTGCTTTTGGCGCCAGTTCGAGTGATTCAAACTCCCTCCAGGGGGCATATTCCTTCAGCTCCACAGACCAGATTTTCGGCTGCTCATAATCTTCAAGCCCATCAATAATGGTCTGGAGCCTTTCCACTGCGGGACTGGTCTCTTTGTGCACCCGCATCGGGGTATGCTTCTTCCTGTTGTTAGTGAAGCACCGCACGACTAGCCGGGGGGCTGTATCATGCCAAACAGGCGTCACTGGTGGTGGGACTGGTCGAGGTGTGACAACCCTTATATGAACCTCCAGCGTGGGCCGGGGGGCCTGCCTTCTTCTTCTATTCCTCGTCGGCGCAGCCTGCCAACCTCCTTGGTCTTGAGCTGGTGCCATGACAAAGGCTTCATATGTTGCAGCTGTACTGGCCTCTGCCCATTCCTCAGGCAACTGCTGGTAAAGAGAGATCATGTTAATAGAAGTGCCAAGGTTTGGCATCTCATGCGGCTGCGGAGGATCCACCTTGTGCTCCCCCATGTCCTGCTCTCCCTTCTTAACCAAGGATTCAATGACATCCTTGAAGATATAACACTCCTCGATAGTATGCCCCATCATCTGGTGGTACGGGCAGAAACGAGGATCATCCTTTCTTTTTATGTCGCCAGGCCTCTTTGGTTCTAGCAATGTAATTTTATTATATTTGGTGGCCCATTCAAACAAGATTCGGGACTTATCTCGAGGAAAAGAATACAACTTATTCCTCATTTTCTCCCACAGGGAAGGACCTTCCCGCCGTTCAGTAGCCCTGGCTGGAGGTGGGTTGGCCGTCTCCTTGGCCTTCTCTGTCTGTTTCTCAAAAGCTTGAAAGTCCAATGTGTGGACTTCTGGCGGCATCGACTTCTTCTCGGCTTGTCTGGCCCTTTGACTTGATGTAGTTGGAGTGGAAGAGTATCGAGCAAGGAATGCCTATATCTCCGCCACTATATTGTTTAAGCGGTCAAATGACTTTATTTCCGCACCGATCATTCTCTCAAGGATTTCTTTCTTCAGGTTCTGTTTACAAATTTGCACCACGTCCTCCTGATGCGGGGGACGCCTACATCTCATGTTGAGGTTCCTCCACCTCTTTATGTAGTCGAGTGCCGACTCATCACTTCTTTGCCTCGTGGCGTAGAGTTCTGCCACGGTGACCTCCCGTTCAACTATGTAGAACATTTCTTTAAATTTCTTCTGCATGTCAGGGCCAGTCTGCAATGGACCCGGCGGGTAGGCTCGAGTACCATTCGAAAGCAAGCCCGGTCAGTGTTGAGCCAAAGAATTTGAGGAGATAGGCTTCATCTACAGCTAAATCCCCCATAATATTCACATAGTAGGCGATGTGCTCCCTGGGAGACCCTTACCCATTAAACTTTTCAAATTTCGGTGGTTTGGTGATGCCGGCCGAGAGCCTCTTTGCAGCATAGTGTGCCGGATAAGGTACCCGATACACATCAAAGGGCGTGCAATCACTATCGCCCCTCTCTGCCAGCTTCATGTCTATCATCTGTTTCAACATAAGTCTGTTCACCATCGCCGGGTCCACCGGGTTCGGGTAGAAATGAGCCGGTTGCGCCAGTGGCGTTGTTAACACTATCGCCTGAGGCGCAATGGTGGATCCCTGGAACGGCAGGTTCGGCGGCGGGGCCAGAGTTATGTGCTGTGGCTGGTGCAGGGGTATGCCCCCGGTGTAGCCGGGGATCGGCGGATACACCGTCGCCTGTGGAGAAGCTTTCGAGGCCTGACCGTTACCCCCGGGGGTCTCTGGTAGTGCTTCGGTCTGCCCGGATGTTGAGGGTTGAGTAGCTCTGTCGATCAACTGCTTTCTTAGCAACTCGATCTCTCTTTGATATTGCTGCATCATGAGTAATACAACGGGGTCACTAATTGAGAGGCTAGGGGTGCCCCCTCTCTCTTCGGCTGGCGCCTCTTCGGACGAAGTGGATGGTCCTCCCGTGGTGCCTTCAGTAATGACATTGGCGGCCAGGGCCGTCGACGACTATCCATAGTCAGTTCCTCCAGTGTGAGCTTGTGTCTTTTCGGTTGCTGCCTTCCCTCTTCTGGTGAGAGGTCCCGGCCTTGCCACAAGTCTGGCCATTTCCTCGGGCTCGGTCGGTAAGGCCCCGTACCGGCCGAACACTCCTACCATATTGCAAGTGTAGACCCTTAGGTCTCTGCCTTTTCTTGTTGCTCTTCTTGACGGTCTACCTGGGAAGACCAATCTGTCAAAGACCGACCTCCGCGGCCTCACCTCTTCCTTCGGCGGGGACCGATAGCGCTCCTCAGAGCAGTTCCTCGACTCGGCACTAGGCACGGGTCGGGTTTCTTCTTCTTCAAATGCCGAGGCCACCGCCCCCAGCAATCTCTAACGGCCCAGGGGAGTGCTCCCCGGGCCCTGCAGATAGTTTCTCATGGCCTGCTCCACTCCTTCCCAGTCTTGATCCGGAGGAGAAGCCGGTGGTGTGGCCCTGTTGACAATAACAGGCATGTAGGTTGCAGGCTCCACACGGACAGCCTGGTAGT
The DNA here is from genome assembly GCA_022559845.1 of Amorphophallus konjac. Taxonomy (NCBI): domain Eukaryota; kingdom Viridiplantae; phylum Streptophyta; class Magnoliopsida; order Alismatales; family Araceae; genus Amorphophallus; species Amorphophallus konjac. Next base: position 240,573,505 of record CM040127.1, read on the forward strand.
GACGTCGGTGGTGTCGACGGTGGGTGTTCTTTGGTGGGGTCAGTGTGGCCGATGCCGGCTGATAGACGGGGGCCGATGTCCTGACCCGGTCTACTTGTTGAGCCCTTGCCCGGCGAGAGGTGCTAGGTCCCATCAGGGCTGGTGAAATAGCCCGGGCTGCTTGGGAATCCACGCCTGCTTGCCCTTCGTCGGCCTAGGGGCCGGTCGGTGCTGTGGGACTGTGGCCGGAGCTGCGGGCGTCATCCTGCCCTTCATCTTCCCTAGTGGCTGAAAGGAGTTACGCACTGGAACGGCGGGTATGATGCGATCCGGGATCACTTCGGAGCGCCGCCTGGAAAGATGCACCCGGAACGTTCCAAAGACAGTAGACTTGCCGGTGCTGGAGACCCGGCCTCGGGGTGATGTGGTTGCATGGCTCCTCCGGAGCCTTCTCTGATGGGAAGCCGAGCCTGGGCAAGATGGGCCGGTAGTTTTGTGCACATGGTGCACGTTGCAGCCCAATGTCTTCACAGGGGCAGCCTTGGGAGGTTCGGCCATTGGTCGGCCGGTAGCAGCTTTGGTGGCCCCCTGGATGGAGGCGTTGTTCTTGATCCCGTCAGACGCTTCCACGTCCAACAGGTGCGCGAAGGCCACTCCCAAAAAGTTGGGGAAGCCAACTGAGGGAGGGAAGCTCCCGAAGGTGAGAGGGACGGCCATGTAGCCATTCCTCATGTGACTCTCGACGGGTTGGTGGCCGAAAGTGGATGCCATCGGGATGTCCGTGACGCAACCTGCATTTGCAAATTAGGGAATCAGTATTACAAGAAGGGCGCCGTGGAGCCCTTGGTTCCGGCAAAAAGATGAAGGGTGATCCAGTCCCACCGGGCGTGCCAGACTTGTGGACGCACTTTTTATTTAAAATCGTTGTTTATTTGTTTATTGGGTTTATTAAGTGCGTGGGCGTGCCAGTCATGAAGTGACGATTTGTTCGGGCTCCGGAGAGCCCATGGTGCGCTCGATCTGACTTGGTCAGACGATTGTGTGGTTCGGGTCGGGACTGAGACCCGTTGTGCCATAAAGGTCACAACGTCATTTACATCCCCTCGGAGAGGGGAATACCCTTGATTAATTGCCAGAAATAAGGGCTCCACGGTCGAAAGAAATACTGATTAACGTAGGAAGGAAACACCCGTCGGGCTATGCGGTAAGCCCGAGGTGGGGGCATGAATGCTCGGGTCACGTCGGTCACTGGTGGACCATTTCATGTATGGACACAAGTTCACACGGAATACGAGACGATAACCCGGGAGACGAATCCGTACAAATGTTTGCCGAGGGACGGCAATTTCAATACAGGGAGGCAAATCAGATCCCGACGAGGGAAGGGACCCTGACGAATTATCGGCCCGAGGTAAGGCCGGGCGGTCACCATGACAAGAGAGAGAACTCCCGAGAGTGACTTCCGACTTACAGGAGCATCATTAATATCCCCGGATTCGGAATCGAGGAAGGAGAGACTGCTGCCATATCGTTGTATTCATGATGATCGTCGACGCTTGTTATTATCATTTATTTGTTGACACTACCCTTTCTTTGTTATTATCTTCCCTTGTTGTCATCTTGGTTGGAACCACCCCTTTTATCCCATTATTATTATTACTGTTCATTGTTCCTTTATCATATAGCCCCCCCTCCCTTTTTATTGCATACATGTGTGTATTCGTAGGGGAGATGATGGAGACTAGGGTGTACCGCTGAGAGATGAATGGTGTGTGCGGTTCAAAGTGTAAAGAAGGGTGTACCGCTGGGGAGCGTACCGCTGGAAGAATGAAGATAGGCGTACCGCTGAAGGGTAAAAGGGTGGAGCGTACCGCTGGGGGACTGAGAGCGTGCCGCTGGATGACTGTGGAGCGTACCGCCGGGGGGCTGGGAGCGTACCGCTGGAAGGGCTGGAGGAGACGTTGCGGTGTATAGAATTGGAAATGCTTTGAAGCACATGATGCACTGTACAGACTTGAGACGAAGGCATGCTGCGATGTGTAGACTTGAAGAGCGTTCGGCAGCCAATGTATAGACTTACACACTTGTGCTGACTAGCCAGTGTATGGACTTGATGAGCATGCAGCACACAATGTGCAGACTTCGTGCAATGCATGAAGAAGCAATGTATAGACTTAGACAGACTTCGCTAGCGTGGAATGTGCAGACTTCATGCAATGCAACGTACAGACTTTAGAAGGAATGTGCAGACTTGGTGCATGAAGCAAGCCAATGAGGAATGTATAGACTTTCACAATGTATGGACTTGCCAAAGGAGTGATGCATGAGCAGACAATCAACGTATAGACTTAGCCAAGACAACTAGACGATGTACAGACTTGAGCAAAGCGAGGTCTGTACAGACTTGAGAGTTCACAACGTATAGACTTATGAGTGCAACGTAGGTAGAGCTGGTAATGTATAGACTTATATGTGTGTGCGACCAGACAGTGTGCAGACTTCATGCACAGGCTGTACAGACTTCAACTCAGCTACAATGCGTAGACTTATCATATGCATGAGACGCTAAGTGAGACGGACGATGTATAGACTTAGCTGATGCAGACTTAGCCCAATATAAAGACTTAACATAAGATGTTGAATGAGACAGTAGGATGTACAAACTTCAATTCAAATGATGCAATGCATGAACAAGAAGACGATGTACAGACTTTGAACGTGAATGATGCAGCGATGTATAGACTTGATGGAACGCTGGGAGGATGCGTACCGCTCAGATAGTAATGGGGGGGGGGGCGTACCGCTGGGAAAGGAATTGGGGGAGTGCGCCACTAGAGGGCCAAAGGGGAGCGTTCCGCTAGAGGATAGAAGATGTGTGCTACTGAAGGTAATTGGGGGAGTGCACCGCTAGAGGGCCAAAGGGGAGCGTACCGCTGGAGGATAGAAGATGTGTGCTGCTGAAGATAAAGGAGAGTGTTCCTTGTTCAGTTCAGAATGGAGCATCTTAGGTGGTTAAGCTTTCAGTTTTCTATCATGAGATTGAGTCTCAAGTCGTATTTAGCAATGCAGTGCTTGAAGTCTTGTTCAGTCCAGCTCCTTGAATCTTGCATAGTCCTTTTAATTGATTTGAGTGTTTTTTTACTATTGCTCATTCCATCTGTTTGCTGCTTCTTTTCATCTTTTTAGATTGATTGTTATTCCTGGCAAAAATTCGGCAGCACCTCCCCTTGACCCGGGGGGTAAAGGAATAACAAGGAACATGCCCACGGGGGTGGCATGAACCAACAGCTGAGGGGGGTGCCGGAGCAGCAGCCTTTAGGGAAACTTCAGGAAACTCAGAGAAAACATCGAGCGAGGAACCAATAGACTGATGCAAACTATGAGTACACCGGGAAGTGACAATCAATGCGCTGGGCACAGCCAGGAGTGTGCCGCTGGCAGTAGGAGGGAGCGGCGTAAGGCTGGCAAGAAAAGAGAGGGTGTGCCGCTGGGCGGTCAAGGGAGATGTACCGCCAAACGGCCGAATGGGAGAAGCATGCCACGGGGAGCCTGAGTGGTGGGACGGCTGGGAGACTGAGTGTGTGTAGGTATACCTGTCACGCCCCGAGCGCGGAAGATACCCGGAGACGCGTGACGAGTTTATATCAATCATGTCAATCAGAGTGGTTGTGTATTCGACACCAAGACAGAGATGCACAAAATAGCAAGATAACCCAATCCTTTATTTCATAATGGATAGACTATTACAAATCCAATACTCTGTTTAATAAAAAGGAAAAGAATACATATTTGACTCAAGAAAACTATAGAAAAGACTAGATGACACTTGAGCAGCTCTATCACTTTCACTCTTGTCCAATCCCATCCGATTGACTTCCATCGTCGTCGGACTTACCTGAAAAGTACAAAGGGACAAACGGAATGAGCGAACGCTCAGTAGGAAATTATATCTCAAGTACTAGCAAGGGGTTTAAGTAATTACATCTTTCATGAATGTAATAAAGCTATGCATGCTCGCATAAAACGACAAGATAGAGAGAATGTAATATCAAGGAAGTAAGATGAACTAATCATGAACTTTCAACAAGATAACAGGGGTATTCAAGATATTCAAGCAAGTACGTTTAACAAGTCATGTCAAGAACTTTGGCTATCATGTATCAAGCAAGTAAATTACCCTTTTTCGGGCCACGCAATTCATGTCAAGTCAAGTACGATTCAAGTACAAGATGTGTGTGGAATGTCCAATCAAGCAAGTCAAGTACTCGGTATAATGCCAGATACCTTATCATTTTAACTCCCATGGGCACAAGTAGTTTCGGGTGCTCCCCCCATGACCAGATCGGGCCCTATATGCGCAGGCATTTATCATGTGTTTTGACACCCACTCTTGTTTATAGCCAACATAGAATTTCAATAATCAAGCTTGTAGACATGTATGACAACTTTGATAGAATAGAGTCCAAAATATGACAAAGGACATAGATTGGCGATAATAACGGTAATAATCACGATATCGATAAAACTAGGTAGAATATGGTTCCTCTAACTTGGGTACCATGACAAGTCAATATGGACATTCTTTATATAGAATTGAGGTCCACATGAACAGTAAATCAAAGGTAAGATACCCTCATTCTTATCATAGAATTGAGGTTCACAAGAATGGCATGATTTGGCATGATATCATCATCCCATTAAGAAATTTTTTATGATATACTCTTTGTATAATCATAAGGGCCGGTATCCCATGTTTCTTTAGATTGACATGGCATTAATTGTGTAATAGGTTTTTAGGGTACAACCAGCTCAGTCGGCCTTGAGGGAATCCAAGGCTACGAGGAGTCTTACGGAGGTCTCTATGACTAACTCGCTAGTCCAAAGGAACTGAATGTCCAATGGAGAGCTTGTATGTCAATGAGAGTTGAGGGTGATCGATGAAACAACATGAAACGTGGGACTATACTCACGGAGTGGAGAATAGTGCCGATATATATATTATATAACATATGAAACCATCGATTAACAGAAACAGTGGAAAATCAGTTTTACAGTAAAATAACGACTTAGGTCAAGTCGTTTCTCAGGTAATTAACGCCTAACAGAGGGGCGTTTATATATGTATCAATTTTGCAGAAATTTCAATAATTCAATAATTTATCTAAAACGCGCCCTGGGAAGGGGCGTTTCTTCATGATTTGACGACTATACCAGAAGGCGTCTTACTATTTATAATATTGGACAGGATAAAATAAATTTCAGGAATTATCAAAAACGCGCCCTGGACAGGGGCGTTACTATTTAATTCTATTTTTCAGAATAGATAAATTTCAGGATTTTAACTGATAAACGCCCTAGGAGGGGGCGTTACCCTTCAGATTCACGCCCTGATCTGGGACGTTAACATATGGCAAACGACCTAGTCTAGGTCATGAATTCAAGGAATTTACAATATTTCGGGAATAAAATTTCAAGAGACATGATACACGGTCATGACAGGAAAATTAGCAGAAATTTATAGGTAGAGTCATGCAAGATATTAGAATCGATATCTCATATTTAATGAATTTTTTAAACAGGATCAATTATTAATTACATGTGATTTCCATGAAAGTAACGCCTGCGTGCAGGGCGTCAAATATGAAATTGACGACCTGGACAGGGTCGTTTCTTGTAAATTAGCGCCCTTTACAGGGGCGTTTCTTTCAATAATATTCCAGAAACGAAAATAAAACTGTATGCATGCCATGCTTATACATATATCTTGCGTTATTTTCATTTGGGCTACAATAACTTGAGAAAACCTACCTTATGATAATTCTGAAGATTGAACCGTGAAGGTTTCGGGAAGAGGATCGATGCTCTGTTTAAGATAGCAGCTACTGGCTGATGGCTTTGATGAAGAACCCTTGTTCTTCGGTTCTGTACTCCTACGGGAACAGAAGAAGAAACATTTATTAATTTCTTCACCTATCGGAACAGAGGAGATTAGAAGAACGTTACCTTGTTCTTCACTTAGGCTACTGCGTCCTCAACCTGTAAGAGGAAAAGAGGATGAAGAACTATTAGTTCTTCATATAACTATATGAACTGCTATTACGTTCATAAGGAAAGGAAGAAGAAGAAGAAGATATGTTCTTCACGTACCTGTGCGGTTCGATCGTCCAAATAGGTTTAGGGTTTGTTCGATCAAGACTATTTATAGGATTTTGGACGTCCTGTTAAGGTTAGTGTTCTAGTGGAAGTAATGCTTCCAATATAGAGTCCTTGCCCTATTAAATACTTACTGGATTAACATAATCCTTCCCTGGATAAGCTCTCGTGTTGAACGGAATTCGGATGGAATTAACGACTTAGGTCAGGGCGTCGATTCCTGAATTGACGACCTTGTTCAGGTCGTTTATTAAGAAGCGCCTTGTGTAAGGGCGTTCCTTGTTTTAAAACACGCCCAAGATAGGGGCGTTTCTTGGCCTTACCATTTTTGGCGTTTAGAATTTGACGCCGTGTCGTCAGGGCGTCCCTTCTTGAATCACGCCTTTGCTAGAGGCGTTTATAATTTAAATAGCGCCTTTATCAGAGGTGTTATTTTATATTGTTTTATTTATCTATTTATTTGATTTATTTTAAAATCTTTATTGTTATTAATATTTTATCAGGGTTGCTACACCCTCCCCCACTTTAAAAGAATTTGGTCCCCAAATTCAATTGCATATCATGTATACACGCGGAGAGTGTAGAGTATATACCTCTTAGAATAACTCGGGAAATCGTTTCTTCATAGATTCCTCGGTCTCCCATGTCGCTTCGTGTTCAGGATTCTTATTCCATTGCACCTTGAGCATGGGAATGACCTTATTTCTTAGAGCTCGTATTTCTCGATCTAAGATATTCATAGGCTTCTGTTCATAGGTGAGATCTTTCTGGATCACCAGATCTCCATGTTCAATAATATGAGATGGATCGTGCACATACTTCTTCAACATAGATATTTGAAACACATTATGCACGTCGGACAATTGAGGAGGCAGCGCGATGCGATAAGCAACCTCGCCAACTCTTTCAAGTACCTCAAATGGTCCGATGAATCTTGGCGTAAGCTTGCCCTTAACACCAAATCTTTGTATGCCATGTCCAGGCGATATTTTAAGAAATACATGATCTCCAACCTAGAATTCAAGATCTCTTCTTCTTGTGTCAGCATAAGCCTTTTGCCTGGTCTGAACAACTTGCAATCTTTCTCTGATTACTTGTATCCTCTCAGTTGTATCCCTTACCATGTCTGGACCTAATAGTTGTTTCTCTCCAACTTCGTTCCAGCATAAGGGTGATCGGCAACTTCTTCCATATAAAGCTTCGAAAGGTGCCATTTGGATACTAGCTTGGTAGCTATTATTATATACAAATTCCACAAGTGGCAAATATTCATGCCAGCTTCCACCAAAGTCAATGATGCAAGCTCTTAGCATATCCTCAACAACTTGGTTAGTTCTCTCGGTCTGACCATCCGTTTGAGGATAAAAAGTAGTACTAAAGTTGAGCCTTGTTCCCAACGAATGTTGTAGTCCCTTCCAAAAATGAGAAGTAAAACGGGGATCTCTGTCAGACACGATTGAGACAGGAATTCCATGTATCCTGACTATCTCTTTGATATATAATGCAGCTAAGACATCAATTGACCATCAACTCTTGATTGGCAAGAAATACGCCGATTTAGTCAATCGATCAATAATAACCCATATTCCATCATGTCCTCCTTTTGATTTGGGTAAACCCATGATGAAATCCATACCAATGTCCTCCCACTTCCACTTAGGAATATCTAGAGGGTGTAGTTTTCCAGCAGGCTTTTGGTGTTCTGCCTTGACCTGTTGGCACGTGAGATAGCGAGATACATAGTCTGCTATTTCTCTTTTCATATTAGGCCACCAAAAGTTCCTCTTTACATCTTGGTATATTTTGGTTGATCCGGATGAATAGTGTACCTTGATCTGTGAGCTTCATCTAAGATCTTCTTCTTTAATTCTGAACAATCGGGTATACAAGTTCTACCTTTGAATAATAATCTTCCATCAGAAGTTAGTTGAAAATCAGATTGTCCTTCTAATCTGCCTTTGATTTCCACTATCATAGGATCATCATCCTGAAGCGCTTGTATCTCAGATTATAAATCTGACTGTATGCTTACATGAGATAATGTGACAAATTTGGCTTCCTTGTCCAAGCTTATATTGAACTCGGAGAATTGTTCTAGCAACCTCCATTCCTGTATCATACAATTGGCTATCATTGCTCTCGGCTTTCGACTAAGGGCATCAGCAACATAATTACCCTTTCCGGGATGGTATTGTATATTGAAGTCGAAGTCCTTGAGATATTCTAGCCAGCGTCTTTATCTCATGTTTAACTCCTTTTGTGAAAATAGATATTTGAGACTTTTGTGATCGGAGTATACAGTAAACTGCACTCCATATAAGTAGTGTCTCCATATCTTTAGGGAAAATACCACCGCGGCCAGTTCTAAGTCATAGACGGGGTAATTCTCCTCATGCTTCTTTAGTTGACGTGAAGAGTATGCTATGACCTTTCCTTGTTGCATTAGGACACATCCGAGGCCAATGCCAGAAGCATCTGTGTAGACCTCAAATTTCTCTCCTTCTATTGGTAGAGCTAACACCGGAGCTGTAGTGAGATGATCCTTGAGAGTTTGGAAACTTCTTTCACATTCCTCACTCCATTCATATCGGATCTCCTTACGAGTTAATCTTGTAAGTGGTACGGAGATCTTAGAGAAATCTTTGATGAATCGCCGATAATAGCCTGCAAGACCTAAGAAACTTCTGATCTCGCTTGCATTAGTGGGTCTTTCCCAATTTCTCACAGCTTCAACTTTTGACGGATCTACAGATAATCCGTCCTTTGATATGACATGACCGAGAAAAGCCACTTCTTCAAGCCAGAACTCGCATTTGCTGAGCTTAGCATATAGTTGATTTGTCCTCAAGATTTGCAATGCAATCCTCAAATGCTCTTCATGTCCTTCCTTAGTCTTGGAATATATCAATATATCATCAATGAAGACTACTATGAATTGATCCAAGTAAGGCCTGAATATTCTATTCATTAACTGCATAAAGGCAGCAGGGGCATTTGTTAGTCCAAAAGGCATAACAAAAAATTCATAATGGCCATACCTGCTTCTGAATGCGGTCTTATGAATGTCATCATCCTTGATTCTTAACTGATGATATCCCGACCTGAGATCAATCTTGGAAAAATATTTGGATCCTGAAATCTGATCAAATAACTCGTCGATTCTCGGCAGTGGGTACTTGTTCTTGATAGTGAGATGATTCAACTGTCGATAGTCGATGCACAATCTCATGGATCCGTCCTTCTTCTTCACAAATAAGACTGGTGCTCCCCACGGGGAAGTACTTGGTCTAATAAACCCCTTTCGAATTAGTTCCATCAACTGCTCCTTCAACTCTTTGAGTTCCACAGGGGACATTCTATAGGGTGCCTTTGAAACAGGACCAGCACCAGGGACTAAGTCAATGGTGAAGGCCACTTCTCTTTGAGGGGGTAATCCCGGCAAATCTTCCGGAAATACGTCAGGAAATTCTTGCACTACCTGAATGTCTTCTATCTTAGTGTCCTTCGTTTTCTTAACTGTGACAAATGCAAGGAAAGATACACATCCTTTCCTGACGAGCTTGCTTGCTCGAAGAGCCGAAATGAGAGGGGATTTGCTCCGACTCTTGGGGCGAGTAAAGACTAATTCTGGAAGACCTTTGAAAGCAATTTGGCTATTGCGGCAATCAACCGTTGCCTGGTATTTGGATAACCAGTCTGCTCCTAGTATAACATCATACTCCTTTAGATCGAGGCATATGAGGTCCATAGGTAAATTCCTACCTTGAACCATCACCTCACAGTTTTGGTAGTGATGAGTAATATCATTTTCGCTTCCAAGAGGAGTAGTTAGAACTATTTTTATCCATTCTGGTTCTAACGGTAACGGGTCGGCAAACTTCTTAGAAATAAAGGAATGTGATGCACCCGTATCAAATAAGACATAAGCACTTTTGGAACAAATTTTCAATGTACCTTCCACTAATCCGCCTTCTTCTTCAGGTTCGGTCTCCTGGATTGCATGAAGACGAGCATTCTTCGTCACCGGGCGTTTACCATCACCGGCTTGGTCATTCATTAATGGACACTCGGGAATCCGATGCTCACGGCTTCCACAACGGAGACAAGCTCCTAATTTCCTCCAGCATTCTTCGGTCTTGTGACCAGCCTTGTCACAATGCTTGCATATTGTATTAGAAGGTGTAGTGGTGATAGAGAAGGGCTTGGATTTCTTGAACTTGGAATCTTGAGAGGATGAACCTCCATTATTGGGCCTCTTCTTAAAGTTGGGTTTGAAAGAACCCGAACCTGTGACTTGCTCCTTCTTGTCTTTTCCACGGATCCTATCAGATAGTTCCGTGGCATCTTCAAGTAATTGAGCTCGGCGCACTATTTCAGAATAAACTTGGATGTCCATAGGCGCCAGTTGAGTAATATAGTGGGGCCTAAGCCCATTAAGAAATCTACGAGCTTTCATCTTCTCCGTGCTAATAAGATGCTTAGCATATCTAGACAACCTGGAGAACTGAGCTTCATAATCTGCTAATGATAAGGATCGTTGTTTTAATGCAGCGAATTCTGCAGCCTTCTTTTCTTGGACTCGGTCCAAGAAATATTTAGCATTGAAGTATTCCACAAATTCTTCCCATGTCACTTGAGTAGGATCGATGGTTGCTTCAATAGACTCCCACCAGCATCTAGCATCTTTCTCTAACTGGAATGTAGCTAATAGAACTTTGTCCTGGTCCGTGCATTGCATGACACGGAATATGCGTTCGGTTTCCCGAACCCAATGCTCGGCATCGTCCGGATCAGTCGATCCCGTGAACTTCGGGGGATTCATGTTCTTAAAGGCTTGGTGTAAGCTTCCAGCTCGTGGAGTATCACCTTGTGCTACCTGTTGTAGCACTTGAGTCATCCCTTGAAGGGTACGCTGCATGTTGCGCCATTGAGCACGTTCGGCAGCCATTATCCTACAATTACGATAGCTACGTTAGTATTATATCACTGTGATCTTATTAAAAGACTCATTGACTCTTAACCCATGGTTCTACCCAATCTCACTTGGTTAAACGTTCAACTTATCCTTGGACTTGGGTTTTTCCTAGGAATTGAATACCTTAGGCTCTGATACCACAAAACTGTCACGCCCCGAGCGCGGAAGATACCCGGAGACGCGTGACGAGTTTATATCAATCATGTCAATCAGAGTGGTTGTGTATTCGACACCAAGACAGAGATGCGCAAAATAGCAAGATAACCCAATCCTTTATTTCATAATGGATAGACTATTACAAATCCAATACTCTGTTTAATAAAAAGGAAAAGAATACATATTTGACTCAAGAAAACTATAGAAAAGACTAGATGACACTTGAGCAGCTCTATCACTTTCACTCTTGTCCAATCCCATCCGATTGACTTCCATCGTCGTCGGACTTACCTGAAAAGTACAAAGGGACAAACGGAATGAGCGAACGCTCAGTAGGAAATTATATCTCAAGTACTAGCAAGGGGTTTAAGTAATTACATCTTTCATGAATGCAATAAAGCTATGCATGCTCGCATAAAACGACAAGATAGAGAGAATGTAATATCAAGGAAGTAAGATGAACTAATCATGAACTTTCAACAAGATAACAGGGGTATTCAAGATATTCAAGCAAGTACGTTTAACAAGTCATGTCAAGAACTTTGGCTATCATGTATCAAGCAAGTAAATTACCCTTTTTCGGGCCACGCAATTCATGTCAAGTCAAGTACGATTCAAGTATAAGATGTGTGTGGAATGTCCAATCAAGCAAGTCAAGTACTCGGTATAATGCCAGATACCTTATCATTTTAACTCCCATGGGCACAAGTACTTTCGGGTGCTCCCCCCATGACCAGATCGGGCCCTATATGCGCAGGCATTTATCATGTGTTTTGACACCCACTCTTGTTTATAGCCAACATAGAATTTCAATAATCAAGCTTGTAGACATGTATGACAACTTTGATAGAATAGAGTCCAAAATATGACAAAGGACATAGATTGGCGATAATAACGGTAATAATCACGATATCGATAAAACTAGGTAGAATATGGTTCCTCTAGCTTGGGTACCATGACAAGTCAATATGGACATTCTTTATATAGAATTGAGGTCCACATGAATAGTAAATCAAAGGTAAGATACCCTCATTCTTATCATAGAATTGAGGTTCACAAGAATGGCATGATTTGGCATGATATCATCATCCCATTAAGAAATTTCTTATGATATACTCTTTGTATAATCATAAGGGCCGGTATCCCATGTTTCTTTAGATTGACATGGCATTAATTGTGTAATAGGTTTTTAGGGTACAACCAGCTCAGTCGGCCTTGAGGGAATCCAAGGCTACGAGGAGTCTTACGGAGGTCTCTATGACTAACTCGCTAGTCCAAAGGAACGGAATGTCCAATGGAGAGCTTGTATGTCAATGAGAGTTGAGGGTGATCAATGAAACAACATGAAACGTGGGACTATACTCACGGAGTGGAGAATAGTGCCGATATATATATTATATAACATATGAAACCATCGGTTAACAGAAACAGTGGAAAATCAGTTTTACAGTAAAATAACGACTTAGGTCAAGTCGTTTCTCAGGTAATTAACGCCTAACAGAGGGGCGTTTATATATGTATCAATTTTGCAGAAATTTCAATAATTCAATAATTTATCTAAAACGCGCCCTGGGAAGGGGCGTTTCTTCATGATTTGACGACTATACCAGAAGGCGTCTTACTATTTATAATATTGGACAGGATAAAATAAATTTCAGGAATTATCAAAAATGCGCCCTGGACAGGGGCGTTACTATTTAATTCTATTTTTCAGAATAGATAAATTTCAGGATTTTAACTGATAAACGCCCTAGGAGGGGGCGTTACCCTTCAGATTCACGCCCTGATTTGGGGCGTTAACATATGGCAAACGACCTAGTCTAGGTCGTGAATTCAAGGAATTTACAATATTTCGAGCATAAAATTTCAAGAGACATGATACACGGTCATGACAGGAAAATTAGCAGAAATTTATAGGTAGAGTCATGCAAGATATTAGAATCGATATCTCATATTTAATGAATTTTTTAAACAGGATCAATTATTAATTACATGCGATTTCCATGAAAGTAACGCCTGCGTGCAGGGCGTCAAATATGAAATTGACGACCTGGACAGGGTCGTTTCTTGTAAATTAGCGCCCTTTACAGGGGCGTTTCTTTCAATAATATTCCAGAAACGAAAATAAAACTGTATGCATGCCATGCTTATACATATATCTTGCGTTATTTTCATTTGGGCTACAATAACTTGAGAAAACCTACCTTATGATAATTCTGAAGATTGAACCGTGAAGGTTTCGGGAAGAGGATCGATGCTCTGTTTAAGATAGCAGCTACTGGCTGATGGCTTTGATGAAGAACCCTTGTTCTTCGGTTCTGTACTCCTACGGGAACAGAAGAAGAAACATTTATTAATTTCTTCACCTATCGGAACAGAGGAGATTAGAAGAACGTTACCTTGTTCTTCACTTAGGCTACTGCGTCCTCAACCTGTAAGAGGAAAAGAGGATGAAGAACTATTAGTTCTTCATATAACTATATGAACTGCTATTACGTTCATAAGGAAAAGAAGAAGAAGAAGAAGATATGTTCTTCACGTACCTGTGCGGTTCGATCGTCCAAATAGGTTTAGGGTTTGTTCGATCAAGACTATTTATAGGATTTTGGACGTCCTGTTAAGGTTAGTGTTCTAGTGGAAGTAATGCTTCCAATATAGAGTCCTTGCCCTATTAAATACTTACTGGATTAACATAATCCTTCCTTGGATAAGCTCTCGTGTTGAACGGAATTCGGATGGAATTAACGACTTAGGTCAGGGCGTCGATTCCTGAATTGACGACCTTGTTCAGGTCGTTTATTAAGAAGCGCCTTGTGTAAGGGCGTTCCTTGTTTTAAAACACGCCCAAGATAGGGGCGTTTCTTGGCCTTACCATTTTTGGCGTTTAGAATTTGACGCCGTGTCGTCAGGGCGTCCCTTCTTGAATCACGCCTTTGCTAGAGGCGTTTATAATTTAAATAGCGCCTTTATCAGAGGTGTTATTTTATATTGTTTTATTTATCTATTTATTTGATTTATTTTAAAATCTTTATTGTTATTAATATTTTATCAGGGTTGCTACACCCTCCCCCACTTTAAAAGAATTTGGTCCCCAAATTCAATTGCATATCATGTATACACGCGGAGAGTGTAGAGTATATACCTCTTAGAATAACTCGGGAAATCGTTTCTTCATAGATTCCTCGGTCTCCCATGTCGCTTCGTGTTCAGGATTCTTATTCCATTGCACCTTGAGCATGGGAATGACCTTATTTCTTAGAGCTCGTATTTCTCGATCTAAGATATTCATAGGCTTCTGTTCATAGGTGAGATCTTTCTGGATCACCAGATCTCCATGTTCAATAATATGAGATGGATCGTGCACATACTTCTTCAACATAGATATGTGAAACACATTATGCACGTCGGACAATTGAGGAGGCAGCGCGATGCGATAAGCAACCTCGCCAACTCTTTCAAGTACCTCAAATGGTCCGATGAATCTTGGCGTAAGCTTGCCCTTAACACCAAATCTTCGTATGCCATGTCCAGGCGATATTTTAAGAAATACATGATCTCCAACCTAGAATTCAAGATCTCTTCTTCTTGTGTCAGCATAAGCCTTTTGCCTGGTCTGAACAACTTGCAATCTTTCTCTGATTACTTGTATCCTCTCAGTTGTATCCCTTACCATGTCTGGACCTAATAGTTGTTTCTCTCCAACTTCGTTCCAGCATAAGAGTGATCGGCAACTTCTTCCATATAAAGCTTCGAAAGGTGCCATTTGGATACTAGCTTGGTAGCTATTATTATATACAAATTCCACAAGTGGCAAATATTCATGCCAGCTTCCACCAAAGTCAATGATGCAAGCTCTTAGCATATCCTCAACAACTTGGTTAGTTCTCTCGGTCTGACCATCCGTTTGAGGATGAAAAGCAGTACTAAAGTTGAGCCTTGTTCCCAACGAATGTTGTAGTCCCTTCCAAAAATGAGAAGTAAAATGGGGATCTCTGTCAGACACGATTGAGACAAGAATTCCATGTATCCTGACTATCTCTTTGATATATAATGCAGCTAAGACATCAATTGACCATCAACTCTTGATTGGCAAGAAATGCGCCGATTTAGTCAATCGATCAATAATAACCCATATTCCATCATGTCCTCCTTTTGATTTGGGTAAACCCATGATGAAATCCATACCAATGTCCTCCCACTTCCACTTAGGAATATCTAGAGGGTGTAGTTTTCCAGCAGGCTTTTGGTGTTCTGCCTTGACCTGTTGGCACGTGAGATAGCGAGATACATAGTCTGCTATTTCTCTTTTCATATTAGGCCACCAAAAGTTCCTCTTTACATCTTGGTACATTTTGGTTGATCCCGGATGAATAGTGTACCTTGATCTGTGAGCTTCATCTAAGATCTTCTTCTTTAATTCCGAACAATCGGGTATACAAGTTCTACCTTTGAATAATAATCTTCCATCAGAAGTTAGTTGAAAATCAGATTATCCTTCTAATCTGCCTTTGATTTCCACTATCATAGGATCATCATCCTGAAGCGCTTGTATCTCAGATAATAAATCTGACTGTATGCTTACATGAGATAATGTGACAAATTTGGCTTCCTTGTCCAAGCTTATATTGAACTCGGAGAATTGTTCTAGCAACCTCCATTCCTGTATCATACAATTGGCTATCATTGCTCTCGGCTTTCGACTAAGGGCATCAGCAGCATAATTACCCTTTCCGGGATGGTATTGTATATTGAAGTCGAAGTCCTTGAGATATTCTAGCCAGCGTCTTTGTCTCATGTTTAACTCCTTTTGTGAAAATAGATATTTGAGACTTTTGTGATCGGAGTATACAGTAAACTGCACTCCATATAAGTAGTGTCTCCATATCTTTAGGGCAAATACCACCGCGGCCAGTTCTAAGTCATAGACGGGGTAATTCTCCTCATGCTTCTTCAGTTGACGTGAAGAGTATGCTATGACCTTTCCTTGTTGCATTAGGACACATCCGAGGCCAATGCCAGAAGCATCTGTGTAGACCTCGAATTTCTCTCCTTCTATTGGTAGAGCTAACACCGGAGCTGTAGTGAGATGATCCTTGAGAGTTTCGAAACTTCTTTCACATTCCTCACTCCATTCATATCGGATCTCCTTACGAGTTAATCTTGTAAGTGGTACGGCGATCTTAGAGAAATCTTTGATGAATCGCCGATAATAGCCTGCAAGACCTAAGAAACTTCTGATCTCGCTTGCATTAGTGGGTCTTTCCCAATTTCTCACAGCTTCAACTTTTGACGGATCTACAGATAATCCGTCCTTTGATATGATATGACCGAGAAAAGCCACTTCTTCAAGCCAGAACTCGCATTTGCTGAGCTTAGCATATAGTTGATTTGTCCTCAAGATTTGCAATGCAATCCTCAAATGCTCTTCATGTCCTTCCTTAGTCTTGGAATATATCAATATATCATCAATGAAGACTACTATGAATTGATCCAAGTAAGGCCTGAATATACTATTCATTAACTGCATAAAGGCAGCAGGGGCATTTATTAGTCCAAAAGGCATAACAAAAAATTCATAATGGCCATACCTGCTTCTGAATGCGGTCTTATGAATGTCATCATCCTTGATTCTTAACTGATGATATCCCGACCTGAGATCAATCTTGGAAAAATATTTGGATCCTGAAATCTGATCAAATAACTCGTCGATTCTCGGCAGTGGGTACTTGTTCTTGATAGTGAGATGATTCAACTGTCGATAGTCGATGCACAATCTCATGGATCCATCCTTCTTCTTCACAAATAAGACTGGTGCTCCCCACGGGGAAGTACTTGGTCTAATAAACCCCTTTCGAATTAGTTCCATCAACTGCTCCTTCAACTCTTTGAGTTCCGCAGGGGACATTCTATAGGGTGCCTTTGAAACAGGACCAGCACCAGGGACTAAGTCAATGGTGAAGGCCACTTCTCTTTGAGGGGGTAATCCCGGCAAATCTTCCGGAAATACGTCTGGAAATTCTTGCACTACCTGAATGTCTTCTATCTTAGTGTCCTTCGTTTCCTTAACTGTGACAAATGCAAGGAAAGATACACATCCTTTCCTGACGAGCTTGCTTGCTCGAAGAGCCGAAATGAGAGGGGATTTGCTCTGACTCTTGGGGCGAGTAAAGACTAATTCTGGAAGACCTTTGAAAGCAATTTGGCTATTGCGGCAATCAACCGTTGCCTGGTATTTGGATAACCAGTCCGCTCCCAGTATAACATCATACTCCTTTAGATCGAGGCATATGAGGTCTATAGGTAAATTCCTACCTTGAACCATTACCTCACAGTTTTGGTAGTGATGAGTAATATCATTTTCGCTTCCAAGAGGAGTAGTTAGAACTATTTTTATCCATTCTGGTTCTAACGGTAACGGGTCGGCAAACTTCGTAGAAACAAAGGAATGTGATGCACCCGTATCAAATAAGACATAAGCACTTTTGGAACAAATTTTCAATGTACCTTCCACTAATCCGCCTTCTTCTTCAGGTTCGGTCTCCTAGATTGCATGAAGACGAGCATTCTTCGTCACCGGGCGTTTACCATCACCGGCTTGGTCATTCATTAATGGACACTCGGGAATCCCATGCTCACGGCTTCCACAACGGAGACAAGCTCCTAATTTCCTCCAGCATTCTTCGGTCTTGTGACCAGCCTTGTCACAATGCTTGCATATTGTATTAGAAGGTGTAGTGGTGATAGAGAAGGGCTTGGATTTCTTGAACTTGGAATCTTGAGAAGATGAACCTCCATTATTGGGCCTCTTCTTAAAGTTGGGTTTGAAAGAACCCGAACCTATGACTTGCTCCTTCTTGTCTTTTCCACGGATCCTATCAGATAGTTCCGTGGCATCTTCAAGTAATTGAGCTCGGCGCACTATTTCAGAATAAACTTGGATGTCCATAGGCGCCAGTTGAGTAATATAGTGGGGCCTAAGCCCATTAAGAAATCTACGAGCTTTCATCTTCTCCGTGCTAATAAGATGCTTAGCATATCTAGACAACCTGGAGAACTGAGCTTCATAATCTGCTAATGATAAGGATCGTTGTTTTAATGCAGCGAATTCTGTAGCCTTCTTTTCTTGGACTCGGTCCGAGAAATATTTAGCATTGAAGTATTCCACAAATTCTTCCCATGTCACTTGAGTAGGATCGATGGTTGCTTCAATAGACTCCCACCAGCATCTAGCATCTTTCTCTAACTGGAATGTAGCTAATAGAACTTTGTCCTGGTCCGTGCATTGCATGACACGGAATATGCGTTCGGTTTCCCGAACCCAATGCTCGGCATCGTCCGGATCAGTCGATCCCGTGAACTTCGGGGGATTCATGTTCTTAAAGGCTTGGTGTAAGCTTCCAGCTCGTGGAGTACCACCTTGTGCTACCTGTTGTAGCACTTGAGTCATCCCTTGAAGGGTACGCTGCATGTTGCGCCATTGAGCACGTTCGGCAGCCATTATCCTACAATTACAATAGCTACGTTAGTATTATATCACTGTGATCTTATTAAAAGACTCATTGACTCTTAACCCATGGTTCTACCCAATCTCACTTGGTTAAACGTTCAACTTATCCTTGGACTTGGGTTTTTCCTAGGAATTGAATACCTTAGGCTCTGATATCACAAAACTGTCACGCCCCGAGCGCGGAAGATACCCGGAGACGCGTGACGAGTTTATATCAATCATGTCAATCAGAGTGGTTGTGTATTCGACACCAAGACAGAGATGCGCAAAATAGCAAGATAACCCAATCCTTTATTTCATAATGGATAGACTATTACAAATTCAATACTCTGTTTAATAAAAAGGAAAAGAATACATATTTGACTCAAGAAAACTATAGAAAAGACTAGATGACACTTGAGCAGCTCTATCACTTTCACTCTTGTCCAATCCCATCTGATTGACTTCCATCGTCGTCGAACTTACCTGAAAAGTACAAAGGGACAAACGGAATGAGCGAACGCTCAGTAGGAAATTATATCTCAAGTACTAGCAAGGGGTTTAAGTAATTACATCTTTCATGAATGCAATAAAGCTATGCATGCTCGCATAAAATGACAAGATAGAGAGAATGTAATATCAAGGAAGTAAGATGAACTAATCATGAACTTTCAACAAGATAACAGGGGTATTCAAGATATTCAAGCAAGTACGTTTAACAAGTCATGTCAAGAACTTTGGCTATCATGTATCAAGCAAGTAAATTACCCTTTTTCGGGCCACGCAATTCATGTCAAGTCAAGTACGATTCAAGTATAAGATGTGTGTGGAATGTCCAATCAAGCAAGTCAAGTACTCGGTATAATGCCAGATACCTTATCATTTTAACTCCCATGGGCACAAGTACTTTCGGGTGCTCCCCCCAGGACCAGATCAGGCCCTATATGCGCAGGCATTTATCATGTGTTTTGACACCCACTCTTGTTTATAGCCAACATAGAATTTCAATAATCAAGCTTGTAGACATGTATGACAACTTTGATAGAATAGAGTCCAAAATATGACAAAGGACATAGATTGGCGATAATAACGGTAATAATCACGATATCGATAAAACTAGGTAGAATATGGTTCCTCTAACTTGGGTACCATGACAAGTCAATATGGACATCTTTATATAGAATTGAGGTCCACATGAACAGTAAATCAAAGGTAAGATACCCTCATTCTTATCATAGAATTGAGGTTCACAAGAATGGCATGATGTGGCATGATATCATCATCCCATTAAGAAATTTCTTATGATATACTCTTTGTATAATCATAAGGGCCGGTATCCCATGTTTCTTTAGATTGACATGGCATTAATTATGTAATAGATTTTTAGGGTATAACCAGCTCAGTCGGCCTTGAGGGAATCCAAGGCTACGAGGAGTCTTACGGAGGTCTCTATGACTAACTCGCTAGTCCAAAGGAACGGAATGTCCAATGGAGAGCTTGTATGTCAATGAGAGTTGAGGGTGATCGATGAAATAACATGAGTGGGACTATACTCACGGAGTGGAGAATAGTGCCGATATATATATATTATATAACATATGAAACCATCGGTTAACAGAAACAGTGGAAAATCAGTTTTACAGTAAAATAACGACTTAGGTCAAGTCGTTTCTCAGGTAATTAACGCCTAACAGAGGGGCGTTTATATATGTATCAATTTTGCAGAAATTTCAATAATTCAATAATTTATCTAAAACGCGCCCTGGGAAGGGGCGTTTCTTCATGATTTGACGACTATACCAGAAGGCGTCTTACTATTTATAATATTGGACAGGATAAAATAAATTTCAGGAATTATCAAAAACGTGCCCTGGACAGGGGCGTTACTATTTAATTCTATTTTTCAGAATAGATAAATTTCAGGATTTTAACTGATAAACGCCCTAGGAGGGGGCGTTACCCTTCAGATTCACGCCCTGATCTGGGGCGTTAACATATGGCAAACGACCTAGTCTAGGTCATGAATTCAAGGAATTTACATTATTTCGGGAATAAAATTTCAAGAGACATGATACACGGTCATGACAGGAAAATTAGCAGAAATTTATAGGTAGAGTCATGCAAGATATTAGAATCGATATCTCATATTTAATGAATTTTTTAAACAGGATCAATTATTAATTACATGCGATTTCCATGAAAGTAACGCCTGCGTGCAGGGCGTCAAATATGAAATTGACGACCTGGACAGGGTCGTTTCTTGTAAATTAGCGCCCTTTACATGGGCGTTTCTTTCAATAATATTCCAGAAACGAAAATAAAACTGTATGCATGCCATGCTTATACATATATCTTGCGTTATTTTCATTTGGGCTACAATAACTTGAGAAAACCTACCTTATGATAATTCTGAAGATTGAACCGTGAAGGTTTCGGGAAGAGGATCGATGCTCTGTTTAAGATAGCAGCTACTGGCTGATGGCTTTGATGAAGAACCCTTGTTCTTCGGTTCTGTACTCCTACGGGAACAGAAGAAGAAACATTTATTAATTTCTTCACCTATCGGAACAGAGGAGATTAGAAGAACGTTACCTTGTTCTTCACTTAGGCTGCTGCGTCCTCAACCTGTAAGAGGAAAAGAGGATGAAGAACTATTAGTTCTTCATATAACTATATGAACTGCTATTACGTTCATAAGGAAAAGAAGAAGAAGAAGAAGAAGATATGTTCTTCACGTACCTGTGCGGTTCGATCGTCCAAATAGGTTTAGGGTTTGTTCGATCAAGACTATTTATAGGATTTTGGACGTCCTGTTAAGGTTAGTGTTCTAGTGGAAGTAATGCTTCCAATATAGAGTCCTTGCCCTATTAAATACTTACTGGATTAACATAATCCTTCCCTGGATAAGCTCTCGTGTTGAACGGAATTCGGATGGAATTAACGACTTAGGTCAGGGCGTCGATTCCTGAATTGACGACCTTGTTCAGGTCGTTTATTAAGAAGCACCTTGTGTAAGGGCGTTCCTTATTTTAAAACACGCCCAAGATAGGGGCGTTTCTTGGCCTTACCATTTTTGGCGTTTAGAATTTGACGCCGTGTCGTCAGGGCGTCCCTTCTTGAATCACGCCTTTGCTAGAGGCGTTTATAATTTAAATAGCGCCTTTATCAGAGGCGTTATTTTATATTGTTTTATTTATGTATTAATTTGATTTATTTTAAAATCTTTATTGTTATTAATATTTTATCAGGGTTGCTACAATACCACTGGTCCCGAAGGAGGGCAAAGGGGGATGCTCTGGGTGTTGAGTGACTCCAGTGTGTCAAAGAGAATGGGCTCCCACAGACCCGTATGGCAAGCTTAGGAGTTGCTATGCAATGGAAAGCCATTGAAGAGGGACGAGGCTGGCCATACCATGTCAAGCCAGGAGCAAACCCTATCGACCGCATAAACCCGCGCCACGGGAAATCAGGCAGAACAGGGAGTTGGGAGGTTGAGGGAAGAGAATGCAAAACCATAAGAGACTGGTGAGGAGAAGATGATAAACGCAGTAAGAAGACAAACTGAACATCATTTCATTCATGGAGGATTCAAGATAACAAAGATCATGGCCTGAAAATCACACATCGTACAATGCATCTCTAAACAAAAGGGGCGAAGAAAACTAAGAACAGGAAAGAAAAGAAAGTTGGGGAGAGGGTTGGAACGGTGAAGGGCAGCCATTCCCTTTCCTCCATTCCTCACCCCCCCTGCTACATGCGATGCTCCTCTCTCTTTCTCCTATATTTCTTCTACCTTCTTCTTCTCTTCTTCTTCGCTTCGAACGGGCCTCTTCGCACGAAGATCCTCTCTTCTTTCTCTATCTTCCTCCTCCTAGGAAAAATCCATCTCCATCTCTCTTTCTTCTGTCTGTGGAGGGCCTTTTATATGTGGACGGTTGACGAGGCACTGCCATCCGAGGTTGACTTCGATATCTTCCTCGTCAGGCGAAGATCTCCCATCCTCCAGCCAGAAAGTGACACGGAGACAAGCGCTAGCTGGCTTTGAAGTGGCTGGACTGCGCGCCAATGGGTCTGCCTATTGACCGTTGTGTCTTCTGTCGGTGCATGCCATCGGGGGGCTTTCAGCGCTGTGCCGCTGGGGAAAGGGCGCATGGCGTTGAGGGCAGAAAGGCTGTGCCGCTAAAGGGCCAAAGGCCTTGCCGCTGAAGGGGCCAAGAAGCCCTGTGCCGCTGGAAGGGCCAAGACTTGGTGAAGGAGTGTATAGACTTCGTGGGAAAGGCAACCGGACGATGTGTAGACTTGAGCAAGGAAGGTCTGTACAGACTTGAGAGTTCACAATGTATAGACTTTGGCCAAGCAAAGGCTGTACAGACTTCAACTCAGCTACAATGTATAGACTTGCATGGGCCTGCGTCAAAAGCGGTGTACAGACTTCATCAATATATAGACTTTGGCAAAGCAAAGGCTGTACAGACTTCAACTCAGCTGCAATGTATAGACTTGCAGGGGCCTGCGTCAAAAGCTACCAATGTATAGACTTCCAATGCCAACGTATAGACTTGGAAGTTGAACTGGTGGATGTACAGACTTCACCAATGTATGGACTTGAAAGTTGAATTGGCGGATATACAGACTTCACCAATGTATGGACTTGAAAGTTGAACTGGTGGATGTACAGACCTCACCAATGTATGGACTTGAAGTCTGAACTGGTGGATGTATAGACTTCACCACATGAGTGTATAGACTTCGCGTTTGCCTGAACTCTGTACAGACTTCAAACATGAGCGCATAGACTTCGTGGTCATGGACTCTGTACAGACTTCACACTGTGAGCATGCATGAGCCTGTACAGACTTCAGACATGGGTGTATAGACATCGTCTGACGGATGTATGGACTTGGTGAAACCCTGAATGAAGTGTGCCGCTGGAGGGCTAGATGGCCGTGCCGCTGGAGGGCCATATGGCCGTGCCGCTGAAAGGCTAAAGGGCCGTGCCGCTGGGGCTTATGGCCGTGCCGCTAAAGGGCCTCCGGCCCATGCCGCTGGAGGGCCTTTGCTTTTGCTTAAGTAGCTTGAAGCCGTGCATTCTTTGGGATATTTCTTCACCATCAAGGGCCCGAGGGAGGGTCCCTAGCAGTGTGTTAATTCAGGAGGACATCCTGTGACTTCTCGGTCTCTTAATGCGCCCGTGCGAATGCGGGGATTTGTCGGGTGGTAGTATCTTCCCGGAGCCCTGGATGGCCAGTCTCTCCGGGTCTTCTTCCTTTGACTTTGACATTAATGCGGAGCTTAGAGGGACATATGGGCGTGCAATTTTATGCGTCCACAACATGTCTTTGGTCTTTTCTTTCCATTATGATGTGGTTGAGTCTTCAAGTTCTGAAAATTAAAATTGTAAGAGACTTATATTTGAAATAAAATTTTTATTGCTCCAAATTATTTGGTCTCATGCCATTGCTCTTGATCGTTCACGACTATTTAACTGTCACGTTCCGAGCAAACGACACATTCCGCTGCTATCAGTTTGGGGCGTGACAGGGACTCCGCAGCCGCCAACTCTGCCTCCAAGGTCGACGCAAGCTGAACGCTGGCCTCGGCGTCGGTTTTGAGAGTCCGCCACTCAACTCTAGCAAGCTCTACGGCTTGCCGCTGCTCCTCCAAGGTCTTCTGCAGGGCCTCGGCTCTGCTGGTCGCCTTGCTCAGCTGCCTGGCACGGTCCTGAGCAAGAGACACAACCGCGTCAGCAAGCCTCCTCTAATCGGTTGCAGCTGACACAAGCTAAACACACTGCTCTTGTACCTCCCGAATGGCCGCCAATTACTGTGCCCGCTGCTCCTAAGCCTCCAGAAGCCGCAGGTACTCCACCCAGATGCCGGCCAAGCCAGACATCTAGAGCCCATGAGGGAATCCAAGGCCATGGTAGCCGCGTGTACACTCCCTCAGCCATTGCCGAAGCTCCTCTGGGGAAGGCAGGGGATCACCCCCTACGTAGCCCCGGGCTCGCTGAAGCAAGGCTGCACCTACGTTGGCGTCCAACAGCAGCTCCAATAGTGAAATAGATGTTGGCCACTCGATCCCCAGCTCGAGAGAGGAGTGACCCGTCTCAGCCAACACAGCGGAAGGACCTGCACAACCCCATCGAACACGAAACGGGTCAGCCATGCTCAGGGTTTCCCTATGACAAGACAAGGTGAAAAACCTGAGAAAGGTCCTGACTCTCACCTGGTGTGGCTCCCGCCGTGCCTGTAACTTCCCCGCTCGGGGTTGGTGAGGGTAACCTCTCCTCCGCCCCGGCAGTATCCTCTACTAGAGTCGGAGAGGGTAGGGACTCCCCTGTAATCCTGTCCTCCCCAATGGCCATTGAGGTGACGGAGGGCTCCCCTCGACCCTCCTCGACGGGAGCCAGCACGTGCTCCTCCTCAGACTCCAGTCCTGAACATAACACAAAAATGTCAGCACTCGGCCATAAACTCTATATCAAAGCCAATGCGGAGGCAAGGAGAAGTCGCATATACCTTCCAACGCTGCCTCCATCTCGGCGTCCCCGGCAGAAGAGGCCTCGGAGGAAGAAGAGCTCAAGCTCGAGCTCTCATCAGTCTCCATCGTGGCGCTGCCACCCTCTGAAGAACTAGACAAGCTCTCTGATTAACCCCCGGCCATGGGCAAATCAGGGGCACCTATACGTTGGGAAACCAGATTAGGCTACTATCAAGTCCAGCCTCACATAAAGATAGCTCCCTTGTCGAAGGTGCCGGGGAAGAAGCTCACCAGTCGGGGCGTCCCCTTCGAAAATCCCCTCAATGTCAACAAACTCCTCATCACCTCCAGCAGTAGCTGTAACGAGAGGCTCATCTGCTGATGGTCGGTCCGTATCCCGAGGGATCTCTCCTTGCTCTATAGGGGAAGAGGTACCTACAATCCATCCCCGTCAAAGCTCAGCACGGGTGGGAAAGTCAAATAATCCACCATAAAGCGATCAAATGCTCAGCTACATACCTGATGGTCCCACACTGGAGGACTCCACCAGCCCCACCGTACAGGCCGATACCACGGTCGGCAAAGGTGGGAGAGGCACCCTCATTAGTAGCGGCGGTGGTCTACTCAACGTGTCCTCAACGATAGATGGGGGCATGAAAGTCGCCGGTTTGGGCTCATCTCCAAACGATGGCAGGGCCACTGACGGGCCAGCATCTGCCAATTCCCGGATCATCTCCAGAGTAGCCGCCGCGTCCTCACCTGCCAAACTAGCAACATAAGTCAAGTTAATAATTCTGGCTTGTTAAAAGAGTCCAACAACGACTGGAAGATCCCCTCAACAACAATTGGACACTTACCCAAACAACTACTAGCCACCGTGGGTGCTGGCTCTTCTGCCTGCCCAGGGGCTCCGTCCGGTATCTCAACAGGGGCCTTGGTCCCCGACACCTCTGCCTCCCCTGCACAATCCAGACGGTCATGTCAGTAACCGAAAGCAAGTGAATCCCAGCTTACACTTAGCGTCAGAAGCCCTTACTCGAAGGCGCTCCACCAGTG
Organism: Amorphophallus konjac; assembly: GCA_022559845.1. Lineage (NCBI taxonomy): Eukaryota > Viridiplantae > Streptophyta > Magnoliopsida > Alismatales > Araceae > Amorphophallus > Amorphophallus konjac. The sequence goes on from CM040127.1 coordinate 240,599,790, forward strand.
GCCTCCCATAACTCAAAGTCGGGGAAGGTCCCAGCATGGGGTGTAGGATCGTCCATCAGACGAAGGAGCCCCTCCATATCTATCTCGAACTCGTCCCCTTCTTCAGAAGGAGGATCCACCTCCCGAGGGGGCGAGAAAGCCGCCTCCACTCTAGTCCCCGACGGGGCTACAAAATACAAATCCAGCAAAACAAGATTAGCCAACTACTATGGCTAAACCAAGCAGGAGCAAAGAAGGCAAAGCGACACTTACTCAAGGCCGCCTCCTCCTCAACTTGCTCTCCAGTCTTGGGTCCCTCGGACGACCCACCAGCCTCGACCGCTGCATCCTCCAAATGAGGGCATTTCCTCCGGGGCTATAAGCTCCCATCCCTGCTCCCTGAAGACGTTCCCGTGGAGGGCTGGTCCCCCTCTGCCGCAGAACTTGCCAACAAACACAGCATTATACAACACCTCAGTTCTGTACCTGAGAATTATAGAATGAAAGGGAGAGAGTAGGCTAAAGGAGGAAAGCCTAACCTAGAGCCCTAAAGGGGGTCAATGGTAAAGGCACCAGCTGCTCCAACCCCAACGCCAGGGCTCGGGCCGCCATCGCCATGGCCTCTTGAACATCCCGTGGAGTGCGTGCGCACTGAACCTGGGACACGAACTCCACAGGCCCAGCTGACCCAATCGCATGGGTGATGTGCCATCTCCAGTCATCAACCGCTGTGTCGGTGAAGCTCCCGTGCAGGAGCTCCCGGTCCAGCGACCCTCTGCCCCGAATGCCACAATCGGCCAAGAACTGAGCCCACCAGGACCTAGGTGCCCTCGGTCGAGACACCTTCGCTCCAGTCGCTGTCACCGATGCCCGTCCCAGGGGCTTCAATGCCCCTCCACTGCTTCGGCTCCCAGAAGATGAACCTCGGTCACTCCGGGGCCACTGTGCTACAATCCACTCGATATCTCGGTGGATCCGAGCAACACGGGTCCTCGGTACCCCTCATCCAGTGCAATAGGAGGTAGATCCTCCCTCAGCAAGTGACTCTCCTACGCCTTCCTGATCGTGGAGGCCTTCTGTCGATAGAGGTGACTGTGCTCGAACCACCACCGGGCGTAGTGCACATCAAACCGTCCCCGACGTCCCTGCCACGGCATCGGGAATCGCTCCGACTCCCGGTGGTAGTAAAAGTCCCACCAGGCCACTGCAAGTAGGTGGGTATCCTTGCCATTGTACTATCTGCCCATTAGAGGGAACTCCTTGTTCGATGGAATCCCCTGGTCATACCCGAAGTTCCTGGTAAAGCGATGCGGGTAGTATGGCTCCAAGGAACTCGTTGCCGACCGGTGTAATGCTAACACAGCTGCTCGAGTGCTCAATGTCTACTCAGTCCGTGGTCCCGTATCGACCGTCCCCTGACCGGGGTGGGTGCTAGACGCCCCTCCACCTGAATCCCCCAGAAAGAGGCCAGAGTGCCTCGCTGCACTGTCAAAGGGCAGTCCCTCCTCACCCCGGGCGGGCAGGTAACAAAGGGTCCTCCTGGCCCCCTCAAGTTGCTCCTCTGCATCCCCATCCGGCTGCCTAGTAAAGCTGAACAAAAGTGGTGCCGTCGGGATCGCCACGGTACCTCGCGTCACCAACCCGGGAACAGTAACCCAGCCCACACACTAAGGTAGTGGGTCAGTAGGAGTATACTCCTCTCCCTCGGCGCTGAGTGTGCTGCCAGAACTCCAAGTCCCTGGTAGATGTTGGCCAATGCAGCAGGAGCTAGAGCCAACTGTCTCCCCTCAGCCAACAAGCAAGCTGGCCACAACAACTTAGCTCTCAACAGCCTGTCCTCTCCATGGGGAACTACAAAAGTCGCCAGCCAATATGCCAGATACGCTGCAAGGTGTGTCACATCTGGCAGACCATGGGAATTCCACCCCTCTTGTGGTGCATACACATATCTGGAGTACGTTCGGAAGCGTAGCTCCACCTCAGTGTACTCCTCCTATGGAGTCTGGTCCCTGGCGAACTCCTGGTAGAAGCAAAATGGCCCGTTGTAGAAATGACGGACCCATACATTCAGTGGTACCCGGGGAGTCTGTGCGGCTCTCCCTCTCCCTGCTAGAGCTAAATCTTTTCAGGTCTTCATGAGATACCGATAACTGTGAGGCACTCGATATATTCCTAGTCCGTCGGTATGACTGCGGTGGAGGTCATCCAGTACTACCTCCTCATATCCTTCGCCGACGACTGGCAAACCAGAAATCCTGAACAAAGACGACAAGTCATGGCTGGTCTCCCCCTCTGTTGTTGCCACCGTGTTCCAACGACGGTTGAAATGCTCGACCAAGCTCTACAGCAGTCTGGTGTAGCACGGGTACGAGTACAGAGAGGCAGTCACCGGGTACCTGATCTCAGCATGATCTAGCAACGCCCGGTAGTGGTGGACGATCCCCATCAGCCACTCAGTGGTGCCCTGGCGGTAGTAGTGTGACGAGATCACTATCCAGCGACCATACCAGCTAGTGACGGTCTGTCGCATGACTCCATTCAGTATACTGTGATCTTCATAGCCCTCTCCAGTGTACTGCACACCAGCAGGGTCCAATACCAATGCAGCAATCCCCTCTGTCTCCGTGCGATGGCAACCATGCAAATCCCAGCGAGCAGGGCCAATCGGCCCAACCCTGACTCCAAACTGCTCCGCCATGCCGAAGAACCCCAGGCAGTCAACACTGGGAAACTGGCGCTGCCTCCAGTAGTCCTCCAAAAAGCTCGGATAGCTGTAGAACGCTGTACCATGCAGGCTGTCCCTGCCAATCAAGATGGCCCTCTCAAGCCGGTGGCAGGCCCCTGGGATCTGCGAGTCGCCCTCCTCCACGCAAGGAGGGACGTAGCTGTAGATGAATTCAAACAGGTGACGATCCAAGGGGAATTCCAATGGATAGCCCCCGCTCCGGTCATAACTATACAAACCACTCGCCTCCAGAATCCTGGCCACTTCCACGGCCCTAGCTCCAGCTGTCCTCTCACCCATCGGACCCTCAGCCACTGCCATATGGCCCCGGTCCAGCTGCTCTATGCCGGCCGCAGTAACCACCGGTGGACCCAGAGGAGGCATCGTCCGCTCAGTCCGCCGGACCCAGTGATCCTCCTCCCGAGCCACCCGCCTTGGGACTTGCCTGTCTCTGTCGAAGCGTGCCATAGCTACAAGACAGGGCACCCAAAAATGGTCAGTATACTAGAAAATCAGCATATACAGCACAACAAAATAAAAACACATGAAGTGTCAAAATACAACTACAACAGCCCGGAACAGGGGTCTCACGGGCCGTACGCCCTTGTCTCTGCCTTCGACGCACGCCCCGTGTGGGGTATTTATTGTACCCAGACTATTTCCCAACCAAAATAACAAGGAGTAAGGGTTCGGACATTTCCCCGAACACCTTCAAGGCACGGGCTATCTAGCCCTTTCTACAACCTTGCGGGTCCCTACAAGGGTCCCGACCAACTTGCCGTGACACGCGGCGACACAAACAATTGTCCGGGGTCAACCCCGGTCACTCACATACGGGCTTTGCTCGTATCCTGCATGGCCGCCCGGGACCACCCGAGGGCGCCCCCACACTAAGCCACGCCACGTGGCAACCAGTGAAAGAGCCGCGGGCCCACTTCGACACACTTCATTCAACCCTCCAAGGTCAAAGGGAGACCCGAGCAAGTCAACAACAGGCTTTGGAGGCCCGCAGCACGTGCATACGGCCCACACACGCGTGTTCGGCATATTTTTGAACACCTTGTGGGCGCATATGTTCTAGCCCTTCTACACAAAACCACGGGCCACCCCATGGTTCCAACACACTAATGGGGTCCCACAACGATCCCCCAGTAAGTCGGGGCCACCTTCGACCCCCAGATACGTGGCAACGAGCCACTCAACTTTAGCACTCGGGCCAACCCGAGGCTACCATATCAACCCGCCGACCAACGTGACACACAGCCCGAGGCATTACCCACATCCACAAAATGCCCTCTCTTAGCTCTCACGAGCTCCTATCCTCAATCCAAGGCCCGTCGTGTGGCCCCTCAGCCATCTACTCAAGCCGTTCGGCAATCCGGGGTGTAACGGGCATTTACTCGAACACCTTCCGAGCGGCTGCCACTACCTGAAGAATAACGGCCCCACGGGCCCATGCCAGCCTCCCGAAGTTCGAAGTCCGTCAAAGGACACCCCCAGGCAACACCAGAAGACCCTCGGGGGCCATCCCCCGGGGTTACGACCGGCCCCGGGGCCAGTTCGCCCTAGGGGCGGCCGCGCACCCCAGGGAGGGCGAACTCCCTGGGGGCCGCGCCCTCCCTCCAGCCTGGTGGTCCCACGACCCCGCTCAGCACCAGTTCATCCAGTCTACGGTCCTACGACGCGGTTCGTGTGCCGTACCAATTCGAGAAGTTGATGCGTGGACGTGGGAGCGCAAAGCGACAGCACGCGGGAATTCTGCAAGTCAACGCGCACACAAGCCTCCACGTATCCTCCCAACTATTTGTCCTTTTCTTTCTTAGTCAAATTAGGAAGAAAATGGCCCAAAAATCAGATTTTATAGGGTGGGACCACCCCCCTCTCTCCCTGGAGCGAATCCGCCTAAACCCCCCATGGGGGGGGGGGGGGTTTACGCAGACCAGCTTACCCCCCTAGCTAGTCCGCGTAAACCCCTTCCCTCTCTTAGTCTGTAACCCAAGCACTATTCACTTGGGTTTACGCGTACCAGCTCACCCCCCTTAGCTGGTCCGCGTAAACCCCTTGTGACCCTTCAACTTCCCCTATAAAAACCCCTTTGGAGCTTAAGGGGTGGGGCATCAGGTTCATCCATCCAAGATCCAGCATCCAGCAAGCACCGAGCATCCATGTAACACCCTAATGTATAATTGAATAAATTAAAAGGGTAATTATAAAGAAATTAAGGGAAATTCTGATAGGTCAAGTTGCAACCAATTTATAAAAATCTGGAAAAAATTATAATCGCATAGAGGATGAATAGTTTAAACTTTTGTTCTTCTGGGTCTACCCCTAATTAAAATCTTAAGCCAGCCGAATTCAGAGAATTAGGGCGTAATCCACGTTTTAGCTTGTCGGACCTTGGATCGTTGAATTCATACCCAATACCCGACCGTTTGAGCTCAGATCGGACCCTATTGAACGGTGATGCGGGACACTATGCAAGCTAGGACTCTACGTGTGGACACGACTACGTAGACAACTAGACCAGCAACAAGATGATAGATTGAGTAGCGTAACACGATACCTAAGGTTCCCAAGAGAGGGATCACGCCTAAAACAAGTAACTTATGCTCGCAATCGTCCCCAGGAGAGGGAAGTGTGTCAATCTTCACGGTTAAGGAACCGGCCGAGTCTAGGGTAGGTAATTCACACACTCGTGCTCGGGTCGAGCACGGGACGGTCACGCTCTCTCACCGTGGCAGTGACATAAATGTATACAAGCTAGAATCCTAACAGTCACACAAGCAGCGGCGTTAGAGAATATACTAAACAAGCAAGAAAGAAACCAAACAAGGATGTGAACGCATACCTCCATGCTCAAGGCGTGGGGAGGACGCCCGGCCAAGTCACACAATCACCCGGTACAAGAGCTAAACAAGTACAACCCAAACAAAAGCCCACTCCTCGCAGAGTGGTAAAAGGCTACACAACGATCCGGGGGCCGTGCGAAGTGGGGTGACGGGCCATGGGTCGGTGTAGCTTGTCGTCCACGAACCGCTGCAAACCGGTACGAACAGGGACCAGCGGCAAGGATGGCGCGTCGCGGGGGATGAGGAAGGCACCAACGTCCCTGGAGGTACGCTGTAGTCGATGACGAGCCTCAGCGATGAAGCTGGAAGTCGACGGCGCCGGCAGGGACCTCCGGGATAGCCTCGAGCGGAGGGCAGAATGCAGGCCGATCTGTGAGCGCGTAGGGAAACAGCAGGAAGACGAGCCCGGTATGCCACCTTCAGCATGTCCGCTGGTTACGAAACTTGGCGTGGACACGGAGGGGGATGTCCCAGGGATGTCTGTCAAGCGGCGACTGCAACGGAGCACTGTGGTAGCCTTGGCAAATTTTGAAACAGACCCTGCGCGATCTGGTCTGTCTGCTGGCAGCGGGACAGGGGAACACAAATGGGGCTGGAACCAGAGCTTCCTGGAGGCGAATGGGGCGGGATTTTCTTTGGTGCATAGCTGATATACGTGGGATGACTGGGTAGCAGAGGCGGGGAGGTGTGTAGTGGAGCTTTTGGGCGTGGGAGGGGAAAACAAACTGGGCTTAGTTCTGCAATTCAGTGCAGTCAGAACTGAGGGGGCTGAGGGTGGATGTGGTAGGTAGGGGAAAAGGCCCCTAGGAATTGTAAGAAAATTCTGGAGAGGGGTTTAGGATGTGATTTAACAACGCTCAAAATCCCAGGTCATTGTGAGGTGATTTTGGGGTCGTCGCTTTGGAGGGGCTTGAACACTGTCCCGGTAGGGCTGCACAGGGGCAGTCTGCGCGACCAAAAGTGCTCCAAAGAGAAGTTGTTACTCCGAGCGAATTTTGAGGCGAGGTTTTCAGGAGGGGTTGGGGGACAGGTAGGGAAAGAGAATCTATAAATACATGGAGGGGATCAGAGGACGGGAAAGAGACCTACGAGGCCGATCTCCTGGGTTCTGATTTCTGCAGGCCTGCACAGGGGCAGCCCGCACAGGGAAACGATCTATGAAGTCAACTTTTATTATGAAGTAAATTAGGGCGTGGGATTTTCAGGAGGGGTGGGGGACAGGTAGAGGAAGAAAAGTCATGAAGAGGGTGAGGGGATTGGAGGACGGGAGATGGACGTTACAACCTGATCTTCGCGGCCCTATTCTGCAGGCAGACCACCACAGGTGGAGCGTTGGACAGCAATGGCCTTCTCTTCCACATCTACAACAAAACCTTGACCGACGAACTCCGGGCTTGAGATGAAGATGGGGAGGTCACCTCCCAGCAGTTGTAGCAGCAGAGAAAGAGAGGGAAGGGTCTAGGACATCACACCCTAGAGAAAGAGGGAGAGGGAGGGAGAGGGGAGCAAAGCTCTCACAATTGTCTTCTTCAATTCATTCATTCATCATTAAAAAAAATCCCTCAAGCGGGGAATACATGACAATATATAGAGTTGGGCTCCAACTTCCCTCCTTGGAGTTTGAATTTGAACCCATTTGAAATTTGAAATCTCTGGGCTCCATCTTCCCTCCTTGGAGTTTGAACCCACTTGAGATCTATGGGCTCCATATTCCCTCCTTGGAGTTTGAACCCATTTGGAATCTATGGGCTCCATCTTCCCTCCTTGGAATTTGAATTCGAAGCCATTTGAACTTTCAAATCTATGGGCTCCATTTTCCCTCCTTGGAATTTGAATTCAAACCCATTGGAGATCCCAAAATAATACAAACCAAAATATAACCCAAAATATATGCCAAATACTAACTACAACGTAATACGTACAAAATATAAAATACAACCAAATACGTACAAAAATTCATACTAAAGTGTCAAAGCTCCGGGGGAGACTCCAGACTGTCCCCCAGCCACAAAGAGGTCGGTGTCGATCGAGTCGTGCTGCGTGTCCGGTACCGGTGACTCTCTGAGTCGAGCCGTATTCTTACTTGGGTGTCCTCACCAATTCTCCCCGGGTGGGAAGAATTTGACCCTGTCGAGTAAGGGTCTCTGTCACTCTGGTACCGCTCTAGCAAGTCTGCATCTAACCTCTCCAGCTCTGCCCAGGTGATCCATGCATCATCGGACGCAGGCCGTCCCCTCCAACGCACAAAGTAGCGGTGATACACGCCACTCCTAGTGGTGGTCACCTGCTCATCTAGTATAGACTCTATCCGCTCACGCTGCTGAGGTGACTGGGTTGGCAGTGAACTCTCAGGGGAGGGCTCGCTCACAAGGGGTGGAGAAGGCCCGAACAACTCACTAGGGATCACTGTCGGGTCCCTATATGCGACTAAGTCCGAGACATTGAATGTGGAATTGATACCATAGTCGTCCGGCAAGTTTACAACATATGCATTGGATCCAACTCGCTTCAAAACTCTAAAGGGGCCAACAACATGAGCCTATAGTTTCTTCACGGCTCCAGAAGGAAACCATTCCGATCTGACCCGGATCATGACATAATCTCCCTCCTGGAACTCACGGGGGTGTCTATGAGCGTCAGCCAACTCTTTATATCGCACGTTGTTGGTCTCTATATGGCGACGAATACAATCATGCAAACCCCTAACATGCTCGGCAAACGACTCTGCAGACTGCGACACTCTAGCATGCATGGGTAAGGGAACTAGATCCACTGGCTTCCTAGGCCTATATCCTATGACAACCTCAAAAGGACTCATGCCTGTGGACATATTGACTGAGTCATTATATGCAAACTCGGCAAGTGGCAAAACCAGATCCTAGTCCCTCTCGCGTTCCCTAACCAAACATCTCAAGAGGTTCCCCAAACTTCTATTGACTACCTCGGTCTGCCCGTCAGTCGGGGGATGGTAGGCTGTGGAGAATTTGAGCTGAGTGCCCATCAAATGCCAAAGGGTCTTCCAAAAGTAACTAGTGAACCGAACATCTCGATCGGACACAATGGACTTAGGAAGCCCAAATCGGCTCACTACACTAGAGAAGAACAATCGAGCAACCCTAGAGGCATCTGAAGTTTTTGAATAAGGAATGAAGAGGGCCATCTTTGAAAATCTATCAACCACCACAAAAATTGAATCATGCTTGCGGGTGGTCCGTGGCAACCCCAAAACAAAATCCATACTAATATCCTGCCATGGTCTATCGGGCACATGAAGAGGAGTATAGGGGCCAGAAACTTGCTTTGTCATCTTGGCCACAGTGCAAGTGAGACACTAGGCCACAATGCGAGCAACATCGCGTTTCAAGCTAGGCCAATAAAATCGATGCTCAACGGCCTCGATTGATGGGGGCATCTCTTGCCCCTCCACATTTTCTGAAGCTCGGATTGATCGTCGGTGTACGCCATTATGTTCCTCATGTGTTTGTAAGTCGAGTCATGTAATTTTCTTATTTTTATTTGAGTCTTAAACATGTAATTTTCCCTTTATTGAGTCAAGTACCTAGGTTAGAAAGTCATTTTCCTAAGTCTTGAAGTCATTATGTTGGTTTGATAGGTTAATGGGCCCAATTCATTGGGCTAGGCCCAGGGGCGCCCCTCCCTTGGACTGTTTGGTCATTAGTTAGTTTGTCAGGGTCAGTTTGGTCTTAGGAAAGTGTGGGGTCTATAAATAGCCCCACCCCTCTCTCATTTGGAACAATTATGCTTGAATATTGAATCCAGAAAATTTCCACACCTTCTAGTTCCCTCTCAATATCTCCCTCTCTCTCTCTCTTACTATCACTCTCTCTAAGTGGGTTGTGCCCCCTCTCTCTCTCCTCCCCACCCCAATTTCGAAATTCATTCTCTCTCCTCCCCATTCACCCCTCATTAAGGCCCCTTCCCCATGCACTCATTCAATTCCCCCTCCAACCCTAGGTGGAAACCCCTTCTCCTAGGCACCTTTCCACTCTCCCAAGCAACCCTCCCTCTCCCCAAGACTGAAAGAGCCCTTCCCTAGGCCAAATTTTGAATTTCCCTCTCCCTTGGGCTGTGCCCTTTCATCTCCCCACCTCCCTAACCACCCAAGGTCGCACCCCCCCTTCCCCATCCACCAAATAACCCCTTGTTCATGCCCTTCCCCACACCCTCTCCTCCACCTATTCTGTCCCTGTTGCAGGTTTCAGAAAAGTAGTGATTTGCAGTAGCAGCCACGACTTCCCCTAAAGGCTCCCGGTGGCATATCTTATATTGCTGGAATCTTCTCCAAGTCTTCTTTCCAACGCTGGTACTCCTGTCTGCATCCGAGTTCGGAGCTGTCCGGAGGAACGTCATCTTCAGCGACTGCGCAATCTGTCCCACACTGAAGGCCAGAGCGATCTTGGAAGCCTTTCAGCGAATTCGATCACGCTTCCTTCTACAAAATTCTTCTTCGTCTAGTCCTCCATCAGCAGCAGAAGGAACGATGCCAATCGCCCGCCCGAGCTATTTGTTCTGAATTTCTTTGCCGGAGTGTGCAGTCTGCCCCCTGCAGGTCCAGGTTCGACCTGTCTTTACTTCTCCGGCCACCATTCTCCTCTCCGACCTCAGATTGTGGCCCCGTCAATTTATGCTCGAAGCTACTCTGACCATGATCACGTCACCGCCAGTTTCGTTCGATTTGGAGTTCGGGAGCGACTGTAGTGCCTTCTGCAATCCACTGTATCAGTTCTGCATCAGTCAGAGGCAGAGTGTTGCTGTCCTGCTCCAGTCGCCGGTCCGATCAGCCCCGAGTTCCAGAGCTTCCCAAAAAATTCAAGCATCATCCTCGGCCAGCTGCGAAATGTTTGGCACTGGTTTCATCAAATTTGGAGCTCGGTTGAGTCCGTGGCAGCATCTTCATCGACAACCTGTTTAGCAAAACTGAAGAGTGGCAGAATCGGCGAAGCTTGGAGAGTCGGCGTTCTCTTCATAATTTCCCCACCCCGCTTGGCCGGCTAAAGGCCCCTCCCTGCGTGGAGGTAATCTTGGTTGTAATAAGTCTAACCCCCACCCCAAGAGCCCCCCTCCTACGAGAGGTGTAGTTCATGTAATAATATTTTCGCAGATTGGAAGCGACACCGACGCGGCTTGCGGGCGCAAACCCTTGCCTCCCCGCTCGCCCCCGTCTTCGGCCGGAGTTGGCGTCTTCACGCCGGATAGGTGAGCCTCGGTCCCCCTTTCCTTGCTGGTCAATATCACTTGCTTAGCTTAGTATTCTTGCTTTGCTGCGTCGGACGGAGAGCGAGGGCCCGGCCCAAATTGCCGAACACGTGAGTGTCCATCGCGGGCGAGTTGTGAGCGAGCCATTTCAACCCACACCCATGGTGTGACGGCTGCCCGTGAGTTGGCATCCCTGGCCCAATTGGGGTTCTCCCCAAGCTTGCCAAGCACCGGAGCATCATTGTCCCACCCCGGACCCTCTCCATTATCGTTTAGTTGCCCACGGGCACAAGTGTGCACCAAGCGAGTGAGCCGCTCGAGTGGTATCATCGCCAATTTGCTTGCTTGCAACCTTAGGTCCAAGGGTCATATTGTCTTGTGGTCATCACCCCAAGGTGGTGTCACATCATCGATGGTCTTGTTCTGACCGAAGTGGCTGGCTAGACCTCCCGCATGCATCTCGCAGGTAAGGAAGTCGCGAACTGAAGTCCACGGAATACACAAGCGACTCCCCCGAAAAAGGTAATCGTCCTGCAAGGCGTAATCAGGATGCTCTCGGGATGGTCCTGCCTGCAGGGTGGTATATATCAGACCAAAGTCCGAACAATCCGCATATGCCTCCTTCATCCTATCCGTCCCTACCACCTCTACACTCATGGTGGTCAAAAGATAAGCGCGACGGCTCATAGTGTCGGCCACCCGATTCTCCGCACCGGCCTTGTGCTTCAGCACAAAGGTATAATCCTGAAGGAACTCCACCCAGCGACTATGACGAGAATTGAGCTTCTTTTGGGCATGGAGATACTTGAGTGCCTCATGATCAGAAAACAGGACAAACTCCTGGTGCAACAAGTAATGTCTCCAATGCCGAAGGGCCTGCACAACCGTGTAAAACTCCTTGTCATATGTGGAGTAACGTAGTTTAGTATTGCTCAATTTCTCACTAAAATAAGCAATGGGGTGGGTCTCCTGGCTCAGAACACCACCAATACCAACCTCGGAGGCATCACAAGAGACCTCAAATACCTTTGAGAAATCAGGAAGTCTAAGAATAGGTGCCTGGGTCATGCGCTCTTTGAGGAGCCCAAATGCGGCCGAGGCGGCCTTCGTCCACTCAAACGTCCCCTTTCAGATGCAATCAGTAATAGGGGCCGTGATAGAACTAAAGCCTCGAATAAACCGGCGATAGAAGGTCGCCAGTCCATGAAAGCTACGGATATCATGAAGAGTACGAGGCTCGGGCCACTCCACTATTGCCCTGACCTTCTCCGGATCGGCGGAGACTCCCTCGCTAGACACAATGAACCCCAAGAATGTGACTTGACTAGTCATGAAAGCACATTTCTTAGAGTTGGCATAAAGACTCTCTCTCCTCAGAATAAGACAGACCTGCCGTAGATGGTCTAAGTGGGCCTCCCAAGTGCGGCTATAGATAAGGATATCATCGAAATATACCACTACAAAGACCCCAATCAAAAGTCGAAGGACCTAGGTCATCAACCGCATAAAAGTGCTGGGAGCATTGGTCAGCCCAAAGGGCATGACCAACCACTCATAAAGACCATCTTTGGTCTTAAAGGCCATCTTCCACTCATCACCGGGCCTGATCCTCACCTGGTGATAGCCACTCTTCAGATCAATCTTGGACAACACAGTGGCTCCCACCATCATATCGAGCATATCATCTAAGCGGGGAATTGGAAATCTATACTTCATCGTGATCTTATTGGTTGCACGGCTGTCGACACACATCCTCCAAGTACCGTCCTTCTTAGGGGAAAGCAATGTGGGGACGGCACAAGGACTCATGCTCTCACGGAGAGATCCCCTCGTCATCAACTCCTCGACTTGACGCTGAAGCTCAGCATGATCAGCGGGGCTCATCCTATAATGTGGCAAGTTGGGCAATGAGGACCCCGGAATCAGGTCAATAGCATGCTGAATGTCCCGCATGGGTGGAAGACCCTCAGGCAAATCATCGGGAAATACATCAATAAACTCTCGAAGGACATCAGCAACATCAGATGGGAGATCACTCTCCGTCTCTTCAACCACCTCTCGGACTACAATGGCAAAAATAGGGTCCCATCTAACAAAGTCACGCTCCAACTCCCAGGAGCTAACTAGCATCAACCTCCTAGTCGGAGGAACACTCGGGGCGGGGACATTCGGTGGCAAGGTCATAACCTGAGCCGGCGATGGGGTACTGGGCCCTGGAATAGCAGGAGTCGGGGTACTAGGCCCAGTGGGACCCTGGATTGATGGACTCCTCGGCTGGGACGGGTGAAGGGTAATCCGTTGGCCATTATTGTCGAATGTGCATGTGTTTGATCGGCCATGGAGGGTAGCATCCAGATCAAATAACCAGGGCCTTCCCAAGATAATATTGCCTACCTCCATAGGCAACACATCACACCAGATCCCCTCCTGGTAGGCATGGAACTGCAATGGCACCAGACATCGCAGCCTTACTGGAATAGAGATGGAGTCTGTTGTGCCCCTTGTGCTTTGTTGATGATGTGATGTTTTAATGATAGCAACATGAATGAGTCACCACATTGTCTTGAATATGTCTGACTTTTTCTGTGGGAGATTGCATAAGTGTGCCATGTCTGAATTGTGAAGAATGCATGTGTATGCTTGAGTCATGCTGTGATATATTGGCTTGTGCTTGATTTCTGTTCTGTGCATTGCTTCTCTGCTGATATGTTCATGCATTGTCTTAGGCTAAGTCTGTACAACCTACGTCTCTTGCAGCGTCAACGCTGTGAGCATTCTCAAGTCTCAAGTCTGCAGCATCAACGCTGTGAGTAAGCACTTTGTTTCAGGTTCTTCAAGTCTATACAAACTTTAGCGTCTCATTTAGCGTCTAAGGCAAAGTCTACACATTGGCTAAGTGTGTACATCGCTTACATTTTTTTGAGACCAAGTCCATACATCGTGAAAGTCTATACACTCCTCTTGTCCTTAGCATCTGTTTTGAAGTCCATACATTGGTCTTCAGTTCATGTCTGTACATCGTTACGTTCTCTTTGGAAACTCTGTACAGCGTCAAGTCTGCACATTGGGGTTTCACGAGAAGTCTACACATTGGTCTCCACCTGAAGTCTATACATTGGCTAAGGGTCTTCAAGTCCACACACAGTTGTCTGATGCATATTGTTTGAAGTCTGTACAACATGCCTTGTTATTCACAACTTTCTTGTTTGTGACTTCCCTAGTGTTTTGATGATGAGCATCACTATGTTAAGTATTCTCATTTTAATCAGATATCTTGCGTAATGTTATGCATTTGAGATTTCCATGATTAAAAGGCAAACTGCTATGAGGTAGTACCTTGTATGTCCATACTATTCCTTTCATACTTCGTGTTGTTGGTGTTTACTACACTTCGTGTTGTCCTTTTGTACGTCGTGTTGTTCCAACTATGTTTGTTGATTGTCTTCGTGTTGTTTACTGAAGCAGCTCGAATTGTTTTGATGAACTTCGAGTCATTTTCCTATGAACATCGTGTCGTTTCTTCAGTATTTAGTTGCTCATCTCGAGTCATCCGTTTTATGTTTGCTCTTGTGTTTTTCATGTCACTTACTGTTGTTCCTCGAGTCGTTCTTTCCTGGTTTCACTGCTTCATCACGTGTCGTGATAGCCGTGTTGATTTTACTTCGTGCATTCTTCTCTAAATTCAAGCTTTAAGTGTCTCAAGTCGAGTCTGACTGTGTTGTCTCCATGTCGTCCTTAGTTCGAGTCGTTTCTTTGTTATTTCTATCTCCGTGTTGCTTTTCCTAGACCTCGTGTCTTTCTTGTTTTGTAACCACACTTCGTGTCGGTTTTTGTTCTCGTCTTCGAGTTGTTGTCAGCCCGTGTCGTCCTCATCTTTGAGTCGTTCGTACGTTCGAGCAACTTAGTACTCGAGTTGTTTTCGTGTGTATTCAAGTCTTTTTAGTAAAGTGTCGTTTCACCTCGTGCCGTTCTCTTTGCTGTTTGTTATGTCGTGTTATTTTTGTATTCGTGTCTTCGTGTTGCTTTTGTATTCGTGTCTCCGTGTTGCTTTTGTATTCATGTCTTCGTGCTATTCTTGTATTTATGTCCTCGTGTTGTTTCTTTCTATCTTCGTCCAAGGTTCCTTTGATCGCGTGTTTCTATCATTTTTACTCCGTGTTATTTCCTTCTCCGTACCTCGTGTCGTTCTCAGTATAGTGCACCTATTGTTGTTCCTACACACCTCGTGCAGTTTTAGTTTTTGTGGCCCTGAGTTTTAATCGTTTTAATTCTTTGCAGGAGAAGAAGAAAAACAAAAAGAAGAAGGTGGTCCGAGGAAGAATATTCCTCAGTGAATGGGAGGCACGTGATCCGAGGCTGGAAGGGCAGACATGATTGTGACACGTGTGCTAAAGCTGGCTGAGAGACTGACACGTGGCCACAAGTTCTGGGCGGGAAATGAGGAAGCCACACGCGCCCAGTGCTGCCCTCTTGCTGGCTGCTGCTTATAAAAGGAAGCCTTCATCTAACAGATGAAAGGCATCGAGGAAGAAGCCTGGAGAGCAGAAAGCCCTTCGATCCAGAAAAAGAAAAGAGGAAGAAAAAGAAGAAGAAGAGAAGAGAAGAGACAGAGAGAGCCTGCGAAAGAAGAAGAAAAGAAAGAGAAGAAGAGCAGAAGAAAAAGAAGAGAAAGAGAGAGTTAGAGAGCTCGTGAGGGTTAAGAGAAAAAGAAAGTGAGAGAGAAGAGAAGAGGAAGAGAAGCTTACCTGAAGATCTATCTGCTAGACCGTGGATCAAATCCAGGCCAGTCAGCTCCATGCGAGCCACATCTGTGTTATCTTTCTTTACAGCTTTCTGATCGCTGTGTATTTTCCCCTTCTTCTTTTTCTTTTTTTTATTTCGTTAGCTTTGTACTTCCGATCCTCTGGATTGAGGTCGGGTCCCTCCTGGTCTGTAGGAAGAGATGTCTGTGACCTCTAGTTTGCAAGTGGCTGAAAGTCACTTGTGTGTTCCCTCCGGTTTGGAGGAAGGGAGATCTGATCTCCGGTTCTGAGCTTGCGGGTTGCAAGTCCAAGGGTCCCTCCGGTTGGAGGAAGAGAGGTCTTCGACCTCTGGTTTGCTGGTGACGGGGAGTCACTGATGTGTTCCCTCCGGTTTGGCGGAAGAGAGACTTTGCGTCTCTGGTTTCCAAGTGACTGGGAGTCACTTGGGGTGTCCCTCCGGTTGGGAGGAAGAGGGGAGTTTGTTCCCCTAGTCAAGCTGTGTGTCAGCACCTGTTGCAGACTGAGTCTGCTTGGTTCTAGCATTGGCTAGTGAAGCCTCACTCCGGTTGGGAGTGAGGGGTGGATGTAGGTCTGAAGGACCGAACCACCTAAAATCCCCTTGTTCACCGTGGTTTGATTTGTCTATTTGTGCTTCCGCTAGGTTGCATAGGGGCGCTCCATGTGTTTGGCGTCTGTTTGAGCAGAAGATTTATTAGTTTTCAGATTGACTAAATCTATCTTGTTGGCTCTCCAGTGACCTCACTGTGTGTTTGGTTAGTTCCACAACTGCCATTTATCCTTCAAGTTTGTTTAGTTTGCGAACTAGCATTTTAGTGAGCGAAATTTTAACTTTGCCGAAAGTTTTTTTTTATAGTCATATTCATTCACCCCCCCTCTGAATGCTGCACCGAACCTAACAGTTGGTATCAGAGCTGGTTTCTGCTTAGAAGGTCCAGCGACCTACAGATCCGATTTTGTAGTATTGGGTGTTAATTTGTTTTTAGTGCATCAATATTCCTGTTGCATTAATCTATTGTGTTCTCATGACTCATCCTCCACTATTCAGTAGTTCAAATATTAAATTCTGGCTATATCGTATGCACAAGCACGTTAACTCTATTAATCCACAAT
The DNA here is from genome assembly GCA_022559845.1 of Amorphophallus konjac. Lineage (NCBI taxonomy): Eukaryota > Viridiplantae > Streptophyta > Magnoliopsida > Alismatales > Araceae > Amorphophallus > Amorphophallus konjac. Next base: position 240,616,433 of record CM040127.1, read on the forward strand.
TGTGGAAGGTTATCTCTCACAGTCCACATGAACTTCCTAAGGATAAGTCCAAGTGGACTCATGTTCACAAGTTGAAAAATGATGATAATGTGAGAGCTCTAAATTTAATGAAGGCTGCAATCGGTTCTGATGATTTTTCCTCTTTCTCAGGTAGTAGCTCGGCAAAGAAAATATTGGATGAATTGCTTCGCATCCACAATGGAAAGGAAGAAGAATGTCTCATGGCAAGAAGGAGTGATCAATCAGATAAGTCCTCATCCCAGGTAAACTCTGAGACCGAGTATATTAGTCATGATGATTTAGTTGCCATGCATAAGCATCTACTGGAAAAATATGAAATAATTAAGTCAGAAAAGAGAAAATTAAGAAAAGAGAAAAATGTTGAAATCACAAGTCTAAAGGCTGAAAATGAAAATTTAAAATCTGAATTGAAATTGGAAGAAGAATTTGAGAACAAGTTGATTGAAGAAAATTTTCATCTAAAAGATCAAAATAAAAAACTAATGGTTCTTAATACTGTCTTTTCTGAAAAATGGTTGTCATTTGAAAAAGAAAAATCTGCTGATAAGGAAATTTAATGTGAGAATGAATTGAAACTGAAACAGGAACTAGAAATAGTTAAAAATTTGAATGATGTCATGCAGAGACAAATTATCACATGTGAGGAAGACATGACTAATTCAAAACTCAAAATTTGTCTCTCCAATCTGAAATAAGTAAACTTGTTCGTTCCATGTCTAAATCTATCAAGGGAAAAGAGAAAATGAATGTTCCTTTGTGTGATAATGCCACTAAATCAAGTAGAGAGCAAGGATGCAAATCCCAAATTGAAAAATCTGTTAAGAAAAAGTTGTACACTACTTTTGTTCGCAGCTCTGACATTGCAAGCTGCTCTGGGCCTCCTAAAATATCTACCTCATCTGTTTTCCAATTCAAGGCCCAGAAAAATGAAGAACAAATAAAAGGTGTGAACAAGGGTAAACAAATGAGCAAAAATGGTAAGAAAAATAAGCATAAAAATGTCCCTACTTGTGTCTTTAAATCTGCTACCTGTACTGCATCTGATGACTCAATGCATACTACTCATAGCTCGATTAATTATCCGTATGCATCTGATAAGAGTGTCTCATGCCATTATTGTGGCAAGGTAGGCCATATAATGGATGATTGCAGATTATTGATTGAAGATGGGCATGCAAGTGAAACATTGCATTCGAGAAATTCATTTGGTAGAAATCATGCTACTAGGAAGTCTGATACATCTTGTCATTACTGTGGTAGGCATGGTCATCTCATGGATGCCTGTTTCATCATGAAACAAGATGATGAAATGCATGCCAGGTCTTCTGTTCATCATCACCCCAAAAGAAGTATGTATGCTTCAAACCAACACATCATTTGTTATAACTGTAACAAACGTGGTCATAAAGCTATTGAGTGTTGGTTCAGGACTTCATGGGGTTATAATGGTTCAAGAGGTAAGCACCTAAGGTGTTTTGAATGTGGCAAGTATGGGCATGTAGTCAAGGACTGCTGGTATGCTCAGGGAAAATATTTTAATTCCAAATTTGATAAATTCCCTGAAAATAGAAATTTTCTTGGCAGAAATAAACCTATTTTTAAAGAAAAGATTCTTGTATGTTTTGAATGTGGAAAACCTGGCCACCGAGCTTCTGACTGCTTGTGGGCAGGCAATGCTAAATCAACACCTCATGCAAGTAACAAAAAATTTCATGCAAACTCACATAGATTCCATGATGATAATAATGTCCACAAAAAGAATTCAAGGTTTGCTACATCATGTAGAGATTGTGGAAATTTTGGTCATTTCATGGATAACTGTTACCTGGTGGATCATGATGATAATACTGCTAAGAAATTGTTTAGAACACTTGTTAGGGATAAAACAGGACCCAAGGCTGCTTGGGTTCCTGCAAGATCTAAGTGATTGTTTTGTAGGTGTGCCTTGGGACTGGAATAAAAGGGGTAATGATCCAAGACACTCTAGGATGAATAACCCCATTTTCACATTGTTCAGGTAAGCTTCTCTTCATTTCATGTTTTTGAAATTCTTCTAGTGCATGCATGCTAAATCTGTTCTTGCATATTCATTCATCATCTGCCAGTTGCATTATTTTATGATCATGCACTTGCTGAGTGTTCTGTGCAAATTTGAGTTTAAAGGGGTTGTTTGTATCTGATGCATACATAGACTAATTACAATTGCTTGATAATTGTGTTATGCATAAACTCTGAAAACAAATTGCATTTCGAATTCTTTGAAAAAAAAACTGAACTGCATCTGAATGGTGTTTGAAATCTGTCCATTGCTTTCTGAAAAAATCTAATAGGACAGTCTGATTGTGCACAAGTCACAATATCAATTGGTTTCATATGTTCAGTTTTCAGTGCAAACATTGCATATTTTCAGGGGGAGTTAATTGCATGTCTTTGCATAGCATTCAGTGTTGAGTCTTTGCATGCATGTAGTTAATTGCATTACATTTCATGAAAAATGCCAAAAAGATTGTCTGAATGCATAGTGTTAGGGGGAGTCAATGCATTGCATATAGGTTGTCAAATGCATACTCATGTGAAAATTCATTACATATCCTTTCATTGATTCTCTTTGACCAAACCGTGAGCATATTTTTGAAATCTTAAGCTTCAAAATCTCTCCTATCAATTGATAACAATTGGTATCATTTGGTATCAGAATTTCTATCAGTCATTCATGAAGATTTCAATGGGACTATCTCAATCATAAATCTGAAAATTCTTGAACTAGAAATCTTCTATTATACATTTTTATGAATGTCTGAAATAACTCATGTGGTTTAAGCTTAATGTATTCATGGAGTTTAACTTTAAAATTTCTTGACATATCTGAAGCATGTGTAATAAACCTTAACCATCTGGTTCATGTTGAGTCTTGTGAAAACTTCTGAAATCTGCACTCTTGAATACATGACTTCAACTGATTAAGTACATGAAATTATTATTGACTTGAAGCAATGAAGTTTTCTGAAAAGTCTAAAGGGTAATATCTGTCAGAGCAATGACCTTGGTCACTGAGAAACACATGTCCAAAGGACTGTGTCATAAGGTACCATAGTTAACTCTGATTAAGAATTCATTGAAATTCAGGCAGAGCAATGGCATGCACACTGAGAAATATAATTCACTCATCAACAAATGATTTGCAGTGTGTCATGATGTGTATATGCTATCTCTGTTCATATAAAGCATGACAGTTAGTCACACTAAGTGCTTAGGGATATTGGCCTCTGATCAAGGTATATCCTCTAGTTACAAGGTGTGCACTGAACTAGAGTGCTCGTAAAATTTGTAGCATGAAAATTGTTGAACGAATTGAAATATCTGAATATTGATGCAAAAATCAAATTGCTACAACCCTAGACAAAATCATATGACTTCATAATTGCTTGAGTTCAATACTGATACATGTAATTCTGAAAGAAGTCAATAAATTTGATTGTGTAAGACAAAGGGAGGATAATCAAGATAAATATGAGGGCTTGGTTCATTTTTATTAAAACATGGTTTTAGATATCAATACAGAATTTTATTGATAAAATCTGCATACATCATGTTTAAACCATGCTGTTCAAAAAGCTCATTCATAAGCCCATATAATGGAAGACTTTGAAAACTTATGTTTTGGATTTATGAGAATGACATTTCCTTGAAAATCTGACTGAAATTCTTGTAGTTGAAGCCTCTTTAGAAATCTGCTAATTGAACCTGTTCTTGGCTCATTGACCTGAACTTCTCCTTGTTTGCCCCTGTGGTCTCCTCTCATCTATCTCATAAGATTCCACTTATTGAGGGGGAGCTTCCATGTCATGCATCACTTGCATATCAATTGGCATCTATTCAGGGGGAGCATTCCTTGTCACACTGAATCATGTTCATATCATTTGTGACCTTGCATTCAAATCCCTCATGATCAGATTTATGCATGATCAACAAAAACTGTATAGTCAACTCCCTTCTTATCAGTTGACTGATTCTATCTACATTTTTCTGACCATACAAATGTGAGGTGCCACTCCCATTATTACCTTATTCACTTGCAGCCTTCTGAACCTCAGAATCTTTATGATGGTGGATTTCAGATTGATTCCTGAGATGTATTTCTCTCCACACTGTTGGAATCTTCCATCTTATTCTGCAATAAGTTCTGATTCTGTGGTATCTTCACCAGAATTCAGATTCTTTGTAATGGCTGATTTCAGATTGATTTGGATAACCAGAGTCCATTCCTGTGCTTCAGGGGGAGTTATGGTTTATTATCTTCTAAGGGGAGAGTAGTCAATCATGCATGTTGATAGGGGGAGAACTGTTTCACTGTCATAAGGGAGATCTTCATTTTTAAAGAACCTTGACTCATTCTCTGCATTGTTGTGCTGCATTTGACTATCAAACCATTTCCCTTCTTTTTGATTATGTCAAAGTGGGAGAATAGTTTGATGAGTCAGTGTGACTCATTATGTTGCCATCATCAAAAAGGGGGAGATTGTTGTGCCCCTTGTGCTTTGTTGATGATGTGATGTTTTAATGATAGCAACATGAATGAGTCACCACATTGTCTTGAATATGTCTGACTTTTTCTGTGGGAGATTACATAAGTGTGCCATGTCTGAATTGTGAAGAATGCATGTGTATGCTTGAGTCATGCTGTGATATATTGGCTTGTGCTTGATTTCTGTTCTGTGCATTGCTTCTCTGCTGATATGTTCATGCATTGTCTTAGGCTAAGTCTGTACAGCCTACGTCTCTTGCAGCGTCAACGCTGTGAGCATTCTCAAGTCTCAAGTCTGCAGCGTCAACGCTGTGAGTAAGCACTTTGTTTCAGGTTCTTCAAGTCTATACAGACTTTAGCGTCTCATTTAGCGTCTAAGGCAAAGTCTACACATTGGCTAAGTGTGTACATCGCTTACATTTTTTTGAGACCAAGTCCATACATCGTGAAAGTCTATACACTCCTCTTGGCCTTAGCATCTGTTTTGAAGTCCAAACATTGGTCTTCAGTTCAAGTCTGTACAGCGTTACGTTCTCTTTGGAAAGTCTGTACATCGTCAAGTCTGCACATTGGGGTTTCACGAGAAGTCTACACATTGGTCTCCACCTGAAGTCTATACATTGGCTAAGGGTCTTCAAGTCCATACACAGTTGTCTGATGCATATTGTTTGAAGTCTGTACAACATGCCTTGTTATTCACAACTTTCTTATTTGTGACTTCCCTAGTGTTTTGATGATGAGCATCACTATGTTAAGTATTCTCATTTTAATCAGATATCTTGTGTAATGTTATGCATTTGAAATTTTCATGATTAAAAGGAAAATTGCTATGAGGTAGTACCTTGTATGTCCGTACTATTCCTTTCATACTTCGTGTTGTTGGTGTTTACTACACTTCGTGTTGTCCTTTTGTACGTCGTGTTGTTCCAACTATGTTTGTTGATTATCTTCGTGTTGTTTACTGAAGCAGCTCGAATTGTTCTGATGAACTTCGAGTCATTTTCCTATGAACCTCGTGTCGTTTCTTCAGTATTTAGTTGCTCATCTCGAGTCATCCGTTTTATGTTTGCTCTTGTGTTTTTCGTGTCACTTACTATTGTTCCTCGAGTCGTTCTTTCCTGGTTTCACTGCTTCATCACGTGTCGTGATAGCCGTGTCTGTCTTCTATCTTCGTGTTGATTTTACTTAGTGCATTCTTCTCTAAATTCAAGCTTTAAGTGTCTCAAGTCGAGTCTGACTGTGTTGTCTCCATGTCGTCCTTAGTTCGAGTCGTTTCTTTGTTATTTCTGTCTTCGTGTTGCTTTTCCTAGACCTCGTGTCTTTCTTGTTTTGTAACCACACTTCGTGTCGGTTTCTGTTCTCGTCTTCGAGTTGTTGTCAGCCCGTGTCGTCCTCGTCTTTGAGTCGTTCGTACGTTCGAGCAACTTAGTACTCAAGTTGTTTTCGTGTGTATTCAAGTCTTTTTAGTAAAGTGTCGTTTCACCTCGTGTCGTTCTCTTTGCTGTTTGTTATGTCGTGTTGTTTTTGTATTCGTGTCTTCGTGTTGCTTTTGTATTCGTGTCTTTGTGCTATTCTTGTATTTATGTCCTCGTGTTGTTTCTTTCTGTCTTCGTCCAAGGTTCCTTTGATCGCGTGTTTCTATCGTTTTTACTCCGTGTTATTTCCTTCTCCGTACCTCGTGTCGTTCTCAGTATAGTGCACCTATTGTTGTTCCTACACACCTCGTGCAGTTTTAGTTTTTGTGGCCCTGAGTTTTAATCGTTTTAATTCTTTGCAGGAGAAGAAGAAAAACAAAAAGAAGAAGGTGGTCCGAGGAAGAATATTCCTCAGTGAATGGGAGGCACGTGATCCGAGGCTGGAAGGGCAGATAGGATTGTGACACGTGTGCTGAAGCTGACTGAGAGACTGACACGTGGCCACAAGTTCTGGGCGGGAAATGAGGAAGCCACACGCACCCAGTGCTGCCCTCTTGCTGGCTGCTGCTTATAAAAGGAAGCCTTCATCCAACAGATGAAAGGCATCGAGGAAGAAGCCTGGAGAGCAGAAAGTCCTTCGATGCAGAAAAAGAAAAGAGGAAGAAAAAGAAGAAGAAGAGAAGAGAAGAGACAGAGAGAGCCTGCGAAAGAAGAAGAAAAGAAAGAGAAGAAGAGCAGAAGAAAAAGAAGAGAAAGAGAGAGTTAGAGAGCTCGTGAGGGTTAAGAGAAAAAGAAAGTGAGAGAGAAGAGAAGAGGAAGAGAAGCTTACCTGAAGATCTGTCTGCTGGACCGTGGATCAAATCCAGGTCAGTCAGCTCCACGCGAGCCACATCTGTGTTATCTTTCTTTACAGCTTTCTGATCGCTGTGTATTTTCCCCTTCTTATTTTTCTTTTTTTAATTTGGTTAGCTTTGTACTTCCGATCCTCTGGATTGAGGTCGGGTCCCTCCTGGTCTGGAGGAAGAGAGGTCTGCGACCTCTAGTTTGCAAGTGGCTGAAAGTCACTTGTGTGTTCCCTCCGGTTTGGAGGAAGGGAGATCTGATCTCCGGTTCTGGGCTTGCGGGTTGCAAGTCCAGGGGTCCCTCCGGTTGGAGGAAGAGAGGTCTTCGACCTCTGGTTTACTGGTGACGGGGAGTCACTGGTGTGTTCCCTCCGGTTTGGAGGAAGAGAGACTTTGCGTCTCTGATTTCCATGTGGCTGGGAGTCACTTGGGGTGTCCCTCCGGTTGGGAGGAAGAGGGGAGTTTGTTCCCCTGGTCAAGCTGTGTGTCAGCACTTGTTGCAGACTAAGTCTGCTTGGTTTTAGCATTGGCTAGTGAGGCCTCACTCCGGTTGGGAGTGAGGGGTGGTGTGGAACGCACTAAATTTCGGGTGTGAAGGTATCGGGATATTGGTGGTCTTTTTATCGGTTTATCTAGTGCGAGGGCGTGCCAGTCACCTAGGTGACAATGTGTTTGGGCTTCAAGACTGGAGTGGTCTGAAGCCCGGGGTGCGCTCCATCTGACTGATCAGATGATTGTGGATATCGAGTCGGGACTGGAGACCCGCCGCTCCATAAAGGCCGCGACATTAATTACATCCCCTCGGAGAGGGGAAGACCTCTGATTAATCGCCAAGAAGAGGGGCCAAATGACCTAAAGATCATTTTTCATTAAAGCATGCGAGTTGGGTTGACATGATTTAAACCCTCCGCATCGGTACGTAAAACGGTGTTCAAAACCATACAAATACTTGCTACGAGTGCGGCGAATTTAATGAAAGTGCGGGATTAGATCCCGGTATATATATATATATCAGTCACTAACAGACAATCCAGTATTCGGTCGAGAGTCCATATTCGAAGCATCGAAGGTAATAACAAAGACATTCGGATATCTGTCGTAGGTACGGCACGTTTCATGTGGGTGCGGGATCGGATCCCGGAAGAAGTGGGTCAAGCTGATGAACTACCGGCCCAAGAGGTGCACGGATCATGACCATGTCGGGGATCCCGAGGTCCACGTCCGATACCATGGGGCATCATTGCACAGTCTGGGGGAGCCTGGATTGTTAAGTGTAAAGCCCAAACTCGGCAACGTGCGCCCCTTGCGGGGGTTTCCGGGGGCAGCGCCCCTGGAACAAAATTTAGATTATGGTAGAGGGGAGACTTTCGATTAGTTTTACTCATTAGCTTTAATTCTTTTCTATCATTTGATTAATCATTTTTTTTAAGCATGCCGGTTCAATGGGTGTGAGAAGAGATAATCGGAGCGCGCCGGTTTAATGGGTATAAGAAGGGGGGGCGCGCCGGATAAGGGAGAAGAGAGGGGCGCGCCGGTTAATGGCCTAGAAGCATGGGCGCGCCGGAATAGGGTATGAACAGTATAGCGCGTCGGTTAATGGCAAAGAAAATGAAATGGGTTTTGAGTGTGGGGTTAAACCGGCTCGGGGGGGTATCGCGCCGGGTTAGCCCACGCCGGATTAGGGGGGCGCCGGATTAGCATTGTATAGCTTCCTTTCAACCCGTTTGTGCTCTGTTTCTTCTTTCCTTCAATTGCAAGTTGATTTATTGATTGGTTTGTTCATCTTATTAATGGATTACGTCTGTGGAAAGGAGGTTTAAGTGTTTTAATTGTTTACTCAGGTGGATTATCGTGATGATTCGAGTGTTTTATTAGAAAAGTTTGCTGTGCAGGAACTTGGAAGTTTAGTTTGTCTCAGTGGTTTAATGTGTTTGTCTGTCTGTTCTTACGCATTCTCTGTTCTTACATGTTCTTCCTCTGGCAAAATTTGGGCAGCACCTCCCCCAGACTGACGATTGCCAGAGAAAATAGAGGAACACCAAGTGGATTGCTCCAGGGTGAACCTCAAAATGTAGACCTCACGCGGTCCGATAACCCAAGTGTGAGTGTGGAAAAGCTCGAGGACTAGCCTTCAAGAGCTCTCACGACTCACGGGTAATGATCCTTCGAAGGAGAACAAGTGGGGAGGGAGATCAGAAACGCTGGAGGCCAAGTAGAAAGGGGGGCTACAGCCTGAACGTATTCCGAAGGGGGAGATAAAGATGCAACATATCAAAAAAAGAAGATCTCCCGAAGGATCGTTTTCATTTCACCACGAAGGGGTGCAAATACATGGGCTCTTCATGCATCTAAAGAAAAGAACCAACGGGAAGAATACATTGGAGGAAAGGAAAAGAAACAAAGGGGAGGGGAGAGCTGTATCTCCCTCACCTCACTCTCTGCTCTCTCCTTCTCTTTTCTCACTTAACTTCGCTCTCACAGGAACGCTGGCTTCGGGCTTCAAGGGGTTTCTCTCAGAAGAAGACTTCCACTTTTCAGGCTTCCGAGAGTTGTTCAACCCTTCCAACCTTCCAACCGATTTAAGCTTTGCCTGGGCGCTCCTTTTATAGGGGCCGGAGGCCCTGTTTTGGAGGGATGCCCTCTGGATTCTTCTTCCTCCCGTTGGTTCCTTGTTTCCCGCAACCACCACTGCTACTGCTGACGTTGGTGAAGTTGCCCTGCTGCTGCTGTCGACGTTACCTCCGCCAAGGCTCTAGTGTGACCGGGAGGGGGGCAGAGGCATGGCCTCCTCCTCCGCTGGCACATCCACCGCGAGCCACGTTGCTATCATCATTTGCCGGAGGATGGGCGGCCGATCGACGGAATGAGCGTTCGGCAGGATGGGGCTCGAGAACTTCCATTCACGGCATATGCTCGGTTGCCTGCCGGATCGAAGTGGGAGCTTTAACCATTTTAGGCTTGCTCGTCATCATGCCGTTCCCAAGAAACAGGGGACCGTATTGATGACGGGACGGGTTGGTTGCGGCGCCGGATAAAGGCTTCAGAGAATAGATTGATTTTAAACTAAGCATGCCGTATTAGCACTCCAAAATGGGCGCGCCGGTTTAGTGCATTCAAAGGGGTGGCCCTTCAACGAGAGCATGCCGTTTTAACATAAAGCAAGGGAGTTCATGGGGCGCGCCGGAATAGCATCTTGTAAAGGGCGCGCCGGTTTAAGGCCCCCTTAGGGGCGCGCCGGTTTAAGTCTATGCCATTCCGGTTTAAGGCTATGCCACGCCGGTTTAAAGCTATGCCACGCCAGTTTAAGCGTCAAAGGGCTCCCCCCCAGCTTAGTGGCGATTCGGACAGATGCTTGCCCTCCTGTGTTCCTTTAGTTGTGAGCCTCCGAGTCTCGATTCAGGGCTTTGAGTGATTTCCGGTGTATGCCGAGCAGGCATTCGGACTCCTGAGTTTCTTTGATTCGACCTTCGGCATTGTCGACTTGGGAGCCGTGGCTAGCTCTTCAACCGGAGGGGCTTCTTTGTTGGGTGGCGGAGCACCGGGTAGGCATTCGTCCTTCTTGGAGGGGCCATAGGGTTTATTCAGCCTTTCCGTCTTCGACTCGCTATCGAGTGCTGAGACGTGCATGTCGTATGATCATCATCATTTTTTGACGTCCATAGGTGGATGTAGGTCTGAAGGACCGAACCACCTAAAATCCCCTTGTGCACCGTGGTTTGATTTGTCTATTTGTGCTTCCGCTAGGTGATTGCATAGGGGCGCTCCATGTGTTTGGCGTCTGTTTGAGCAGAAGATTTATTAGTTTTCAGATTGACTAAATCTGTCTTGTTGGCTCTCCAGTGATCTCACTGTGTGTTTGGTTAGTTCCACAACTGCCATTTAGCCTTCAAGTTTGTTTAGTTTGCGAACTAGCATTTTAGTGAGCGAAATTTTAACTTTGCCGAAAGTTTTTTTTTATAGTCATATTCATTCACCCCCCCTCTGAATACTGCACCGAACCTAATAGAGTCTACCCATGACACGCGATAAGGGGAAGGGTGGTCCACGGGGGTCAACCCTAAGCGTGTCATAGTACCCGTGGAGATAACGTTAATACAGCTCCCACTGTCTATGATCACCTTGCAGGCTTTCCCACCTAGCTGGATCAAGAGACACCTGACAAATGGTGGTGCGATGTCAGTCATCACTCACCAACGGCTGGGTCAAGATACACCTGACAACACCCAGCTGAACGTCATCCTGGCACCGCGTGCCCTAGACATCTAGTTGCTCACCCTCAAGCAGCTCATCAAAGAATTCCCCCGCGAGCTCCTGGTCAGCCTCATAACTGACGGATACGATACCATGTGCGAGCTCACCGGTCGAAGAATCCCCTGTAGTGCCCCAGAATTTATATAAATAATTTTATAGAATTTATAAAGGCCTAAATATATTAATAAATGGATTCTGAGACTAATAAGTCATTATAAGGCCCCAATTAGGTTAAATAATTAACCAAACCTATTTACACATCATCTAAAAGGTTTAAGGACCAAGCCCATTAAGTTTGGCCCATGTTCTAGAAGGTTATTTAGCTTATTTAAGGATTTTAAGGATAAAGACTAATTATCTAAGATAATTATATGGATAAATGAATAAATGAGTTTTATTAATTTAGAACTCTACATACGTTGACTGTAACGGTCTATCACGAGATCGTCACATTCACCTAACGCACCTGCGTTCGACCGTTACACTTTGCAGATTCCGTAAGAGGAAGAAGTTATAAAAGATGGAAACTTGATGATCTTATCCACTAGGGATCAACTTGGGAAGAGTTATAACATTACTAAGGACTCTTAGAGATCAGGTTTTAGCAGATTAAGGAATCTAGAATCGATCTAATCTTCAAACCCTAGCCAAAAACCCTATAAATATGACCTAGTTCTGAACTGCGCGACCCTTACTTTTGCTCGCGTGGAATCAAGGTAAGAAGTCATAATCTCAGGTAAGTTCTTTAGAAGTATTTGTTTATAAAACTTTAGACTAACTCCTCTCCAAATTTCACATCTTTAGGTCAAGAGGTCGTGGAGTTAGAGCCCAAGGAAGTTGCTGAAAAGTCACAGGAAAAGGAGAGCTAGGGCACGTTTTTCAAACCCTAAATTGGAAGTTTAAAGCCAAGCTAAGAAGTAGGTCATCTCATGAACGGCAAAAACATCTTGATAGGACTAAAAGCCCTCTGATTTGACTGAATTTCATGCATCATAGATCATCAATTTCATGTTTTCATAGTTCCATGCATGTCATACATCTCTTAGCCTTAAAAAGAAATAAAAGAAGTTATCTTGTCTATTCACTGGAACCCATGCATATAGATAGCCTATACTTCGTTATCATGCCTAGAATAGACATGGTATTTGATTTAGACATGATGTGAGTTGATCTCTTAGGTTTCATATCATTTTCTGTCAGCAGATACTATAACGCACCATAGTAGGACCGTCACACTCAAGTAACGGCCATACGATGGACCGTCACAGTCCCTGATTGCCTATTGTTTTCTCTGTTGACTCTGACGCATCTATGCAGGAGCGTTACATTCTGTAACGGTTGCTCGATAGACCGTCACACTCCCTGTGACGCGCCTTGGCTAGACCGTCAGGTGCTTGTGTACTGTCAACTCAAGACAGATTGGAAACTTGCCAGATTTACTTATTATTATGCCAAGTTACCTAAGTGTTAACCTGATTACGTGACTTTGAGATTATTTAATCATTCATGATATGTATTGCATGTTTCGGTATCTCACTATTACTTTAAGTTATGTTAATTTCATGAGCCCCAAACTCTATAGTTTTGTAATTAGAAACATGATTTTTGAATGATGTATTGATAGAGTTTTTATCATGATTTCACATCGATATATATCTATATATATTCTTCCTCTATCAATAGAGTCATTTCTATAAGTACATGGCTCATTCTCCGCTATGTTGACCATTAGTTCACATTTTTCACTATAGGAACATATTCTTGGACATGAGGACCTCTCTATTGGATATTCCTTCCAATGGACTAGGAAATCTTGTTTCAAGGCCTCCGTAATTCTCCGCGAGCCTGGGATTCCCACTAGGACGTCGAGTTGGTTGTACCATTAAAGCCCATTAACTAGAATACACTATCATTGTTTTCTAGATCTAGTAATGTAACGACCTTACATTGGACCGTCAGAATCACGTAACGGCCCATTGCATGACCGTCAAATTTCTTTGAGTCTATTTTGATAGTTCTGGACTCTGATCATTTTAACGGCCCTCTACTGGAGCGTTACATGATGTAACGGCCCAGAGAACGACCGTCACATTGCTTAAGTACTTAACCCAAGGTTTGACCCAAGGGTTGATATTCCCAAGGTTCTAGATGAATTAATGATAGTCTTGAACTTATAATATTAATAAAGAAACTTAATATAAGGATTGGAAAGAGAAAAGAATGTACCGTTATGCTGTCAATTTATTTTATGAGCATAACCTTGTTTAATGTCATTCTTGAATTCCTCATATTCAATTTGAAGCGTTCATACATTGATTTTCATTATTTGATATTGCTATATTCTTGGCCATACTTTATTATCATGCGTGGTAAGAGCTTGATTTATACTTGAAGATGCGATCGGGCACTGATTGTGTTCAAGGGCTCTATGCTAGTCCCCTCGGCTGATTGTTGGAAACATACTATTTTATAAACCATGGGGTATGATGCTACTGGCGTTGCATTGCGCTGGGAGTACTTTCTTTCTAAATAAGTGAATTATCCACAGCTCGTGAAGTGAACAATCACAACGCGATGCAGCATGATCAAGTTCTTGTACATGACTTTCTTGCTCGATATTCTATAGAAATTCACGAAGCACTTGCTCATAAGCATAAGATGCTGGAGTGTTGATTTTGTGGCTTGATAGTGCATTCTCGTTACATTCTTGTTCATGAGAAGGTCAATATCATGTTCTTGTTATATTCGTGATAAGTTCATTCTTGCTCACTCTATCTTACATGATTATCTTGTTGGAACCCGGGTTTTGATAATGACAATCTGAGTCATGTGAGATTAAAATAAATAAAAGTTTTTGCATTTAATCTTACATCCATGGATCAATGCATTGTTTCATCCTTCAGTATATATATATATATAGTTAGTGTAGTGCTTCACAAGTTTGTACAACCGTAGCTAGTATGCGTGGTTAAGTTCATGTATCAGATGCTTCATGCGTACACCAAGTCTGCACACAGTTGTCTTGATAACTCAGCATGTCTATACATGCCAGTACATTCGTCTGCTACATGCATACATCATTTCGATTCATGTTTACACATAGTCAATGCAGTGTCTTGCCTCATGCATACACTAAGTCAGGGCATTCTTGTGCTTCATGCATATACATAGTTAGTACACTCGCTTGCTACATGCACATGCGCATCTTTCACTTTAAAGTCTGTACATTCCTTTTGATTCCATGAATACACAAAGTATGTACATTCTTCAGAAGTATTCACAGCGAAGTCTGTACAGCCCGTGTTCTTCATACATACACATAGTCGATGTATCTTTTGCCCATGCACAGGTTAAGTCTGAAAAGAGTCTTGTTGCATCGTGTGCCTCATGTATTTCCAAAGTCTGTACACTCTCTGGTGGCAAGTTTATACATCATCTTGTTGCATGCACATAAAGTCTGCAGATCGTTTGTACATCGCACACAAAGTATGTACACTCGTTGGTGGCATGTTTGTGCATTCATCTTCAATGTGCATACTTTCCCATATGAATACTACGTTACACGCCATCAAGTCTGTACATGATCAGTTCAACTTTCGAACTAACTCAATACATCCTTCTTTGTTATTTCAGATTAATTCAAGATGACAACAAGTCTGATCTGACATGATTTTTTTTCCGATGAGTCTAAGAAGGGCACGTGACTCAAAAATGAAAGATATGCCAAGTTCGTGACACGTGTTAAGTAGCAAGCTAAGACGGTGCCACGTGGTCTAGACGCTAATGCGGGAACCCATGAAAAACACACGCTCACCTGTCTTCTGGAGATATAAACGGAAGAATTCTTCATCCAGAAGAACATCGAAGAAGAAAAAGAGTGATCGTGAGCAGAGTGATCAAAGCAGGGGAACTTATCTGAAAGAGAAGAAGATAGAGAGAGAGCCTGCATGATCCAGAAGAAGAGAAAAAGAAAGATAAAGAGAGAGTAGAAGATAAGAAAAGAAACGAAGAAGAATAAGAAAGATAGAGAGAGAGATAGAGAGTCAGAGGAGAAGAAGAGAAGCTTCATCTGAAGATCTGTCACTACTGGAATCTGGATCATATCCAATCCAGTCAGCTCCATGGGACCCACATTTATGCTATCATCGTATACAGCTTTCTATCACTGTGTTTTACCATATTTTGTTTTTTTTTGAACCTTTATTCAAGCTGTTAGTCAGCAGAGCTAAGCTGTATTGCTCAGCGTTTCCGAGGAGGATTCCTCTGGACAACAAGCTGTGTTGCTTAGCAGGCGAGGAGGATACCTCGGACAGCAAGCTGTGTTGCTCAACGGGCAAGGTGGATATCTCGGACAGTAAGCTGTGATGGTCAGCTGTTTGTAGGCAACCTGTGAGGCCCAGCCATTCAAGCTATGAGTCAACGGGAAGCTACACTCAGGTTGAGTGTGGGGTGGACGTAGATCTCTGGATAGAGATCAAACCACCTAAAAATCTTGTGCGTGCAGTGGTTTGTCTGATGCCTTTATCTTCACTACATGCATGCGTAGGTGCGCTCTATGTGTTTGATCTTTAGTCCATTAGATGATTTGATCGATTGGGTTAATAGGTAGTGTTCCTCAATCAGTCAGAGGTAGTTCATTAGAAAATTAATTGTGGGGCAAGTTTTGTAGAAGATCCATTCACCCCCCTCTGGATCTACTTCCGTGTGTCACCTGTCACGACAATTGGTATCAGAGCGGGTCACTGATTCATCAGATCTAACGATCTACAGTGGATCCTGCTGTTTTCGGTGACTTATTTGACTGTTTAGATTGTCTGGTATTTCATTTGTGTGTCATGGATTCTGTGCCTGAAATTCTGATGTTCAATGGATTGTGTTTCTCTGACTGGCACAAAGAGTTTAGGGATTACATGAGTCTTGTAGATACAAATCTGCTGATACTGATTGAACATGGTCCTTATGATATACCTGTAAAAATGTCAGACTGGAATAGTGGTCATGAATTAATGAATGCTGAAAATAGAAAAGCCATAGAAATGTTGAAGGGAGCTATAGAGACTAATGTGCTTTCATGCGTGACTAAGTGCAGGAATGGTAAGGAGTTGATGGATGAATTGATCCTCAAGTATGGCAAGGAGAATCATAGATGCCTTACGACCAAGGATCAAAGCAGCGATCAATCCGACGACTCTTTCTCAAAGGTAAGTTCTGAATCTGAACAAAATTCATTGGATGAATTGATTGAAATGCATGATGATTTACTTGAGAGTTATAAATCTTATAAAATTAAAATGAAAGAGATGAAAAAGGCCATGTTGCATGAAATTAGAGAGTTAAAATGTGAAAACGCCAACCTTAAAAGCAGTCTGAAAATAAGCAAAAATTCATGCAATAAATGTGACTCTGTTGGAATATTAAATAATGATCTTCTATCTAAACTTAGGCTGCAAGAGCAACATGTTGTGTCTCTTCAAGGAGAGATAGAAGATCTGATGAATAGAAATTCAGAACTTGAGTTGCATGAACAACACTTGATTGAAAATCTAAAAGCTACGAATCAAGATAGCTTGATTGAAGAAAATTGCAAACTGAAGGATCAAAATAAAAGGCTAATGGTTCTGAATACTGTCCTGTCAGAGAGACGGATGTCTATTGAAAAAGGGAAATGTGCTGTAAAGGAAGTTGATGCTGATAAGGAACAAGAACTTGAACAGGAAATTGAAACTCTGAAAAGTTTAAATGATGAACTGCATCAACATATTATTTCCTGTGAAACTGAAATTGCGAGCTATGAGTTGAGCATTACCTCCTTGAATTCTGAAATTCAGGATCTGAAAAATTCACTGTCTAAATTTGTTCAAGGGAAAGATAACCTTGACAAGATCCTAGGTATTAAAACAAACTTTCAAAAGGAAGGGTTAGGATATCTTCCTGTAGATAAGAAGAATCCTGTTGTTAGAAATCAAAATTATGTGCCTTCTTGTTCTGCTACACCCATGTTTCAGCTTACTGGAAAAAGGACTGAGAATCAAGATGAAATTCTGAAAAATGTAGGAAAACCGAAGAGGGTTGAAAGTAAAAGGAAAGCTAAAGCTTCATCTGATGCTGTTAAGAGTTCGACTGGTCTTGAAAATTATCAAAAACAAATGCATGCTACAAAGATTTTCCCCATTCATTCACATGCACCCACAATATCACTTCATGTCATTATTGTGGGAAACTTGGTCATAAGATGCATGAGTGCAGGACAATGGATCTAGATGAGCTGTCTGTTAACAAACCTCATGTTAGAAAAACTCAAGACAAACACCATACATTTCAGAAGAAGACAACTTATTATTTTCATTGTGGGAAGTTAGGCCATGTTGCAGCCCATTGCTGGGATGCCCTGAGGAGAAAAGATAGTTCAAACTTTAAAAACTGTTCTGTGAATAAAGCTATCTTCAATAGAAATACTCATGCATGTTTTGAGTGCGGAAAAATTGGCCATCGTGCCTTTGAGTGCTGGCATGTGAGAAGAAGCACTAATTTTCATGGCAAAAACACTTTCACAAATGTTCAACCAAAGAATGTCCATATTTATACTTTCAAGAGAAATCTGAATAATGCTAGTCATCGTCATGGGAGAATAGGACATATCATGAATGACTGCCATGCAATTGATTTTGACAACAGAAAAATCTGGAAATCCTGGAGTTCACATGCTAAAAGTGTTCCTAAACTGACTGGACTCAAGAGCTCTTGGGTCCCCAAATCTGCATAGTAACTTCAGTTTGCAGGTGTGCCATGAAGAAGGAAATAAACGGGGTAAAAATATCAAGGCACATAAAGGTCAGTCAACCCCAATCTCTTCTCTTGTCTGTATTGTTTTTCCCTTTTATTAGCATACATGCATGACTAGATTGCTAAATAGCTGTGGTTAATATCGATAGTTTTTTTTAATTGATGCATATTATTTAGAACTCATGAGTATAAATAAATGCACTCATCTGCGTGTCTGTGTCAAACACGTACATATCTGTGTACCTTAAAAAGATTAAATAGTGATTGTTTGATATCTCTGCTCGGTCTGAGGGGGAGCTGATCATCAGAGGTCAACTGTTCATGTGAGTTTATGATGTCTTGGTGCTCAGACTGTTGGTATTCTGACGCTGCCTGGCTGGATGATACTACTGTGGTGATACAGTTTTTGTAGTTTGACATGAGATGAAAGGTCTATTCTGAGGATATCTCCGAGTCACCCAGAGAGGTATCTCAACAAAAGAAATAAAAAGGGAAAGAGAAGGTAGAAAGGACTCTCTCCAAACGACACAAGAAGGCTGGTTCAGAAGTCGACAGGTATGTTTCTGATGAAGAAGGAGCTTCTACTAAACATTTAGAAGGTGATGTGTCTCTTACTCAGGTTGAAGTGGTCCTGGAAATAGGAAAAGTCATGCTCCTACGTTACATAGATTTTAATGATGAACCCATGATTCTAGAATTTCCTGAACTGTTAGAAAATTTTAAATTTAAGAAATGGAAGAAATTCTTAAGTAAGAATAGGATTTATTACCCTAAGTTGGTTGCTGAGTTTTACCATAACTTGAAATGTATCTCTGAAAAGACAAGGGTTCAGTCCATGGTTAGAGGAGTAAAGATTGACCTGTCCAGGCATTTTCTACATAAAGTCTTTCATATTCCAGAGGGAGGTGAAGTGGAAGGTGAATTCAATATAGACCTACATGAGGCCTACTCCCTCATTTCAGAGAAGCCCAGAGATCCCAGAGACCCAAAGAAGCAGACATATCTCTCCCAGTTTATTGCATGCAAGTTTTCCCTTCCGAGGAGATTAATTCATCACATTCTTACAACTATGATAACTCCACAAGTCGGAAGTAGAGGGAGAGTAACATATTCATAGAAATTTATTCTCTTTTGCCTACTCAAAGGCATAAAGATATGTCTTCCAGCCATAATCCTTCAGACAATGAGCACTTTCAAGGAGTCCAACAGAAATTTATCCTATGCTGCTCATCTGACAGTAATTTTCAAAAAGATGAAAATTCCATTGGAAGGGGAATCATCAAAGGACATTCCCAAGGTGAACATCTATAATTTGGATTTTGTCAACAAGTACTTCAGGCCAAAGTCATCCAAAGGCAGTGAAATGAAAGATGCCACTAAAGAAAGTAAAAAGCTTCAGGTCAGTCATGAAAGGGATCTCACAGAGTCAGATGATCAAGACTTGGCTCCTTTGAAGAAGAGGAAGAAAACACATAAAAGAAGTAAATCAATTGCAGTACAACAAGAGGAGACCACTGCTGAACCTGCTCAGAAGAATCTCAAAGATCTTCTATTGCATCAAGAAGTTCATGAGTTGAATCTAACAGATGCTCAACAGACACAGTAGTTGGATCAAAACATTAGTCAGCTGTTTGATAATTTTTGGGTACAATTTGAACTGGAACAACATGAAGTCCAACAGGGACAAGAGGCAGATGAAGAAGAGGACAGAAATGAAATTCCTGAAGAAGATGAAAGAGATGAAGTCTCTCAAGAAAAGAAAAGTGAAAAAGAGTCTCTTACTGATATGATCACTCAGATAATGAAAGAAACTGCTGAAGAGATCTTCGAAGAAATTGCTGAGTCTGTGGTAAATGAAGAGGAGCATGTACCACAAGGAGCCCAAGTATCTGATGAAGAAGCTCCAGAGACAGCTGAAGAAGAAGTACAAGACTATTTTATGGGACATGCTCCTGAATATGGTCCACATCATGGAGAGATGATTAGTCTTGGTACATCACCTACTCCACTTCCTGAACAGCATAATGCATACTTCACTGAGCTGCCAAATTCCAGTGCTTCCACCTCTAGTACACATGGAACAAATGCCGAACCCAATCTCGCTCAGATGTTGTCCAACCTGACAGAGATTATGCTAAATCAGAATGATTTGATGAACAAGCAGTTCTTGTTTCAGACTGTTCAAATTGACAGAATAGACGGCCGGCTGAAACATTTGGAAATAGTTGTAAAACGCCAAGGAATAGATTTTTTAACTGCTAAAAGGAGAACAGATGAAGCTGTATGAGAAATTTTACAATCTCTTATGGGTATCAGCAATCGAATTGGTGACATGGTAAGTAAAAGTCAAGATACTCAAATCTCCATAGTTACCAATATGGGTAAAATCCTCAATCATACATTTGATCTGAAGATTGAGTTTGAATTGTTAAAGGGCACATTAACCAAAATTGCAGCCACTCAGCCAGAATTCATCACAAAGTTTGAAGTTATTTAGTCTAATCTGTAGACACTGTCAGAGACTGTGCAACAATTTTTTACCAAATGAGAATCAGTCAGTTCTCTAGTGGAAAGGCTAGGGAACACTGTGCATCAAAAGCTTGACAGACTGGCAAACTCCATTAGAGATCTTCAGACTTCTCTGATGAACAGACTTTCGACCCCTGGTTCAAGTTCAGTATATCCTCCTAGAGACAGGGGGAGCTACCGAGGTTATTAGCTACTATCATTTCCCCAAATTTTGATAATGACAAAGGGGAGAATGAATGTGAATGTGTAAAGGGACAGACATTTTTATTTTGGACAGAAAATGTTATAGAGTTTTATTTTGGAAAAAAATGTTATAGTTTTTGTTTACTGATGGTCTTGCGTGATAGACCGTTTGAAAGAGATTTTTCATTCAAACACTACTTTGTATCTTTTTAAAGTACACAGAAACGCTATGTTATGTTGCATGGTTGCGTCGAAGCATGAGTCTGTTGAATGCTTGATTCATTTTGTCGATGAACTCGGTTATGAATGTTAGCAAATTAATCTTACATGACTTATAGTTGTCATTATCAAAAAGTGGGAGATTGTTGGAACGCTGGTTTTGATAATGACAATCTGAGTCATGTGAGATTAAAATAAATAAAAGTTTTTGCATTTAATCTTACATCCATGGATCAATGCATTGTTTCATCCTTCAGTATATATATATAGTTAGTGCAGTGCTTCACAAGTTTGTACAACCGTAGCTAGTATGTGTGGTTAAGTTCATGTATCAGATGCTTCATGCGTACACCAAGTCTGCACACGGTTGCCTTGATAACTCAGCATGTCATTACATGTCAGTACATTCGTCTGCTACATGCATACATCGTTTCGATTCATGTTTACACATTGTCAATGCAGTGTCTCGCCTCATGCATACACCAAGTCAGGGCATTCTTGTGCTTCATGCATATACATAGCTAGTACACTCGCTTGCTACATGCACATGTGCATCTTTCACTTTAAAGTCTGTACATTCCTTTTGATTCCATGAATACACAAAGTATGTACATTCTTCAGAAGTATTCGCAGCGAAGTCTATACATACACATAGTCGATGTATCCTTTGCCCATGCACAGGTTAAGTCTGAACAGAGTCTTGTTGCATCGTGTGCCTCATGTATTTCCAAAGTCTATACACTCTCTGGTGGCAAGTCTATACATCATCCTGTCGCATGCACATAAAGTCTGCACATCGTTTGTACATCGCACACAAAGTATGTACACTCGTTGGTGGCATGTTTGTGCATTCAACTTCAATGTGCATACTTTCCCATATGAATACTACGTTACACGCCATCAAGTCTGTACATGATCAGTTCAACTTTCGAACTAACTCAATACATCCTTCTCTGTTATTTTAGATTAATTCAAGATGACAACAAGTCTGATTTGACAGGATTTTTGTTTCGATGAGTCTAAGAAGGGCACGTGACTCAAAAATGAAAGATATGCCAAGTTCGTGACACGTGTTAAGCAGCAAGCTGAGATGGTGCCACGTGGTCTAGACGCTAACGCGGGAACCCATGAAAAACACACGCTCACCTATCTTCTGGAGATATAAAAGGAAGAATTCTTCATCCAGAAGAACATCGAAGAAGAAAAAGAGTGATCGTGAGCAGAGTGATCGAAGCAGGGGAACTTATCTGAAAGAGAAGAAGATAGAGAGAGAGCCTGCACGATCCATAAGAAGAGAAAAAGAAAGATAAAGAGAGAGTAGCAGAGAAGAAAAGAAATGAAAAAGAAGAAGAAAGATAGAGAGAGAGATAGAGAGTCAGAGGAGAAGAAGAGAAGCTTCATCTGAAGATCTGTCACTACTGAAATCTGGATCATATCCAATCCAGCTAGCTCCATGGGAGCCACAATTGTGCTATCATCGTATACAGCTTTCTGTCTCTGTGTTTTACCATATTTTGTTTTCTTTTGAACCTTTATTCAAGCTGTTAGTCAGCAGAGCTAAGCTGTATTGCTCAGCGTTGCAGAGGAGGATTCCTATAGACAGCAAGCTGTGTTGCTCAGCAGGCGAGGAGGATACCTCAGACAGCAAGCTGTGTTGCTCAGCGGGCGAGGTGGATACCTCGGACAGCAAGCTGTGATGGTCAGCTATTTGTAGGCAAGCTGTGAGGCCCAGCCGTTCAAGCTGTGAGTCAGCGGGAAGCCACACTCAGGTTGAGTGTGGGGTGGACGTAGATCTCTGGATAGAGATCGAACCATCTAAAAATCTTGTGCGTGCAGTGGTTTGTCTGATGCCTTTATCTTCACTAGATGCATGCGTAGGTGCGCTCTATGTGTTTGATCTTTAGTCCATTAGATGATTTGATCGATTGGGTTAATAGGTAGTGTTCCTCAATCAGTCAGAGCTAGTTCATTAGAAAATTAATTGTAGGGCAAGTTTTGTAGAAGATCCATTCACCCCCCCTTTGGATCTACTTCCGTGTGTCACCTATCACAACATATCTCGTTACTATGGTTTAATCGCGTGATCATCGCATTGCATGATTTTACCTTATTTCTTTAGAGCAAAAATATTAATCACTTTAATAGTGCTTTCATGTTGATGCGAAGATACCTACTGGGCAAGTGTGCTCATTACCTATTTTCCAACATTTTTCAGGAGATGGAAGTAGTTCAGATTCGGATTCGGGCTATACTAGTGGCGGGTCCGGAAGTGAGTGAAAGTCTTGTAAAGCTACAAGCGAAGACTTAGGAAGTCTATAATGTTTAGATTGAGTCAATGTAATTTTCTTATTTCTTGAGTCTAGTAGAATGAAAGGTGATTATTATAAAGGAATACTTTGATCATTTATGAAATAAAGTTGGAGTTGATTAAATTCTATGCAATTGCATTTATATGTGTGATTGTCTCGCGCTCTGGTCATTCTTGCTTGTAAAAGGCTTACCATGTCGGCTGTTCACGTTTCTCGAGCGAGTCTTCCGCTGTAATAAAGGTTCAGGGCGTGACATCCCCGATGACCAAAGAAGATCGGGTAGGACAACTAACAGCATAATGACCAACCCCTCCGCACCTATAACACTCATGATGGGACCCTGTGCCTTGAGGTGCTCCACCAGTCATCGACCCCTTTCCCTTGTAATCACGATGGGCCGGGGGAGGTGGAAGCTGGGGTCAGGCAGGAATGGTGGGCTGCTGGGGTCGAGGAGTAGGGGTTGGAGCTTGGGGTCGAGAGGGATAATCCCTCTGAGGGGGAGGGCGGGGCCTAGGGGCAAGGAAGTCCTGGCGAGTGGGTTCCTGCGGGCGAGCCATGGGTCCCCGAGGATAAGGTCCAGATGGAACACGAGGATCTGGCCCACGTTGATATGTGGGCCTGGGGCGTTGGACTGGGCTAAACCCAGACTCAAACTGCTCTAGCTCGAGAGCGACTTGATAAGCCTCCTCCAGGGTCGTCACATGGCGGCGAAATAACTCATACTGGTAATGTGGCCGCAGACCCCGATGAAAATGAGAGATGGTCATGGCACTCTCCTCCGTGACCCCACATCTCAAGTAGAACTCATCAAAATTAGCGATGTAGTCTATCACAGTCCGATCCCCTTGGCTGAGACCCTGCCACCTATCAATAAGCCTCTAACGGTATGTCGCAGGAAGGTATTTTTGCCTGAGCTTTACCTTCATATCATCCCATGTCTCAACCTAGGGTTGATGTCACCGCATCAATAGGCTCTCCACGTTCCTCCAATAGGTCTGTGCCTGCCCTAGCAACTTCATTTTGGCAAATTGGACTCTCCGGTGGTCCGTCATCTCGTACCACTCAAAGTAGCGGTCCATACCCGTCTCCCAATCAACATAGACCTTAGGGTCCAAGGACCCATCAAAGGTGGGAGGATCCGCGCGCACGGACCTAAGGGGACGGTCATCCTCGTCGTCCCTATGGGGCCGATAGCCACGTCGAGCACGGCCATAACCCTCAACCTCATTATCGGACCCAAAATCCTCAAACTCTTGAACACGTGGTCTCCGATCATCGGCCCTAGGGTGTGCGGGCCGAGGAGCAGGGTCAAGTGGGCCTTGGGCCTGCCCAGGGACATCCTCACGCGGAGCTCTACCCTGGTTGGGCTGTCCAACTAGACCTTGAATGGTCCGGTCGGAAGCCTCCATCCGGTCCTCCATTGCCTTCATCCGACCCTCCATGAATGCATCATGATCTCTAAATCTCTTATCGGACTGATCGATTCGATTCATGAGAGCCTGCATCATCTCCTGAAGGGAAAAGTCACTAGGGGTAGGATTCCTAGGGTCAGCCATCGGGACTGGGCGTTGGTAATCGGTACCACGCCGAGTGGGCATGCAATGGAACTAAATGCAAGGGAATTTTTTTTCTTTTTTTATGCAAACTAATGCAAGACTCAAAGGGACAAAAAGGGGGTAGAACGCAGACTCCAATGCACCATAGACAACCTATGTCTCTGATACCAAAATTGATGGACACGACTACGTAGACAACTAGACCAGCAACAAGATGATAGATTGAGTAGCGTAACATGACACCTAAGGTTCCTAAGAGCGGGATCATGCCTAAAACAAGTAACTCATGCTCACAATCATTCCCAGGAGAGGGAGGCGTGTCGATCTGCACGGTTAAGGAACCGACCGAGTCTAGGGTAGGCAATTCACACACTCGTGCTCGGGTCGAGCACGAGACGGTCACGCTCTCTCACCGTGGCAGTGACATAAATGTATATGAGCTAGAATCCTAACAGTCACACAAGCAGCGGCGCTAGAGAATATACTAAACAAGCAAGAAAGAAACCAAACAAGGATGTGAACGCATACCTCCACGCTCAAGGTGTGGGGAGGACGCCCGGCCAAGTCACACAACCACCCGGTACAAGAGCTAAACAAGTACAACCCAAATAAAAGCCCACTCCTCACAGGGAGGTAAAAGGCTACACAGCGATCCGGGGGCCGTGCAAAGTGGGGTGATGGGCCATGGGTCGGTGTAGCTCGTCGTCCACGAACCGCTACGAACCGGTACGAACAAGGACCAGCAGCAAGGACGGCACATCACGGAGGCCGAGGAAGGCACCAACATCCCTGGAGGTACGCTGTAGTGGATGACGAGCCTCAGCGATGAAGATGGAAGTCGAGGGCGCCGGCAGGGACCTCCGGGATAGCCTCGAGCGGAGGGCAGAATGCAGGCCGGTCTGCACGTGCGTAGGGAAACAGCAGGAAGACAAGCCCGGTACGCCACCTTCAACATGTCCGCTGGTTACGAAACTTAGCGTGGGCACGGAGGGGGATGTCCCAGTGATGTCGGTCAAGTGGCGACTGCAACGGAGCACTGTGGTAGCCTTGGAGAATTTTGAAACAGACCCTGCGCGATCTGGTCTGTCTGTTGGCAGCGGGACAAGGGAACACAAATGGGGCTGGAACCGGAGCTTCCTGGAGGCGAATGGGGTGAGATTTTCTTTGGTGGAGAGCTGATAGATGTGGGATGACTGGGTAGCAGAGGCGGGGAAGTGTGTAGTGGAGGTTTTGGGCGTGATAGGGGAAGACAAACTGGGCTCAGTTCTGCAATTCAGTGCAGTTAGAACTGAGGGGGCTGAGGGTGGATGTGGTAGGTAGAGGAAAAGGCCCCTAGGAATTGTAATAAAATTCTGGAGAGGGGTTTAGGATGTGAGTTAACAACGCTCAAAATCCCAGGTCATTTTGAGGTGATTTGTGGGTCGTCTCTTTGGAGGGGCTTGAACACTCTCCCGGTAGGGCTGCACAGGGGCAGTCTGCGCGACCAAAAGGGCTCCAAAGAGAAGTTGTTACTCCGAGCGAATTTTTAGGCGAGGTTTTCAGGAGGATTGAAGGACAGGTAGGTAAAGACAATCTATGAAGACGTGGAGGGGATCAGAGGACGGGAAGGAGGCCTACCCGGCCGATCTCCTGGGCTCTGGTTTCTGCAGGCCTGCACAGAGGCAGCCAGCGCAGGGAAAAGAGATATGTAGTCAACTTTTGCTATCAAGCGAATTAGAGCGTGGGATTTTCAGGAGGGGTGGGGGACAGGGAGAGGAAGAAAAGTCATGAAGAGGGTGAGGGGATTGGAGGACGGGAGATGGACGTTACAACCTGATCTTCGCGGCCCTATTCTGCAGGCAGACCACCACAGAGGGAGCGTTGGACAGCAATGGCCTTCACTTCCACGCCTACAACAAAACCTTGACCGACGAACTCCGGGCTTGAGATGAAGATGGGGAGGTCGCCTCCCAGCAGTTGTAGCAGCATAGAAAGAGAGGGGAGGGTCTAGGGCATCACACCCTAGAGAAAGAGGGAGATGGAGGGAGAGGGGAGCAAAGCTCTCACAATTTTCTTCTTCAATTCATTCATTCATCATTAAAAAAAATCCCTCAAGAGGGGAATACATGACAATATATAGAGTTGGTCTCCAACTTCCCTCCTTGGAGTTTGAATTTTAACCCATTTGAAATTTGAAATCTATGGGCTTCATCTTCCCTCCTTGGAGTTTGAACCCACTTGAGATCTATGGGCTCCATATTCCCTCCTTGGAGTTTGACCCATTTGGAATCTATGGGCTCCATCTTCCCTCCTTGGAATTTGAATTCGAACCCATTTTAACTTTCAAATCTATGGGCTCCATTTTCCCTCCTTGGAATATGAATTCAAACCCATTGGAGAACCCAAAATAATAGAAACCAAAATACAACCCAAAATACATGCCAAATACTAACTACAACATAATACGTACAAAATATAAAATATAAAATACAACCAAATATGTACAAAATACAAATACGTATAAAATACATACTAAAGTGTCAAAGCTCGGGGGAGACTCCAGACTGTCCCCCAGCCACAAAGAAGTCGGTGTCGACCGAGTCATGCGGCGTGTCCGGTACCCGCGGCTCTCTGAGTCGAGCCGTATTCTTGCTCGGGTGTCCTCACCAAACGGCCTCGATGAGGAGATCATTTTCCCCTCTGTTCCATCCGAAACCCTAAACCTTAGACTTCGAATTTGGGGAATGAGCGGCGGCTTGACCGGGTCTTGTGCGATTCACGCGCGAGTGGAGGTTCGTGGACTCTATCCATCCCAATCGACGCCCTAGCTATCATTCCTTCTATTTAAGCGTACCCTAGACCGACATAGACTCGCTTGGATGCTGTGGCGACCGACGAGGAGTTAGATCATGAGAGATATTTGGTATTCTTCGCGCGACCAGCCGGCGACCTCTTGTCATCTTCTTCCTTCGTTTAAAGTAGGTTTTAGCAGACCAAACCCTAAGAGTTATAGATGGTTGGATTCGTCTCTTAGTCCTCTTTCCATTGATATAAAAAGCCCTAAAAGTTATGTCGTATCCAGAGAGAAATCATCATTTTGGTTGGCGCATATTAGAACTAGGGTTTATCTTGTTATCATCGATTAATGTTGGGTTAAACAGGCTTAACGACTCAATTAATCCATCCATCTTATGTAGTTTTTTGTGCTCTTTCTAATGGTATATTTTTGCCCAAATGTCATGTTGTATATCTCACGAATTTGACTTTCTAAATGGTGGTTATCATGATCGTATCGTTCTGCCTTACTGTTTCAATAACGGTCTTACAGTGACCGCTCTACATTGAATGGCCCCTCGATAGACCGTGTGGTCTAGGGCGACGGTTCATCTCCAGACCGCGCAGAGACCCCCGCGGCCCCTCGATAGACTGTGCAGGGCCTGTATGGCCTATCGACAGACCGCTGAGGCCTGTTGGGCAGTTCTGGACAGACCGTTCTATCATGCAGAATAGTTTATCTTTGTTTTTAGCATGATTCATCTTGCTTAAATAATGCTAATGATAGATAGCAACCCATAAATTAAATTGGAATACATGGAAGATTAATTAATAGCAAATCTTGCTTGATTACCTTGTACCTTTCGTACAATTATATTCCCATGCTCTTGTCAACTTATTGAATCATGAATCTTGATCATAACTATGTTGGAAATGGAATAATGATTCTAGGATTGTTTTATAGTCACCCCACTCCGGTGATGTTGACCGACCGTCATGAATTCGGTTTTCGATGTTTTATAGCCTCAATTCTTGTAATGGTTGGGACTCTCCGCCGGATACTCCTTCCGTCGGACTAGGACCTCCATTATAGGACCTCCGAAAGCACCCGCGAGCCTGGGATTCCCACTAGGACGCCGGGCAGGTTGTACCATAAATCTTGCACCTGATTATCTCGATCGGATCACTCGTTTGATTCTATTCCTTGTCACGGCCCATTTTGGACTGTCTGGGCCGTACGCGGTTGGATCCAGACCGTTTGAGTCATTGAACGGCCCTGATGAGACCATGTACAATTGCCAGGTGCACCAACCTTCTTGAGTTGTGCACCGACTTTTGATGTGGGTCGACTCCAGTTGTGTACACGGCTATGCATGGACCGTTGTATTGTTGAGCGGCCCGTCCCTGACCATTTAATAACTAGAGGTGCACCGACCTACCTTGCTTGCACTGACCTGTAGTGTGCACCGACCTCATATGGTTCACATCCCCTTATTGACCGTTCCATCATTTGAACGGCCCATGAGAAGACCGTTTATTTCCTTGGCACCGAGCTGGGTTGTCCCTAGCCCAGTTCACCCTACACGGTCCATGGTTGACCATCCTATTATTAAGCGGCCCGAACATGACCGTGTACCTTCTAGCTTGTGATGATTCGTGTTTTCTTATGTGCCTCGATAGTCGGACCAGGAGTGGCTTGTACTATTATTTTCTTCGATTATTCTCATTATCTTGAAACTTCTTGGCCGAATTCTTGTGAATGTCTAGACATAACTTGGGATCTTGGATCTATCAAATCAATGCCAAAGCACCATAAAGGGCCCGGTCTGGTCCTGGGGAGAGCGCCCGAAAAGTACTTGTGCCCATGGGAGTTTGTAATGACATGGTGAGGCATTACACTGAGTGCATGACTAGCGTGATGTCTATGACGTTCCATTCACATGATTCTTTCTCTTGAACTTTCCATCATGGAAATATCTACATGACTTGCTTGTTACATGCTTGAATGGCCAAATTCTTGGATATGCTATATTCTTGTTCTTTTGTTTGAGTAGTTCGTTATTGATTATCTTTTCGTTTATCATCACATTATTGAAAATGGTTAATTACTTAAACATGCATGTTATTACCTATTGTGCGTTCGCTCACCCAGTTGTTTCCCCCTTTTTAGGTAGCTCAGGTGATGACTCTCAAACTGATGGGGCTAGGCAAGAGTGAAGACCTTGGAGCGAACCTGCCAGATAGTCTCGAGGAGTCTTTACTAGATAGTTTGAATCTGAGATTGTGGTTGATGAAGATTGTAATTTGTTTCAGTCTGTTGTGATGTAGACTTTGTTAAGTTGTTAAACTTGAGATTGTTAGTGTTGATGGAATATTGGGTATTATCTACGTTATGTTCTAATTAATGGTAATTATTGCCTATGGTGGTATCATTCCTTCTTTTTCGCTCTGATGTGGTGCATGGTGGAAGTATCTAATCATTAGCCCAAGGCACAACATGTCTGGAAATCAACATATTTTAATCTCTTTCTGCTGCCGCGTTCTGATATTCCACGTCGGGGCGTGACAGTTTGGTGGTATCAGAGCCTAGGTTTTCTAAGGTTCCTAGGTTCCCTAGTGATGTCATAGAACCATGACTAGTTATGAGTTTAGAAAATTCACCCAGTGAGATTGGGTAGAGACTCGGGTTAAGTTAATTAAATAACTCTAGAAGATTCCTGCTAGGTGGTTCTTAATTAATTATTCCACGTGTAGGGTTCGTGCAATGACGGCTGAACGTGTGCAGTGGAGAGACATGCAGCGTACGGTGCAAGGATTAACGCTGGCATTGCAGCAAGTAGCCCAGGGAGGCGCGGCACACCAGGCAACTGGAGATCGTCATCGAAACTTCCGTGGGATGAATGCCCCGTGATTCAATGGTTCGACAGATCTGGATGAAGCCGAGCATTGGTTGAAGGATATGAAGCACATTTTTGAAGTTATGTAGTGCAGTGACCATGAGCGGGTCCTCTTGACTACCTTCTAACTAGAACGTGATGCCAGAACATGGTGGGGTGCTGTGAAAGTTACCCTGGGAGATCGTCAAGTAACGTGGAAGGAGTTCGAGGAACTCTTCAACAACAAGTATTTTTCTGATAGAATACAAGAGAAGAAGGCAGCGGAGTTCGCTACTTTGAAGCAGAGGAATCTTTCTGTTGCAGAGTATGAGGCCCAGTTTTCTCGGTTGTCTCGTTATGCAACTCATCTAGTGTCCACGGAGAAGATGAAGGCTAAGAGATTTCTTAATGGCCTGAAGATACATTATATTAATCAATTGGCACCTATGGAGATCCAGACTTACGCCGAGATGGTGAGGAAAGCCCAAGTCCTGGAAGATACCCTGGAGATGACGGAGAAGATCCGTGGGAAGAGCTCCAAGAAAGAATCAACAACTAGTTCCGAGAACTTTAAACTCGATAATGGCAAGAAGAGACCCAACGGCGGGTCTAGCTTGTGGAAGGGAAAGATGCCGAAAAATGATGAGAAGAAGCATGGTTCTATTGCACCATCTAAGGCCCTCTGCAAGTACTATTACCACCCAGGTCACAAGATGGAGGAGTGTTAGCGCAAGCTGGGCGTCTGTTTACGTTGTGGAAGTCGGGACCATCGTATTCCAGAATGTCCCCTCTTTTCAGACCAAGTTACATCGACCAAATTGCAAGGAGGTCAGAAGCGCCAGGGCAAGCTTCAAGCCCTACAGGAAGATGAGATGGAACCCACCGAGGAGGGTGGACTTGTTGAAGGTACACTTGTTGTTCATGATAAGCCAGCTTTTGTTCTTTTCGACACTAGAGCAACACATTCTTTCATTTCTCGGAATTTTGCTAAATCGTTAGCTGTGAAACCTGTGTTAATGAGTTCTCCACTAGCAATTTCGACCCCTATCGGGTCAGGATCAGTAATTAAAATTTTATATCCCTCTAGTAAGGTTGAAGTGAGTGGGCAGATTATGCCGGCTGATTTAGTTTGTATGGACATGAAGGATTATGATGTAATCCTAGGAGCTGATTGGTTGGCTAGATACGAAGCTAATGTCCATTACAGAACTAGATCTGTGTCTTTTTCTAGACACCCCGAGCTTTCTTTTACTAGGGATAGGCGTTCTATATCCGTACCGCTTATTTCAGCAATTCGAGCTGAGAAGTTATTGAAGAAAGGGTGTCAAGCTTTTCTAGCCTTTGTTTCTTTGACTCCTGCGAAGGAGATTGAGATTAAAGATATTTCTGTTGTTCGAGACTTTCAAGATGTCTTTCCTGAGGAATTGCCAGGACTTACACCCGAGAGGGAGGTAGTCTTTTCTATTGATTTGATTCCGATCACATCCCCTGTTTCTAAGACTCCGTATCGTATGTCTCCTGCGGAGTTAAGAGAATTGAAGCGACAATTAATGGAGCTGCTCGAGAAGGGGTTTATTCGTCCAAGTACATCCCCGTGGGGAGCCCCTGTGTTGTTCGTCCGGAAGAAGGATGGTTCCATGAGACTGTGTATTGATTATCGTCAATTGAACTAGCTTACCATCAAGAACAAGTACCCATTTCCGAAGATTGATGAACTATTTGACCAGATAGCAGGAGCTCAATATTTTTCTAAGATCGATCTTCGATCAGGATACCATCAGCTGCAAATTAAGGATGAGGACATCTTTAAAATAGCCTTCCGTAGCAAGTATGGGCATTTTGAATTTGTAGTAATGCATTATGGACTAACGAACGCTCCTACAGCTTTCATGCAGTTGATGAATAGCGTGTTTCGGCCCTACCTTGATCAGTGGGTCATGGTGTTTATTGATGATATCTTGATATATTCTAAGAGTAAGAAGGAGCATACTGAGCATTTGAAGGTGGCATTAAAATTACTAAGAGATCATCAGTTATACGCCAAGTTTAGTAAATGTGATTTCTGGTTGCAAGAAGTGTCTTTTTTGGGACACATTATCACCAAGGAAGGTATTTCTGTGGATCCTTTGAAAGTGGAGGCCGTAAAGAATTGGGA
Organism: Amorphophallus konjac; assembly: GCA_022559845.1. NCBI lineage: Eukaryota > Viridiplantae > Streptophyta > Magnoliopsida > Alismatales > Araceae > Amorphophallus > Amorphophallus konjac. Next base: position 240,648,851 of record CM040127.1, read on the forward strand.
TAGACCTGTAAATGTAACTGAAGTAAGAAGTTTTCTAGGCTTGGCAGGTTATTATCAGAGATTTATTAAGGATTTCTCCAAGATTACAGTACCTCTGACCAGATTAACTCGCAAGGAAAACCGATTTGAGTGGTCAGAAGATTGTGAACGGAGTTTTCAGACTTTAAAGGAATGTCTGACCACTTCACCTATCTTGGCCTTACCTTCTGGAGAAGGAGGTTTTGTAGTTTACACTGATGCTTCAGGTATTGGCCTAGGTTATGTGCTGATGCAGCATGGAAAGGTGATAGCCTATTCTTCTAGGCAGTTAAGGAAGCACGAAGAGAATTATCCTGTCCATGATTTGGAATTAGTGGCTATAGCATTTGCCTTAAAGATTTGGAGACACTACTTGTACGGAGGGACATTCACGGTGTTTTCAGATCATAAGAGCTTGAAATACTTATTTTCTCATAAAGAGCTTAATATGAGGCAGAGGAGATAGCTTGAGTATTTAAAGGACTTCGATTTTTCTATAGAGTATCATCCTGGGAAAGGTAATGTGGTGGCAGATGCCTTGAGCCGCAAGCCAATAGCTAAATTATCGAGCCTCATGTTGCAAGAATGTAGGTTGTTGGAGCAGTTGGCTAGCTTAGACCTCAACGTTAGTAAGAATCAGGTCATGATTTCAGCAATGCAGCTTCATCCTGAACTATTAATGGAAATCAAGTCTATGCAAGAAAACGATCCAATGTTAGTAGAGATCAAGGAAAGTCTAAGTAGTAGACCAGATTTCATCCTAACCGATGACGGCAGATTGTTATTTCAAGGAAGGACCTGTGTGCCTGAAGTAGCTGAAGTGAAAAACAAGATCCTTGAGGAAGCTCATAGGTCCAAGTATACTATTCATCCTGGAGGTACCTAGATGTACCGAGATTTGAAAAGATCATTCTGGTGGCCAAATATGAAGAAGGAAGTTGCATAATTTGTGAGCAGATGTTTAATATGTCAACAAGTAAAGGCTGAGCACTTTTGACCTACTGGGAAGTTGAAGTCACTTGACGTACCCGAATGGAAATGGGAGAGTATTGGTATGAATTTCATCATGGGTCTACCTAGAACTCGCAGTGGATTCAATGCAATATGGGTCATTGTTGATAGATTGATTAAGTCTGCTCAGTTCTTGTCCATTAAGTCCAAATGGACCGTTGATATTTTGGCTGCTCTGTATATCAAGGAAGTTGTGAGACTTCATGGAATACCAGTAAGCATTGTGTCAGATAGAGACCCAAGGTTCACTTCGCATTTCTGGAAAGGACCACAAGAGTCCTTGGGAACCCGTCTGAATTTCAACACTGCCTTTCATCCTCAGACAGACAGACAGACGGAGAGAACAAATTAGATTATGGAGGATATGTTAAGAGTGTGTGTAATTGATTTTGGAGGCAGTTGGCATGAGCATTTGGCTTTGATTGAGTTTGCCTACAATAACAGTTACCAGTCTAGTATCCAGATGACTCCGTTTAAAGCTCTTTATGGAAGAAGTTGCCGATCACCTTTGTGTTGGGACGAGGTGGGCGAGAAGTAATGGTTGGGACCAGATCTCGTTTCAAAATCAACCAAGAATATCCGCCTTATCCGAGACCGTCTGCAATTACCCCAATCAAGATAGAAAAGTTATGCTGATTGTAGAAGGAGAGCTTTAGAATTCGAAGTTGACGAGCACGTATTCCTGAAGGTGTCACCCATGAGAGGAATTCGAAGGTTTGGCATCCGTGGCAAGTTAAGTCCAAGATATGTTGGCCCTTTCGAGATTCTGGAAAGAGTGGAAGAAGTTGCTTATAGATTAGCTTTACCACCGCAGTTATCGGGAGTACACAACGTCTTCCACGTATCGATGTTGTGAAAGTACGTTTATGACCCCACTCATATCATTTAACATGCAGACCTGGAACTGAAAGAAGATTTGACTTCTGAGGAGAAACCTATCAAAATTTTGGACCGCAAGCAGTAGCAACTCAGGAATCGATCTATACCTATGGTTAAAGTTCAGTGGAGTCGACGTAGAATTGAAGAAGCTACTTGGGAATCAGAAGATGCTATTCGGAAGCAATATCTCGATTTGTTTTAAGGTCAGTGATCTTACTCCCCATTTCAAGAAGAGCAGTGAATTTGGAGGACCAAATTCCTTAAAGTGGGGGAGGGTGTAACACCCCAGTGTATAATTGAATAAATTAAAAGGGTAATTATAAAGAAATTAAGGGAAATTCTGATAGGTCAGGTTGCAACCAATTTATAAAAATCTGGAAAAAATTATAATCGCATAGAGGACGAATAGTTTAAACTTTTGTTCTTCTGGGTCTACCCCTAATTAAAATCTTAAGCCAGTCGAATTTAGAGAATTAGGGCGTAATCCACGTTTTAGCTTGTCGGACCTTGGATCGTTGAATTCAAACACAATACCTGACTATTTGACCTCAGATCAGACCCTATTCAACGGCCTCGATGAGGAGATCATTTTCCACTCTATTCCAGCCGAAACTCTAAACCCTAGACTTCGAATTTGGGGAATGAGTGGCGGCTTGACCGAGTCTTACGCGATTCGCGCGCGAGTGGAGGTTCATGGACTCTATCCATCCCAATCGACGCCCTAGCTATCATTCCTTCTATTTAAGCGAACCCTAGACCGACATAGACTCGCTTGGATGCTGTGGCGACCGACGAGGAGTTTGATCGTGGGAGATATTTGGTATTCTTCGCACGACCGGTCGGCGACCTATTATCATCTTCTACCTTCGTTTAAGGTAGGTTTTAGCAGACCAAACCCTAAGAGTTATAGATGGTTGGATTCGTCTCTCAGTCCTCTTTCCATTAATATAAAAAGTCCTAAAAGTTATGTCGTATCCAGAGAGAAATCATCGTTTTGGTTGGCGCATGTTAGAACTCGGGTTTATCTTGTTATCATCGATTAATGTTGGGTTAAACAGGCTTAACGACTCAATTAATCCATCCATCTTATGTAGTTTTTCGTGCTCTTTCTAATGGTATATTTTTGCCCAAATGTCATGTTGTATATCTCACGAATTTGACTTTCTAAATGGTGGTTATCATGATCGTATCGTTCTGCCTTACTGTTTCAATAACGGTCTTACAGTGACCGCTCTACATTGAACGGCCCCTCGATAGACCGTGTGGTCTAGGGCGACGGTTCATCTCCAGACCGCGCAGAGACCCCCGCGGCCCCTCGATAGACCGTGCAGGGCCTGTATGGCCTCCGGGCCTACATGACCTGAACGGCCTATCGACAGACCGCTGAGGCCTGTTGGGCGGTTCTAGACAGACCGTTCTATCACGCAGAGTGGTTTATCTTTGTTTTTAGCATGATTCATCCTGGTTAGATAATGCTAATGATAGATAGCAACCCATAAATTAAATTGGAATACATGGAAGATTAATTAATAGCAAATCTTGCTTGATTACCTTGTACCTTTCGTACAATTATATTCCCATGCTCTTGTCAACTTATTAAAACATGAATCTTGATCATAACTATGTTGGAAATGGAATAATGATTCTAGGATTGTTTTATAGTCAATCCACTCCGGTGATGTTGACTGACCGTCATGAATTCATTTTCTGATGTTTTACTGGCCTCAATTCTTGTAATGGTTGGGACTCTCTGCCGGATACTCCTTCCGTCGGACTAGGACCTCTATTATGGGACCTCCGTAAGCCCCTGCGAGCCTGGGATTCCCACTAGGACGTCAGGCAGGTTGTACCACAAATCCTGCACCTGATTATCTCGATCGGATCGCTCGTTTGGCTCTGTTCCTTGTCACGGCCCATTTTGGACCGTCTGAGCCGTACACGGTTGGATCCAGACCGTTTGAGTCATTGAACGGCCCTGATGAGACCGTGTACAATTGCCAGGTGCACCAACCTTCTTGAGTTGTGCACCGACCTCTGATGTGGGTCGACTCCAGTTGTGTACACGGCTATGCATGGACCGTTCTATTGTTGAGTGGTCCGTCCCTGACCGTTTAATAACTGGAGGTGCACCGACCTACCTTGCTTGCACCGACCTGTAGTGTGCACCGACCTGGAGTGTGCGCCGACCTCAGATGGTACACGGCCCCTTATTGACCGTTCCATCATTTGAACGGCCCATGAGAAGGCCGTTTATTTCCTTGGCACCGAGTTGGGTTGTCCCTGGCCCAGTTCACCGTACACGGTCCATGGTTGACCATCCTATTATTAAGCGGCCCGAACATGACCGCATACCTTCCAGCTTGTGATGATTCGCGTTTTCTTGTGTGCCTCGATAGTCAGGCCAGGAGTGGCTTGTACTATTATTTTCCTCGATTATTCTCGTTATCTTGAAACTTCTTGGCCGAATTCCTATGAATGTCTAGACATAACTTGGGATCTTAGATCCACGAAATCAATGCCAACGCACCGTAAAGGGCCCGGTCTGGTCTTGGGGAGAGCGCTCGAAAAGTACTTGTGCCCATGGGAGTTTGTAATGACATGGTGAGGCATTGCACCGAGTGCATGACTAGAGTGATGTCTATGACATTCCATTCACATGATTCTTTCTCTTGAACTTTCCATCATGGAAATATCTACATGACTTGCTTGTTACATGCTTGATCGGCCAAATTCTTGGATATGCTATATTCTTGTTCTTTTGTTTGAGTAGTTTGTTATTGATTATCTTTTCGTTTATCATCACATTATTGAAAATGGTTAATTACTTAAACATGCATGTTATTACCTACTGAGCGTTCGCTCACCCAGTTGTTTCCCCCTTTTCAGGTAGCTCAGGTGAGGACTCTCAAACTGATGGGTATGGGCAAGAGTGAAGACCTTGGAGCGAACCTGCCAGATAGTCTTAAGGAGTCTTTACTAGATAGTTTGAATCTGAGATTGTGGTTGATGAAGATTGTAATTTGTTTCAGTCTGTTGTGATGTAGACTTTGTTAAGTTGTTAAACTTGAGATTGTCAGTGTTGATGGAATATTGGGTATTATCTACGTTATGTTCTAATTAATGGTAATTATTGCCTATGGTGGTATCATTCCTTCTTTTTCGCTCTGATGTGGTGCATGGTGGAAGTATCTAATCATTAGCCCAAGGCACAGTATGTCTGGAAATCAACATATTTTAATCTCTTTCTACTGCCTGTTGACACCCGTTTTATACCCAATAAGTCGGGTCATCTCCTTGTTTCATTATATATGATGCTTCGAGTTGTTCATTCTTTGATTAGTCTCTTGATCAGTTGAAGCCTGTTTCTTGGGTCTTAATTCCTGGATTAAGATGTGGCTCCCGGTGGCATTTCGTTGGATGAAGCTCAGCAAAACCCTTCACTCTATTTTTGGAACCTCAATGATAATAACGGTCTCAGTCAGGCGCGTTGCTTCCTTCTAACGGATAGAACCTGGGCCGTTACTTTTTGAAGAGCCTAAGGCTTAAGGCCTCGTTTTTCAAAGCTTATCCTTTTTGATTACACGTTGATAATAACGGTCTGTCGTGCAGCCGTTGTTTCATTCTGACGCCCTATGCCTTGGCCGTCGCTTCCTTGAAGAGTCCTATCGTTTGGATCTTCTTCCCGTTGATCTTATCTCTTTGGGATAGGGTTGAAAATGGCGGTCGTTCCTTGATGCGTTACTTCCAAGTGGCGGTCTGTCGTGCAGCCGTTACTTCCTTCCGAGAGTCCTGGCAGTTCAGGCCTTTTCTCTGCTACTCCGTGGTCGAGATAAGGATTTGGATTGACGTTATCTCTTTCAAATCTGATCCTCAGGACCCCCCGTTTGTTTCTATGGACTCTTGGTGATATTATCTTCGAGGATTTGCTAAGATTTATCCCTCTTTCCTACTGAATTATCCTCTGCTCGACCTAAGAGTTTGAGGGTCTATAAATAGAACCCTTGACTTCATGGCCAAAAAAGGAGGAGATTTGAATTCGCGACGAAGTGCTGTCAAACTCAGGAGCCATCTTCATCCAGGAGGAGCTGCTTCCCACGTCCATCCATCTTCTAATCAAGGGAGTACTTTAGTTTTGTCTTTCAAGTTCATCCTTGCATGCTTGAGTTCTTCCTTGGTTTTCCTCAAACAAAGCATTGTCCCTCCTCTTCCTCCACGTTTTTCACTGTTCTTTAAGCATACAAACATCCTCCCAAACTTTTAAAAACACCCAGAGGGGTTAAAAAATCAAAAACTCCCCGGTAATTCCCTCTCCTTTTGATGTTCTTAAACTCTTTAAGAATTGATGCTATGCTTGTGAAGAGGGCTAATTGAGGGTGTCTTGTCTTGTCTTTCTACATCTTTGGCAGGTTTACAGGTTCATTAGCACGAGGCCCAAGTCTTCTAGCCGGTTGGAAGAGTTGGAGTTAAAAGAATTCAAGCTTTACTACTGTAGGTTACCTGACGGTCTGGTGCAGGCGCGTCACTATCTTCCGGCGGTCTATCGTGCGGCCGTCGCTTCCAAGCGACGCACGGGGTTCTGGCCGTTACTTCCAAGTTGATCTGCAGGCTTTCCTTGGTTTTCTCTCCCGTGGGCGGGTGTTTCATCCACCTATTTCCAAGGTACATTCGAGTCTTTGACTTGTGTTTACTTTGGTGGCGATCACATCTTTCCTTGATATTGGGCATTAGTTGTCTTCTTCATCACATCTTTATTTCCCTTGCTTGTTCCACCCCTAGCGGTGTGTTTTTATTTATTCCTTGCTCCACGCCCCGGCGTGTGTTTTTTTCCTTTTCCTTAGCGTAATTTGATTGAGATAGCATGCCCATGCTAGAGCTAGCTATGATTGCCTAGGTTCATGTTCACATGTTCATAGGTTTGAGTAGATCTTTGATTGCTTGTTCGTCATCTTGCCATATTACTTTACAAACCTCAAAAGTAAGATAAAAGATAGGCAAATAAATATCAACAGATAATTTTTTGGCGATCACGGTGGGACCACTTGTGCCAATCATGCTTCTGATTCTTGTTTAAACCTGCCATCATCTGTTTGTTCAATTGTCTTTTGTTTCCTTCGTATTCATTGCTCATTCTGGTTTTCTGAGTCCTCTGACGGTCCTGTGTCCCCGCGTTACAGTCGTCTGACGCAGGGGCATTAGGTCGCCGCTTTGGTTCTGCTGTGTGAGCTTTCACGGGCTTTCCGGTTGCTTCGGTTAGTTTTTGGTTCCCTGGCTCATCTGACGGTCTCATCCCCCCGCGTTATATATTATCCGGCGGTCTGGCATTCGACCGTTATTGTTCTCTGACGTAGGGGACTTCGACCGTTACTCTCCTGGCAGGTACGCATCCGAGGTGCATTTATTTCCGCAGTTTTTGCTGTGATTTATTGCTTGGGTGACACTTGACCCTCCTCTTGCTTTGCTCATATCTGCATATCATGGTGTGCACTATTGATTATTAGATTGTTAGGTTAAACTTTGCATGCACTCCGGTGCACATAGGGTCATTCATCTTGTCATATCTTAGCTTGCATTTTCCTACCTTGTTGTGAGGACCTCTCGTCTCCATATTCCTTGGAGCCGACTAGGAAATCACAGCAGGACCTCCATAAGTCCCCGCGAGCCGTGGATTCCCACACGGACGCCGGGCTGGTTGTACCTTTCCCACCCCGTGTCTAGGGTTGCATGAGTGATTGAGTGGTTACACTTAGAGTCAAACCAAGTCCCATATCCATCTCCTATTAGGAACCTATTGTTGAGAGCACATATCGATCAATTCACTAAAGTTCCGAAGGAGAAATCATAAGAATCTTGTCGCATCATTTTAAACAACTTGCTTGATTTTTGAGTGTCTTCACCTTTTATCACTTGCATCTTGTCAGAATCACCTAAGTTTGATTGCTTATTGTGTGTTTTGTGTTGGTTGTTTTTGCGTTTTGTCAAGGTTATCCGTTGCATGTGGAGTTGTTTTCGTCCGTCTGAATCGTCTCCTCGAGTCACTCCCTCCTTCACGTTCTATTCCAATCCCCTCTTCGAATCTACCATGGCATCCTTCAATCCTCGGCGCTCCCAAGAGGACTCTCTTCCTCAAGGGCTCCTTGAGAACCCCCCTAGGGTTGCCACCTTTCCCTCTGGAGAAGGGACTGCCCCTCTCCCGTCCTCCACATCTGTGGGAGGTAGTCAAGGTACCCCTTCTCTTTCTACTCCTTCCGCGGGCTCCGTCCTTCACATGATGGCCCAATTGGACCCGACCCAACTTCAAGTCCTATGTCAAGCTATGCAAGGGTCCAACGCTTCTCCCTCCGCCACTGTTCAAGGTCAATCTAATCCTTCCATTATCGGGCCGTCCGTTCAGCCCACTCCGATTGACCTCACTCCGGTCCAACCCCGGACCATCACTTTCGCCGGCATGGAGATGGGCCAATCTTCCAATTCAGCCCATCAGTCTTTTGATAAAGGGAAATCGCCTATCCCTGCTTTTGTCCAGGTGGATCATCACAATTCTGGTTCGGTGGCTTCACAGCTTCTCATGAACCCTTCTGATTTCTTACACCCTCAGCAAGGGGTGGCCCAAACTCACTCCCATCCGGGCATATCTCAGGCCCACTATCCTTCCTACGGGCCCCCTATCTCCACTGTCTATGGGCCTCCCCCTTCTGCTACAGTCATTCCATCCGCTCCTCAAATACAATCGGCGTCCTTCACTACCCCTGCTCCCTCCCAAGAGCAGGACTTGCTTAATAAGTGGGCCGCCATGCAGCAACAACTCGACTTCCTCCAGAAAAGGGTTGGCCCACAATCCTTGGCCGATATTCCTCTTCCGAGCTTCCAGAACATTCGATTCCCTCCGCAATAAGAGCTCCCCAACTATCGCAAGTACGATGGGAACAACAATCCCTTTATCCATGTGAGGGATTTTCTATATGAATCGGTGTAGTTCCAGTATGATGATCGCCTCATGGCGTATTTATTCCTCCGATCCTTAGATGGAGTTGCTCTGGAATGGTTCTATTCTCTGCCGCTGGAAGAGGCCGAGAGTTTCAAGGTAGTTAAGGACAAATTCATTCAGCGGTTTCAGGACAGGGTCGGGCCAGAATATTCATTTACAGATCTAGTAGCAGAGAAGATGAAGCCAGAGGAAGACTTCGCCACCTATGCAAACAGGTGGAGACAAATGGCCGCTAGAGTGCCCGGCCATATTCTAGAGGAAGAAAAGGTCAAACTGCTAATTTCCAATGCCACCCCGACCTTCCGCAACATCCTGGCAATGAATGATATAGCTAATATGCATCAACTCTACAGCCGGACGTGCTTCATACAGACTCAATTCAAGGACTCCCCTATCCATTCTCTTTTCGAAAACCAAAAGCCCAAGTATCATAAGAAACCTCAAGGGCCGGTTACCGAAGGAGTTCAAACAAACGAGCAAGTACAGGCCGTTGCTTTTCCCTTTCAAGCTGCACCCTTCCGCTACAACCAAAACCCCCGCAATCCACAAAACCCCTCTCCACAAAACTTCCAGGCCACTCCACAAAACCCTCCCCCCGCCTTCACCATTCCACAAAACACCTTCGCCGCACCACAACAACCACCGCCACCATCGCAATATCATAACGTCCCTCCACCCAACGGCTACAACAACAACAACCCTAATAGCAAGCGCCCGGCTCCCAGGAGAGTCCAGTATCCTCCATTGCCAGAGACACTTACAGATATTTTCTCGGCACTTATGTCAGTAAATGCAATCCAACTTCCTCCGGAACGGCCTGTTTGGAACCCGGCGGTTGATCAGACTAAATATTGTATGTTCCATAGGCAGCCAGGCCATACCATAGAAGGATGTTTTCAGTTCCGAGATCTGGTATATGACCTTCATGAAGGGCAGAAAATCGACTGGGCCGAAATGCATAGGGCCATTGTGGAGATTAAAGAGAAGAGAAGGCAGCCGCAGGGGCAGCAAGTGCAGCAGCATCAAGCACCGCAGCCGCAGCAGCCGCCACAACAGCAGCAACCACAGCAAGTACAAGACCTGGGCATCCACCAGAACCCGATGCCGAATCATCCACCCGCTCCTCCGCAGCAGCCGCCGGCACCAGCACAAGTAAACGTGGTTCAACCACCGGCCCCCAACGCCGGGTGGTCTTTTGATGATGATGGCGCCACACCGCAAGTAATGGCCTTCCACCACAACCCCCGCAACCCTTCCTTCATCCTCCCACCACAACCAACACCCCCTCCACTCGTCCTGCCATCCACACCCGCTCGAGCAAACCCTCTACCGCTCTCCATCCCATCATGCCCTCCAACACTTACTCCCCTCGCCATCATCACACCGCCACCTAATCCTTCGCCCACTTTCAAACATCCGCTAGCCTTCCCTCCACCCGCATCTACATCCATCACCACCGTACCTTCCACCAATCCTTCACCCATCATCCGTGCACCGCCCATTAAACTCACCAACCCTACGCTCCACCAAACCGCCTCCCCCACACCACCAGTTCCATTCACCCATCCCGTAGGGCCCATCATACTATCTTCAGATGCCGCAGCAAGCTGTGCTTTGAGGAGCGGGAAGATGTTCCATCGGAATTACGTTACTTCTAATCCCCAGTCCTCTCAGCCGGTAGCTGAGCAAGAAGAAGCAGAACCCCTACCGGGTACTCAATATGACTTGTTACATCATCTGGATCGAGTACCCGCTAAGATATCCGTGCTGGAGCTGATCAAAAGGTCTACCCTTCATCAGGATGCACTGAGGGACTTCTTGCAGAAGGTAATGGTTAGCGAAGACATGGCAGTCGACAGTCTACCAATGGCATTAGCAACTATCTCTAAAGGGCCGGCAATCACGTTCTCTGAAACCGAGCTTGCACCTCCGGGGGCTCGGCAAATGCCTCTTTGCATAACAATTACTCTGAACAAAGTCGACATTGAGGCGGCACTGGTTGACACAGGGGCCTCAATTAATGTTTGCCCACTCAGCACCCTCCGGGCATGCAACATATCTGAAGAGTTACTGCGGCCTACCCCCACCACTATAGCGGCATATGACAACTCAAGGCGGGCATGTCACGGGGTAGTCTCCATTCAGGCAGAGCTCGGGCCCCTTACTATGGCCGTGGAATTCTATGTTCTTGATATCGACCCTATGTTCAAGGCTATCTTGGGTCGTCCCTGGATTAACACACTCGGCGCCGTGCCCTCCACTGCACACCAGTGCATTAAGTTCCCCTTTCAAGGGAGGGTCGTCAAAGTTAAGAGCTTATCCACAGTACAGTCAGTAAAGGCTATTTCAGAGCAAGTTCTTCCCACACTTTGGCCAAGCAGCCGGCCTGTTCTGTCAGTGCTGGATTTGAACTTTCCTTGGGCTTATACATCCCCTAAGCCCGTCGCCACTCCAGTTAATGTCAAAGTGAAGCCACAGATTCGGGATTCAAAGGGGTGGACCATTATATTGAAACTGGGCTATCAACCGTGGAGAGGCCTCGGTGCGCAACTGCAAGGGATGACTAAGCCTATACCTAAGGGAAGGAAAATGGGTAGGAGAGGTCTCGGCTACAAGGAGACAGCATTATCTATGATAAGTGATTCTGGGCCGCTCACCTGGGATTATCGTCAGCATTTTGTCAAAGGGCCTCTCCAGCCTGGCACATTAGCTCCAAAGCCGGTTCAACAAGAGAGGAATACAGTTTGTCCAATTGCCAGTCCGCCTCCCTTGCCAAGAGGGTCAGATGATGACATGCTCGACTACAGTCAGGCCTTGCAGGGGCTCTTTTATGAGGAAGAATCTCAGAGGAAGCGACAAGAAGTTCAGCTTATGCAGTGGAGGCCGAAGAAGTAGCTTATTGTTAATCTACAGAAGGAGGAGAGCTCTCCAGTTATCTTCTCTTGGTCTCCCTCACGCTTCCAATCTATCTTTCAACAAAAGGAATTCGTACCCCACCTTCCTCCTGTCATGATACAACCATCTTTCATTGATCCACCGGAGATTCTATTCATTCCTTGTACTGGCAGGAAGTGTCCACGCATTGATCTATCCACTCTGTTTACGCCTCCTCCTCCCAACGCTCAGCTCCACGAGATGTGGTTCTCTCCTTCTGATCCCTTCTTTGGTTGCATCTTCCCCGAGCTGTTCCCTATGCAGCTCCCACCTCCTCCATCTTGCTGTGTAGTCTCTGCTGATCTGCAAAAAAAAACGTCAAACTTGAAACGGAGATTTCAGTGGAAGATTACGCTATCCTGTCTCCATCCTCCCAAGGGCACGAGTCCCCTGCTCCTCCCCTTCCACTAGGTCTTCTGTCCCCTAGGTTAGGATTAGGGTCCGTCGAGTCTAGAGAAGTAGAGTCAGTTAGGTCTAGAGAAGTAGGGTCTTGTTCTGGGTCGTCCAACCCTTCCCATTCTGAACCCTGCTCGCTTGCGCATCCATCCCGATCTGTTCCTGATAGGTTCTTGCAAGATATAGCTCAGCGGTGTCATGATCTTTTGAAGTGTCCGGAATTCGTCGCTACAGCAATCGTGATTGAGGATGAAGAGGAAATAGAAGGGGAATGGAGCAACGGCGGATTAGGCGTCTATGAGGTTTTGGATGAGAAGGGCCCAATGGATGAAGACAACAATGTAGATGACACTGCTGACTTATACGCCCAAGGACTAAAAAGATTCGACCAGCCGTCGACGGCAGTGGATGAACCTACAAAGGAAATCAACTTGGGAACAGAAGAAGACCCAAGGCCCGTCATTATTTCTGCTAATCTCCCTTCACAGGAAGAAGAAGATCTAATTAAGGTATTAAGGGAGTATAGCGATTCTTTCACCTGGTCTTATGAGGACATGCCAGGTCTTGACCACTCCTTAGTGGAACATCGACTCGTGCTTAAACCAGGGGCAACACCTGTGAAACAACGGTCAAGAAGATTTCACCCCCACATGGCCTTAAGGATCAAAGAAGAGGTCGACAAGCTATATAAGGCCAGGTTCGTCAGAGTGATTTTATATCCTCAGTGGGTGGCGAACATAGTCCCTGTTCTCAAGAAGGATGGAAGAGTACGCATATGCATTGATTTCAGGGATCTAAACAAGGCATGTCCCAAAGATGATTTCCCGCTACCTCATATAGACATCCTAGTGGATAACACTGCCGGGTACGAAGCTCTGTCATTTATGGATGGGTACTCGGGCTACAATCAAATCCGTCTCGCTCCGGAAGATCAAGAGAAAACTTCCTTCACCACGCCCTGGGGCACGTATTGCTATGTGGTTATGCCATTTGGGTTGAAGAACGCAGGTGCCACCTATCAAAGGGCGATGATGGCCATTTTCCACGACATGATGCACATATATATGGAAGCTTACGTGGATGACATCTTGGTGAAGTCAAGAACAAAAGAAGAACACCCCTCTATCATGGCTAAGGTGCTGCAGAGAGCCAGGGAGTACAAGCTTAAGATGAATCCGAAGAAGTGTGTATTCGGAGTCTCCTCAGGGAAGTTGTTAGGGTTCATAGTGAGCAAACGGGGGATCCAGATTGATCCTAATAAAGCACAGGCCGTCATGGACATGCCTCCGCCAAAGAACATTACGGAACTTCGAGGATTGATTGGTAGACTGCAATTCATTAGAAGATTTATATCTCAGCATTCTCAGAGGTGTCGTCCGTTTTATGAATTGCTTAAGGCGGGGGTCAAGTTCGAATGGAATCAAGATTGTCAGAAGGCCTATGAGGACCTCAAAGAGTATCTGTCCAATCCCCCGGTTTTGCAACCTCCTGTCCCTGGGAAACCCCTAATCCTATACATCTCGGTTATTGAGGACTCCCTAGGGGCGGTCTTAGCACAAGTGGATGATGAAGGGAAAGAGCAGGCTGCGTACTACCTTTCTCGACTGTTTAATCCGGTTGAATCTAAGTACACCGCTATGGAGAAGACTTGTGCCGCCTTAGTGTGGGTAGCTCAGAAGCTTAAACATTACTTTCTCGCCCACCCAGTCAGGTTGATCTCTAGAATGGACCCGGTCCGTTATCTCTTAGAAAAACCCATCCTTTCTAGTAGGTTAGCTCGCTGGCAGAGCTTCCTCTCTCAGTTTGACATCACCTTTCTCGTTCAGAAGGCAGTCAAAGGATATGCCATTGCTGAGCATCTTGCACATCTTCCCATTCCTCATACCGATTCCATTCAGAACGATTTCCCTGATGAGCATCTCTCTGTCCTTTCTCATCATCCCTTCTGGTCTCTGCACTTCGACGGTGCACTCAACTCCCAAGGCCAAGGGATCGGGGCTGTCTTGCTTGCTCCAGAGGGAGTAACCATCCCCTTTGCTTATCAACTTCGATTTACTGCTACCAACAACATCGCTGAGTATGAGGCTCTCCTGGCCGGCTTGAAGCACGCCTATCTCCTAGGCGCGCGCTATTTGAACATCATAGGAGACTCTCAGCTCGTCCTACGGCAAGTTCTGTCAACTTACCGTACTCGTGATCCTAAGCTCAAGCCTTATCAAGATTTGGTCACGCTCATTGCTAAGCGATTCCGTAAGCTGATCTATATTCATACTCCTCGTTCTCTGAACATTCTAGCTGATGCTTTGGCATCCCTTGCTTCCTCCTTATCTTTCCCTCTCAGTCGTAGTACTGAGACCATCGTCGTCCAGAGATTGGACGCACCCTCTATTCAAGATCCCTGGTTCGTCAACCTTAGGAAATCTGCAGAGGCGAGAGTTGAGAAGGAAGATCTCAAGGAAGTTTCATTAACAGAACTAGAAGAGATTCTGGACGAAGAAGAATTGCCTTGGTATCATGAAATCAAATTTTTTTGCAAAGAAGGGTCATTCCCAGAAGGGGCAAAGGCCGAGCAACGTAAGTCAACAAGAAGAGCCGCAAGGTACACTATCATCGCAGGAGAGCTGTATAGGCGCGCTACTAATGGAATGCTCATGAGATGCTTAGATGATGTAGAAGCTTGGAAAGTGGCTGAAGCGGCCCATTCTAGCGAGTGTGGAGGTCATGTCAATGGACAGGCTCTAGCGAAGAAGATCCTTAGGCAGGGCTACTATTGGCCGACTCTAGAGGAAGATTGCTCCCTCTATGTCCGGAGGTGTCTTAAATGCCAACTCCATGCTGATAAAATTCACTCTCCAGCTTCGTCCCTCCATCCTATGACTGCTCCTTGGCCATTCTCTATGTGGGCTTTCGACGTTGTTGGCCCGCTCGGTGATCCTAATTCTCAGATCAAGCAAAAATCCTTCATCCTCACCGCTACTGAGTACTTCACCAAATGGGCCGAAGCCGAGGCGTACGCGGAGATCAAAGCTACAACGGTGTGCCGCTTTATCATGAAGAATATCATCTCGCGGTTCGGAGTGCCAAGTAGCATCATCACCGACAACGGACCCCAGTTCGTCTCCCAAGAGCTTAAGGACCTATGTAAGAAGTTCAATATTGCACTGCATCATTCGTCTCCATATTACCCTCAAGGCAATGGTCAAGCCGAGGCCACTAATAAAACCCTTCTTAAAATCATTAAGAAAACATGCGAAGCACATAAATTTTCTGATTGGCCTGAAAGATTGGTGGAAGCTCTGTGGGCTTACCGCACCTCCGTCCGTACCCCTACGGGGCAAACTCCCTACTCTTTAACTTACGGGATGGAGGCGGTGCTCCCATACGAGATCTTAAACCCTTCCCTTAGAGTGCAGCTCGATAAGGAACTTAATCTCGATGAACGTCGGGAGGCGTTGCTGGTCCAGTTAGAACTCTTGGATGAGAAGAGGATGAATGCAGCTGATCACGTTTCCGTTTATCAAAAGAGGGTTTCACGTTATTTTCAAAAGAAGGTAATTGAAAGAAAATTTTGTAAGGGTGAAATGGTTTTGAAACGCAAATTCATTCGGTCTGCAGGTCCTAGGTCCAAGTTGCAACCTAACTGGGAAGGGCCGTTTGTAGTAAAGGAGGCTTATCCAGGGAATGCTTATCGTTTAGTAAACGCAGAAGGTGAGGAGCTCTCACACCCGTGGAATGGGTTGTATCTTAAGCGTTTCTTTCCTTAAAAATCTAAACCATGTGCTTCTCCGGTAATAAGAACTTCCTCCCTATCTTTGAAAAGAGGGTCCCGAGTAAGGCAATCACACACTACACGGCATCCCCGGTCGGGTTCCTTGCTTATAAGACACCGTTTTCCTCGGCCATGCTTTAGGGGAAAGTCGAAGTCCCTGTCCGCTTCATTCTTCGGCTGAATCTAGGGGCAAGGAGTAAATAAGGAGGAGACAACCAATCCAAACTCCCTAACAAGAGGAGGTCTCAAACAGGGGCAAGTCCGTTATGACCTGACGCCACAAGGAAGAAAGGACAAGAAAAGAAAAGGAGTGCTCTTTACCAATAAAATCAAAAGCATCATCTCAAAGTCTGTGAATGAAATTTCAAAAGCTCCAAAGGAAAAAGAAAACTAGGTATGACAAGAGTGGCAGTACAGTTCCCCGCGGGACGTTATGAGCCCGGTCGCATGCATGCCTAAGTGGACAAAGGTTCGATGACTGACATAAAAGCCCCGGCACAACAGACCAAATCTCTAATAGGGTTGTACGGTGAGGGAATCAAGTTCTAAAACTCTACATCTGGCCAAAACTTACCCCCATGTTCCTTTTTTCTTTTTAGGACTGAGATGAGTACCCTAGGTATGGCATTGGTAAAAACACCGTCACAATGATCAGGTCTCGGCCAGGGGTTGTCACACTATTGCACGCCGGTCTCGAGACTCAACCTAAAACAAGGAAGGTCTCGTATTGCTAGAGAGGCACTGGTTTTTTAAAATCCAAAAACATCAAATATTTTCAAAATCTAAAAACATCAAATATTTTCAAAATCCAAAAACAACAAATATTTTCAAAAATCCAAAACAAAACAAATATTTTCAAAAATCCAAAAACATTAAATATTTTCCAAAACTCCCAAAAATACCATCATATGCATGGCATGCATCGCATTTTTATTATGTTTTCACCTATTTAATAAGGCTCCACCCCTTGACCAAACATCAAGAAATGGTCATTATCTAACTTGCTTCAAGGCAAGGGGTTGAGTCTAAGAACAGATCTAACTTGTTTCATGTTTGAGTATGTGCAGAATACAGGGACAAGTCCAAAAGCAAAAGCTCACAACTATGCAGGTTCAAAGTGTGTAACGCGCCAGCATCAGGCCGTTACAGTCATATAACGGGCTCATCTTTGACCGTTATTTCCCTTCAGGCATGGGCCTTCTTCCTTTTCATTGAACCATCACTATAACAGTCTGGGATCTACCGTTACTTGAATATAACGGCTCAAGACCCATCCGTCATATCCTTCAGAGACAGGGCTCATGTTATTCTCATTATGACAGCCTTCCGTAGGACCGTTATTTCCTTATGGCGGCCCAGTGCATATCCGTCTCTTACTCCAGAAGCCCTGTCTGCTCACCTCATTCTAGCCTTTTCAACTATGGAACTCAAGATCATTCAAATATGGCAATCTCATCTCATTCAAGCAAAGATTAATGAAATATAATTCTTGATAAATTCAACTTCGATTGTCAATTACGTGATATCTCTCATGAACAAAAAGAAAAATCAAGATACATTCAATTTCTTATCCGCAAGAGGGCGGATTCTTCTCAACTCTTTCATGTAATCTCGGCGTGCTTCGTCGTTCTCTTCAACTTATGCTTGCCACAGACGCACCTTGCTGATCTTCAACATGGTCAGCGCGTTCCGGACTGCTCGTTCATCTTCCTCAGTCCCCATCTTCCTAGGTAGAAGGGGAGGGTAGTGTGATAGTGCAGAAACGCTGATTCGAGGTAGTCCAATCTGAAGATGGCATCGATGCGGGTTGTAGATCGCCATGGTAGTGTTCCCTACTAGCTGGAGGTCCAGGCCTTGACGCCGCGGTATTTTGAGAAGAGTGCTTCGGAGGACTCTTGGTCGCATGATGAACTTGTCCATTGGAAGAATGTTAAGGAAGAGGCGCCATTCGTCCCGAGTTTTCTTATCCGCCGTCTTGCATTCAACCTGAGGAGAATATCCAAATGCCCCTCCAATAAAGAAGAGAGGGTGGCTCCCGAAGATCCGGCTTGCTGAAATTATGTCTTCCTTAGGAAGGAATTTGATTCTTATTCCCATCCAGCACTCAAGGAGTATCATGGAACCAAACAAGGGGCCCCCTATGCAAGCCGAGCTTAGTCCTTCGTAAAGGTATGAGAGGACCGCTTGAGAGATAGACATTCCCCGCCACAGCCCGCTAATAATGCCAAGATTTTGGATGTCTAAGAGGTGGCCGGTAGTAGTAAAAAGAAAGACTCCACACAAGCAAACCGCCACTGCCTTAGCTATTGCTTCATGTCTCTCCCACTTATTTTTACAATGAGACACTATCCATTACGCCAAGGGTATCAAGTGAATGTGGTGTGGGCTGATCATGGTCCTCACGTCCTTTGGATTTTGAATGAAATCACTCAAGATCAAGGACGGGTCGATAGGCTCGATTGTGTAGCAAACCCGGTCTTCATCCCCCACTTAGGAAGGGCTAGGTAGGTTTCTACCTCCTCCAATAGGACGGTTGCTTCGAAGGAAGGGAAGATGAAGGTATGAGTTTGTGGATGCCATAATTCCACAAGCGCTGAAAGGCTTGGCCAATCAAAGGACAATTTCTGGAAATTCTTGCCTAAAACCAAGAGAGGTTGGAGGTGCCATGCTTTAAGGATTGATGTGACCTCTATGGGGAGTGCCTTTACCATGGGAGCCACCCACTTCAGATTGGAATAACACCTTGGGCCAGGGAGGGGCTTGAAGAAGGAAAGGAAGAAAGAAGGAAGTCATGAAAAGAATAAGTGCAATAAAATTCTGAACTTTGGATGAGTTGTGAGAACTTACCACTCTTTGGACGTTGGAGCTTAGGCGTTTGGGAATTGAGGTTAGCCGTTGAAGCTCTCCATGTTCCCTCCTAGCAGCCTTAGGGCCGGCGTAAACCTTCTCCTCCATAGCCATCATCTCGAAGCTCCTCTTCATCTTGCTTTCTGTTCTTTGGAAGAGCTCTTCAAACCCTAGAACAGAGGTTTCAGCAAAACTGTGATTTTGATTAAGGTTCCAAGTTGCTAAGGCTTATATTTAACTTTGGAAGGATAAGATTCAGACTAGAAGGCTTTATCTTCAATCAGGATAAGTTCTAATGATGGACTAAGTGGCTAAACCTCGGGTTTTAGTTATCTCGGCTCAATCCGTTTCGGATTACAACCCAGATTCTAACGGTCCATCGTGCGGCCGTTACTTCATTCCGACGCGCCAGCCCTTGGCCGTCGCATTTTCTGTGGGTTTCAATTCCCCGAATCATGTTCTGTGGAGAATGACGGTCTACGGGTCTACCGTCGCTTTCTGTAACGCGCAAACCCTGAGCCGTCGTATTCCCAGCACTCAGTTCCTTCTCTTCTGGGCTAAACGCTTCCTGACGGTCTTACTTATGACCGTCTCTTAAGTCTGACGCGTCTCCTTCAGACCGTCGCATTTCCTGCTAGTTGCCTTGACCAACTATCGTTCTGCCATGATCAACGGTCTGACCCTTGGCCGTTACTTGTCTTTGACGCACCCTCGGTTGGCCGTCGTTTATCCTGATGCCCCACTGCCAGAGTGGGCCTCTGATGATTAACGGTCTCTCACCAGAGCGTCGTTTGATTATGACGGTCAGATCTTAGACCGTCACTTTCTCTACTGCTGAGTTCAGGCTATTCCTTCTGCCCTTGCCTAGACCTGGCGGTCTTTCACATTGTACACCTCGTCCTCTTCCCATTTTCACACATTCCTACATACATCTCATTCATTCATTCACATTTCGTCCATCCTGCTTTTTTCACATTCATTCATTCACGCTCGCATAAAATTAAAACAAAACAGAAAACTAAAAAGAGGGGATCTCATTCCATTTTGCCAAAAGTTCTATACAAAAGATAAGAAAAAAACATAAAAATACATCATTCGGTCGGCTTATCCGCCGGACCGCCCTCATCCTCTCTATCCTCGGGTCTCCTCACGGGTGGCGGTGCTATGGAAGCACTCTCCTCCTGCTGTCCTCTCTCTGCCCTCTCATTCCTCCGCTGGGCGGAGGAGCTGACAAGGAAATTTCCTACTGAGCCGCTCGGGGCGGCACTCCTATGTACCCCACTCTGGGAGGCACTCCGCTCCGGTCCCCGGCCCATCATCCGGACCGTCCGCTCCAATGTCCGCAGCTCGATCTTCAGTGTAAAGATCTGACGCCGCGTCTCCCGTGCCTCGGTCCGGTAGCGATCCAAGTCGGCCGTCCCGATCCGAAGCTCCTCCACCTCAGCTCGTGCCCGCGCTAACTCCTTCCGGAGTTGTTCCATCTCTGCATCATCTGGGCGTCGCAGGGTCTCCGCTCTCAGTCGGGCCATCTCTGCCCATACCAGCTCCGTCTCTGCTCGGGCTCGATCGATCTCGGCCCGGCTTCTCTCTACCTCTGCTCTCGCCTGGCTGGCCTCGGCCACTGCTGCTGCTAGATCCCTCGCCTGTAGATTGCATTTTATATCATTAGTCATGAAGCATTTAATTAGGCATAGTCATATGCATTTTTTAGTCTCTTACCCGCTCCGCGAGGGTGGCCTCCGCCTCCTCGGCCCGGGCAACCGCCCGAGCAAAGTCGGCCTCCTGCTCAGCCCTGCCTCCCGCAGGCTGCGAGGAAGACGATGGGGCATCCGGCTCAGCGCGTTGGGCTCCCTCGGCCCGCTGCGTTTAGAAGTCATGGTTAGTTGACATTGGCATTTGCATCATGAACATCATTGCATAAATCATGAGCATTTAAGTTTTTAGTCTCACCAGGAGCTCCAGGGCAGACCGGTACCCATCCCGCTGCTGGATGGTGGAGTGGAGTAGCCCTTCCAGCTCGGCTATCCGTCCCTCGGGGTCTAGCTGCATTTTAGAAAGCATGAGTCAGCATATATCATATTGCACATTGCATAATAAAAGTTTAGAGTTTTAGAATTGCATACCGGTCGTCGGGTACCTCGGTACACCCGGTCGCCGTAGAGTCGAGCGAAGGCCTTCAGATATGCCTCGTCGCTCTCGTCTCGCTCCTTCACCGCTCGACCCCGCCTATTCCAATCGTGGACGTACTTCACCTTCCGGGCGCACCAATCCACATTGCCGCTGATGCCCCTTGCTGATTTGCCGGGGTGGTCATCGCTGTGGCGTGGAAAGGTCACCTCGGCTGGTGTAGTCCCCGGGTCCGCAGGATCAGCCTGTAGTGCAGAGGCTCGATGATATGGATGCAATGCAACCATATGTCTCGCCCCCGGTACGATAAGGCCGCCTCTACCCACGGCTGTCCCGTGTAACCCTCGTCGCGGTATGGGGTCCATCTCACCTGAGAGCATTTAGTTCATTCCTTAGCATATAAAAGCATTAAAGATATTAGAGATATGTAGAAAGCATTTAGAAAACATTTAGAGGCATTTTAAAAGCATATAGAAATCATTTTTGAGTTCTGGACTTACCGATGTATGCGGGAAGGAGTCCAGGTCATCCTGGATCGTCCGGGTCAGTCTAATGATCGACCCTGTGTCCCTCGCCACCGACCAACGCCTCGCGATTGGTATGAGGCCGGGATGGAGTAGTGCGCCTCTCCCGATGCCTGGGAGGTACATATAGCTCCAGATCTGCATTTAGAAGTCGAGTCAGTCGCATCATTGCATAAATCATTGCATAAATCATTTGCATAAATCATGGCATCAATATTCATGGTATAATAGAACACATATGAAGTACATTTACCTGTAGGAAAGGCGAGAAGCCGCCCAGCATCGTCTGCCGGTCTGTAGTGCTGAGGGACTCGAACAAGAATGCGAGTACTGCTGCTCCCCAGATGTATCTCCTGACTCTGCCCAAATCCTCTATCATCGGCAGCAGTCTGCAGCTGATGACATCCGCCCGGGTCGCGAAGAGGAGCTTCCCGAATAGCAGCATCAGGAAGCGTCTGAGCACCCTGTCTCCCTCTGGTCCAGCCTCCTCCGCCACGCGAGGGCGCACCTGGTCTATCACTCTGCCCAGATGCTCCTCTCAAGCCTAAGCTCTCCTGCAGCACTGACCTCGAAAGCTGAGAGGAGGACTGTCCCGGCCTGATCAAGTCCAGCCCGAGCAGCTACTGCGCCATCTCTCGGTAGTCGCCGTATGTCCACCCTGTCACCGCGGCTCCGTGGACTCTCAATCCGGTAATCCTTGCTATGTCTTCTAGCGTGGGGATCATGTGGTCCCACGGGAAGATGAACGCCCTACTGATCGGGTCCCATCTCTCGTGCAAGGCATACAGCAGCGGCGTGTCCATACGGATCACCTCGATGCTGAGCACCTCGGCGAATCCCATGCCGGCTAATCTCTCTCTCTGGTAGTCGGGCAATGCCTGGTACACTGCCCAGATCTATAGCCAGGAGATCCGCGAACGTCTCTTCCCCTGCATTACATATTAGATCATTCATTAGTCCAATTGCATCATATAATCATTGCATAATCATTCATAATTGAAAACAAAACAAAAATTTGAAAATTGAAAACCCTAAAAAATAGTTTAATTCCCTGGCTAAAGTGACGGCCCTGGGGTGGGGCGTCGTTTGACTCTGACGGACGCAGCCTGATGCGTCGGGTGTGTGACGGTCGCTGGCAGGACCGTCACATTATCTGCATTTGGGAATTTTTTCCCTTGCATCCCCGTGGTCTCCCACTATGGCCAAATGGCCTATAATTGATCCTAGTGGGTTCGTAGACCCATTTCTACCCCTTTCCCTCACATGCATCCATAAATAAACACAAAAAAAATCAAAAATTGGAAAATTAGGGCGGGGGCCTACCTCACGGTCCATGTCTCTCCTCCTCTTTTTCTCTGGTTTTTTGGGCTCCTCTGCACCCAGTGAGGTTTCCCCTTGGTCCTCCTCAGCCGTGGGGACTGCTTCTTCTTCTGTTGGGTTTCTTCTCGCCGGCCGTTCTTCTTCCATCGGCGGGATCGCCTCCCGTTCAAGACGGCGGTGGAACCGCCGTATTGCCATCCTCTTCCCTCTCTCTCTCTTCTTTGGTGGCGGCTGGGGTGCCTCGTCGCCGGCCATTGGAGCGGTGGGGGTGGAATCACCGGAGCTCTCGGTTTTGAGGTTTTTGGGCGTTGAGTGATGGAATGAACGGGCCGTGACCGTTCGGTTGTTTTTTTGAACACTCAGGAAATGTGACGGTCTATCGACCGACCGTCACATCATTCTGACGCATCTGGATTTGACCGTTACATGTGTTGGCACTGTTTTATTGAAGAATGTGAACCGCCTGGTTTATGACGGACTAGGGATGGTCCGTTACTTTATGTAACGCACGTACATGAGACCGTTACAAACTTGCAAGTTTCTTGATGAATTAAATGGTCTAATTAATGTCAAAATGGTTCCATTTTCTTCCATGTTGTTCCTTATTGATGCCTCTCGCATGTACAAATGGTTACGACTTGGTACATGATCATTTTTATTGTTGGCTAACCTATCTTTCATGAAGGAATTATGAGTGAAGTCGTGCTTTATCGTCCGTCAGGCAGGTAAGTCAGGTATTGTATCTTGTTCCCTCACTCCCTTAATGCATTACTATACGTTACCTATGATATATTACCTCGAGAACCGGCTGGTCATTCATGTGTCCTGGGATCTGATGTTCCCCTTAAACAAAAATGATGATGATCTAAGTTCACATGATTAATCGTTGGATAGGCCGTTAGATTGGAAAATTTGGGGACGATGGTTCTGTCTTGCACGCCGTGGTTGCAGATAGTGTCCTGACTCCGATTTCTCTGAACTAGCAATACTATTCTCGAGTATTTTTCTATTTTATCTTTCTTTGCATTCGTTTTGATGATTTCTTTTCTTTTACCCCAGCATGCATCATGCGCATTCTTTGAGCATCCATGAGTTTCATTTGTTCAAGGTATCTCAGTGATGGTGAACAGCTGTGTTCTTAATCTTGAATAAGGAGAATTATTCCACTCTGAATTAGAAGGTTTCCTTCGATCTGCTCGCGTGATCTGGTTTGCTGAAGATTCCTGTCTGGAGTTTAGTCTCTTTCCTTTCCGTTGCCTCCGGCGGCTAGCCGTGTTTCCTTTCCTTAGTTAATTAGTTCCTCCAGACTCGCGTCCTTTGGCTGGCTATGTCCTTGTGATCAATTTGAGGTTTTCCAGAAAATTCCTATTGCTTGTTGGTATAGAACGGGTGTCGTTTACCTTAACGCCCTCTTTTTGATACACTCCGCTTCATTTCCGCTTCATCTCCATGTTCCATTTCACTTCCGCTTCACCTCCGCTCGCTCCCCTGCAAAGAGGACGTTAAGGAGGGGCATCTGTTGACACCCGTTTTATACCCAATAAGTCGGGTCATCTCCTTGTTTCATTATATATGATGCTCCGAGTTGTTCATTCTTTGATTAGTCTCTTGATCAGTTGAAGCCTATTTCTTGGGTCTTAATTCCTGGATTAAGATGTGGCTCTCGGTGGCATTTCGTTGGATGAAGCTCAGCAAAACCCTTCACTCTATTTTTGGAACCTCAATGATAATAACGGTCTCAGTCTGGCGCGTTGCTTCCTTCTGACGGATAGAACCTGGGCCGTTACTTTTTGAAGAGCCTAAGGCTTAAGGCCTCATTTTTCAAAGCTTATCCTTTTTGATTACACGTTGATAATAACGGTCTGTCGTGCAGCCGTTGTTTCATTCTGACGCCCTATGCCTTGGCCGTCGCTTCCTTGAAGAGTCCTATCGTTTGGATCTTCTTCCCGTTGATCTTATCTCTTTGGGATAGGGTTGAAAATGGCGGTCGTTCCTTGATGCATTACTTCCAAGTGGCGGTCTGTCGTGCAGCCGTTACTTCCTTCCGAGAGTCTTGGCAGTTCAGGCCTTTTCTCTGCTACTCCGTGGTCGAGATAAGGATTTGGATTGACGTTATCTCTTTCAAATCTGATCCTCAGGACCCCCCGTTTGTTTCTATGGACTCTTGGTGATATTATCTTCGAGGATTTGCTAAGATTTATCCCTCTTTCCTGCTGAATTATCCTCTGCTCGACCTAAGAGTTTGAGGGTCTATAAATAGAACCCTTGACTTCATGGCCAAAAAAGGAGGAGATTTGAATTCGCGACGAAGTGCTGCCGAACTCAGGAGCCATCTTCATCCAGGAGGAGCTGCTTCCCACGTCCATCCATCTTCTAATCAAGGGAGTACTTTAGTTTTGTCTTTCAAGTTCATCCTTGCATGCTTGAGTTCTTCCTTGGTTTTCCTCAAACAAAGCATTGTCCCTCCTCTTCCTCCACGTTTTTCACTGTTCTTTAAGCATACAAACATCCTCCCAAACTTTTAAAAACACCCAGAGGGGTTAAAAAATCAAAAACTCCCCGGTAATTTCCTCTCCTTTTGATGTTCTTAAACTCTTTAAGAATTGATGCTATGCTTGTGAAGAGGGCTAATTGAGGTTGTCTTGTCTTATCTTTCTACATCTTTGGCAGGTTTACAGGTTCATTAGCACGAGGCCCAAGTCTTCTAGCCGGCTGGAAGAGTTGGAGTTAAAAGAATTCAAGCTTTAGTACTGCAGGTTACCTGACGGTCTGGTGCAGGCGCGTCACTATCTTCCGGCGGTCTATCGTGCGGCCGTCGCTTCCAAGCGACGCACAGGGTTCTGGCCGTTACTTCCAAGTTGATCTGCAGGCTTTCCTTGGTTTTCTCTCCCGTGGGCGGGTGTTTCATCCACCTATTTCCAAGGTACATTCGAGTCTTTGACTTGTGTTTACTTTGGTGGCGATCACATCTTTCCTTGGTATTGGGCATTAGCTATCTTCTTCATCACATCTTTATTTCCCTTGCTTGTTCCACCCCTAGTAGTGTGTTTTTATTTATTCCTTGCTCCACGCCCCGGCGTGTATTTTTTTCCTTTTCCTTAGCGTAATTTGATTGAGATAGCATGCCCATGCTAGAGCTAGCTATGATTGCCTAGGTTCATGTTCACATGTTCATAGGTTTGAGTAGATCTTTGATTGCTTGTTCGTCATCTTGCCATATTACTTTGCAAACCTCAAAAGTAAGATAAAAGATAGGCAAATAAATATCAACACTGCCGCGTTCCGATATTCCGCGTCGGGGCGTGACAATCCAGGACTTCAAGCGCGGCTCCGAGTAGCGAGCTAAGGAGAATTGTGCGTGTGACTTGTTCGTCGGCCTAATAAGTCGGCGGTATGTCGTTTGCACTCCCCTCACGCCGTATGTAGCCGTCACACACAAGTCAACACCCACCGTATGTGAGACGCTACTACATGGGCAGACGTCCCCTGATGCCGGGATTTCCTCTCGCATGCCTGTCGGTTGCAATCACACGCGTGCCATGATGTCATGCTCTCTCGTAGTCACGAGGCCATGTGCGACCGCTCAATTCGAGTCATGATCGACCCTCGTCCAGATACCGGATCGATGTATCCCTCCAGTCATCCAGTCACAGGCCCCCGTTAAGCAACACGGCCCTGGCCCACGCCACGGGATGAGCCCTCTGTAAAATGCATATGTGTTCATTAATCACGCATCGACCCGGGGACCGACTAGCACGTCAGAGTTGTCCCGTGGCATGCGCCAGTTGTACCTTGGCCATCATGACTTTCCTGTAAAGAAGTATACACCTCAATATAACACCACCAATTGGACGAGTGCTCTCGCACCAACGTTCAGGCCCTCGGTTTTCTATCTACACCACTTGGCATCCGTGCCTAACACCCTAACCCCAGTAAAGATCCCTCGGTCTAACGCACACCCATAGCTGCTGAATGCCCCCAGACGTCTCCCCACGGCTTTAGACATATATACAGACTTTTCTTCAGCTCAGAACGAAGGTATTCGGATTCAATCCAATGTAAATAAACACCGGTTGCTTGCGGCCGGTGGGTTAAGACGTCCAGTACACAATTCTCGCAATCGCCTACGCACTCACACCCATGGAACCCCTTCTCTCCACGTGTCGCCCGATCGCCCGAGCCCACGTGCCACTCCCTAGTGGCGCTTCCCCGGTCAACCTTTGGTTCCATGAGTGATTGTCGAGAAATCGACTAGCACGCCCGCACCCTGTCCGGTTAACCCGTATCCCGACATTTCCGTGCCATTCGACCCCTTTTCGACTTTCTGTGAAAGGAGAGTGCCCGATACCGCCGTGAGAGACATGCAACCGTAAGGAGGATACCCGATATATATCAAACTCTCGTATTCTCCTTCCCCGCTGTATCCCTTCCTTCACCCCGGTAATCGGCATAACAAAAACCTGCGCGAACAAGGGTATACGGAGGACACTATTCATGGCCCACTTTAAAAATTAATATATCACAAGGTAAAAATAATTAGAAAAATCTAATTGTTACCCATTAACCACCTCGATTTCCTCTATCATGAAAAATTATCAAATAAATATTTGGCCTTAAAACTGAAATTGAGTGAATAGTAAAAAGTGTGAAAATGAATAGTAAATACGTTGGGTTATAATCTATTCTAAACTATAGGAATTTGTGTCTATGCCCTTATGTGTTCTACTAGTGAACGGATATAATATAAGAAGGGCTTATGTTAACAATTAGCTTGCAAAGTTTTAATTGTTCAAAATTTTAAATCTATAATTATCGAAAAACTTATATTTAATGTATTATCTATTTTGATTATTTATTTAGTTTACGAATTTAACAAAACATGTACTAAACACCTATTTTATCAATTTAAATAGCCCTTACCATCGTATAGGGGTGATGAAGAAGGTGACTTTGGCTCTCCTGATTCTCCCAAACCCCTCAAATCTGTTAGTGTCACGCCCCGAGCCTTTATTACAGCGGAAGACTAACTCGGGGAGCGCGAACAACTAGCATGGTAAGCCTCTTGAAAGCAAGAATGATCAGAGTGCATGACAATCACACACATAAATGCAATTGCACAATAATTTAGTCAAACTCCAACTTCATTTCATAAATGATCAAAATATTCTTTTACAATAACCTTTTCATCATTTTCCATTCTACTAGACTTAAGAAATAGGGAAAAATTACATAGACTCAATCTAAATAATTTAGACTTCCTAAGTCTTCACTCTCATCTTGACGATACTTTCATTCGCTCTCGGACCCGTTACTTGTATAACCCGAATCCGAATTCGAATCGCTTCCATCTCCTAAAAAGATTGGAAATAGGTAATGAGCACACTTGCCCAGTAGGTATCTTCGCATCAACATGAAGGCACTATTAAAGTAATTAACGTCTTTGCTCTAGAGGAATAAGGTAAAATCATGCGAATGCGATCAATCATGCGATTAAACCAAAGTAACAAGATAATTATGTAAGATAGAATGAGAGCAAGTATGAACTAGCAAGAATGAAATAAGAACATGATATTGGCCTTTCATGAACAAGAATGTATCGAGAATGTACTAGCACGCCACATAGTCATCACTCTAGTATCTTTTGCTGATGAGCAAGTACTTCGTGAATTTCTGTGGAATAGCAAGCAAGAAAGTCATGTACAAGAATATCATGTCATGCTCTATTGTGTTGTGAATTTTTCACTTATTTATAAAGAAAGTACTCCCAGCGCAATGCGATGCCAGTAGCATCATACCCCATGGTTTATAATAGTATGTTTCCGACAATCAGCCGAGGGGACTAGCATAGAGCCCTTGAACACAATCAGTGCTCGATCGCATCTTCAAGTATAAATCAAGCTTTTTCCACGCATGTAACAATAAGGTATGGCCAAGAATGCAATAAGTTCAATAAACTCATGATAACAACAATCAATGAATGAATGCTTCAATTTAGAGTACGAGAGATCAAGAATGACTTATACTATGTTATGCCTATGGAAATAATCGGCAGCATAACTGTACGTTCTTTAGCTTCCATTCATTATATTAAGTTTCTTGATCAATATGACAAGTTCTAGATCATCAATAGTCCATCTAGAAACCTTGGAATATCAACCCTTGGTCCCCCTTGGGTTAAAAATACTCAAGCAGTGTGACGGTTGTGTACTGGGCCGTTACATGATTTGACGGTCTAGTGTTAGGCCGTTACATTAGTCTGAATCTAGAATCAATAAAATAGACTCAGTGAAGTGTGACGGTCGTATAGTGGGCCGTTAGGTGCTCCTGACGGTCCAGTATAGGTCCGTTACATAGCTAGAACCAGAAAATATTGATAGTGTAATCTAATCAATGGACTTTAATGGTACAACCAACTCGGTGTCCTAGTGGGAATCCCAGGCTCGTGAAGAATTACGTAGGCCTTGAAACAAGATTTTCTAGTCCATTGGAAGGAATATCCAATAGAGAGGTCCTCATGTCCAAGAATAATGTTTCTATAGTACAAAGTGAACTAATGGACAACATACCGGAATATGTGCCATGTACTTAAAGAAATGACTCTATAGAGGGAAAAGAATGTGTAACCATGTGAAAGCATGAGAAAACTCCGTCAATACAATCTTTAGAAAATCATGATTTGGAATACAAAACTATAGAGTTTTAGCCAATGAAATTAACATAACTTAAAATAACCTAAGACACATTAATCATGCAAGTTGATTATGAAACAGTAACTAAACTTAAAGTCATGATAACATGTCCAAAATTAGCTATCTAAGCTTATTTATAAGTAAACTCTAACTGATTATCATTCTGCCTCGGGCTGACAGAACACAGTGCCTGACGGTCTAGGATAGGCACATTACAGTAGTGTGACGTTTTATAGAGGGGCCATTACAGTGGTGTAACACTGCTGCTAGGGTGCGTCAGAGACAATAGAACAAATAAATACACAGTAGGATGTGACGGTCTATCGTAAGGCCGTTACATTCATGTGAGGGTCTCACGTTGGTGCGTTAGAGAATTTGCTGGCAGTAAACTAAAGTAAAGGTTTATGAAAACATAATATGCCTGGAAATCAACATATTACTACGGTCCTAGTCATGATAACGATACATAGGCCAACTATATGCAAGGGTTTAGTGAAATAGACAAGATAATACCTTTTAATTTCCATTTAGGGCTAAGAGATGCATGAAAGTATAAAACTATGAAATCATGAAATTCTTAGTCTATAATACATGAAATCAAGCACAATCAGAGGGCTTTTATCCCTAACAAGTTATTTTTGCCAATCATGAGATAACCTACCGCTTAACTGAGCTTTAGACTTCTAATTTGAGTCTGAAAATCGTGCCCTAGTTCTTCCCTTCCTAAGGGTTTTCAGCAACTTCACGTTGCTCTATCTCTCCAATCTCTTGACCTAAGGACGTGAAATTTGGAGGTTAGGAAGACAAAACTATTGGGAACAAAAAGTTCTAAAGCATGTAACTCTAATTACCTCGTTTAGGCTCTCTAATTTCTTGATCTTCAGTACCATGTGGCACAGTTTCCTAGACTGTCGTGATGAAACCAGCAACTTTGGAAGATCCTAGCTCCTTGGATACTCGATCTCCTAACATGAAATTTTGAGAATAGTTAGCCTAAAGTATTATAAACAAAAGGTTCTAAAGAACTTACCTATAATTGTGACTCCTTACCTTGATTCCTCACGGGCCAAAAGTAAGGGTCGCTCAGTTCAGAACTAGGTCCTATTTATAGGATTTTCGCTAGGGTTTGAAGATTAGATCGATTCTAGAGTCCTTAATTGGTTAGAACTTAATCCGTAAGAGTCCTTAGCAGTGTTATAAGCTATCCCAAATAGATCTCTTGTAGATAGGATTTCAAAGTTCTAATCTTTTTACAATTTTCTCACCTTACGGAATCTGTAGGATGTAACGGTCGTGTCTAGGTGCGTTACATGGTTGTGGCGGTCGCCCGATAGACCGTTACATTCAACGTATATAGAGTTTTAATTTAATCAAACTCTTGTATTCGTTTATCCACATGATTATCTTATATAATTAGTATTTATCTTTAAAATACGTGAATAAGCCAATTACCCTTCTAGAATATGGGCCAAACTTGATGGGCTTGGTCCATAAACCTTTTGGATAAATATTAGATAGGCTATGCTAACTAATTAGCCTTTTTGAGCCTTATAATGACTTATTAATCCAATAACCCCTTCATTAATTTATTTAAGCCTTTATAATTTTTAAAAAATTATTTTATAATAAAAAAATTTATTTATATAAATTCTGGGGCACTACACCCTCCCCCACTTAGAAGAATTTGGTCCCCAAATTCAATATATGGATTTCGGAGAGTGCACTTACAGTTAAATAATTCTGGGAATCTTTTCCGCATGGCTACTTCAGTTTCCCATGTTGCTTCATATGGCCATGTTTCCTTCCATTGAATCTTGACCATAGGAATAACTTTATTTCTTAGTTGACGCACTTCCCGTTCCAGAATCTTTATTGGCGTTTGCTCGTACGTCATATCCTTCTTAATCTCCAGATTGTCATAAGTGATAAAATGGTCAGGATCATCTACATACTTCTTCAGCATAGAGACGTGAAATACATCATGAACTCCTGCTAATTGTGGAGGTAAAGCCAGTTTGTAAGCCACTTCACCAATCCTTTCAAGAATTTTAAATGGGCCAATGAATCTTGGAGTTAACTTCCCTTTAATGCCAAATCTTCGAATACCATGACCTGGAGAAATCTTTAAATATACATGATCTCCTACCTGAAACTCCAAGTCACGTCTTTGATTGTCAGCATAAGACTTTTGCCTATCTTGTGCCATTTTCATTCTTTCTTGAATGAGCTTAATCTTCTTTGTAGAATCTCTGATAATATCGGGGCCTAAGAATTATCTTTCCCCTATTTCACTCCAGTATATTGGTGATCGACAGCTTTTTCCGTATAAAGCTTCAAAAGGTGCCATTTGTATGCTGGCCTGGTAACTATTGTTATATGCAAACTCTACTAGAGGCAAATGATCATGCCAACTACCTCCAAAGTCGATAGCACAAGCCCTGAGCATATCTTCTACTACCTGATTTGTTCTTTCCGTTTGACCATCTGTTTGTGGATGAAAAGCTGTGCTGAAATTCAATGTAGTCCCTAGTGACTGTTGTAGACCCTTCCAGAACTGTGATGTTCATCCAGGATCTCTATCAGATATAATAGTGATTGGGACACCATGTAGTTTGACAATCTCCTTTATGTATAATGCTGCTAGAATATTCACAGACCAGCAACTCTTTATTGGTATGAAATGTGCGGATTTAGTCAATCTGTCTATGATTACCCATATTCCATCGTGTCCACCTCTTGTCCTGGGTAAACCCATAATGAAGTCCATTCCTATACTCTCCCGTTTCTATTCGGGAATACTCAAGGGATGCAGTTTACCTGCGGGTCTAAAATGTTCTTCTTTTACTTGTTGGCAGGTGAGACAACGGGATACGAAATCAGCTATCTCTCTCTTCATGTTGGGCCACCAGAAATTTCTTTTGA
Source organism: Amorphophallus konjac (assembly GCA_022559845.1). Taxonomy (NCBI): domain Eukaryota; kingdom Viridiplantae; phylum Streptophyta; class Magnoliopsida; order Alismatales; family Araceae; genus Amorphophallus; species Amorphophallus konjac. Next base: position 240,681,272 of record CM040127.1, read on the forward strand.
GATCTTGATACATCTTTGTTCCTCCTAGATGAATTGTGTATTTGGAATTATGCGCTTCATCTAGGATCAATTTCTTCGTAGCCTCATGATCTGGTACACATATTCGGCCCTTGAATAACAATCTTCCATTATTGGAAATAGAAAAATCCAGTCTTTGTTCAATATTGGCTTTAATTTCCAGTAATATAGGATCATCATTTTACAGCTTGAACAGATCTTCTATCAATGTAGGTTGAGCTCGGATATTAGCTATGAAACAATCTTCTTCCTTTATGTCAATATCTAAGTTCAATTGAGCAAATTGAGGGACAAGGTTAGTTACACTTATCATAAGACTTGATAGCATACCCATTGGTTTTCTGCTGAGTGCATCTGCTACAGCATTAGCCTTGCTAGGATGATATTGAATAGTGAAATCAAAGTCTTTGGGATATTCTAACCACCTCCTCTGCCTCATGCTAAGCTCTTTTTGAGAGAATAAATATTTCAAGCTTTTGTGGTCCGAGTATACCGTGAACTTTTCTCCATAAAGATAATGTCGCCAAATTTTCAATGCGAAAATAACCGCTGCCAATTCCAAATCATGTACATGATAATTTTCTTCGTGACGTTTAATTATCTTGAAGAATAACAGAATTCTTTTCCATTCTGCATGAGAACGCATCCTAAGCCAATGCCAGACGCATCCGTATACACTTCAAACCCACCACCTTCCATCGGTAGTGATAGAATAGGAGCTGTCGTAATATGATTCATAAGAATTTGAAAGCTCTTTTCACTGTCCTTTGACCAGATAAATGGATTTTCTTTTCTAGTAAGTCTAGTTAAAGGAACCGCAATTTTTGAGAAGTCCTTAATGAATCTCCTATAATAACCTGCTAAACCCAGAAAGCTTCTTACTTCCGATACAGTCGTTGGCCGACTCCAATTCTTGACAGCTTCTACCTTAGAAGGATCCACATCAATACCTTCCTTTGAAATAATGTGGCCTAGGAATGAAACTTTCCCGAGCCAGAATTCACACTTATTGAGTTTGGCATAAAGTTTGTGTTCTCTAAGTGTTTGTAAAGCTATTTTCAAATGTTGTTCATGTTCCTCTTTTATCTTGGAATATATCAAGATATCATCAATGAAGATGACGATGAACCGGTCCAGATATGGCTGGAAAATATTGTTCATAAGTTGCATAAATGCTGCTGGGGCATTAGTTAACCCAAACGGCATTACTACGAACTCATAGTGGCCATAACGACTTCGAAAAGCCGATTTATAAATGTCCTCTTCCTTAATTCGAAGCTGATGATAACTTGATCTGAGGTCAATCTTAGAGAAATACTCTGCTCCCAAAAGTTGATCAAAGAGCTCATCAATACATGGCAACGGATACTTATTTTTAATTGTGAGTTGATTCAGTCGCCGGTAATCGATGCATAGCTTGAGAGAACCATCCTTCTTTTTAACAAATAGAACCGGCGCACCCCAAGTGAATGTGCTAGGTCTGATGAAGCCCTTGTCTAGTAGTTCATGCAACTGTCTTTTCAATTTCTTAAGCTCCGTCGGGGACATCCTGTAAGGGGCTATAGACACAGGTGCTGCTCCTGGAATGAGTTCAATAGTGAAGTTCACTTCCCTTTCGGGTGGTAAACTGGGTAGTTCCGATGGAAACACGTCTGGGAACTCATTTACAATTGGGATGTCTGCTATGTTAATTTCTTTGGATTCGGTAATAATGACAGAAGTAAGAAAAGCTTCACATCCTTGCGAGATAAGTTTGCAAGCGTGAAGTGAGGATATGATAGCGGGGTGTTTTTTGTACTTGATGCCGACAAAAGAGAATCTCGGAAGACTGGGTTTTCAAAAGGATATAATCCTGTTTCGGCAATTGATATAAGCATCATGATCTACAAGCCATCCCAATCTATACGATGAGCCATGATAATAATAGGGTACCTGAGAGAAATATAACAACTTGTTATTTCTCATGAAATTAGAATGAAAATCAATCTTAAAGCTAATTAATTATCTTATCCTGGGCTCTACCCAATTCTCACATGGGTATGGAAACTTCTTCCTTAGTTCATAGGTATGGGTCCTTAATCCTGGGACTTATCCTATGACATGACTCTTTTTCCTTAAGTCCTGAGACTTAGGCTCTGATACCAACTTAACTGTCATGCCCCGAGCCTTTATTACAGCGGAAGACTAACTCGGGGAGCGCGAACAGCCGGCATGGCAAGTCTCTTGAAAGCAAGAACGATCAGAGTGCAAGATAATCACACACATAAATTCAATTGCACAATAATTTAGTCAAACTCCAACTTCATTTCATAAAACTTAACTGTCACGCCCCGAGCCTTTATTACAGCGGAAGACTAACTCGGGGAGTGCGAACAACCGGCATGGTAAGCCTCTTGAACGCAAGAACGATCAGAGTGCAAGACAATCACACACATAAATGCAATTACACAATAATTTAGTCAAACTCTAACTTCATTTCATAAATGATCAAATATTCTTTTACAATAACCTTTTCATCATTTTCCATTCTACTAGACTTAAGGAATAGGGAAAAATTACATAGACTCAATCTAAATAATTTAGACTTCCTAAGTCTTCACTCTCATCTTGACGATACTTTCATTCGCTCTCGGACCCGTTACTTGTATAACCCGAATCCGAATTCGAATCGCTTCCATCTCCTGAAAAGATTGGAAATAGGTAATGAGCACACTTGCCCAGTAGGTATCTTCGCATCAACATGAAGGCACTATTAAAGTAATTAACGTCTTTGCTCTAGAGGAATAAGGTAAAATCATGCGAATGCGATCAATCATGCGATTAAACCAAAGTAACAAGATAATTATGTAAGATAAAATGAGAGCAAGTATGAACTAGCAAGAATAAAATAAGAACACGATATTGGCCTTTCATGAACAAGAATGTATCGAGAATGTACTAGCACGCCACATAGTCATCACTCTAGTATCTTTTGCTGATGAGCAAGTACTTCGTGAATTTCTGTGGAATAGCAAGCAAGAAAGTCATGTACAAGAATATCATGTCATGCTGTATTGTGTTGTGAATTTTTCACTTATTTATAAAGAAAGTACTCCCAGCGCAATGCGACGCTAGTAGCATTATACCCCATGGTTTATAATAGTATGTTTCCGACAATCAGCCGAGGGGACTAGCATAGAGCCCTTGAACACAATCAGTGCTCGATCGCATCTTCAAGTATAAATCAAGCTTTTTCCACGCATGTAACAATAAGGTATGGCCAAGAATGCAATAAGTTCAATAAACTCATGATAACAACAATCAATGAATGAATGCTTCAATTTAGAGTACGAGAGATCAAGAATGACTTATACTATGTTATGCCTATGGAAATAATCGGCAGCATAACTGTACGTTCTTTAGCTTCCATTCATTATATTAAGTTTCTTGATCAATATGACAAGTTCTAGATCATCAATAGTCCATCTAGAAACCTTGGAATATCAACCCTTGGTCCCCCTTGGGTTAAAAATACTCAAGCAGTGTGACGGTTGTGTATTGGGCCGTTACATGATGTGACGGTCTAGTGTTAGGCCGTTACATTAGTCTGAATCTAGAATCAATAAAATAGACTCAGTGAAGTGTGACGGTCATATAGTGGGCCGTTAGGTGCTCCAGACGGTCCAGTATAGGTCCGTTACATAGCTAGAACCAGAAAATATTGATAGTGTATTCTAATCAATGGACTTTAATGGTACAACCAACTCGGCATCCTAGTGGGAATCCCAGGCTCGTGGAGAATTACGGAGGCCTTGAAAACAGATTTTCTAGTCCATTGGAAGGAATATCCAATAGAGAGATCCTCATGTTCAAGAATAATGTTCCTATAGAGCAAAGTGAACTAATGGACAACATACCGGAATATGTGCCATGTACTTAAAGAAATGACTCTATATATGGAATATAATATGTAACCATGTGAAAGCATGAGAAAACTCCGTCAATACAATCTTTGGAAAATCATGATTTGGAATACAAAACTATAGAGTTTTAGCCAATGAAATTAACATAACTTAAAATAACCTAAGACACATTAATCATGCAAGTTGATTATGAAACAGTAACTAAACTTAAAGTCATGATAGCATGCCCAAACTTAGCTATCTAAATTTATAAGTAAACTCTAACTTATTATCATTCTACCTCGGGCTGATAGAACACAGTGCCTGACGGTCTAGGATAGGCGCGTTACAGTAGTGTGACGGTTTATCGAGGGGCCGTTACAGTGGTGTAACGCTCCTACTAGGGTGCGTCAGAGACAATAGAACAAATAAAAACACAACAGGATGTGACGGTCTATCGTAAGGCCGTTACATTCATGTGACGGTCTCACGTTGGTGCGTTAGAGAATCTGCTGGCAGTAAACTAAAGTAAAGGTTTATGAAAATATAACATGCCTAGAAATCAACATATTACTACTGTCCTAGTCATGATAACGATACATAGGCCAACTATATGCAAGGGTTTAGTGAAATAGATAAGATAATACCTTTTAATTTCCATTTAGGGCTAAGAGATGCATGAAAGCATAAAACTATGAAATCATGAAATTCTTAGTCTATAATGCATGAAATCAAGCACAATCAGAGGGCTTTTATCCCTAATAAGTTATTTTTGCCAATCATGAGATAACCTACCCCTTAACTGAGCTTTAGACTTCTAATTTGAGTCTGAAAACCGTGCCTTAGTTCTTCCCTGCCTGAGGGTTTTCAGCAACTTCACGTTGCTCTATCTCTCCAATCTCATGATCTAAGGACGTGAAATTTGGAGGTTAGGAATACAAAACTATTGGAAACAAAAAGTTCTAAAGTATCTAACTCTAATTACCTCGTTTAGGCTCTCTAATTTCCTGATCTTCAGTACCCTGTGGCACAGTTTCCTGGACTGTCGTGATGAAACCAGCAACTTTGGAAGATCCTAGCTCCTTGGATACTCGATCTCCTAACATGAAATTTTCAGAATAGTTAGCCTAAAGTATTATAAACAAAAGGTTCTAAAGAACTTACCTATAATTGTGACTCCTTACCTTGATTCCTCACGGGCCAAAAGTAAGGGTCGTTCAGTTCAGAACTAGGTCCTATTTATAGGGTTTTAACTAGGGTTTGAAGATTATATATATTCTAGAGTCCTTAATTGGTCATAACTTAATCCCTAAGAGTCCTTAGCAATGTTATAAGCTATCCCAAATCGATCTCTTGTAGATAGGATTTCAAAGTTCCAATATTTTTACAATTTCCTCACCTTACGGAATCTGCAGGATGTAACGGTCATGTCTAGGTGCATTACATGGCTGTGGCGGTTGCCCGATAGACCGTTACATTCAACGTATATAGAGTTTTAATTTAATCAAACTCTTTTATTCATTTATCTACGTGATTATCTTATATAATTAGTATTTATCTTTAAAATACGTGAATAAGCCAATTACCCTTCTAGAATATGGGCCAAACTTGATGGGCTTGGTCCATAAACCTTTTGGATAAATATTAGATAGGCTATGTTAACTAATTAGCCTTTTTGAGCCTTATAATGACTTATTAATCCAATAACCCCTTCATTAATTTATTTAAGACTTTATAATTTCCAAAAAAAATATTTTATAATAAAAAAATTTATTTATATAAATTTTGGGGCACTACAGTTAGGAAGCCAGTGCATGACAGATTCATATTAGGATGTCTAGGATTCCCTAATTTTGTCGACATTGGGTCACATCGTATGTATGCTTGTTACACATATGGGTGTCTTGGATTACCATTGCATTATGTATGGGTCTAGGATCATGTCTGAGTCTGCTTTTCTTTATTTGCATAGTTTGTTAGGAGTCTGCACATGCATCCGTCGTCCTATAAAGGCCAACAATGCACTATGTAAAGAGTTGCTTGACGTTCATAGGCACTACCGTGAGTTCCAAGAGGATGATTATGTCATGATTAGGATCAGACCTGAATGGTTTCCCTCTAGAACAGTGAAGAAAATTACAAGCTCGCAGTGTCGGTCTTTTTCGAGTGTTGAGGCGAGTCGGATCTAATGCGTACGTTGTAGGCTTGCCGGAAGAATATGGGATTAGCTCCACGTTCAACGTCTCGGATCTAGTCACCTATAGGGACCCAGCGGTGATTCCCAGTGAGCCTTTTGTGTAGCAACTCGAAATTTTTTTTATATGCATTTATATGCAAAAAGAAATAATGAAAGATGAAAATAAAATAAATTATGAATATTTTCCGTTATGTCTTTAAAAGTATAGAATACATAAACTGTCACGTCCCGACGCGAAAAATAGGAACGTAGCAGTTTATATCACTCATGTCAATCAGAGCATTCATTGTCACAAGAGACCATACCACAAGGCTAAACATTAAGAATACGCATAACCCAACTTTATTGATAATAGCAAAGAAAAGTACTTATTACACCCGACATCTTGTGGACTTTCTACTCTTACATCAATTAAAAGAAAATTTTACATCGACTCAAACGGAAAGAACTCAACTGACTACTCTAGAACAATGACTTAGACATAATTCGCAAGGCTCGCTCCAGTATCACTCGTTCCCATCCCCATCGGTACGCACGTCCTCGTCCGAACTACCTGAAAAGGATTGGAAAGTAGGGGTGAGCAAAGCTCAGTAGGATTTTATATCTCTATCATCAGGCATAGTTAAAGTGATTAACCATTTTATCAAGAATAATACTATGATGAAGAACGATAAAATAATTGGCAATGCGATAGGTTGATAAAAGAGATACAAATTTCCATGTAAGGAACAAGTGCAATATAACAAGAACTTTCATGAGATTGCAAGTAAACGATGAATTGAATTGGCCATAACAAGCACGCAAGTCATGTCACGTAAGAAATTTCAAGTAATTGAGTGAAGTAGAATGCCATAGACCAATCACGCTAGTCATGCACTTCGGTGCAATGGTACACCTTGTCATTACAAACTCCCCGGGACACAAGTACTTTCGGGCGCTCCTCCCAGGACCAGACCGGGCCCTTAATGATGCGTTGGCATTGAAAAGTTGGATCATAGATCCTAGTCTAGACATTCACCACATTAAATGGCCAAGAATTCCACGGTATAAGCTTAAGAGCTTACTTCTAAGATCAAGAGAAATCCTAATAAAATTGGAATGAGTATCAAGTGGAATGACTAGAAAGTCTAAAGTGGACTAGGATCAAGTAAGATTTTGCAGTTCAAGACCAACCTTGATGTAACTGCCATCACAACAACAAAAACGGAAAATCACATTAATCTCGACTTTAGCGGTCAATAACTAGGCTGCTAAGGTGATATTAACGGTCTAACACTAGACCGCTTACGGTTCAGTACAACATGCTCTTAAAACGAACCCAAAAGGGTCCTTATATCAGCCTGATTTCAGAATGGGTCCGAACTAGAGTTCAGCCCACAAAGCTAAGGTCCAATAAAGCGGAATGGGCTAGGTTAGAGTCGACTGGGTTGAAATAATCTGACTTAACCCAAGCCCATTACTTAACCAGGCCAAGAGGAAGATAGAGGTCTAAACCTGGGCCGCCAAGGATTGCTTAGCGGTATCAAGTTGGGCCGCTAAGATCATAGAACAGTTCAGATTTGGACTGTCCCATACACGAATCAAAACACGTCCAAGGGTTCAGGTCTTGGGGTACAACTCGCCCGGCGTCCTGGTGGGAATCCCAGGCTCATGGGGACTTACGTACATCTCATAATAGTGGTCCTAGTCCGACGGAAGGAATATCCGGTGGAGAGTCGCAACTATTACAAGATTGAGGCTAGATGAAACACGGAAAACGGGACGATGCGGTCAGTCAATCCCACCGGAGTGGTATGACTATCAAACAATGATATCAAGATCGTAACAATTTATAACAGCATGGTCCAAAATTTACAAGATTAATAATCAACCCTTTATCAAGTTTCATATGATCATTTAACTTATGATTGTCAAAGCAACTTCCATGTAAATAATGAAAATCAAAGGTCTATAACCATGATACTAGACTAATATCACTTTCTGCATCGTTATAGGTCAAGGTGTCATACTAAAACATGGTAATTTTTCGGTCAAAAATGCATGAAATAGAGTTTGAAATATCTTGCCAGTGGACAGAAGCAGTCTATATAAGGGCCGCCAGAATGATAAAACGGTCTATCGTAGGGCCGTTTCTTTTTGGAAGATAATCATACATAATTTTTTTTAAAATTTTGAAAATGTAGGGCTTGAAGCGGTCTATCGTGGAACCGCCAGAGGACTAAAGATGGTCTATCGTGAGACCGCTACTTATCTAGCGGTCGCTGGAAGGACCGTTTACTCAACCTAAGACCTCGCCGTCGGCGAGCCTCAACACACTACGATAGAATCTCAATTCCACATAATAGGGTGAACGAAATTTAGGGAAAATGCTACCATTAGAAAGAGCATTAAAAACCGTATAAGATGGCATGTTTTTATTAAAATTTAATGAGACTAAATCATACAGAAACAAGTTAACATGGAAGTTACCCTTTCAGGTATACCTCGACGTAAATCATGAAATTAGGGCAACATGGTGCATGAAATTTAGGCAATTAGGTATCAAAAGAAAGGGCTTAGGAAGACAAACAAGATGGTATATTAACTTAGTCTTTATGCTTGAGAGACACCTACCTTTGAGCAATGGAAAGATGGAAGAAGAATAGGGGTCGCTGGAACCCTAGGTACGCGCTCCTAGATTATCCAAATCCTCCCTCGTCTGGCCACGATCGTTCACGCCACCAGCCGCCGGAGCAAATAGGGTTTCAGGGGGTCAAAAGCCCTCAATTTATATAGCTAAAGGATGCTTCTAGCGATCGAATTCGGGTGGAGAGTCCAAGAGGGAAAAACGGTGAAAAAATCGGATAGGGCTCTAATCCGCCGCCGCCGCCGTCCATAGAAGGCTCTAGAATTAGGGTTTTCGAAGGAGAAACGGTGCTCTACAATTGGGCTAGGGTTTGGCTTCGATTGGGGCTCTAATGGGCTTGAATTTGGGTCCAATTAAGGATGATTGATTCGGGCTTTCAAAACAATGATTTTTAGCTTAATTTGTGAATTTGGGCTTTAATCAATTTTATTCCGGGTTCCTTCCTGAAGACAAAAATGCTGGAAATTAAATTTTACACAAAATACATATTTTTCATTATTTTAATAAAACTTTTAAGATTTGAGCTTAAGAAAATAATTGAATAATACGATAATATTAATATAAAATTCAGGATGCTACACCCTCCCCCACTTTAAGGAATTTGGTCACCAAATTCTCTGAATCTAACCTTAGAACAATTCGGGATATAACTTTCTAATTGCTTCCTCGGACTCCCACGTTGCCTCCTCAGTTCCACGCCGACTCAACTAGACCTTGACCATCGGAATAGATCGGTTCCTGAGTTGCTGTTGCTTGAAGTCTAAAATCTTGACAGGCTTCTCTTCACAAGATAAGTCTTCTTTCAATTCCAAATCAGCATGCTGAATGATGTGCGAAGGGTCATAAACATATTTCCGCAGCATAGATACATGGAACACATTGTGAATGCCTGCTAACTGTGGTGGTAATGCCAATTTATAGGCAACTTCGCCTACCCTCTCCAAGATTTCAAATGGACCAACAAACCTTGGGCTTAACTTGTCTCGAATTCCAAATCTTCTAATTCCTCTTGATCGTGAGACTTTCAGAAACACATGTTCTCCAACTTGAAACTCTAAATCTCTTCTTCTGTTATCATCATAACTCTTCTGCCTAGACTGGGCAATCTTCAAACGGCCTCTAATAACTTGAATGTTCTTGGATGACTCTGAGATAAGATTTGGTCCAAGCCATTGCTTCTCGCCGACTTCATCCCAACAAAGAGGGGATCTACAACTTCTTCCATACAAAGCCTCAAACGGTGCCATCTGAATGCTGGATTGATAACTATTATTGTATGCAAACTCAATCAAAGGCAAGTGTTCATGTCAACTTCCTCCAAAGTCAATCATGCAAGCTCTCAACATGTCCTTGACAATCTGATTCGTTCTCTCAATCTGCCAGTCTGTCTGAGGATGAAATGCAGTACTGAAGTTCAAACGGGTTCCCAATGATGCTTGCAGTCCTTTCCAAAAGTGAGAGGTAAATCTGGGGTCTCTGTCAGATATAATGGATACAAGGACTCCATGCAACCTCACTATTTCCTTCACGTATAGGGCAGCCAACACATCCATAGTCCATTTTGATTTAATAGGCAAAAAGTGCGCGACTTTGTTAATCGGTCTACAATTACCCAAATTGCATCAAAGTTGCCAGGAGTTCTGGGTAAACCCATAATAAAATCCATACCAACACTCTCCCACTTCCATTGTGGTATTTCAAGAGGCTTTAATTTTCCAGCAGGCCTGAAATGTTCGGCCTTAACTTGCTGACATACTAAACACCTGCTTATGAATTCGGCCACTTCCCTTTTCATGTTCGGCCACCAAAAGTTCTCTTCACATCTCGGTACATCTTTGTAGCTCCTGGATGTATCGTATACTTAGACTTGTGAGCTTCCTCAAGAATCTTTCTCTTTATTTCTGCAGAATCAGGAACACAAGTTCTTCCTTGAAACAACAACCTACCATTATTAGCTAACACAAAATCTGGTCGACTAGATAACTGCTCTTTGACTTCAACTAGTATTGGGTCATTATCCTGAAGCTGCCTTAATTTCTGCCAGAAATTCTGAATGAAGCTGGATATGAGCAACCATAATCTGATCTTCCTTTTCTGTAATATTAAGATCTAAACTTGCAAACTGTTCTAATAACTTCCATTCTTGAAGCATCAAATTGGCTAATCTAGCTATTGGCTTCCCACTCAAAGCATCAGCTACAACATTTCCTTTTCCGGGATGCTATTCGATGGAGAAGTCAAAATCCTTCAAGTACTCAAGCCACCTCCTCTGCCTCATGTTCAACTCTTTCTAGGAAAATAAATACTTTAGGCTCTTATGGTCTGAGTACACTGTAAAAGTTTTCCCATAAAGATAATGCCTCCAAATCTTTAGAGCAAACACCACTGCTGCTAGCTCCAGGTCATGAACAGGGTAATTCTTCTCATGCTTTCTCAACTGCCTGGAGGAATAAGCTATTACTCTTCCTCGTTGCATCAACATGCAACCTAAACCAATTCCTGAAGCATCGGTATAAACTTCAAAACCTCCTTCTCCTAAGGGCAAAGCCAAAACTGGGGCAGTGGTCAAGCACTCCTTCAAAGTCTGAAAGCTCTTCTCACACTCTTCTGTCCACTCGAATCGATTCTCCTTACGAGTTAACCTTGTCAAGGGCACTGTAATCTTGGAGAAATCCTTAATAAACCTCCGATAGTAACCTGCTAGGCCTAAGAAACTTCTGATCTCAGTTACATTAACATGCCTTTCCCAATTACGTACAGCCTCAACTTTAGAAGGGTCTACTGAGATTCCTTCCTTATAAATAATGTGCCCTAGAAAAGATACCTCATGTAGCCAGAACTCACATTTACTGAACTTGGCGTATAACTGTTGATCCTTTAGTATTTGCAACGCCATCCTCAAGTGTTCTTCATGCTCCTCCTTGCTCTTTGAGTATATCAAAATATCATCAATGAATACTATGACCCACTAATCTAAGTAGGGTCGGAACACACTGTTCATCAGCTGCATGAAAGCTACAGGAGCATTTGTTAGTCCAAACGGCATCACAACAAATTCAAAATGCCAATACCTGCTACAGAATGTCGTCTTAAAAATATCCTCATCTTTTATCCTCAACTGGTGATACCCCGATCTGAGATCGATCTTTGAGAAATACTGGGCTCTCGATATCTGATCAAATAACTTGTCAATCCTTGGTAAAGGATACTTATTTTTCACAGTGAGCTGGTTCAATTTGCGATAATCAATGCATTACCTTAATGAACCATCCTTCTTCCTTACAAAAAGAACAGGAGCACCCCACAGAGAAGTACTCGGATGAATGAACCCTTTTTCTAGTAAGTCTAGCAGCTGCACCTTCAATTCTCTTAACTCAGCAGGGGACATACGATAAGGAGCTATAGAAACAGGTGAAGCGCCAAGAATTAGATCAATAGAGAAAACCACCTCCCTCTTAGGGGGAAGACCTGGCAACTCATTAGGAAACACCTCCGAAAATTCTTGAACAACCGAGATGTCCTTTAACTCCACTTCCTTCTTATTAGTTAAAGAGATCAAATCCAAGAATGCTTGACATCCTTTCCTTAATAACCTATCCGCCCGGAGTGCCGAAATAAGTGGCACAAACTTCGATTGCCTAGAGCCAGAAAAAGAAAGCTCAGGGCGTCCAGGGAAAGACACTACTCCTAATTTACAGTGAACACTAGCACCATGCTTAGATAACCAATCAACCCCTAAGATCACATCATAATCTCTCATCTTCATGCACACTAAATCAACATATAAATTTCAATCATTAATCAAAACCTCACTGGAAGGGTAATAATATTTAAACTCAGACCCCAAACCAATAGGGGTAGATATCACAAGATGAGAATCCAATAATATCGGTTTCACAGGTAAAGTCTTAGCAAATTTCAGAGATATAAAAGAATGGGTGGCTCCAATGTCGAAAAGTACAAATGCTGGCTTGGAAAGAATAGGAAGAGTACCTTCGACAATACCTTCTTCTTCCGCAGCTTCGGTCTCAGTTTCTGCATCCTGGAGGGCTTGGAGCTTGCCCTGCCGCTTGAAACTCCCTTGTGGCTTGTCAGATGCTGCTGGTTCATTAATAAGGGGGCACTCAGGGATTCGATGGTCCCTGCTACCACATCTCAAACAAGCGCCTAACTTGCGCCAACACTCTTTCATCTTGTCACCCGGACGGTCACAATACTTGCAAACTGCCTTAGATGACACAGCCGGTCCAACCTTCTTCTCTCCTTCCTTTGGTTTCTTGTTTTTAGAAAAACTCGGCCCACCATTTGGCCTCTTCTAGCCATTACCGGGTTTAAAGCTCCCGGAACTGGTAGTCTGCTCCTTCTTCTAATCCCGACCTCTTATTCGGTCAGTCATTTCCATCGTATCTTCTAGAACTTGTGCTTTCTTTACATTCTCAGTATAAACATGGATTTCCAAGGGCGCCAGTTGATTGATGTACTGAAGCTTCAAACCATTCAAAAATCTTTTGGCCTTCATCTTCTCAGTGGACACCAAATGTGGGACATACTTCGATAATCTAGCAAACTGCGCCTCATACTCCGCAACGGATAAATTTCTTTGTTTTAATGCCGTGAACTCAGCTGCTTTCTTCTCCTGCACTCGATCTGAAAAATACTTGTTGTTAAACTGTTCTTTAAACTCATCCCACGTTGCACGTCGATTACCGAGCGTGGCTTCCACGGCTTCCCACCAAGCACGTGCATCACGTTCCAACTGGAAATTGCTAAGAGGACGCGATCCTGTTCTCCACATTACATAACCCTGAAGATACGCTCTATCTCTTTTAGCCAATTCTTGGCCTCATCTGGGTTTAAGGATCCACTAAAACGATGAGGATTCAAGCCTTGAAAGTTCCGATGTAGATTGCCCGCTCCGTGCTGTACATCGCCTTCAGCGACCTACTATAAGGCCTGGGTCAGGCCCTGCACCGTGTGTTGCATATCTCGCCACTGCGCGCGCTCTGCCGCCAATGTGGAAAAATCCTACAACATAACCAAAATTAGTTAAGAATATTTTCTTGACTATATATTCTTAAAGCTAGTTAATTAGCTTAACCCAAGTCTCTACCCAACTTACTGGGTTAGATTCCTGACTTTACCAATGTAATGGGTTCTATAACAGTACTAGAAACCTAGGGTCTAAAGAAAACCTAGGCTCTGATACCACAAAAATAGTCACGTCCCGACGCGATAAATCGGAACGTAGCAGTTTATATCACTCATGTCAATCAGAGCATTCATTACCACAAGAGACCATACCACAAGGCTAAACATTAAGAATACGCATAACCCAACTTTATTGATAATAGCAAAGAAAAGTACTTATTACACCCGACATCTTGTGGACTTTCTACTCTTACATCAATTAAAAGGAAAATTTACATCAACTCAAATGGAAAGAACTCAACTGACTACTCTAGAACATTAACTTAGACATAATTCGCAAGGCTCGCTCCAGTATCACTCGTTCCCATCCCCATCGGTACGCATGTCCTTGTCCGAACTACCTGAAAAGGATTGGAAAGTAGGGGTGAGCAAAGCTCAGTAGGATTTTATATCTCTATCATCAGGCATAGTTAAAGTGATTAACCATTTTATCAAGAATAATACTATGATGAAGAATGATAAAATAATTGGCAATGCGATAGGTTGATAAAAGAGATACAAATTTCCATGTAAGGAACAAGTGCAATATAACAAGAACTTTCATGAGATTGCAAGTAAATGATGAATTGAATTGGCCATAACAAGCACGCAAGTCATGTCACGTAAGAAATTTCAAGTAATTGAGTGAAGTAGAATGCCATAGACCAATCACGCTAGTCATGCACTTCGGTGCATTGGCACACCTTGTCATTACAAACTTCCCGAGACACAAGTACTTTCGGGCGCTCCTCCTAGGACCAGACCGGGCCCTTAATGATGCATTGGCATTGAAAAGTTGGATCATAGATCCTAGTCTAGACATTCACCACATTAAATGGCTAAGAATTCCAAGGTATAAGCTTAAGAACTTACTTCTAAGATCAAGAGAAATCCTAATAAAATTTGAATGAGTATCAAGTGGAATGACTAGAAAGTCTAAAGTGGACTAGGATCAAGCAAGATTTCGTAGTTCAAGACCAACCTTGATGTAACTGCCATCACAACAACAAACACGGAAAATCACATTAATCTCAACTTTAGCGGTCAATAACTGAGCCGTTGAGGTGATATTAATGGTCTAACACTAGACCGCTTACGGTTCAGTATACCGGGCTCTTAAAATGAACCCAAAAGGGTCCTTATTTCAGCCTGATTTCTGAATCGGTCCGAACTAGAGTTCAGCCCATAAAGCTAAGGTCCAATAAAGTGGAATGGGCTAGGTTAGAGTTGACTGGGTTAAATTAATCCGACTTAATCTAAGCCCATTACTTAACCAGGCCAAGAGGAAGATAGCGGTCTAAACCTGGGCCGCCAAGGATCGCTTAGCAATCTCAAGTTGGGCCGCTAAGATCGTAGAACATTTCAGATTTGGACTGTCCCATACACGAATCAAAACACGTCCAAGGATTCAGGTCTTGGGGTACAACCCGCCCGGCATCCTGGTGGGAATCCCAGGATCACGGGGACTTACGGAGGTCTCATAATAGTGGTCCTAGTCCGACGGAAGGAATATCCGGCAGAGAGTCCCAACTATTACAAGATTGAGGCTAGATGAAACACGGAAACGGGACGATGCGGGTAGTCAATCCCACCGGAGTGGTATGACTGTCAAACAATGATATCAAGATCGTAACAATTTATAACAGCATGGTCAACTAATATCACCTTCTGCATCGTTATAGGGAAGGTGTCATACTAAAACATGGTAATTTCCCGGTCAAAAACGCATGAAATAGAGTTTGAAATACCCTGCCAGAGGACAGAAATGGTCTATATAAGGGCCGCCAGAATCATAAAACGGTCTATCGTAGGGCCGTTTCTTTTTGGAAGATAATCATACATAATTTTTTTTTAAATTTTGAAAACACTAGGCTGGAAGCGGTCTATCGTGGAACCGCCAGAGGACTAAAGATGGTCTATCGTGAGACCGCTACTTGTCTAGCGGTCGCTGGAAGGACCGTTTACTCAACCCGAGACCTCGTCGTCGACGAGCCTCAACACACTACGATAGAATCTCAATTCCACATAATAGGGTGAACGAAATTTAGAGAAAATGATACCATTAGAAAGAGCATTAAAAACCGTATAAGATGGCATGTTTTGATTAAAATTTAATGGGACTAAATAATACAGAAACAAGTTAACAGGGAAGTTACCCTTTCGGGTATACCTCGACGAAAATCATGAAATTAGGGCAGCATGGTGAATGAAATTTAGGCAATTAGGTATCAAAAGAAAGGGCTCAGGAAGACAAACAAGATGGTATATTAACTTAGTCTTTACGCCTGAGAGACACCTACTTTTGAGCGATGAAAAGATGGAAGAAGATTAGGGGTCGCCGGAACCCTAGGTACCCGCTCCTAGAACGTCCAAATCCTCCCTCGTCCGACCACGATCATTCACGCCACCAGCCGCTGGAGCAAATATGGTTTTAGGGGGTCAAAAGCACTCAATTTATAGAGCTAAAGGATGCTTCTAGCGATCGAATTCGGGTGGAGAGTCCAAGAGGGAAAAACGGCGAAAAAATCGGATAGGGCTCTAATCCGCCACCGCCGTCGTCCATAGAAGGCTCTAGAATTAGGGTTTTCGAAGGAGAAATGGTGCTCTACAATTGGGCTAGGGTTTGGCTTTGATTGGGGCTCAAATGGGCTTGAATTTGGGTCCAATTATGGATGATTGATTCAGGCTTTCAAAACAATAATTTTTAGCTTAATTTAGAATTTGGGCCTTAATCAATTTTATTTCGGGTTCCTTCTTGAAGACAAAAACTCTGGAAATTAAATTTTACACAAAATACATATTTTTCTATATTTTAATAAAAATTTTAATATTTGAGCTTAAGAATATAATTGAATAATACAGTAATATTAATATAAAAATTCAGGATGCTACTTAAACATGAACCCTATCTCACTTGTTAACACGAACGACGTGATTCACGGCACGATTCTGAGAAGGGGAAGACGTCAGTACTGTAGCATTACTGTAGCATCCGATTTAAGAGAAAATTATTAGCATTAATCTAATCCTAATTAATGGTTGAGGCCATTCTTACATCATTGAATAAATGAGGTCATTGATTATGTCATAAAGGGGGGATTTATTTTAACATTCACATGTTAGAATTAATTTTCAACATAAGTTGGTGTAATAGTAATAACGTTTGTGTAATAGTAACAATGTTGGTGTAATACTAACAAAGTTGGTGTAATAGTAACAAGGTTGGTGAAATAAGAAAATTAGGTGGGGGATTTTGGCCTATAAATAGGGCTGGGCTCTTCCCTACTCAAAGCATAAATCTATTGGGAGAAATTACTGGTTGGAGAGAGGGAGAAAGCTCGAAGTTGGAGGAGTGTTCGAAAACGTTCTTCATTCTTAAACTTCTTCTTCTTTGATCTTCAACTACGTAGGTTTTTTCTCAGGTGAAAACTTAATTAGATCTCCATATATGTTTCTTTACATGAGTATTTTGATTCTATGTAAAATTTCATGATCATGTATTTATGACTTATTTTAAGATTTAAAGTTTAAAAATGAGAGTTTTTATTATCATAACGTGTTTCAATAACGTGGATCACATATGGACCACGATTTGAATACGGTAACCACACCCGATTTACCTTGTTTGTGTGCGTTATTTCAAAACTTAAATTTTTAATTTTAAAATCACGTTCTTACCTTAGTAACACTATCAACGAAGAAATGACTAGGTGAATGAACTCGTAAAGATATCGTTAATTGTTCAAACAACTATGCTCTAATTTTCATAGAATTTCTATACATGATTGACCCCATCTATTTGATCTAAGCTCTATCTGAAAGCTTGATATCTTCTTTCAAATTCTCTTTACACAAGAACATATTATGCAATTGATAGCTTGACATCTTTTTTCAATATCTTTTCCTTTATTGAAATTCATTAACAAATGAACATATTAGAATACGCAAGAATGATTTCTATTCGATTTACGTTTTTCTATATTTTTGACTAATCGAGTAGCTAGTAAGTTCACCAAGAAGAACCGGTGTCGAAGGCTAGAGGTCCACGGGAAAACGTTTTAAGTGGATATATGGTAACTTAATTAGGACCTCGTGAATACGAGGGGAGACTCCCACTGTCCCACCTCTTACCTGGTCGCATTTTCTTTGGTTTTCTACTAATTACCCGACTGAGAGAAAAAAAAAACTTGATCTAAACTTATTTTACAAGATTTTCCACGAGAGTTAATCACGCCTTGACCGGCAATTCATTCTCTTCATTGTCTTAATGTCGTTAAACATGATGCCTTAAATCATCCTTGAACTTATCTTAAAAACTTCATTTATTCTTCGTACTACATGCCCTTTCTTCATACTACATGTCATTGAAAATGGAAATTTTGCTAGATCTGTACTTTAGCCATAAACTACTATTTGGGAGTGTAGGAGCTAAGTGTCATGTAGGGCAAAGTGTCACGTTATGAGAGTCACCTCTTGAGGCCAGAATGGCGCAAAGTGCTACATAAGGGCAGCCACCTCTTGAGCTTATAGGGGCCACCTCTAGAGTCCTCCATAACTAAATGACTAATTATGCACTATACTACGCTTCTTAAGCTTTTCTTGAAACTCGGATTGGCCATAATTATAAATGAATTGTTTTGGAAACTACATGAGACTTTTGTCCACCTAATACTCAATGTCTGGCAAACATGGGGGCCCTGATCTGGTCCTAGGCGAGTAAAGCCTGAAAGTACTTGTGCCCGAGGGAGTTGAATGATCAGGTGTGACATTGCACCAACTGACATGCAAGATTGAACTAGACAATTCACTTATTACATGCTTGACTCGTTACATGCTTGACTTCCTATACATGATATGTTTGACCGGAAGGGTTAATATCCTTGTTACATGGTCATATTTACAATTCTATACTTGTTATTGATCTTCATGCTTACACTTGAGTTCTACAATATCTATTCTTGAAATTCTTGACTTCCTGATCTTGTTCTCTATTTGTCATTTATTTTATTACTTGTTTTATTCGAGAGTATATAGATGATCCAAAATTCTAATTACTTAAAGTGACATGGTAAAGAGATATAAGTCTTACCGAGCTTTCTAGGTCACCCTGTGTATTGTTGTTAATTTTCAGGAAATCCTGAAGATGACGGGAATGGGTTGGAGTGATGAGAGTGATGATAGTTTTTAATAAATTTCTTTTTCCAGTATGTCTACTTATAAATGAATGTATCGAGTTTGAATAGTATTGTAAGTCCTTGAAGGATATTTGTTGAAAATGTTAAATTATGAAATAAAGATGTGATTTTGTCCATTTGTTGTTCATACTCATCATCTGAGTCTCTTGATCGACCTGCCCGTATAATTGTTCACGCCTTGATAATTCCGCCTTGTTCGGGGCGTGACAGCTTAGTTGGTATCAGAGCCTATGGTTAAAAAGAGTCTAGGATATCAAGGCTTAGTTATTGAAAACCCTAGGTTCTTCACACTATAGGACAATGGATAGCTATACTTGACCCGTGAGATTGGGTAGAGACTTGGGCTAGATATTAAGATATGTAGAGATAATACATTTAATCCGCATAGCTTGTTTTACAGAAATTCTTAGCTGTTGAAAATGGCCACTGAGTGTGCTCAATGGAGAGAAATACAAAGGACCGTCCAAGGGCTAACTCAAGCCCTACAACAAGTGGCTCAAGGAGGAGTTAATCTCCACGGTGCGGAAGACCTGCACCGTAACTTTAGGAACATGAATCCCCCGAGATTCAATGGTTCCACTGACCCAGATGAAGCCAAACATTGGGTCAATGAGATAGAAAGAATATTCCGAGTCATGCAATGCTCGGATCAAGATAGAGTTTTACTTGTAACTTTCCAATTGGAAAGGGATGCAAGAGCTTGGTGGGAATCCGTGGAGGTGACCTTGCCCGATTCCCATATCACTTGGGAGGAATTTCTAGAATATTTCAACGGTAAGTATTTCTTAGAGAGAGTCCAAGAAAGGAAGGCAGTAGAATTTGCCACCCTTAAACAAAGAAGTCTCTCTGCAGCTCAATACGAGGCCCAGCTTTTTCGACTGGCCCATTATGCTCCATACCTCATTAATACAGAGAGAATGAAGGCCAAGCGATTCATGAATGGGGTAAGGCCCCAATACATTCCCCAACTAGCGCCTATGGACATCCAAACATATGCCGAGATGGTTCGAAAGGCCCAACTGCTAGAAGATGCCATGGAGATGGCAGATAGAATCAAGGGCAGAGTCATGAAAGAACAAGTCATTGGCGTCGGAAACTTTAAACCAACATTTAGAAAGAAGAGGCCAAATGAAGGAAGAACCCCTCAATAAGACAAAAGGCCTCGAGATGGAAATAGACAAGCCATCCCTACTACATCTTCAAAAGATATCTACATATATTGTGACAAGGCTGGCCACAAGACTTGCCCCGTGGAAGTGGGGATCATCGCATTTCCGATTACCCCCTTATGAAGGAATCTCCATCGGAGAAGAAAACTCAAGAAGGACCAAGGCGTCAACGAAGACTCCAAGCTCTGATAGAACCTACACCTACTTAAGAAGGAGGAGTGGTGGAAGGCACTCTCACCATCAATTCTAGAACTGCTTTCGTTCTATTTGATACTGGAGCTACCCATTCATTCATATCCCATAATTTTGCTACAACCTTACATGAAAAACATGTTCCTTTGAAAACTGAACTTGTTATTTCCACACCTTTAGGAGCAATCACTGAGCTTAAACATTATTTTCCCTCTAGTGAAGTATTGATTAGTCGTCATAACTTAGCCACTGATTAGATATGCATGAACATGGAGGGTTATGATGTAATCTTTGGTGCTGACTGGTTGGCCAAGTATAATGCTAAGGTGGATTGCAGGCGAGGAAGTGTAACCTTTTGTGAACCAGGATACCCTGAACTATCTTTCTATAGAAATAGCCATCCTAGACACCCTCTTCTCATCTCTGCCCTTCAAGCTCGAAAAATGATGAAGAAAGGATGTGTTGTATTTTTGGCTTCTGTCCTTATAACCGAACCCATGAAACCCATTCTGGAAGAAATATCTATTGTTAGGGAATATCCTGATGTATTTCCTGAGGAATTACCTGGCATATCACCTGAGAGAGAAGTTTCATTCTTAATCAATTTGATACTAGGAGCAGCCCCTGCATCCAAAACTCCTTATAGAATGTCACCTATTGAGTTGAAGGAACTAAAAGAGCAACTGATAGAATTATTAGAGAATGGATTTATCAGACCTAGTACATTATCATGAGGAGCACCTATTCTTTTTGTGAAGAAGAAGGATGGATCTATGAGGCTATGCATTGACTATAGGCAATTGAACCAATTGACTATCAAGAATAAGTACCCTCTGCCAAGAATTGATGAACTATTTGATCAAATCTCTGGAGCTCATTATTTCTCTAAGATTGACCTCAGGCCGGGTTATCATCAACTGAGAATCAAGGAAGAAGATATTTATAAGACAGTATTCAGGAGTAGATATGGACACTATGAATTTGTTGTCATGCCTTTTGGGCTGACTAATGCACCTGCAATCTTTATGCAACTCATGAATAGTATTTTCTGACCCTATTTAGATCAATTTATAGTGGTATTTATTGATGATATATAAATATACTTCAAAACCAAGGAAGAACATGAAGCACATTTGAGGATTGCCTTGCAAATATTAAAAGAGAATCAATTATATGCTAAATTGAGCAAATGTGAGTTATGGTTAGAAGAAGTTTCATTCTCCGTCATGTGATCGCTAAGGAAGGTATTTCTGTTGACCCTTCAAAGGTAGAAGCTGTCAATAACTGGGAAAGGCCTACAAATGTGATAGAAATCTGAAGTTTTCTAGGATTGGCTGGTTACTATAGGAGATTCATCAAAGACTTCTCTAAAATTGCCGTGCCATTGACTAGACTAACAAGGAAGGAAAATTCTTATGTATGGGCTAAGGAATGTGAGAAGAGTTTTCAAACTCTAAAGGAGAGCTTGACAACTGCACCTGTTCTTACTCTGCCTATTACGGGAGGAGGATTCGAGGTATATGTTGATGCTTCGGGAATTGACCTAGGTTGTGTATTAATGCAAGAAGGCAATGTGATAGCCTATGCATCTAGGCAACTGAAGACCCACAAAGTTAATTACCCTGTGCATGATCTAGAATTAGCCGCAGTAGTCTTTGCTCTAAATTTATGGAGGCATTATTTATATGGTGAGTAGTTCATTATCTATTCTGACCATAAGAGTTTAAAATATCTATTTTCTCAGAAGGAGCTCAACATGAGATAAAGAAGATGGTTAGAATATTTAAAAGATTTTGACTTTTCTATTCCATACCCTCTTGGAAAAGGTAATGTTGTGGGGGATGCTCTTAGTAGAAAGCCGGGGACTCTATTATCTGTTGGGACGGTGCGATCGATACAGAGGGGGGGTGAATGTATCCCCTTCAAGAATATTGCCCAAATTAAAACAATTCGCCTGCTATTAGATACAGTTGCAGAATAAAAGCTATCGAGTTCAAATAGACATTTGATCAACCAGATGAGCTGCTGACTATACTAGTGGAACCTGATGAAGTCTAATGCCAAATGACAGTACAATGCAAACTAGACTCACTTACCAAGATGTAAAGATCAAGGCCACTGTAACTCGAAACAAGACTATTCAAACAACCTATGAAACAGATAGAAGATATGGAAGAGCACACCACAAGCAAACCACAGAACAACAGGGTTTTTTAGGTGGTTCGGTCCACAGACCTACGTCCACCCCTCACTCCCAACCGAAGTGAGGCTTCCACTAGCACAAGCTAGAAACCGCAGACTCAGTCTGCAACAGGTGCTGCCACACAGCTTGACCAGGGGAACAAACTCCCCTCTTCCTCCCAACCGGAGGGACACCCCAAGTGACTCTCAGCAACTTGGAAACCAGAGGTCGAAGACCTCTCTTCCTCCAGACCAGGAGGGACCCCTGGACTTGCAACCCACAAGCCCAGAACCGGAGATCAGATCTCCCTTCCTTCAAACCGAAGGGAAACACACAAGTGACTTCTAGCCACTTGCAAACCAGAGGTCGCAGACCTCTCTTCCTCCAGACCAGGAGGGACCCGACCTCAGTCTAGAGGATCGGAAGAACACAGTAAATCAGATCGAATAAAAGGAAAAATAAGAAATGAAAATAACACAGCAAGCACAAGCTGTAAATGAAAGAACATCAGATGTGGCTCTCATCGGAGCTGACTGGCCTGGATTTGATCCACGGTCCAGTAGATAGATCTTCAGTCGAGACTAATTTCTTCTTCTCCACGAACTCTCACAATCTCTCTGCTCCTCCTCTTTTTCTCTTTCTTTTCCTGACACTCAATCGTGCAGCCTCTCTCTGTCTCTTCTTTTTCTCTTCTTCTTCTTTTTTTCTTCTTCTACTGCTCGTTTCTCACTGTATAGACTTTTCCCCCTTTTCTCTCTTCTTCAATCTTCCTTCATCCGAAGACGAACCCTTCTATTTATATCAGCAGCAGCACTGGGCGCGTGTGGTCTCCACAGCTCCCGCCCAAACCTTGGACCACGTGGCAGCTCTCCAGTAAGCTTCAGCACAAGTGTCACGATCTTGGGCCTTTATCCATTCTTGGATCACGTGCTCTCATTAATCTGAATCCTCTGCAGGCAGAGACAAATGAAAACATGATTAGTTAGTTCAGTCATACAACCACGACTGTATATACTTTAGAAACAGCAACTGAGTAAGTGTGTACAATCGTGAGAGAGTGTATAGACTTAATGAATAAGCGGCAGTGTACAGACTTAGAAGATGCAGTGTGATAAGCAAACGAATGTATATACTTTAGAACAACAAATGATCAAGTATGTACACTGAGAGAGTGTATAGACTTGTAACATGCGCTCTCAGTGTACAGACTTGCTGATGAATGCATTATCATAACAAGATAGAATGTGTAGACTTCTGTGAAATGCATGAGGGAATCGGGTGTATAGACTTTAGGTAAAGCATGTAATGCAACACAGTGTATAGACTCAAAGCCTTGAGAACGAGTGTATAGACTTAGTTAGTTCAGGGCTATCCATAGCAATGTATAGACTTAATGGTTAAGCTCATGAAAGGCAGTGTATAGACATGTGATGAACAATGCAAACGAGCTTTACCAATGTGTAAGCTTTACAAAGCTTCAGCCACTGTATCGACTTCACGAAGCCTAACCAGTGTACAGACTTGGAACGAGTGTGCTGTGAGCACTGAAGACTCAAGTTAAAACAACCAAATGTATAGAGTTGTGGTCGAACAACACAATGTATAGACTTGAAGCAAGACTCTTAATAAGACGGTGAACAATGTATTGACTTGATGCCCAACGGTGATGTATAGACTTCGACGAGCTTGAGCCAGTGTATAGACTTTGCCAGAGTGAGACGATGCATGAGACGCTCGGCTGTACAGACTTGCAAAGTTCTGAATGAGACGATCGGCTGTTGGACCGATGTACAGACTCTGAATGTGAAGGCAGTCTGTATAGACTTGAATCGCTTGAAGCGATGTACAGACTTGGCGATTCGAAGCCACTGTACAAACTTGAAAAACGTGAAGCCAATGTACAGACTTGAAAGTCCACTGTGGATGTATGGACTTGAGCGAATGAAGCCGATGTACAGACTTGTTAATTCGAAGCCTCTGTACAGACTTTGAAGAGCAGTTCAATGTACAGACTTGAAGCCCCTGAGCTAATGTATAGACTTCACGCTGTACAGACTTTGAGGCTTTGAACGTGTAAGCTGAAGTGGTGTACAGACTTAGCGATGTATAGACTTGGCCAGAAAACGTAGGGAAATATATGAGTGTATAGACTTGGCCAAGAGTAGGAAAAGCCCCCAATGTGCAGACTTTGAACTCTGAACACTGTACAGACTTTGCAATCAAGATGTGATGTATAGACTTGCTAGTCTGAAGCCCAATGTATGGACTTAAAGGTTAACACTCGAATGTATAGAGTTGAAGGGCTAACAATCTAGTGTATAGACTTCAAAAGGACAAAGCATCCATAGACCAGACGATGTACAGACTTTGCCAATATGAGACACTGTACAGACTTTGTCAAGTGACTGGCTGTACAAACTTTAGAAGATGAAGACTCTGTATCGACTTGAAGACCATGAGCCAATGTATAGACTTGCCTTAACAATGAATGAGTAGACTTTGAAACAGGAGTCAGGCAAATGGATGTACAGAGTTGGCCAAAGCAGCAATGTATAGACTTGATGCAGTTCTACTACCAATGTACATACTTTGATTCCCAAATGCGATGTAGAGACTTTGTGAGAGGCACACGATGCAAAGACTCTATACAGACTTAATGGCATGCATCATTACACTGGACGATGTGTAGACTTTTCATTAGCGAACAATAAGGCATGATGTACAGACTTACTCGATCAAGCTGATGTATAGACTTTGATACCCAGACAGTCAGTGTTCTGATGGGTCGACGCATCAGTAGACTATCCATACTAACTAAACAGACTTGGCCAATGCATGAATCACAGTCCAGTGTATAGACTCGATGCCTTGAAGATCAATGTACATACTTTGAAGACCGACCTAGTAGGATGTGTAGACTTAGAATGCAACTAGGATGTCTAGACTTGATGTGAGGCAATGCACAATGAACATGAACCAATGAATTGAATGCATATAGCAGACATGAACTGAATGTATGCAGGAGAACTAATTAAAGCATTACCTGATCTGAGCATTCACCTTACCTGTCATGATTTGTCTTTGACTTGGGTTAACTTCATAACCTATGAGTCATCCTTAAACCTATTCTGACAGTTTCTCATAATGCAATAGGATTATATCATCAAGGATGTGTAAACATAATGAGGCATAATATCTGTCATCATCAAAACTCCAGAACCACAGGGGACACATCAATCTCCCCCTTTTTGATGATGGCAATATTATGAGTCATTGCAATAGATTCATCATGGTGATTATGAGATACCATATTACATGCACCATAGAGTAGCTCAGTCAGAAATGAGTATGATGCAAATAATAAAAATGATGACTCACAAGAGTTCTAGAGATGAGTATGATGCAAATAATAAAAATGATGACTCACAAGAGTTCTCCCCCTTTGACAACATCAAAAAGGAGGGAATGTTCATTGACTGTTGAAGGAGCTATTATGCAATGCTGTGAGTAATACTCATCAAAAGCAAACCACAGGGACATGCAAGAGTTCTCCCCCTTAGATCAACAGTGATTTGAGTGAAGCTCAGGAAATATAGAAGTCAACCGTTAGATCTGACATAATGGGGTCCATTGTGAGAGAGAAGGCACACATAATGAATGAGAAATGTTTTCAATGTGATATCAATTTCATAAATCTGATTAAATACGTATTTCAGACTCTTCTATTATAGAGATTTATGAATGATCTTCATTGACAAGTCAGATCAGAATATGATGTATGCAAGGCTTGTTTATAAGTTTCCTGTACTCATATCTGAAATCAGTTTTAATAAAAGTGAACCTTGCTTTCATATTGACAGTCTTGTTTGATCTTCTTCTTTCTTACTCACTCAATTTCAAAGATTCCTTTAAGAGATGCAATCAATAGTAATGAAGTTAAACACATAGAAAAAATATTTGTTTCTGTCAAGGGTTCCAATAGAATATTTCTTTTGCACTTATTTTTCAAATGGTATACTAGATTAGCAGTAATTTTCATAACATTCTTCATGAGCACTTGAGTTTAGTACACTCTCGTAACTAGAGGATACACGTTGTTTAGACGCCAGTATCCCTAAGCACTTGGATGGACTAACTGTCATGCTTCATAGGAACAGAGATTGCATTTACACTTCATGACACACTACAGATCATTTCTTTGATGAGTGAGATGTATTTCTCAGTGTGCATGCTATTGCTCTACCAGATTATCAATCATTTTTAAGCAGAGTTAACTATGGCACCTCATGACACAGTCCTTTGGACATGATTTCTCAGTGACCAAGGTCATTGCTCTGACAGGATTTACCCTTAGACATAATCCATATTTTCAGATGTTTAAAAATCAATACTAATTTCATACATATCAATCAAGGAATATCATGATTTCAGAATTCAGAAGAGTTTAAAAGACTCAACATGAAAATGTTGGTTAAAGTTTATTAAGACCAACTCAGATATTTTCAAGATATGTTCATAAGCAAACACAAGACATACATGAAACATCAACCGGATGAAAGAATCAGACATTCATAATCCTATATAATAGAAGATTCTTGTTTAAGTTATTTTTAGATTTATGATCAGGATATGTACAGAGAATTCTTTCTGAGTTTTCAGGAAAGGCCGAAACATGTTTGGGAATAGCCAATTCAACAGATGATATCAATGAATAGGATGAGTGAAGATGGCTGATAACAATTGAAGCAGGAAGCTGAAATGTGTTGCATTACACATTCATCACAGGGATTTAGGCAAGATAGCAGTTCAATCTGAAGATGGGAAGTTCAGATGGTAGAATATGAATAATGTTCCCCCTAAATGTATGCATGATCTAACATTCCTAAATGTATGCAACTCTGACCTATGGTACCAGGCGGAAGACTTGGTCTAAAGGCTACCTCACATATAGTAAGCACTTCCAGACAGAGTTCATCTGCGCTTTAGTATCTTACTATTTATATACCAAGAGTAATGCATGACAATCCAATGCATATGTAGTTCTACATGCATCTTTTAGCTAACACTATGCCACTTATATGCAATTGTGATGCATGTGCATGTCAAATGTGCAGATGAACCTTTTTAAGCATGAGACATCATCCAAGTAACAGACTTGCTCAACTCACCTTTTCAGATTTTTTAGAATGCAATTTGTTTTCAGAGATTATGCATTTTAACAAATATCAACTAACTGCAATTGACATATGTATGCATCAAATGCAGAAATTCTTTAAGCTCATGTATGCACCAGTGCATGATAAAAGAAAATTACAAAATGCAGATGCAGTTCTGGACATGTATGCATTGACATATTAAGCATGATGTTCAATTAAAACAAAAAATTCAGGTGAACAAACATTTAATCATCAGAGTTGGGGTTTACCATACTTTGGATGCCTTGGTTTATTTGACCCCCTTTTATTCCTCATCCCAAGGCATACCTGCAAAGCACAGATCTCATTTTGTGTTTCTAGGTACCCAAGACTTCTTGGGTCCTACTTTGTTAGTAACACCTCTGATAGGTGCTTTCCACATTCTTTGGGCATGTAAGTCATCAGACTTCATTAAATTACACTCACTCTTGGAGTGCCCAACCTGCCCACAATAATGACAGGAAACAGCAGATCTTGAATTCTTTTTATGCACAACATTGTTAGCATGGAATATGTGTGCATTATTCTGAACATAAATTTTATGTGCATTGGCATGAAGATTTATGTTACTTGCATGAAATTTTGGTTTACCTTTACTTGCCCACCAGCATTCCAAAGCTCGGTGGCCAAATTTTCCACATTCAAAGCATGCCAGAATCTTTTCTTTAGAAATAGATTTATTTCTTCCAAAAATATTTCTATTTGCAGGGAGTTTTATATTTTGAAAGAATGTTCTTCCCTGAGCATGCCAACAGTCCTTGACTGTATGGCCATGTTTTCCACAATGAGAACAATGAATTTTCTTTTCCCTAAGGACATGCTTTCTACCCTGGTTGTTTTGAACAGCTGCTAGGTCATCCTTTTCCAACAAATTACACTCATGCATCAAATGTCCATATTTGTGACAGTAGTGACAGATCATTTTCTTTCTAGATGCATGCGAGTGTGTGGGTGAAACATGCAGAGTGGGAAGAGGAACTTGTTGATTCTTTTCTTTCTGTTTTTCTGTTGTTTTCTTTTGAGCAGTTGACTGATGACCAGGAAGGGTCTGAGGGCTTTGAGAAGTTGAACTGGACACAAAGGAAGTTTGAACTTTGTTTTGAAAACTCTTCTTATTTGAGGGATTATAGCCCAACCCTTCCTTCTGAAAATTTACCTTAGTTCCTAGAATTTTGTCCAGATTATCTTTTCCGTCCACAAATTTTGACAAGGAATTATTCAAATCTTCAATTTCATTTTCCAAAGAAACGATGTGTATTTCATAACTAGCAATCTCTTGTTCATTGCAATTTACACATTCGCTTAGCACCTTGTTTGCAATTTTACATTCCTCAATTTCTTGTTCCAGATTTCTCAATTTTTCAGACTCTTCAATGTAAACAGTTTTTCCTTTTTCTAAGAGAAGAAGTTTCTCTGACATAGCAGTGTTCAACTGCTTCAATCCTTCAATCTCTTGAATTAGTTTGTCATTTTTTGATTTCAGATTTTCAATTTCTTCAACAGAGTCTTTATCAATTTTTATTGAGCTCATTTTATCATTCAGCTCTTCCTCTATCTGTTCAAGCTCCAGAATCTTGTTTAACAGATCTTTATTTTCTTCCTTTAGAGAAACAATAAACTCCTTATGCCATTCTAAATTTGAGTGAAGATTTTCATTTATTTCCTTGAGAAATGGACACTCATTGCATGCAGATTTAACCGAACATATTGTTTTAACCTGGAGTTTTTCACATTGTTTCTTAAGACATTCATTTTCAGATTTTAGAACATTCAATTTAGCGTTAACAGAATCAAATTCTTTCAACAGTTTTTCATTCTGAACTAAATCATTAATATGAACCTGATCATTCTCAACTGAGCCAAGTTTTTCTTTTAGCTCAGAGATTTCACATACAAGTTTTTGATTTTCTTCTTTAAATAGGGCAATTTGTTTCCTTGAACTTTCCAACCCAGCTTCAAACTCTTTTAATTCTTTTTGCTGTTTTTCAAAATATTTCTGCAATTCCATGTTTACAGATTCTATGGCAATAGATTTTCCAGCAAACAAATTCTTCTCTTGCTCAAGTTTCTCAAATTTTTCTTCATTTTCTTTAACAGTTTTTCTAAGAAAGTCATTTTCAGATTTCAGTCTACTTAGTTCAGAGCAAACACATTTAAGTTCATTCATCAATTTTTCATTCTGGTTTTTATGCATATGGATATCTGACAAATAGGCATCATGAGATTGCTTCATATTTGAACAATTTTCACATGGTGAACTTGAACTACCCTGATCACTTTTCTTTTTCAAGTTCTTGTATCGTTTTCTTAATTGTTCATGAGACTCAAACAGCTCAGCATATGCATTCTCTCAATCATCTAAAGAAAATTTTTTGAAGATGTTTACCTCCTCCTCATCATCTTCTTCTTCATTTTGGCTACTGCTATGAATACTTCCTTTAGCCATCATGCAGTCGTCTTCATTTAACCTGTGAGTTAGCTTCAGCTCCTCCAGGATGTCCTTGGCAGACCTGCAATCATACAAACAAGAGTGTAAGGCTCTGTCAGTGGCTACTTTCATCAGATTGAAGGCTTTCTGATTTTCTCCATCCTTTGATCTGTGGCTGTTGTTCCATTTGGACACTTTCTTTGGTAATGTGTGAGGACCTTGTGAAATTAATTTCCACAGATCAGGATTAACTGTATCAACATAATTTCGTAGACTGATAAGCCACACATTAAAATTAGAACCATTGAAAACCGGTGGATCACCCATGAAGGCTGATCAGATAAATGCAACAGGAATAATGAAGCACCAATACAGCAGGATCAAATCTACAGATCGCTGGACCTTCTAAGAAGACAACCTGCTCTGATACCAATTGTTGGGATGGTGCGATCGATACAGAGGGGGGTGAATGTATCCCCTTCAAGAATATTGCCCAAATTAAAACAATTCGCCTGCTACTAGATACAGTTGCAGAATAAAAGCTATCGAGTTCAAATAGACATTTGATCGACCAGATGATCTGCTGACTATACTAGTGGAACCTGATGAAGTCTAATGCCAAATGACAGTACAATGCAAACTAGACTCACTTACCAAGATGTAAAGCTCAAGGCCACTGTAACTCGAAACAAGACTATTCAAACAACTTGTGAAACAAATAGAAGATATGGAAGAGCACACCACAAGCAAACCACAGAACAACAGGGTTTTTTAGGTGGTTCGGTCCACAGACCTACATCCACCCCTCACTCCCAACCGGAGTGAGGCTTCCACTAGCACAAGCTAGAAACCGCAGACTTAGTCTGCAACAGGTGCTGCCACACAGCTTGACCAGGGGAACAAACTCCCCTCTTCCTCCCAACCAGAGGGACACGCCAAGTGACTCTCAGCAACTTGGAAACCAGAGGTCGAAGACCTCTCTTCCTCTAGACCAGGAGGGACCCCTGGACTTGCAACCCACAAGCCCAGAACCGGAGATCATATCTCCCTTCCTTCAAACCGAAGGGAAACACACAAGTGACTTCTAGCCACTTGCAAACCAGAGGTCGCAGACCTCTCTTCCTCCAGACCAGGAGGGACCCGACCTCAGTCTAGAGGATCGGAAGAACACAGTAAATCAGATCGAATAAAAGGAAAAATAAGAAATGAAAATAACACAGCAAGCACAAGCTGTAAATGAAAGAACATCAGATGTGGCTCTCATCGGAGCTGACTGGCCTGGATTTGATCCACGGTCCAGTAGATAGATCTTCAGTCGAGACTAATTTCTTCTTCTCCACGAACTCTCACAATCTCTCTGCTCCTCCTCTTTTTCTCTTTCTTTTCCTGACACTCAATCGTGCAGCCTCTCTCTGTCTCTTCTTTTTCTCTTCTTCTTCTTTTTTTCTTCTTCTGCTGCTCGTTTCTCACTGTATAGACTTTGCCCCTTTTTCTCTCTTCTTCAATCTTCCTTCATCCGAAGACGAACCCTTCTATTTATATCAGCAGCAGCACTGGGCGCGTGTGGTCTCCACAGCTCCCGCCCAAACCTTGGACCACGTGGCAACTCTCCAGCAAGCTTCAGCACAAGTGTCACGATCTTGGGCCTTTATCCATTCTTGGATCACGTGCTCTCATTAATCTGAATCCTCTGCAGGCAGAGACAAATGAAAACATGATTAGTTAGTTCAGTCATACAACTACGACTGTATATACTTTAGAAACAGCAACTGAGTAAGTGTGTACAATCGTGAGAGAGTGTATAGACTTAATGAATAAGCGGCAGTGTACAGACTTAGAAGATGCAGTGTGATAAGCAAACGAATGTATATACTTTAGAACAACAAATGATCAAGTATGTACACTGAGAGAGTGTATAGACTTGTAACATGCGCTCTCAGTGTACAGACTTGCTGATGAATGCATTATCATAACAAGATAGAATGTGTAGACTTCTGTGAAATGCATGAGGGAATCGGGTGTATAGACTTTAGGTAAAGCATGTAATGCAACACAGTGTATAGACTCGAAGCCTTGAGAACGAGTGTATAGACTTAGTTAGTTCAGGGCTATCCATAGCAATGTATAGACTTAATGGATAAGCTCATGAAAGGCAGTGTATAGACATGTGATGAACAATGCAAACGAGCTTTACCAATGTGTAAGCTTTACAAAGCTTCAGCCACTGTATAGACTTCACGAAGCCTAACCAGTGTACAGACTTGGAACGAGTGTGCTGTGAGCACTGAAGACTCAAGTTAAAACAACCGAATGTATAGAGTTGTGGTCGAACAACACAATGTATAGACTTGAAGCAAGACTCTTAATAAGACGGTGAACAATGTATTGACTTGATGCCCAACGGTGATGTATAGACTTCGACGAGCTTGAGCCAGTGTATAGACTTTGCTAGAGTGAGACGATGCATGAGACGCTCGGCTGTACAGACTTGCAAAGTTCTGAATGAGACGATCGGCTGTTGGACCGATGTACAGACTATGAATGTGAAGGCAGTCTGTATAGACTTGAATCGCTTGAAGCGATGTACAGACTTGGCGATTCGAAGCCACTGTACAGACTTGGAAAACGTGAAGCCAATGTACAGACTTGAAAGTCCACTGTGGATGTATGGACTTGAGCGAATGAAGCTGATGTACAGACTTGTTAATTCGAAGCCTCTGTACAGACTTTGAAGAGCAGTTCAATGTACAGACTTGAAGCCCCTGAGCTAATGTATAGACTTCACACTGTACAGACTTTGAGGCTTTGAACGTGTAAGCTGAAGTGATGTACAGACTTAGCGATGTATAGACTTGGCCAGAAAACGTAGGGAAAGATATGAGTGTATAAACTTGGCCAAGCGTAGGAAAAGCCCCCAATGTGCAAACTTTGAACTCTGAACACTGTACAGACTTTGCAATCAACAGGCGATGTATAGACTTGCTAGTCTGAAGGCCAATGTATGGACTTAAAGGTTAACACTCGAATGTATAGAGTAGAAGGGCTAACAATCTAGTGTATAGACTTCAAAAGGAGAAAGCATCCACAGACCAGACGATGTACAGACTTTGCCAATATGAGACACTGTACAGACTTTGTAAAGTGACTGGCTGTACAAACTTCAGAAGATGAAGACTCTGTATCGACTTGAAGACCATGAGCCAATGTATAGACTTGCCTTAACAATGAATGAGTAGACTTTGAAACAGGAGTCAGGCAAACGGATGTACAGAGTTGGCCAAAGCAGCAATGTATAGACTTGATGCAGTTATGCTGCCAATGTACATACTTTGATTCCCAAATGCGATGTAGAGACTTTGTGAGAGGCACACGATGCAAAGACTCTATACAGACTTAATGGCATGCAGCATTACACTGGACGATGTATAGACTTTTCATTAGCGAACAATAAGGCATGCTGTACAGACTTACTCGATCAAGCTGATGTATAGACTTTGATACCCAGACAGTCAGTGTTCTGATGGGTCGACGCATCAGTAGACTGTCCATACTAACTAAACAGACTTGGCCAATGCATGAATCACAGTCCAGTGTATAGACTCGATGCCTTGAAGATCAATGTACATACTTTGAAGACCGACCTAGCAGGATGTGTAGACTTAGAATGCAACCAGGATGTCTAGACTTGATGTGAGGCAATGCACAATGAACATGAACCAATGAATTGAATGCATATAGCAGACATGAACTGAATGTATGTAAGAGAACTAATTAAAGCATTACCTGATCTGAGCATTCACCTTACCTATCATGATTTGTCTTTGACTTGGGTTAACTTCATAACCTATGAGTCATCCTTAAACCTGTTCTGACAGTTTCTCATAATGCAATAGGATTATATCATCAAGGATGTGTAAACATAATGAGGCATAATATCTGTCATCATCAAAACTCCAGAACCACAGGGGACACATCATTATCAAGTTTGATGATTAATGAATGACGATTGCTGGGGCAATTTACAAGATTAAATTTAAATGTGGAATCAAAGGAGGAACGAGTCTTGATTGCCAATATAAGGGTACAACCTGCAATATTATCTGAAATAAAAGAGCAACAAGGTAATGATCCTTTATTAGTTGAAATTTCTAGAAATTTGAGCCAAAGACTTGATTTTCAACTAACGAATGATGGGAGATTATTATTTTGAGGAAGAACTTGTGTGCCTGATAGTTACAAAATCAAGAAGAATATAATGGAAGAAGCGCACCAATCCAGGTATACTATTGTTGTACCCGGATGATTTCCCAGTAAAGTAACAAGAAATAAGGGTTCGGGATTTTCCCGAACACCTTTAAGGCATGAGCTACCAGGCCAACCCTACAACTCCCGGGACCCCACCAGGGGCCCTAACCAGTTTTCCGTGACATGCGGCTACACGAGCGACTAGCTGGGACCGATCCCGGCCACTCACCTATGGGCTTTGTCCACACTCCAGTGAAAGGGCCGAGCTCCGACTTCGAGCCATGCCACGTGGCACCCAGTGAAAGGGCAGAGGGCCCACCCTGATACACTTACTTTCAACCCTTCAAGGTCAAAGGGAGACATAATTAGGCCAACCACAGGCTTTGGAGGCCCGTCGCATGCACATACGGCTCACACGTGTGTGTTCGGTATTTTTTCGAACACCTTGTGGGCGGGT
Source organism: Amorphophallus konjac (assembly GCA_022559845.1). NCBI lineage: Eukaryota > Viridiplantae > Streptophyta > Magnoliopsida > Alismatales > Araceae > Amorphophallus > Amorphophallus konjac. The sequence continues at coordinate 240,716,244 of CM040127.1, forward strand.
ATATTCCAACCCTTCTACACCAAACCACATGCCGCCCCATGGGTCTATCACACTAATTGGGTTCTACAATGATCCCCCAGCAATCCGGGGCCACCCCTGACCCTCAGACACGTGGCGATGAGCCACTTAACTTTAGCTCTCGGGCCAACCCAAAGCTACCCCGCCAACCCGCCGTGCAATGCGACACATAGCCCGAGGCACGGCCCATGAGCCCAAAGTGCCTCTCCTTAGCTCCCACAAGCTCTCATGCTCAGCCCAAGGCCCATCCTGAGGCCCCTCAGCCAGTTACCCAAGCCGTTCGATAACCCGGGGTGTGTCGGGCATTTACTCGAACACCTTGCGAGCGTCTACTATGACTCGAAGAACAACGGCCCTCACGGGCCATCCCAGTATCTCGAAGCCCAGTGTTCCTCAAAGGACATTCCCAGACGATGAAAGAAGACCCCCGGGGGCCATCCCTCGGGGTTGCAGCCTGCCTGGGGCCCATTTTCCCTAGGGAGCTACCGCGCCCCCAAGGAAGGGTGAACTCCTCGGGGGGACGCGCCCTCTCTCCAGCCCGGTGGCCCCACGGCCTCGCTCAGTCCCAGTTCGTCCGATTCTCAGTCTCCGTTCGTCTGACTCCCTAATCCATGGTGAAGGGTTCGCATCGTTCGTCCGTACCAATTCGTGGGAACAACACGCGGAAGCACGAAGCAACAGCATGGAGGATTGGTCCTCGGCAGTCAACATGCTCACAAGGCTCCACGTATCCTCCCAGCACTTGTCCTTTTCTTCTTAGTTTAATTTAGGAAGAAAAACACACACAAAATGGGATTTTATAGGGCGGGGACCGACCTCTCTCTCTCTCTCCCATTGGCTAGTCCGCCTAAACCCCCCAAGGGGGAGGGGTTTAGGCGGACCAGCTTAACCCCTCAGGCTGGTCCGCCTAAACCCCCTGGGGGAGGGGTTTAGGCGGACCAGCCCAGCGCCCTAGGCTGGTCCGCCTAAACCTCCTCCGTAAAATAAAAAAAAGTTTTTTTAATTTGTTGGTCCCTGGATAGACGAGTAGACAAGAAGGGGGGGGGGTTGAATTATCCCCCACGATCGATGGTAAATTAAAATCTAATTAAGGGGAATTAACAACTTTGACGAGATTGAAGAAATTAGACTAAGCAAGGTAAACTTAGTTCTCTCAATCTCACCGTTCACACACGAACATTCAACCAATATAAACAATTAAACATGCATCCACAAAAGCAAACAACAGGACGCGGGATTTTTAAGGTGGTTCGGGACCACGATGGGCTCCCTACGTCCACCCCTCACCAAACTCGGTGAGGCTTCACTCGGAGATAAATCTCCAACACGGAGATGACGCTCCAATACACACACGTGGATAAATCCCCACACGAACACGGAGTAAAAATCCAACACACATGCATAGGGAGACGCCTACGGAACCACACGGGAGTAAACTCCCAACCACACATGGGGAACACACCCCACAATATGCCTAAGCACACACGCGGATATGCTCCGCACCACATGACGCACATGCGTCAACACAAACCACTCGGAGAACCCCTTTCTCCGAACACCCACACACAATATTCCTTCAGAAATGTATGAAGCCTAGACAAATAGATACAATGAATCCCAAACAAAGTCTAAAGACTGAAATGAAGAAGATATAGCATGTAGAGAGCTCCCCCTTCTTCGATTCTTTCGGTTCCTCTTGGTTCATTGTCGGATGATGGCGATTTTGGCATCCTCTTGTTCCTCTCTTCGAGACACTTCTTTTCTTATTCTACCACGAGCTCCAAATCTTCATGGATGTAGATGATAACCCTTCCTCAAGAGCTCCTTGGTTGCTTTGCCCCTTTTCTCCACCTACAAGATAGAACAAAATGCATTAGGGCTTCTCATTACCCAAATTAGGAGTTCACATTCATATATATAGAGGAGTGGACAAAAGACACATAAAACCCTCCCAATACATGTTAGAAACCCCCTAATATGTTTAGGAACCAATGGGGGGTAGTTTGGTAAAGTTTAGAAGGGTTTTCAATAGGTTTTAAAGTCTCCTGGAAATCCCGTTCCGGAAGGGTCGACCCATGGGGTCGACCCTCGGCCAAACAGACACCACCCGATGCCCAGAATTAATTCTGGGACTCAGGGGTCGACCCCTGGGGTCGACCCTTGCAGTGGGTCAACCCCAGGGGTCGACCCATGCAGGTGGCTGATCTCTCAGCCCAGGGGGGTCGACCCCGGGGGTCGACCCCTTCCCTGAAGGGTTCGAAAACTTAGAATTTTGCCCCGTTTAAGCGCCAGAAAAATTCCCAAAAAGTAAGAATTAATTACCATGAATTCAACAAAGTATTAAGACCATTTAAACCACATTTCAACAAGATTTAAGAGAATAGATTAAGCACATTAAAAAGCCCACAAACCTCATTTTAAAGATGCATAAAACACTTCCAATGTGATGTAACCTCATGAAAGATGTTCATGAAAATAACCTGAAACTTAGCATAAAAATGGTTAGATCTTACCATCATCCACTTGACATGAGAGGGTTTAAAAACCATCCTTGAACCTGTAAAAACATGATAAACCAAGAGGTTAGATGATAATCAAAACTCATGAACCAAGTATTAACTCTTTGAACTAGTTCACATAAAAATACATCATTGAACTAACTAAACCAAGTATTTGGCTTCTCAAATCAAACAACAAAGTTACATTCCACCAAATGACAAGGTTTTGTTATGATGAACATGGATCTCTTAATCAACCAAATATAATGACATGGGAGCTCAACCATTCAATCACAAGGCAACCAAATCTTCAACAACAAAATGCTTCATCACACAAGTGTTGACAATTATGCCAAATGCAAAGAGTTAACTCCCTTTTAGAAGAGGAGCTTCATTGATGGACTCCTTCAGATTTCAAGTATGAGCCGTGAATTTATGTTCCTACAATCCAACATAAATATGACATTAGTTCCTTAAACATCAAGAGTTCACATGACTTTCAAGAGTGAACATTTACTCCACCTTTCAACTCATCAAATCAAGATATAAAACATGTTGCTCAATGAAACACATACACACACAAACACAATCGTTTTGATATCATTGAAACCAAACACCAAGTAGGGGATGCAACAATCTCCCCCTTTTTGATGATTACAAAACGATGTGTGTGATAGAGTAGTATTGTAAACATCTTGTGAAAGACCAAGCATTAACTGAACATTAAGCACATAAATCAATTCTCCAATTCTCCCCAAAATAACAACATTCATAAGACATTGAGCACACACAAATATTCTCCCCATTTTTGTCATCTACAAAAAGACATGGGGTTATGTGACTTGATATGAACGTGTTAGGCCAAAAGATATGATACCAATGTAAATACCAAGTGATGCTAATCAAAGGCCTAAAAATATGATACCAAATGTTGTTTAGATGCTAATTGGTGGTCAAATTGGCTGATACCAATTGTTGGAGTCAAATCAAAGGCCCAAAGATTTGCAATTGCCATTCTTGAGGAAATTGGCCCCAAAGATATGATACCAAAGGTTGGAATAACTCATTTCAGCATTCATGCAACATGATGTGTTCAAATGAACTATACAAATTGTTAAAAAGTATGAATTGCTCAAGATGATATCATGTGTAAACTATATGCATGTTGAAAATGCCATACATGAAAATATGCAGACGATGAGTTTCATCTTTCAAATGCAATGAAAATGCACTATGTGAATGTTAATCATGCAAGATATGAAGCTGTGCACATGATGACTTCTTTCCTTCAAATACAAGGTTTATGCTTAGAATTAGACTCAAGGGGAATGCATGAACATGTAAGCACACAAGCACAATCGTCATGCACACAAATATTACATATAGTAACTCCCCCAAAATGGGGCACAGGTTAAGAAATGAGCATGTGATTCAAATTCAAGAATGTAAGATATTAAGCATAACTAAGAGATTTGTGCATACATAACTAGAAGTACTACATAAACCATGAATGTAGACAAATTCATAAAATACATACATCACAAAAATGTCCATGTGAAATGTGAGGCAATGACTAATGAGCTTCAAAACATATGGATTTTCAGATTTTCTACAGAACATTAGAAGGGAATCTTCTCTCTACACTTTCACTTTAGATTCTCGACTTTCGGTAGCTTCGCACAACCCCGATTTTGTTTCTTTTAATGGACTTCACTTTTCGGCGCGAGTTTCCTCATATGTCTCAATGGAGATTCCCGGCTACTTGGATTCGTCACACATGTGGATTTTTATTTCACCTTTTGACACGAGTTTCCTCCTTTGTTTCAGGGGGGATTCCCGGTTACTCGGATCCACATTCCACTTATTGAATTTTTGTAGGGTAGGCAGCTTTTTCCTCACGATTACTCTCTAATGTCCATGTAGAGATTCAAGTTTCATTTAAAGTGTTGGAAGGAATTTCTAAAATCCTTATCAATGAAAGTCATTAAATTTATTATGTGCACGAGTGTGGGAGTAAATTTTTGTTTTGCATGTATAAAATGAATTCGACAAGACATAGCTATGACTCCCCCTAAATGTATGCACGGTCAGAATTAAATCCTCCCCCTTAATATATGACATGTATCACATATGAATAAAATCACTGCATTGTTATTTATCAAGGAGGTGAGGTCTTAGAAAGATCAAGAAATGGCTTCATAGGGTAAATACTTACAAGTATGCAAGGATTCATGAAACATTCATGCAAGCATTCACGAGTCAAGATATACGATTATCATGAAATATATGCATATGCTTTATATGCATGAATATGCAATATGCATCTTTTTGTCATTTTATATGCATAGTATGTATATGCAAAAATGTCAATGTATTCTTTTTATGCAAGTTTTTAATTTTTGTAATGACTTGAGCATTTAAGAAGAGCATGAAATAGGTGAATGCATGAGATGGATTTTCAATGAATTTGGCACTGAATCATGAGCATTTTATTTCAGATTTCATCATGAAAAGCCATGTCCCTTAGAACCCAAATGTTCAACCATGATCATTCAAAGATAATATTTCATGAGACATAAGCTTCAGTTTGAACATGATACGCCCTGCATGTGTGAATATGCAAATAACCAAGTGTCCAACAGATTTTACACAAAATTTGGCAAATGAGCTAGATATTATTGACAAGAGTAGATTTCTAAACATGTCAAACAACTTATCAATTTAGCAAATCAATCACACATGATCAATGAGCTTTAAAATAAGTCATGGTCAACATTCAATACCAATTGTTGCATTTGATCAAGCAATTCCACAGTTCAAAATTTTTGCCCTTTTGAAACAAGAAGATTTTTCAAATTCAATTTGAAAGCACATGCAAATCAAAGGTAAATTAATTTCATTCAAAACACATGGTTCCTTATAAGCCAAATAATTCAATTTCTGAATTTTGGTACTAGGCGGAGAACATAGGTCCGAAGACCACCATCACGCATAGTGATGGCTTCCTAACATGCTTAACATGTCATTTCACACATCACCATTTGATATACCAAATATTCATTCAATAAAGACATGTATGGCTTGTGAAGAATTTAGAGCATAATAGAAAAACACATCAAAATCTCATTCCAAAACATCAAAATCATCAAGTTTAACAATGAAAGAGTAAAGTTGGGGTTTTACCATATGAGTGTGCCTTGTTCCATTTTACTGGAACCCCTTTCATTCTCTATTTACCTCAAGGCACACCTTCACCACAACCAATTCATTTGTCAGATTTTGGCACCCAAGCCTTCTTGGGTCCTTGGATGTTAGAAGCATTTCTTCCAAAAGTTTTCTTTGACATTTTCATTGCCACCTTGTCATCACTTTCCATGATCATGCAATCCTCAATGACATGTCCATGGTTGCCACAATAAAAGCATTGAGGGTTGGCAACTTTGGCAAAGAGTTTTCTTTTAGGATGATCAAAAGAGTTTTCAAAAATATTCCTTCTTCTATTTTCAAAATTTCTAGGTCTAACAAAATCAAACCTAGCATTCATTATAGAAACGTGGAAATTCTCAGTTATCAAAAACCAACATTCATTCATGACATGACCGTATTTTCCACAATGAAAGCAACAAGAAGATGTGGGTCTACGGAATGGCTTTCCATTGTTTGCATGAGTGTTCGTGAATGAATTTTTCTTATGGGATGCAAACCTTTTAGCATGGAAAGCATGTTCATTTTTGAATTTTCTTTGAAAGTTAAACTTAGCATTCATGGCACGATAATCATCATTTTATTTCACAAAGCAATCATCCATGACATGGCCAAGTTTGTGATAATAAAAGCATGAGGTATTTTTCTTTTTGCATGTAAGTTTATCATCCTTTTTCATGACAACACAATCATCCATCACATGTCCAAACATACCATAATAGAAACATTCAACATTAGACTTTGATTTTTGAAATCTATTTGCAATTGTTGGTTTGACATTTTTCTTTTTCGTTAAATCATTTTCAGAAATTTTTATTTGTGCAATTGGAGGTGGTGCCTTAGAAGTGCTCAGAATATAAGATGCATGAACAAATGAAGTTTTCAATTTGGATTCAAATGACTTTTTGTTGACCAGGGTGTATCCAAGACATTCTTTTTGAAAGTTCACCTTAACACCCAATATTTTGTCCAAATTTTCTTTCCCTTTCATAAATCTAGACAAATCATCTTTTAAGCTTTGCACTTCTTCCTCTAAAGCAGAAACATGCAATTTGGCACTCGTGATTTCTTCTTCGCAAGCACAAACTTTCTCATTCAATAAGTAATTCATAGATTTGAAGTTTTCATTTTCTTCCTTGAGTTCTTTGTTTTCAACATTCATAGAATGTAATTTTTCAGTCAATTTCTCAAGGACTTTATCAATTTCAACAAGTTTTGCAATCCTAACAAGCATTTGTTCATTTTCAGATTTCAACAAAGTATTTTACTTTTCAAGTTTAGCAAAGCTTTTCAAACTACTTTCAAGTAGAGAAATCTGAATCAACATGGCACATTTTTTCTTTTTAAGTTTTTCATTTTCATTCATGATGCTCTTACTATCAATTTCAGAATCAAGAAGTTTTTCAAACATTTTATCATCGTCGAACAAAGATGCTAGCTTACTTCTCAAGCATTCTATTTTTTCTCAAGCAAAGAGATTTGAGACATCAAGAATTTATTTTGTACCCTCAATTCATCACATTCATGTTCAATTTGAAGAGATGTATTATATTTTCTGGCCATTTCGACATCTTCATTCAATCAAGAGTTCTCATCCGAAAGTAATTCAACTTTGGATTTAAGAGATTCATTTTGATCTTTTAAATTTTCAATCTTCTTTTCCAAAGTTTTATAATTTTCACATGAAGAGTTAGCATGCGCATTTTCACATGAAGTAGAGGAATTCACAACATCTTCAATTTTCTTTGTCAATTTCTTATTTTCAGATTTGACCTTTTTATATCTACCTAACAATTCCTCATAAAGCTCCATTAGCTCTTCAAAGGAAATTTCCTCACCTTCGGATCCTACCTCCGAGCTTTCTTTGGTTTCTTCATCAATGGCCATGAAGCTTGAGCCGACTTGTGAAGTCTTTTCATTGGCTTCATACATTACCAGTTGATCCCACAAATCTATTGCTGACCTATACGGAGAAATTTGAGATAGAACATTAGATTCTACACAATTCCTTAGAACATTCAAAGCATGAATATTAATTTCATTTTTCTTCACATGCTTATCATTCCACTTAGCTTCATTTGATGGGAGTTTATGTGGACCATTACATATGACTTCCCAAATTTCACATTCATTAAAGCCAAGGTAAGCACACATGCTATTTCTCCAAGAAATAAAATCATGACCATCAAAATGAGGAGGAAGAGTAAAACTAGACATGTTGCTAAATGAAACTCGCCGAGGGATCACTCTAAAGGTCGTTAGACCCTATAAGATAGAGCCGTGGCTCTGATGCCAATTGTTGGTCCCTGGATAGGCGAGTAGACAAGAAGGGGGGGTTGAATTGTCCCCCACGATCGATGGTAAATTAAAATCTAACTAAGAGGAATTAACAACTTTGAACGAGATTGAAGAAATTAGACTAAGCAAGGTAAACTTAGTACTCTCAATCTCACCGTTCACACACGAACATTCAACCAATATAAATAATTAAACATGCGTCCACAAAAGTAAACCACAAGACGCGGGATTTTTAAGGTGGTTCGGGACCACGACGGACACCCTACGTCCACCCCTCACCAAACTCGGTGAGACTTCACTCGAGGATAAATCCCCAACATGGAGACGATGCTCCAATACACACACGGGGATAAATCCCCCCACACACACGGAGTAAAACTCCAACACACATGCATTAGGCGACGCCTACGGAACCACACGGGAGTAAACGCCCAACCACACACGGGGAACACACCCCACAATATGCCTAAGCACACACGCGGATATGCTCCGCACCACACGACGCACATGCGTCAACACAAACCACTCGGAGAACCCCTTTCTCCGAACACCCACACACAATATTCCTTCAGAAATATATGAAGCCTAGACAAATAGATACAATGAATCCCAAACAAAGTCTAAAGATTGAAATGAAGAAGATATAGCATGTAGAGAGCTCCCCCTTCTTCGATTTTTTCGGTTCCTCTTGGTTCATTGTCGGATGATGGCGATTTTGGCATCCTCTTGTTCCTCTCTTCGAGACGCTTCTTTTCTTCTTCTACCACAAGCTCCAAATCTTCATGGATGTAGATGATAACCCTTCCTCAAGAGCTCCTTGGTTGCTTTGCCCCTTTTCTCCACCTACAAGATAGAACAAAATGCATTAGGGCTTCTCAATACCCAAATTCGGAGTTCACATTCATATATATAGAGGAGTGGACAAAAGGCACATAAAACCCTCCCAATACTTGTTAGAAACCCCCTAATATGTTTAGGAACCAATGGGGGGTAGTTTGGTAAAGTTTAGAAGGGTTTTCAATAGGTTTTAAAGTCTCCCGGAAATCTCATTCCGGAAGGGTCGACCCTTGGGGTCGACCCTCGGCCAAACAGACACCACCCGATGCCCAGAATTAATTTTGGGACTCAGGGGTCGACCCATGCTGGTGGCTGATCTCTCAGCCCAGGGGGGTCGACCCCAAGGGTCGACCCCTTCCCTGAAGGGTCCGAAAACTTAGAATTTTGCCCCGTTTAAGCGCCAGAAAAATTCCCAAAAAGCAAGAATTAATTACCATGAATTCAACAAAGTATTAAGATCATTTAAACCACATTTCAACAAGATTTAAGAGAATAGATTAAGCACATTAAAAAGCCCACAAACCTCATTTCAAAGATGAATAAAACACTTCCAATGTGATGCAACCTCATGAAAGATGTTCATGAAAATAACCCAGAACTTAGCATAAAAATGGTTAGATATTACCATCATCCACTTGATATGAGAGGGTTTAAAAACCATCCTTGAACCTATAAAAACATGATAAACCAAGAGGTTAGATGATAATCAAAACTCATGAACCAAGTATTAACTCTTTGAACTAGTTCACATAAAAATATATCATTGAACTAACTAAACCAAGTATTTGGCTTCTTAAATCAAACAACAAAGATACATTCTACCAAATGACAAGGTTTTGTTATGATGAACATGGATCTCTTAATCAACCAAATATAATGACATGGGAGCTCAACCATTCAATCACAAGGCAACCAAATCTTCAACAACAAAATGCTTCATCACACAAGTGTTGACAATTATGTCAAATGCAAAGAGTTAACTCCCTTTTAGAAGAGGAGCTTCATTGATGGACTCCTTCAGATTCCAAGTATGAGCCGTGAATTTATATTCCTACAAACCAACATAAATATGACATTAGTTCCTTAAACACCAAGGGTTCACATGACTTTCAAGAGTGAACATTTACTCCACCTTTCAACTCATCAAATCAAGATATAAAACATGTTGCTCAATGAAACACATACACACACAAACACAATCATTTTGATATCATTGAAATCAAACACTAACTAGGGGATGCAACATAATTAATTAAAGAAGCCTGCCAGCCCGCTTAAACCCCCCCTGGGGTGGGGTTCAGGCAGGCCAGCCTCACCCCCTGAGGCTGGTCCGCCTAATCCCATTCCCGTCAAAAAAGGTTTTTTAATTAAGAAAAAACCCCTCTGTGAGGGGTTTAGGTGGGCTAGACCAGCCCCTTGGGCTGGTCCGCCTAAACCCCATCCATGGGAGGGGTTTAGGCGGCCCAGACCAGCCCCTTGGACTGGTATGCCTAAACCCCTTCCCCCAATGGTTTACCCGGGCTAGGTTGAACCCTTCACCCAAGCCCTCCTAAACCCTTCCCTGACCTTCCAAATTCCCTATAAAAGCCCCTTAGAAGCTCAAGGGGTGGGAGATATACATCAAGCCAGGCTTGCAGTGATATCCAAGCTTCAAGCGGCTCCAGGCAATGAGTAAGGAGAATTGTGTGTGGGTGACTTGGTCGTCGACTAAGGACGCCGAGGGTATGTCGCTTGTACTTCCCTCACACGGTGTTTCGCCATGACACACAAGTCTACCCTCGCCATGTGTGTGACGTTATGACAAGGGTGAATGCCCCCTCATGCCGGGATTTCCCCTCGCGTGCCCGCCGACTACAACTACGCATGCACTATGATGCCATGCTTCCCTGCAGTCACGAGGCCACGTCCGACCGCTCGACTCGAGCCATGATCGACCCTTGCCCAGACACCAACCCGATGCTTTATCCAGCTATCCAGTTGTAGCCCCTCATTTGGCGAAGCAAACATGGCCCACGCCACGAGAGGGACCCTCTGTAAAACATGCAGATACCTGCTTTGTCACGCATTGACCCGGGGATCGACCATCATGTCGGAATTGTCCCGCGGCTTGCGCCTGTTGTACCTTGGCCCCTATGGCCCTCCTATAAAGCCATATAGCTCTCAGAAATCATACTGCCATTTGAACGAATGTGCTTGCATCCATGTTCGGGCCCTCAGCCCCTTTTTATGTCGCCTAGTGCAAATCCACAGCCCCTCTGACCCCAGCCAACATCGCCCTGTCTAGTGCGAACCCACAGCTGCCCAGTACCCCCTACTCTCTGCCTAGGACTTCAGATACAAATAGGCTTCTCTTCAGCATAGAATGAAGGTGTTCAGATTCAATCCGATGTAAATAAACATCGGTCGCTTGCGATCGGTGGGGAAAGATGTCCAGTGCCCAATTCCCACAATCGCCTGCACACTCGCACCCATGGAACCCCCTCTATCCATGTGTCGCCCGACCTCTCGGGCCCACGTGCCTCATCCTGGTGATGCTTCCCCGGTCAACCCTTGGTTCCATAGGTGATTGTCGAGAAATCGACTGGCACGCCCGCACCTTGTCCGGCTAACTTATGCCGTTTGACCCTTTTCGGCTTTCCGTAAAAAGGAGAGTGCCCGTTACCGCCGTAAAAGGCATACAATCGTAAGAGAGAATACCTGAGAAATATCAAACTCCCGTATTTTTCTTTCCCAACAGTATTCCTACCTTTACCCCGGTCATCGGCATAAAAATAAAGAGGGGGAAAAAACCCCGACAACAGAGAGGACGGCATGCCCGGTGGGACGTCTCCCGCCTTCCTTCTTTTTGCTGAAGAAAAGCCTATGCCAGCCATGAAGCGTTGGTGCCCTTTTCCTATCCTTGCAGGAGAGGCAGAGGAGGGTACTCGCACGCGCATTCCCTAGCGGTCCCCAGTCAGACCTCACTCGGCGACTGCTGGCAACCGTCTCAGCAGCACTCAACACTCTAGCAACTATGGTGGCCGTCACTTACGGTCCCCTTGTCATCGCAACCCATGCACGGGTGGCTTACTTGGTGATGCCGATCGCTTTCGATAGCTTCTCCCCTATCATCGGATCGCCCAACATTTTGGGCATCATCCCTGTGGCTGCTCCTCAGTGAACCCCAATTTCTCCACCGACTCCGGTGGCCAATGCTCCATGGGCACCTCCAACACCGGTGTCCCACCTAAGCACCAGGCTCAGGACCGCCACCACTAGCCCCTATAGGGCCCCTAGATCATCTCTGGTCCGGGTGGGCACCAGCTCTCGAGGCCAGTCTCGTCGGATCTCTGGCACGGGCCCCGCGCCCTAGATTTCGGTCGCTGTCTCAGCACCTTGTTGAGTATATCTAGATGATTTTGATGATAACAAAACCCAGGTTATGTGTTTTCTCATGTGCTATGTTTCAACAATCTAGTTCGATTTTAACACGCATTCAAAGCTACTTCACCATGTGTTATGCTTAATTGTCTAAACCCTTCCAAATGAATAAATCATTGTGTTGGTTTTCAAACCACCAAGGCTAAGCTTAAACCCACTCACCTTGATTGGAATAAGGCATCCATAAACTGATTTGTTCATGTATGATATTGCATTGGCTAACCTTTTGTTTTTTGCAAAAAACCCAGCCCGCGGTCGACCGCCAGCTTCTAGCGGTCGACCGATTTTCCCAGCAACGAACAGGCATTTCCTGTAAAATTTCAGGTCGACCGCCAGCTTACACAGGTCGACCGCCAGCTTCGAAAAGCCCATATTTTTGACTTTTTATTCCCAACGTGGGAAGTCTTTCTTCTAGGAATTGTTTAATCCCAAAGCCACCAATTTCATCATGATTTGTGGATCTGGTCTGTGGCATGTCCCTTGACTACCCAAGATCTATAAATAATCTCATTGGGGTCAAAAACATAATTGATTCAAGCAAGATTAAGGGAGGCCATCAAGGAGAAGAAGAGGTGCACTATAGCTCCGTGAACAATGCTTCGAGCAAGAAGTTCTTCATCCAAGTGCAAGCTTCTCAAGTTGATTTGAAGGCCATTGAAGTGTAGATCGAGCGGGGAGCCAGCTTCATCAAATACCATCTTCATCTACTAAGGGGGAGCATGAATTTGTGTCTTCATTTTTTGTTTTCTCATTCCAATCTTGCTGGGCTTTAATTTTGTGTTCTTGTAATATTCAAACATCTCTGTGTGTGTGGATCTACGCAGATCCGTGTGTGTGTGTGAGTGATCTCCTTATCCTTCACTCTTCTTTGTGTTTTGGTGCTTGTGCACCTCCGTGGGAATTCTGAATTCACACAAGTGTGTGTGTGTGCACTTTGATCTTGTAACCTTCTACAAGATAGTGTGTGAATCCTCACAGTCGGTGAGGGGTGGACGTAGGTTGCAGTTGTTGCATCCGAACCACCTAAAAATCGTGATGTTTTGTGTGGTTTGATCCTTATCTCTTACCTCCTATTCTGTTCTAGCTTGGTTGCATACTGCGTTATCATAGTTCCTTTGTTTAGATCTAGCTTTATTAACCTCCTTACGGGAGATCTTTGGTATATCCTTCATTTAGATCAAGCTTTATTAACCTCCTTATGGGAGATCTTTGGTATATCAAAAGGTATCTTCTGATCGACACGGTCAATCCTGTCAGGAGGAAAATACCTTGTGTGAGAGAATCTTCGGATTCCCAAATTCCGCCTAGTATCAAAGAACTACTGTAAGGGTTGTTTTAGCCAAATTCGTTTCGTTATCCATCTGATCTTTTCTTGTTTGTTGCCTGCTCCTAATACTTGTTCTTAAATCGGGTATAAGTTTTAAAAATCTGTTATCATCCAATTCACCCCCCCTCTTGGGTGTCATTGATCACGGGACTTCAATTGGTATCAGAGCCAAGGCTCTATTTCTTTCAGATCTAACGATCTAGAGTAAGATCCAGATCAATGACAAACAAGGGTATGATGCCAGAGGGTCACTCCATTCATCGTCCTCCTTACTTCGATGGCTCAATCTATTCCTATTGGAAAAATAGGATGCATGTTTTTCTAAGAGCCCAGGAGTATGAGATCTGGAGAGTTGTGGACAAGGGTCCTTACAAACTCGGGGAGGATGAAGAAAAATGGACACCCGAGGAAATCAAGAAATGCACTGTAAATTTTAATGCTGTGAACATTATGCAATGTGCTATACATCATAATGAGTTTTCTCATGTATCCATGTGCAGTTCAGCAAAGGAGATGTGGGACAAGTTGCGGCTGATCTATGAAGGAACCTCAGAGGTCAAGGAGACCAAGGCCAACCTTATGGTCCGAGATTATGAGCTCTTCAAGATGAAGCCTGAAGAGACAATTTTAGAGATGTTCACAAGGCTATCCGAGATCACGAATGGTCTCAAAAGTCTTGGGAAAGATTACACTAATTCTGAGCTCATAAGAAAAGTGTTGAGATCCCTTCCTCCTGCGTGGCACACCAAGGCCACAGTCATTGAAGACTCCAAGAATCTGTCCACACACACTCTCGATGAGCTCATAGGGTCACTCATGACCTATGAGATAAATATGAAGAGGACAGCCGAGGAAGATATGAAGAAAAAGAAGGTAATTGGATTGAAAGCTCATCAATCTGATGAAGACTTTCAAGAAGAAGAATCAAGTGAAGGAAGCAACGAAGAAGAAGACTTGGCCATGATAACCCGCCAAGTGAAAAGGTTTTTGAGGAAGAAGAGAAACTTCCAAGGTAATTTCAGAAAGGGGCAAAGGAAGCCCACTCAAACCAAGGGCGAGCCAAGCAAACCAAGTGGCATTATATGCTACGAATGCAAGAAGCCCGGGCACATGAGGGGAGTGTGCCCATATCTGAAGAAGAAAATCAAAAAAGATAATTTCAGAAAGCCCAAAGCCATGGTCGCCACGTGGAGCGATGAAGAGGATGAACCGTCAGATGAGGAGACACAAGAGCTCGTGGAGAGCCTATGTCTCATGGCACACGAGGATGACTCAACGGAGATAAATTCTGACCCTGATTTTATTTCCAATGAATAATGGGAGTCTGAATATTAAAAACTGTATACTAAATACAAGAAAATCAGATCTGAAAATAAAACTCTCATTGTCACATGAAGATATCTTTGTTAAGTTTGAAAATTTGGAACATGAATGATTTGAGGCAACGGAAGAAAAAGAAAGTCTACTACAAACGATTTCAGATTGTGAAAAAGCCAAAGAAGAGCTATCTTGCAAAATGTATGAAATGGAGAAAGTGTGTGAAAAAATGAAAACTGAAGAAAAAATTCTGAAATCCACAAACTCAGAACTTGAAAAGAAAAATGTGAGTTTTGATAAAGAAGTTGCTGAACTTCAGTCCACCTTGTCAAGATTTGTAAAGGGCAAACAAAATTTAGATAATTTGTTGGGAGTTAAAGTCAATTTTCAAAAGGAAAGACTGGGATACACTCCTCAAAATAAAAAATCTTTTGAACAGAAGATCACCACATCCTTTGTTCACGAAAAAGATAACAACCATACTTCATGTTCCAATTCTAAACCAAAACATGTTCAACCCAAACCACGACAATTTCAAAGAAAGTTTACACCTGTTAACTGTTATCATTGTGGTAGATTTGCTCATTTTATTGCAAATTGTTGGTTCAAACAAAGTCCACCAAGAAATCATATATTTTGGACCAAGAAAAGATATGCACAGAACTGGACTAACTCCTATGGACCCAAACTAACTTGGGTACCAAAATCATTTGCATGAGAATGTTGTTTCTTGCAGATATGTCTTGAAGCCAGGGGGAGCAAGTGGTACTTGGACAGCGGCTGCTCAAGGCATATGACAGGGGACAGGAAAGCGTTCTCTATGCTGCAAGATAAGGATGGAGGCTCTGATCCTTTGGTGGAAAAGACAAAGGTATAATAATTGGAATTGATAACATAGGTAAGAATTCTGAAACCTTGATTGAAAATATTTTTTTGGTGAAAGGTTTGAATCATAACTCATAACTTGCTGAGCATAAGCCAACTGTGTGACAAAGGCTTCAAAATTATTTTTGATGAAACCCATTGCCTTGTCATAAACAAAACTTCCAATGAAATCAGATTCATCGACAAGAGAAACAACAATGTATATACCATTGATATTGATGATGTTTCTTGTGATGATATGTGTTTGGTATCTAACAATCATGACAATGCATGGCTATGGCACCGAAGACTAGGTCATGCTAGTTTTGGAGTAATCTCCAAATTGTCTAAACATGACTTGGTGAATGGTTTGCCAAAGTTAAAGTTTGAAAGTGATAAAATTTGTGAGGCTTGCACAAAAGGTAAGCAAACACGCATATCCTTCTAAAATAAGAACATTGTTTCTACCTCCTGACCTTTGGAATTACTGTATCTTGATTTGTTTGGCCCAACTAGGATATCCAGCCTAGAAGGGAAATCCTATGGTTTCGTTATTATTGATGATTATTCTAGATTCACTTAGGTGTTATTTCTATCCAATAAAAATGATGCATTGATGGAATTTCAAGTGTTTTGTAGGAAAATCCAAAATGATAGAGGCTACCTTATCACCACTATCCAAAGTGATCATGGTGGCGAATTTAAAAATCATGAGTTCAGCAATTTCTGTGAAGAGCACGGGTATACACACAGCTTCTCATCACCAAGGACGCCCCAACAAAATGGAGTGGTAGAGAGGAAAAACAGAACATTCATAGATATGGCATGGACCATGTTAAGTGAAAGCTCTCTACCAAAATATTTCTGGGCTGAGGCGATAAGTACAGCATGTTACATCATCAACAGGGCAATGGTAAGGCCCATTTTGAAGAAAACTCCATATGAGCTCTACAAGGGTAAGAAACTGAATAGTTCCCATCTTAAACCCTTTGGTTGTTCATGTTTCATCCTGAGCAATGGTAAGTCCAACCTAGGTAAGTTTGATGAGAAAAGTGACAAGGGAACTTTCCTAGGCTATGCACTTAATTCTAGAGCCTATCGAGTGTTCAATAAACGGACTTTAGTTGTTGAAGAAAGTCCTCATGTAATTTTTGACGAATCTGAACTAAAACTAACTACTCAAATTGTGGATGCAGGAGAAGCCCCCAAAGTCTCAACCAATGCTGGAACATCTAAAGCCAAGGATGAACCAAAGGAAGGAATACCCAGCAAGAGTGAAGAAGATGAAGATCCTTCAATTGAGACACTACAAGAGCAGCAAGTGCAGCACCCTGATTTGCCAAGCACCTCTACATTTTTAAAGGATCATCCAGCTGAAAATATAATCGGTAACCCTCAATATGGGGTAAGAACCAGAGCATCTCTAACGAAAGTAGAAGAAGAAGATTTGATAGCCTTAATCTCACAGGAAGAGCCTAAGGATATCTATGAAGCTCTTCAAAATGAATCCTAGATCTAGGCTATGCATGAAGAGTTGTACCTGTTCGAAAGAAACCAGATGTGGACTCTAGTGCCACGACCAAAGAATCAATCCATTATCAGAATCCGATGGGTTTTCAGAAATAAGCTAAATGATATGGGATTGGTTGTTAGGAACAAGGCCCGACTTGTGGCCAAGGGATATAGCCAGGAGATGGGTATTGATTTTGATGAGTCTTTTGCACCGATTGCTCGTCTAGAAGTAGTTTGGATTCTATTGTCTTATGCTTGCTCATCTAACTTTAAACTGTTTCAAATGGATGTTAAATCTGTATTTCTAAATGGGTATATCAAAGAGGATGTTTTTGTAGAACAACCTCTAGATTTTGAAGACCCCAAACATCCACAACATGTGTACAAGCTCCAGAAGGCCTTGTACGGACTGAAGTAAGCACCAGGGCTTGGTATGAACGACTCACGTCATTTTTGATCGAAAATGATTTCAAGAGAGGTAAGGTTGATCAAACACTTTTCACAAAGAAATCAGGTAAAGATATATTGGTAGTTCAAGTGTATGTGGATGATATAATTTTTGGGGCTACTAATAATGTGCTATGTAATGAATTTACAGAAATCATGCAAGGTGAATTTGAGATGAGCCTAATGGGTGAACTAACATTCTTTCTTGGACTGCAGGTGAAGCAAACACCTGAGGGGATTTTCATAAGCCAAGTCAAGTACACAATGGAACTTTTGAAGAAATATGGGATGGCTGAAGCAAAACCTTTGTCAACTCCAATGGCGACAACCTCAAAGTTAGACAAAGATGAAAATGGTAAAACAGTAGATCCTACACTGTTTCGAGGTATGATCGGATCACTACTGTATCTTACAGCATGCCGCACTGACATTCAATTCAGTGGATGTCTTTGTGCCCGTTTTCAGTCATGCCCTAAAGAATCTCACCTATCGGTTGTTAAACGCATTTTTAGATATTTACTTAGCACAATAGATTTTGGCTTGTGGTTTCCCATCGGTAGTTCTTTTGATTTGATTGCATACACCGATGCGGATTATGCTGGATGCATTATAGATCGTAAAAGTACTAGTGGATACTATCAGTTTCTTGGTGGGTGCCTAGTCTCATGGGCCTCTAAGAAACAACATTCAATAGCTCTCTCAACGGCCGAGGCTGAATATGTAGCCGCCGGAAGTTGTGGATCCCAAGTACTTTGGATCAAAAATCAACTGCTTGATTTAGATATTGAAATGAAATGTGTGCCAATTTTGTGTGATAATACCAGTGCAATCAGTTTATCTAAAAACCCTATTCAACATTCTAGAACCAAGCATATTGATATTCGTCATCACTTCCTAAGAGATCATGTAGGGAAAGGGGTCTTTGAATTGAACTTCATTGACACGCACAATCAGCTAGCTGACATTTTCACCAAACCCCTCAACCAGGAGCAATTTAACAAGATAAGAAGAGAACTTGAGATGTGCAAGGGTGAGAGCATTCATGCATAGGCTTTCATTTAGGTTAAGTTCTGCATTTGTAGAAACTCATATGCATCAAGGGTAGGAAAACATGCATTTTATCTTTACTTCTTATACCTTGTGTGTTCACATACATTCTTGCATGCTTGAATGTAATTATATGAATAGACCTCCTTGAAAAATCTTTCTAAGGCTAGATATTGCTTGGATAAATAATTGTGGACTCAGTGATGTCGGACCTAGGAAACTTCTGAGGGGGAGTTAGAAACTTTCCTCAAATCTGCATATATTTCCCTTCCTCCACTTCACGTCGTTGGCTCAACTCAGAAGGTCGGTTGTTAGTCCCCCATTTATAAAAAAAAAAGAGAAAAGAAAAGAAAAGAAACAAAAACAAAAAAATTACAAATTGGGGTTTTTCTGGGCTAGCGGTCGACCGCTAGCCCCGCACCGGTCGACCGGTGGCGGCGAACCGGCCCGACCAGGTCCCAACCGAGCCAACTTTTAAGGGGTTTTAAAGACCCCCATTCTCATTCTATCACTTCCATTCACCCTCCACCACTTTCCCCTAACTCTAGAACCCCACAACTCCACCTCCTAAGCTTCCAAACCTCATCCTTTCTCCATCCGCACAAGATCCGGCTTGTTTGTCACGATTTCGGGACGAACTCCATTCGGCCATTCGTGCATTTGTGGAGTTCCCATCTTGGTTTCGGTCAGTGGACAAGGCTTTTGCAAGCCCCCGAAGTGTCCGTCGATCTTTCTTCATCCCCCGGGACGAGGGTCCTCTCTTCAAGGGTTTTCTATCGGGTTGCTAGTTCGGGATGCCGCCTAGACGAAGCTCTCAGCGTTCTGCCCAAGTGGAAGGGAGTGGACAGAGACGCGAGGCACCAAATCCTCCACCACAGCAGGCGCCTGCACCGTGTCGAGCACCTAGGTTGCTCATTCGCCCCATAATCGACCCTCGAATGGTTGATTTCAACGAGGTGAATCAGCTCCTCCCTGATATATGTGCAGTCTTTGAGATTCAGCCAGGTTGGACTGATTTCGTCACTAGGTATAACTGTCATTACCCCAACCTAGTACAGTAGTTCTATGGGAACTTGGTTTCAAGGAATGATGAGCTATATGCTGTTGTTCAAGGGGTTGAGATTCACATTAACCCCGATCTGTTTGAGAGAAGCTTAGGGGTTACGGCTAGAGGAGCCAACATGGCTTATGGTCATGGGGAGGTTGAAGATATTTTTATTGCTATGACCAACTGTGAGTACGTGCGTGGTGTCAGCAATTTGATTGAGTTAAATGTGAATTACTTCCCACCACTGCAGCGTGTCTTACACCATATGTTTACCTCCCTTATTTATCCCAAGGTTGGCTGCAGAAATGAAGTCACAGAAGTTCATAGATTCCTATTTTACCATGTCATGAATGGTATACAAATCAATATGGGTCGCCTCATGACCACCCTCATTGGCGCTTGCTGAACGAATTTGCGGTGATCTTTGTCGTATGCTTCACAGTTGGCCGAGGTGTTCATTCATGCTGGGATTAATTTAGCAGAAGAACAGTTTATTTATGTTTGCTAGGATGATATTTACAATGAGCATAAGATCTGCATAAATAAGGGATATTACTATGGTCCCGATGGTGAGCTGCGTCGGGATGTGCCTACATATGAAGATGAATATGACAGTGAGGATGAGCAGGAACCACAGTAGCAGCAGGTTCAAGGGGATGTACCCCCTCCCGTTCAGGCCGAGGAGCAGCCTCCTCCACCCTCTCCTCATCACATGGATGCTGAGCTGCCTCCTCCACCTTCACCGCAGCTTATGGATCCGGAGATGCCTCCTCCTAATCAGTTTTATCATGGAGAGTCCTCCACTCAGGGAGCCACTCAGCCTTCTTGGGTAGACTATGAGGTTTTTGACAGGCGATTGACTGGGCTAGAGACACGTGTGGATACTTTTGGGGAGGGACTTTCTGCTCTCAGGGATCGCGTCGACACTATGGGCCATGTGGTTGACACCATGTCAAGCCGCATGGATTCCTTCTCCACTGCTCTGGATACCCTTTCCACTCATATGGCCACACTCACCACTCACATGACTAGCCTCACCGATAGTGTTGCTGATTCTAGCCAGTCCTTCCACATCATGAACAATACTCTTCTTAGCATGGCTCGTCGTGATGCGGCTCGTGATCTTGCCATTGGTCATATTCGTGATGCCCTTCATGCTGAAGCTCATGCTCTTGAAGCTCTCAGCCATCGCCTTGGTTACCAGCCCCCTCCTCCTCCAGACGATCAACCACCTGTAGATGCACCATGAAGATTTTTTCCTTTCTTCCACCTCTAGCTTGCTGTCCTTTGGTCTTATGTCACATGGGTCCCCCTTCGTCTATCCTATCCCATTTTGATGATTCTAAAGGGGGAGAAGTAGTAGTATATGGTTTTATATATTTATGTATGTCCGTGTGTGGTTGTATGTTTGCATGCTTGATCATGTGAGGATCATGAGTCTGTTTTACGCATTTGTTTAGTCCCTTCAGTCTAGAGTCGTGCATTCACTTTTGCACTAATGTACCTTGTAATGAATGATGAATTGAATGCAACTGGTGTTTGATCTCAAATGGTTGGCTCATATATCTCATTTCCTTTCTAATTGGCAAATAAATGTTGAATGGTGTGTGTTCGCAGGCATAACGGGATGTGAGTGAAATTATTTGTTTTCGAACCTTGAT
Source organism: Amorphophallus konjac (assembly GCA_022559845.1). Lineage (NCBI taxonomy): Eukaryota > Viridiplantae > Streptophyta > Magnoliopsida > Alismatales > Araceae > Amorphophallus > Amorphophallus konjac. The sequence goes on from CM040127.1 coordinate 240,737,742, forward strand.
CTCAACTTTCAAACATTGCTCAATGGCACGTTCATATATTTCAAAATCCCTTCAGTTTTGTCATCATCAAAAAGGGGGAGATTGTAGAGTATATCCAAGTGATTTTGATGATAACAAAACCCAGGTTATGTGTTTTCTCATGTGCTATGTTTCAACAATCTAGTTCGATTTTAACACGCATTCAAAGCTACTTCACCATGTGTTATGGTTAATTGTCTAAACCCTTCCAAATGCATAAATCCTTGTGTTGGTTTCCAAACCACCAAGGCTAAGGTTAAACCCACTCACCTTGATTGGAATAAGGTAGCCATAAACTGATTCGTTCATGTATGATATTGCATTGGCTAACCTTTTATTTGTTGCAGAAAACCCAGCCAGCGATCGACCGCCAGCTTCTAGCAGTCGACCATATTTCCCAGGAACGAACGGGCATTTCCTATAAAATTTCAGGTCGACCGCCAGCTTACACAGGTCGACCGCCAGCTTCGAAAAGCCCCTATTTTTGACTTTTTGTTCCCAACGTGGGAAGTCTTTCTTCTAGGAATTGTTTAATCCCAAAGCCACCAATTTCACCATGATTTGTGGATCTGGTCTGTGGCATGTCTCTTGACCACCCAAGATCTATAAATAATCTCATTGGGGTCAAATACCTAATTGATTCAAGCAAGATTAAGGGAGGCCATCAAGGAGAAGAAGAGGTGCACTGTAGCTCTGTCAATAGTGCTTCGAGCAAGAAGTTCTTCATCCAAATGCAAGCTTCTCAAGTTGATTTGAAGGCCATTGAAGTGTAGATCGAGCGGGGAGCCAGCTTCATCAAATACCATCTTCATCCACTAAGGGGGAGCTTGAATTTGTGTCTTCATTTTCTATTTTCTCATTCCAATCTTGCTGGGATTTAATTTTATGTTCTTGTAATATTCAAACATCTTTGTGTGTGTGGATCTACACAGATCCGTGTGTGTATGTGAGTGATCTCCTTATCCTTCACTCTTCTTTGTGTTTTGGTGCTTGTGCACCTTCGTGGGAATTCTGAATTCACACGAGTGTGTGTGTGTGCTTTGATCTTGTAACCTTCTACAAGATAGTGTGTGAATCTTCACAGTCGGTTGTTGACACCCGTTTTATACCGATAAGTTGAGTCGTTTCTCTTACTCCCATTGGTTGATGCCTTGAGTTGTCCATCATTCATTGGGCCATTTTTGTGGCACGTCTTGGGCTCATTTTATGGGTTGCCTCCCTCCTTGGTGAAGTCCGTGTTGATTCAGGACTTAATGGGCCTCGGCTTTGGTCAATTGAACGATTCAGGGCATGAACGGTCCCACCTTAGCTGTTCAGGACTAGGGCGGCTGAGCCCAAACCGTTCATACATTTTGGCTAATTTCTGAGGGTTCTTCTGGATATTCACCGACAGACTTTTGTGCGGCCTTATGAGGGCCGTTCAAACCAATGGACGGGCTCATTCTAATCGCATATATCTCAGAGTCCTACGCGTACCAATTTTCTCAGGGAATTATCCAATTATTTGAATTATCACCGACAAGGCTAAAACGGCTTGTTTTGGACCGTCCTACCGTGGAACGGCCTCCAACGAACCGTCCATCGGTCAGGGTCCAACGGCGGTCGTTCCGGTCAGTTTGAGGGATAATTGGGCTAATTATCTGGTTAATTTAATTTCCACCGACAGGTTGGATGGCCTGAAAGGAACCGTTCAAGACTTGAGCGGTCTATCATTAGACCGTCCATCCCTTCGATGGAGGGTTTTTAACAGATTTCCACCCTTTTTATGCATAGTTTTATCCCGATTTGTTTTAACGATTTCTCCGTGGATAACCAACCATTTTTGATGCCGTTTCGTCTGGATGGAAGATAATGATATTATCTATGAATTATCTTTTGTAAATTCGACCTTAAAATACCTCTAAACCCTAGTTTCGGGGCTGGCTTTATAAACTCTATAAATAGACCCTAGTAGCCGGACGTCGAAAAGGGGTGGGGGGGAATTTTGGTCGACGGCGAAGCCCTGCCACATTTTTGAGCGACCTAACACCAAGGAGGGAGGCTTTCCACGTCCATAAGAGCCTCCGGTTCAGGGAGTAGTCCAGTTTTAAGTTCTTTCGTTTCATAGCTTTCATCGCTTCTCTTCACTGCATGCATCGTTTTCTCCCTACGTTCCCCTTTCTTCTCATTATCATGCACACACCCACCCACATTTTTGTCACCCTAGGGGTTTAAAACCCCCCAGGTATTCCCCTTTCCATTTATTTATGCTTGATTCTTCTTACATGAACACGTACTACGTCATTTAGTTCTAATCTGGGTATTTCTTCTTTGTCTTCACACTGTTTCGCAGGTCAGCACTTCATCAGCACGACGCCCATCCCCTCTGGCCGGCTGGAGAGGGTGGAGGTGAACCCTTTTGCAACTCTTGGCATGGTGGGCTTGCGCGGTTCCTTTAGGCCCGTTCAAGGAGACGAGCGGCATCCTCTGCACCGCCCTTCTTCCATCTGCGGTTCACTTAAAGCCGTCCATCCTCTAGGAGTTCTTCTTCCCGCGCGTTCGGCAGCACTCTTAGGCGGTCTATCATAGGACCGTGTATCGTTAAGGCGGTTCTTCACCGACCGCGCATCCTCCCAGTGCTGCATCCAGGCGAGTGTCTCCCCTTCCTTTCCAAAGTACGGTACGCTAGTCACGTGCTGCGCTTTGGTGGCGATCACGATCATTCCCTGTTTTCTTCCCCCTCTCACTGTGCTTCGTTGGTCCATTCGTGATATTATTGCTTTATTCGCAACACATCGTCCATTGAGTAGAGAGAGGAGAGAAATATATATCTACACCCCTTTTTTGGCGATCACGGTGGGACAACACACGGTTGGGACAAGAACCTGATGGATGACCACACGGTTGGGACAAGAACATGGGACATAAAGGGGTGACTAACAACATGTGCAAGGCAACTAACAACACTCGGTGAAGGATAAAACAACATGTGTGGGACAACACGGTGGGATATAAACACGTGACAAGGACACGGCGGGATAAAAGATATAAACAAATACGCCCTTCAATCAAACCCCAAGATCAGAATGAAGCAGAACCGCCATGTTCATAATCGTAAGGCAAAGCCCTCTCATAAAGATATGATCATTGCAAACAAAAATTGAGAAGGACATGAGCTTCAGAACAGATCGAGATAGTGGATTGAAGAAGGAAAGAACAGATCAAAGATGTGGACAGGAGGTAGAGCACAAAGATATAGCAAGGAACGCCTGAGTACTTGCAACCTACACACTTAGCAAACAGATTACGTATCTATCCTTAAAACAAATACAAATATTTGAAAAAGACACATTTTTTGAATTTTTGTAATGTTTTTTTATTTTTTTAGATTTTCAACAGTATGTCTTTTTTGGATTTTTTGAAATATTTGATTTTTTAGGTTTTTGAAATATTTGTTTTTTTTAAAATTTTGAAGTATTTGATTTTTTTGGATTTTTGACAATATTTAATTTTTTAGATTTTTTTAAAATATTTAATTTTTTTAGACTTTTGGTAATATTTGATTTTTTTTTTTATTTTGACATAGCAATCCGCAGCACCTAAAGACGGGCTCAAACTACTAGCCAGGGATCGACGTTCCTACCCCTTTCACTAAAGGCTTCCCTTAAGCAGGGTGTGCATGTGAGGGTGACTTACCACAACCAACTGCTTCTAAAGAACGGTGCCCCTACTAAGGCCATACCCGGGATACAACCCAGCCTAAGAGGGAGAAGTAGAAGAAAAATTGGAGACAAGCTTCGTGCAGAATGGGAGATATCAAGGCTCCAATTCCTTCCAAGACACTACCCCTCAAAGAGATAACCTGTTGCACCGGGGCTTTGTGTCTTCGATTTTTAGACCCATATTTATTAGGCACGCATGCGACCGGGCTCATGACGTCCCGCGGGGAACTGTACTGCCACTCTTGCCATGCCTTTGATTCATAATTTTGCATTGATTCATTTTCTCATTTTGGTAGCCCTTATTGGCCAGATATTGCATGAAAGCTCATTTTTGAGGGTCAAGACTACCCCTATTTGAGACCTCTCTCGTATTGGGGAGTGTCTAGGTTGGTCATCTTATCCATCCATCTCTTGCCCCTGCACTTGACCGAGCAGAGAAAAGAAAAGACCTTTGTGCATACCCAAAGTATGGCCAAAGCAGCAATGGTGCATCTTAGAGAGATCGGCTATGGCTTACCATGTAGTGTGTGAAAAACCTATACAAAAGGTCACCCTCAACAATCAGGGAAAGAAACTAAATTCCCAGCGCGGAGTTATCACCAGCCTAAGGATGCTACAGAAGCTAACCTTTTATTTGACACAAAGTTAAGATCTAATTAAACAAAGACTCCTAAAGCCACTCAATCGTGTTGAGGAACCAACGTTATAAGCATGTGCAGGAGTAATAGAGATAGTAGCGATGATAACATTTTCTTGCACAAAATAAAAAATACATTTGCAGATCCGTGGAGTGATCTTGACCATCGAGCTTTGAGGAGTGTGAGCTTCACTTTCCTTGCTTGTCAGGATAAATGATGAAAGGAGAGCAAAGGATTGGATTCCTCGACATGGAGGGGTGGCAGACATCATACTAGACAAAGAAGGGATAAAAAGGAAGAGAGACGAGAGCTAGAGCTCCCTCGTTAAGGCACTGAGGCCCTGATAACAAGGAACTGAATACAGAATAACCAGTGATTAACTAAGATCAAGGCGGGCTAAAGCCTCGAAAACAGCAAGAAAAAGGGTAATGACCTTGAATGGGTGAGACAGAAAGAACAGAAAGACGTCGAAAAGATAACTGTGAAGACAACGAAGAAGGATAATGATCATCCGACGTGGTCAGAGAAGAGGAATAGCGATCACCCGACAGAGGCGGGGAAGAGAATGTATGAACACCCGACAAGGTCGGGGAAAAGAAATGGAAACCACTCGGCAAAATCGGGGAAGGATCAGAAAAATCACCCGACAAGGTCGGGGAATGAGCGCAAGGAATCCTCAATAGGGTCGGGGGAAAAGGATGAGAAGCAGAATCCGGATGTATCCGGGGAGAAAAACTAGAAGATGCCCCCGGATCAGGGGAAGAGGAGGACATGGGCAGAGACCTAGAATGGTGAGGACAGGAGAAGATGGTAGAAATATAGTCAGGTGGTGGAAGGTACACCACCCAAGGATAAGAACTGAGCAAAAGAAAAGATGAATGGACGGAGGAAGGAGAGGAGGAAGTGGACCCTCGAATGCATAATTGACGGCCTTTATACTTATGTCGCTACCTCTTCTTGGCAGAAATCTTCTTGAAAAAACTCCGCCTGGCGTGGACTCGGGCCTTCGGGCTTCTTGTCTTGCAATACTTTCTTAAATAACGGGCCCACCTGGCAGACGACCTAGCCCGGTTATGAATATGCAGCTTCATCGGGGCGGTTGCCCCTAGACTCACGGTGCTAACATGCTGTGGACATTCTTGAGCAACTGACTCCTCAGGATGATGAGTATCATGGAACCATGGAGTCTTATCTCTTGGCACTAGAACATGGAGATTCGGCAACTTTACTCGGCAACTGGGCACGAAGCATAACTCCCTTACCAGAAAAGTAGGACAAAACTGAGGGGGAGTAATGTGCGGCGTTGACGTGGCCGACATACCAATAAACCGAGGGAGATTGCATAACAGATGTAGAATGTCCTTAGAGAATGTAGAAAACATGGCCGACTGCCCCTTCCATATAGAATTCATCAGGCTCTTGGCGGCCGCATGAGTGAGCACCATCTGGGTAGAGAACCCCTCTTGGCCAGTGAACTGAATAGCCATGGAGCGAGGAGAAATAACAACATCGATAGTGAATCCTCCGGTGAGCAGTGAGATTGCCACCGGCCTTGCTTGTGAAGAAACTGGCACTAGTGCAAGGGAACTCTTCTTTGCAAACATTTCTGAAAATGCAGGCTCTTTATCCCCAAAATAGCCAGGGACTAGGACCCGGATTGGCATGCGGCAAATGACATCTTGAATCTTGAAAAGCACAATCGAAACCTGGCTCGGCTCATTATCTCCCTGGGGACCAGACCCAAGGGGCACCAAAGATAACGCACACCCGCTCCGTGGGGTGGAAGGGGATGGAGAAGTGGAGGTAATAGGCTTGGAAGGCGTGGGTAAAGGCTCAGAAGGCATAAGTGGGGGTAAAGGCAAAGGTGGAGGCGTAGGAGGGGGTAAAGGCGATGGTGGAGGTGTAGGTATAGCTTGCTCAGGCTCGGGCAACAATGGCGAAGGGGATGGCAAAAGCGGTGGAGATGGTGGAAGTGATGGAATAGGGGTCGCTAGGAGTGGAGGTAGTGAGGGCGGTGGTGATGGCTGTAGGGGTAGTGGAGATGATGGAGAGGGCGATGCGGGCAATGGAGGTAGTGGAGGTTGAATAGGAGATGGTGAAGGTGAGGGGGTAGGTGGAGATGAAGAGGGTGATGAGGTAGGCAACGAGGTGGGAAAAATCATAGGGGAGGGAACAGGTGATGGAGTAGGTGGCGGAGCGGGTGTAATGCCCGATAAAGAATCATAGGGGTGCCCCTGGTCTTGTAGTGGAAACGGCTGCCTGGGCGACGACTGCTGCTGCTGCTTGCTACGGAGATTTAAGATAGCTTCATGCATGGCGGCCCAATCGATCATCTTCTTGCCTTCCAGACCATAAACAATTTCCTGAAACTCAGGACAATCCTCAACCAAATGCCCCTGCTGGCGGTGAAATTCACAATACTGAAACACATTCCCGGCCACGGGTCGGCAAGGCACAATCGGAGGGAGCTGCAATGCGTGAGCGGCCATCAAAGCCCTAAAAATGTCTGTAAAAGACTCCGGCAACGGCGGAGAAGGAGCCCGCTTCGGGTACGGTGGATGTCGAGGGATATGGGAAGGTGATAAAGAAGGTTGCGGGGATGGAAGCGGAGGTTGCGTAGGCAATGGCGCATGGCTAAGGGAAGGATTTGGTGAAGGCATATGCGGAGCAGGATGAGGGGGTATATAGACGGCATCCACCTGCTCGGGGTGTGGTGTTTCCTTGACCGGAGGTGGGGGTTCATGCGGGTATGAAGAGGCGGAAGGTTGACTCGTGGAGGGTTGACATATGGAGGTATATGGATATGTGGAGGTATATGGGTGTGGGGGAGCGGAAGGCCGACTCATGGAAGGATATGTGGCGGAGGGCTGACTCAGGGAAGGTGATGGATAGGAGGCGTATGTGGGCGTAGAAGGTGGAGAGGACTCGGGGTCAAGGGAACCTAAAAGTTGTTGGTGGATGAAGCGGGCTCGGCTATAAAGCTGTTGCCAGGAGGTGATGTCATTCAAGGCTAAGATGAAGCGATACTCGGGCAATGCATTAGAAATGATCATTTTGATTTGCTCTCCCTCCGGAATATGCCCCGGGACTTGAGCGGCCAAGCGACGCTAGCGGTCGACAAACGTGGAGAATTCCTCATCGGGCGTCATCTTCTCTTGGGCCAGATCAACCAAAGAATGTCTGGGCCCAACCTGATCCTGGTACTGCTGAAGGAATCTTGCTTGAACGGCTTGAAAATTCATCATCTGCTCTTGCGGTAACGTGAAGAACCAATCCTTGACCGGGCCCTCTAAAGATAGGCCAAAAAAATAGGCCATCAAGCGTTGATCATGCTGGAACTGGGCCGACTCATATAAGAACTCCTTCAAATGCACGTAGGGGTCACCGACTCCACCATAGCGACGATAAGCCAGAATATGTTGACGTGGGGGAAGCTGAAGACCTCGGAATGCAAATGGGATATCCAACGAAGTTTGAGGATTGATTCGGCGTTGCAATTCATCAAGTTGGCGTTGGGCCTGAGCGATCATCTCCTCGGTAGGAAGAGTCCGAGAAGGATATGGGCCAGCTTGAGCAAGAGATGATGAATTTAGACCAGGATAATGTTGATGGGCCGGATAAGGGGATCCATCCTGAGAAGAAGGAAAGCCCGCTCCGGGAATTGAGAATACATAGGCCTGGAAGAATTACGAAGGTGGGAATGAGAATTGATTGGGCCAACAGCAGCACGGGCGGGACAAGAAGGCCCGTTAGAAGAATAGGGTCCAATGGAGGAATAAGGAGATGGGCCCGCATGGGAAGAGGAATCCACGCGGGGATAAGAAGACGGGGAGGAAGAAGGGTAATATACATGAGAAAAATGACGCTCCATGAGGGCAAATGGAGACTTTATACAGGAAAATCAGCGAAATACAATGAGGGAAGTAAGGGCTCAAAGGAGGGGGACTGACTCAATAATGCAAAAGAAAATAAAAGAAAAAAGAAACCTAGGACAATGAGACTAGACAAATGGACATACAAAATGGACTACCCTAAATGGGCCTAACAATAAAACCTATATGGATGATGGGGGATGCAACACAAAATAACACAAGTGGGCTTGGACAAGCCCACACAACACAAACAATATGAAGGATTTCACCCAAGTCAAACTATTTAATATGATGGGAAGTATTTTATTGTCAAAGTTTTGAGTGGGCCTTTAAATATTTTCAAATTAAGATTAATTCCCTCAAGATAAGTATCCTATAGAGAATAAGGTCCAAACTTTAGGTTGACTAGGGTTAACTCCTTCACAACGTATGTAAATGCAAGCCTATGGGGTGGAAAGGTACAACCGGCCCGGCGTCCATGTGGGAATCCACGGCTCGCGGGGACTTATGGAGGTCCTCGGCGGGATCCCTAGTCGGCTCCAAGGAATATGGAGATGAGAGGAAACCCCACCTCGGTAGCAATGCAGCTAATATGAGAACAGGTGGATGTTCCTATGCGCACCGGAGTGCATGCACAATCTAGCCTAGCAGCTAACAATCAATGAATAAGCACACGCACGAGCAATAAAGAAACATGGCCATGCAATGATGATAAGGAAATCGGGGGGATCAATGAATAGCGCCAGAAATAACAGACCACATGAAATATGATAATCAAAGCATAACGTAAGTACGCTGTGGCACCAGATGAACGGCCCCTCTGTGGCTGCTCCAACAATAGAACGGTTTGTGTGGGACTGTCTAATCCAGGGAGAGAACAAAATTACGACGTAATCACAGGACCTAAAAAAGACACGAGAGAGCAACGGCAAGAAAATACCAGAAGGACGGTCACTAGCCAACCGTGTAACCATACAAACGGTCCTCCAGCAGCTGCGTACCTACAATAGGAACAGAACAAAACCTACCGGTGCTGGGGAACTGAACGGCCAGAACCGGGCCGCTCTACAGTATGGACGGTCTATATAGCACCATATGTAACAGGAAAGGCCGGCGAAGCTGTATTTGACTGCAGGGTGTGAACGGTGGAATTTCAACCGTGCATGTCGTTGGGCGGCTCTTCAGTAACCGATCCAGTCCCAGGGGATGGAAACGCACCCCAACCTGTAAATCACTCTTGGGAAGAACAAAGAACTTGGAAACAAAGAAAGAGGGTCAGCAATCTCAACAGCATGATGGGCATTAGGGGTCCCACCGTGATCGCCAAAAAAGGGGTGTAGATATATATTTCTCTCCTCTCTCTAAGAATCAGAGCACATCAAGTGCGTGGACCAATGCGTAATGGGCAAATGACAAAAACGAGAGGAAAGTAGAGAACAAAAGAAAGGACCGTGATCGCCACCAAGGCGCCGCACGTGATCGACACACCGTACCTTGGAAAGGAGGGGGCTGCAGCGCTGGAGAGATGAACGGTTCTTTGGGAACCGCTTGACTTGACGCGGTCTTACGACATACTGTCCTTGTACGCTGCAAAGGAGGTGGGAGGAGCTACTGCCGTGGGATGGACGGTGTAAGGTAGACCGCACTCCAAGGAAGAACGGTCGTCAATGAACCGCACCGCACATTGAACGGTCAAAGTGAAGCCGCTCAATCCCTTCACGCAGCAAGCTGACAAGGGTTCAACCTCCACCCTCTCCGACCGGCCAGAGGGGATGGGCCTCGTGCTGATGAAGTGCTGACCTGCAAAACAGTGTAAAGACACAAGAGAAACACCCAAATTAGAACTAAAAGACGTAGTACATGTTCACATAAGGAGGATTAAGCATAAATTAATGAAAAGAGGAATACCTGGGGGATTTTAAACCCCTAGGGTGACAAAAGCATGGGTGGATGTGTGCATGGAAACGAAAACGAGGGAAGACGTGGGGGAAAAGCAATGCATGCAACAGACGATGAAGAAATCGAAAGACGACACTATGACTCAACACGCGGACTACTCCCTGAACCGGAGGCTCGTAAGGACGTAGAGAGCCTCCCTCCTTGGTGCTATGCCGCTCAGGAATGCGGCAGGGCTTCGCCGTTGACCAAAAATCTCTCCCCCCCCTTTCGACGTCCGGCCACTAGGGTCTATTTATAGAGCCTAGAAAGCCAACCTCGAAATTAGGGTTTTTAGGTATTTTCAAGTCGAGATTATAAAAGATAAATCATAGATATTATCATAATCTCTTATCCAGTCGAAATGGCATCAAAAATGGTTAATTATCCACGGAGAAATCATCAAAACAAACTGGGGATAAAGCCATGAATAAAAGAGACAAAAGTCTGTTATAAAGCCTCATCCGACAGGATGAGCGGTCTTACGATAGACCGCGCAACATTTGGGTGGTCTGGTTCAGACCGTCCAAGCTGTCGGTGGAAATTCGGATAATCAGAAAATCAACCCAATTATCTCTCTAACTGGCCGAAACGCCCGCCGTTGGACCCTCAAAGGTGAACGGTTCTAGTGAGACCGTTCTAGTGTAGAGCGGCCAATAGTCAACCGTTTCACCCTATCGGTGATAATTCGGATAATTGGATAATTATCAGAGGAAATGGGCGTGCGTAGGACTCTGAGGTATATGCGGTTGTAGTAAGCCCGTCCATTCGTTTGAACGGTCCTAGTAGGGCCGCACCACAGCCTGTCGGTGAATATTTAGAAAAGACCTCAGAAATTAACAAAATGTATGAACGGTCCATATTCAACCGCTCATCTGCTGAATGGCTGAGGTTGGGCCGTTTATGCTATGAAACGTTCAATTGACCAAAGCCAAGGCCCATTAAGCCCTGAATCGCCACGGACTTCACCAAGGAGGGAGACGACCCGTAAAATGAGCCCAAGACGTGCCACAAAAAATGGCCCAATGAATGATGGGCAACTCAAGGCATCAACTAATGGGAGTAAGAGAAATGACTCAAATTATCGGTATAAAACGGGTGTCAACATCGGTGAGGGGTGGACGTAGGTTGCAGTTGTTGCATCCGAACCACCTAAAAATAGTGGTGTTCTGTGTGGTTTGATCCTTACCTCTTACCTCCTATTCTATTCTAGCTTGGTTGCATACTGTGTTATCATAGTTCCTTTGTTTAGATCTAGCGTTATTAACGTCCTTACGTGAGATCCTTGGTATATCAAAAGGTAGCTTCTGATCGACACGGTCAATCCTGTCAGGAGGAAAATACCTTGTGTGAGAGAATCTTCGGATTCCCGAACTCCGCCTAGTATCAAAGAACTGCTGTAAGGGTTGTTTTAGCCAGATTCATTTTGTTATCCATCTGATCTTTTCTTGTTTGTTGCCTGCTCCTAATACTTGTTCTTAAATCAGGTATAAGTTCTTAAAATCTGTTATCACCCAATTCACCCCCCCTCTTGGGTGTCATTGATCGGGGGACTTCATACCTTTCTCGGGCCTCCAACCCCGAGCCACAGCAAAGCCGGCACCCAATGCGGGCTCTCAGCCCTGGGTCTGCGGCTCCTCAGCACCTTCCTCGGGCCCGCAGGCCCGAGCCCCAGTAAAGCCGACGCCTGATACGGGCTCTCAGCCCTGACTCCCCAGCTCTCCGGTATTGTACCTGGGATCTCGATCCCGAGCTCCAGCGGAACCGGCTCTCCCCGCGGGTCTCCTACCCAGAGGGCAAGGTTCCTCAGCACCTTCCTCTGGCCTCCTGACTCGAGCCCAGACTACGCCGACAATCACCGCGGGTCCTCAACCCAGGGCCGCCGGCACCTCGACACTTTCGACGGTATCGCTTCCCGGTGCAAGAGTGTCATCTCGAGCATCGGAAACACTTCTATCGGCGCGGGCGAGGGCTTCTACCCGAGTTGCCCAGTCATCGACTCCGGACGTGGGTCTCATACCTTGGGGGCCAGTCCCAGTACGTCCGACTGACACTCCACGTTGCCGGTCACTGTAGGTCGGGTCTTCTCGGTCTACCATCTTGGGGCGGAGTCTTCCTCCACTCCTCAGAAGAAGTGTCGCCATGGCCGCAAAGGCAGACGGCTCATCGCTGCATCTAGCAACTTCGGTAGGGCTATTCTTGTCGGTGACTTGCGGATCCGTCTCGATGGGGGCGAACCAATCGTACCCTAGGAACGGACCGTTCTCGCAATACCTACCTCCAATCATTTTGACCTCTTGAGGCAAATGCCAGAGGATGAGGCGAAGCTCAGAGGAGCGGGTTCCTGGGCAGCAGTACGGGGGCACCCACCTCAGCCCGACACACAGGCTCCCAAGATAACTGGTCAGAAAAATGGCGACAAGGGAGACCAGCAATCTGACTTGAGGAGAATCTGGGTCACCCCGGAGGAAGCTCAAGCCGTTCGAAGGGCGCGTATTAGAAACCCCCTGTGAGCACTCAGACGCGACACTGGGCGGGATGCGACTGGTCCTACAGTAGCACCGTCTGACGACGCCCAGTCATCTAATGTCCCCCGCACAAGCAAGCAGAGGCAAAGGTGAGCCCGCTCCCAGGCCCTCCAACAGTCTATCCCGAGCTCTCCCCCTATTAATATCGGGAGTGAGGCCCCTCTACAACGTGCATCGGTCTTCGATAGACTTGGGGTGCCTGTCCGCCCCGAGGGGCACTCGCGGAGAAAGCGGACAACTCGGTTCATCAACGACGCGGTTTGAGTGTTCGCGTGCTACACCACCGGACACCAGCCAAACACCCAGTCTGATGACCTGAATCAGCCCCTGTCGCACTTCATGAGGCCGCGCCATCAGGTTCCGCCGCCTCCTCCAATAGGTCACATCGGTACTTCTGCCGGACTGCAGTTGTTTGAATGCACGGAAGAAGTCCCGGTGGAAGACCGCGACCCTCCTATCAACATAGAGCCGGTCAACAATGACCCTCCTGTAAACGAGGCTCAAGAAGTGACCCTCGATACTCTCATGAAGGAGAACTAGCATCTGAAGGCCCTGCTGTAAGACCTCCTCCAGGAATGGGACCTTCATCCTCAGCAACCTGCCAGGCCCCCGGCTGAGACACCGACACCGCCAGCATCCCGTGATGCTACCAACACCTCAGCGGCAATCGCATGAACCCCATTCGCGGCTGGGTTTTGCACACCTCCAGTTGAGGCTCAACCACGAGCCTCCAATACGCCAGTGCCAGAAAATCTCCTGGCACAACGCCAGATGATTGAGCATATTGTCGAGACAAAGCTCGCCCAGTATGGCGAAGGGGTTGTCACAGTAGATCTCTATAGTGTTCCCTACCCGCTTCACCACCAGCTGAAAAAGCTTCCCTCAGAGTATGCCAAGCCCCCGAAGCTACAAAAGTTTGACGGGCAGGGGTCGCCACATGAACACTTGGCCTACTATGTTACGGCCATGGGCGAGTTAGCGTTGGATGAGTCGTGCCTCCTCCGCTACTTCGCTACTTCGCTTACGGGAACGACCTTCCAATGGTATTCCCACCTGAAACCCGGCTCAGTCATCGACTGGGCGGATCTCCAGAAGAAGTTCCTAGACCGCTTTCAAATGGTCGAGCGAAAGATCTCCCTGGCCGAGCTCTGCTCTCTTCCGTAAAAGAAGGGTGAGAGCGCCCTGGACTTCATCAAGAAGTGGCGAGACCTCAGCATGAGGTGTGTTAATCCACCCATCCAGGAGGACGCCATTACTATATGCCGTCGAGGTCTGGCGGCCAAGGTCAACGAGAAGCTTCTTGGCGCCAACATCAAAGGCTTCGACCAGCTCAATTCGACAGTCATCGAAATAGAGATGTTCTTCACCGACAACCCGAGCAATACTGTAACAAAGGGTAAGCAAGTGCAAGAATGCCAGTCCGGTAAGGAGGTGAATATTGTTGAATTCACCCATGCCGCCAGAGCCGATAAAAAGGCCGAACCAAGCGGCTCCGACAAAAAGTCAGTAGATAAGCCAGCCGCTCCTTCCTTCTCAGAGCGCATGAAGACACCCTTGTCCTTCAAGAAAGAACATACGAAGATGCTCTTCGACCTCTGCATGGCCCAGAAGATTGTTGAGCTTCCAGAGATCCTAAAGCTGGACGAGGCTCTGAAGACCGACGATCCCAGTTATTGCCCGTATCATCGCATGCTGGGCAACTCGATTGAAGACTGCTATGTCTTCAAGACTCAAGCACAGAAACTGATCCGAGATAGCCTTGTCAAAATGAAGAGAGGTCTCGTCGATCCCCCGCAACCACATACGTGGTCCAGGCCAACTAAGGTAGCACGTGTGGTCCACTACTCGGCTAGCGTGGTCCGCATGATGGCTGCGTTATCTCTCTCCGATGTCGAAGCGGGGGAGCTCAGCACTAGTCAGGGTGAACATTCGCTCTGGTATCTGGGGTGGAGGCCCTGGCATGATCACAGACCCCTCTCCTTCCCCGGGGAGAGAACCTGGTGACTCTTCAATATCCTCGTTGAGAGGGGGCAAATCATGCCCCGCGACTTGTCGGCAGACTACACCCATTGGGACCTCACTCACCCCCAATACTGCCCCTTCCACGCTAGAATCTGCCACCCGATCGAGTCCTGTGAGGAAGTTCAATACCTCATCCAGGAATAGATCTAGTGGGAGTAGATCGATGTGCAGGGGAACTCCATGTCACTTGTCAGGCTTTGGCAAGCTGTCGAAGTGACCCTGAGCACCGGCAGGGTGCGCCAGAGTGGCCAGACTCCCCTCAAGAAAATGGGCATGGGCCACCTTACCAGCATCCTCCAGAATGGCTCAAGTTCCGGGCTAACAACCAAAAAGTGCTCGAGCGATTGCGAAGGCATAGAGAGCGGGATGCCAGTCAAGAGACGGAGCCGACCGATTTTTCGGTCAACATCATCCAACCTCTTGCTCCTCTGGCCCCTGCGGGCTCCCTGACATCAGCATCTAGCCAGCCAACCCCAGCCACTTCGGCTGTGCGGTGGCGGTCCTGGTGGGAGCTAGAGTCTCTCCCTTTCTCTGAAGAAGACACCACCAGGCACCTCCGGGTCCTTCTCGGCCGAGAGGACGTTCTGGTGGGCGAGACGACGATGGGCTCCTCAGCTCTCTCTCGTCCTGCCCTCGTCCTATTTTCGTCTCCGGCGTCCGTGGATAGGAAGGGAAAGCAAAAGTAGGGTGAGGTCACAGCTCAGTCGTGTCACGCCCCCTCAGCTGATGGGCCGTCGGGTCCTCTCTGCCTACCCTTTAATACAATCCGAAGTACAAAGAAGACATCTCCAGAGTCTTCAGCGGCTTCGATTCAAGCGGCTAGCCCACCGCCACAAGGCTCAGCGACTCCACAGAGTCGGGGTAATTGTGTAGAGCAACAACATCCTGTGGCGCCTTCGGTTGTCGCTAGACCCAGCCCTCAGCGTCATCACAAAGGCAAGGCTAAGGAGCTGGACAACAAGCACATCCCTCAGTCCGCTTCTCGATAAAAGCCGTCGTCACCGTGGCTAAGGCATCAAACCGCGCATACGTCTTCGGATGCCAGCACCAGCCTGTCGACTCCTCGTAGGCTCCCGTTGCCACCATGGGTAAGACATCAAACCGCGCACACGTCTTCGGACGCCGGCCCCAGTATCCCGGCATACCAAGAGTTGCTGCTCGAGGTAATGGCAATCAACGCCACCTTCCAAATACAACAAGCGGAAGGCACCTGGATTGAAATCCGGGTGAAGAAGAGCCGTCGACCTCGGCTCATTAACGCACTAGCTGGGGACACCCTCCTGGGAATTTATCAACTCCGGCCCCAGCACCTCTCCCTCCGACTCTCTTGGAGACCGCTATTGCCAAGAGACGAGAAAAATAGGAGGAAGAACCTCAGAAGGCGGCTCAAGAAATAAGTTGAATAAGCAGCCGCCCTACAATCACCAGCCGAGCCAACGCCTCTCCAAAGGCTCCAACGGCTCATTGATGACCTGGAGGAATACGTTCCTCCTTGTCCTACGGGAGCTCTCCCACTCGATAGCTATATCCCGTGGGAGAAAATGCATAAATGAGCCCGCCTCAGAAATTGGGTCCAAGATATGATCCAAAAGCTCAAGAACGGCGAAAGACTCCTGATCCCAGATGAGCTCTCCTTGTGCTATAAGGACAAGGAGATCACAATAGAGCAGCTAGAAGAAATGCTTCGAGGCTACACCTGCAACATTGTGGCCATCCCACCTCCCGATAACTTCAACGCTTCTCGGCGAGGCGAGCTCGTGGCCTCCCGAACCAAACAAAGAACCATTGCCCCACTTGGGCTACAGCCAGCTCCAGAACACACATGCTGCGGCGGAGGTCATGGCCAGGGATGTAGTAGAGGCCGCAGGAGAACTCCCGAGCTACCCCTTCACCCGTCCACCTTCAACCCGGAGCGAATCATCCTCTTTCGAGGAGAGGAGCCTGCGCCCATTCCAGAGGTAGAAATTCGGAAAGGACATGGCATCTTCGACCCTGTAGGTATCGAAGAGGTTCCCGCCGACCTCCCGGTCTCTGCACCAGCTCAGGCTTCTTCTATGGAACAAGCGGGACCATCCGGCAAGGACGGGATAGCCCACTAGTTACCCCTAGAAGAGTCATCCTTGGCACCCCTATTTCAGGAGTCCACCGGAGATCAGGGTCAACCTGATCCCAACAATAAAGGCAAAGCAGTGCAACTTCTCGGCAGAGAGCGGCACGACAGCTCGCAGAAAGCCCAGCCTGACATACTACCCTCGTTGGAGGATGCTTGAGCCCGAGCCGACCGAAAGGGCCTTCACCAGATGAAGCGCTTCCCTGCCATCATTTCCATTTGGGAAGCCATTGCTTAGAGTAAGGAGCTGAGAGAAACTCTCATCAAAATACTCTAGGAGACAGAAGCTTACGAGGCGCATGTCGCGGAAATGAAGATAGCAGCCTATGAAGCCTTCGCAACCACCGTCTCCTTCAAGGAGAAAGACATGCTGCTATCCCCTCCATGCCACAACCGTCCTCTCTACATGAAAGGAACGGTCAACGTGCAGGATGTAAACCGGATCTTGGTTGATGCTGGTGTTGCCGTTAACATCATTCTGCTCAAAACAGTCAAGACTTTATATCTGAACCCATACCTCCAGAAGGTTTAGGCGGTCAAGATATCCTGCTTTAACCAAAACACCGAGGATGTCCTCGGCCGGGGTGGATGTTGATCTGGTGCTTGATGACTTCACCTCCAAGGCGACGTTCTACATCATTGACTCCAACACGTCCTATAAGATGCTACTAGGCAGACCCTGGCTCCATGAAAATTGGGTCGTCCCATTATGGAACGATCTTTTTGTTGATTTAATTTATTTATATTTGTGTTGTTTTGGTTGTTTGTTCATTGATTTATTAGTTAGTTTATTAGGCGTGCCAGTCACCGGAGTGACAATTTATTATGTGCTCGATCTGACTTGGTCAGTCGATTGTGAAGTCTGAGTCAGGACCGGAAGTCCGTCATACCATAAAGGCTATGACGTTAATTACGCCCTTCCAAAGAAGGACAACCCTTGATTAATCGCCAAAGTAAGAGGGGCCCCGGGGGCAAAAGGAGATAAGCCTGATGTGCTGATTTATTTGCAGGATATGAGATACATGTACATGCTCATGCAATTTAACAATTTCATTATGGTTCATCTGCCCGCTTCCCAGTACGGGGGCAGAGAACTTAGGTTCAAGAACCACTCTCACGCATAACGATAGCTTCCAATCGGGCATAGCCCAATTTTCAACCACGCATCATTTGATATACCGAGTGCACAAGAGGAGATGACTTTGGGTTTGTTTGATCACATTATGAACGAGGCATGAGATAGACATGTTTGTTCATCATGGAACCATGCAAGCATAAACGGAGTAGCAAGAATTATTAGAATACTACGACATTATATGCCCATCTAACAATCTCATCTATATGATCACAGAATGAATCCGACATCATATCCCCTTGATCTTGGTTCATACCAAGTGGAAATAGGATACCATCCATGCAGAGGCGAGATGGAACCCGTAATGATCGGGGAATGTTAGTGCCTGAATAATGCAAAGCAAGACTAGCTAAGACGGATTAATCCGAACGATATTTGTCCGTGAAGGAGTTTATTGTTTCTATTCCCTAAAGGGAGTCACTAGAGACCCTGTAGAGGTAGGGCCCTTCGAATCCCAAAGGGTTTGAAGCTGATGTAGCGTACCAAAGATCAGAGTTCATTTCGGCAGCATCTCCCCTTGTTCTGGGCTATGCCAAAAGGGGAGTATAGGACATTCACCCACGGAGTGCCGGGATGAAAGCCAAAAGAAGATGGGCACATAGCCTGGAATACGAAGAGATAAATTGATGTCCACCATCGTAGCATTCGGTTAATATGCCCTCAAGGAAACCGCCGGAGAACATGCAGTGGCAGAACTCCGTAGGTCAATGGGGTTAAAAGGGACACCATCTGTAAGCCAACCCAATGTAGGGGTGCAACCCCGTTAATCTAACTCCCGTAGCTTTGAGTGAAGCCCCTGGCCTCTTCTTCTTACAGCAGGGTGGAAGTTTGCAAGGGATTCGGTGAGAATCGGGGTGGGTTAGTCTCGGCATAAGGCCCTCGGCGCGCGTGGCCTCGGCACGAAGCTACCGACATAGGATGTTTTAGCTTGAATGGCCATCGGCGCGGTGCGTTTGGCATGAATCGGCATCGGCGCAGGATGGCCCTCGGTGCGCTTTCAGCTCTCGGTGCGAGAATGCACACGCCGAGGGGAAACGCCTGCACCGAGAGAAATCTACCCCGAGAGGTTTCCAGGGACAGGCTTTTTAGGGGTTTTCAAGAGCAATGTTTCAGGGGTTTAAGGTTTTGATTTAGGGGATTTCGTAGACAGTGGGATCGGATAGGGGGATCATTCCAAAGGAGTTGAGGGCTGCCTACATAGGTGTTACAGGAGATATCATAAATTGGCTTCAGAAATGCCAGGGGACTCGACAGATTTCACCCAAAGAAAATGCCACTGGGACTCGGTTACTGCTTGAGTCCCATGAGCTTTAATTTGAATATATCCCTCATCATCTCACGAATGAGAAGCCATGAGATGGACTGTCTCAGGCTCTCATCATGATTATAAGGTTAATGACAAAGAAACGATGCCGTAAAAATCACTCCGATGATCAGGGGGATGTGCATACATTGGAAAAAAATCCATTCACAACGGCTATTGAATACAGTGGATTTCAGAGAGACAGAGAGAGGGAAAACCCCAGAACCTTATGTTTCATTTCATTCCAAAGAATACATACATTTCTAGCACAGAGGAGGAATCAGACTGCGAGAATCTGAGCATACATGATGTCCCTTAACCATCTACCGGGCTATACCGGCATTGAACATTAACGGAAGAAGAAACCTCAATAGCAATACTACAGAAAACAGAAGCAGATTGCAGGAAGGAAGATAGATTGAAAACACAAGAGGGGGAAGGGGAGAATATAGCCCCTTAGGGCACTGATGGGTGGCATCGACGCACACACCCACATTCGATGAACCTGCAGATCTCGTCCCTCAGCAGCCTTCACTTCGGCAGGCTCTCTTCTCTCTGGCTTTTCTTTTCGATGATCCTCTCTGGCTCTCTCTCCTTTTCCTCTGTTGTTCTCCCCCTTTCCTTGTCGAAGACCAGGGGTTTTATAGAGGGCTGGCCCTCTATCATCGGCGCAAGCTCTCCCCAGCATGGTGGCCTCGGCGCGCCACTTGAAACAAGCTTCTCGGCGTGACTTTCTGTAATGGGCTCAAGCCCACCTACTCAATGCATTGGCGCCGATATCACATCTTTTAAACAAACGGGCCTTCATCTAATCACTGCATTGGCACTGATTAGCAGGAATTCTGAGCTAATGGGTCTTCTT
Organism: Amorphophallus konjac; assembly: GCA_022559845.1. Lineage (NCBI taxonomy): Eukaryota > Viridiplantae > Streptophyta > Magnoliopsida > Alismatales > Araceae > Amorphophallus > Amorphophallus konjac. The sequence continues at coordinate 240,757,866 of CM040127.1, forward strand.
CACTCGCTATGCGGGCTTCTTAGAATGCTTATTTGCTTTCTTTGTTACTTACTTAGCATCCGGAACCACTAGATGTGTGCAAAGCTACGTGAGTCCTTTTTTTATGAGCATCAGAATATTCTGAGGATCCTTTTCAGTAGGCAGATGATTGCCCTGGTATTGACGTAGTCTTCATCAGCCTGGCTATCTGAACGATAGCCATGTTGGGCTGCAGCTTGGCCAGTAATGGCTTCAGCTGGACAGAATGTCAGGTGTAATAGATCTTCTTCTATTCTGATTCTCATAACTTTCAGGGATGACACAGAAGCCGCACCCTTGATTGACCTTCAAAGCCCTTAGCTTGCTTTGACTTCTTTTTTTACTTTGTATATTTTTGATGTCAACAAATGCCCCCCACCAGCAGGTGGCGTGAGCGAAGAATAAGCGGCACGAGGCCTGCGGGTGTATCCTTCAATATCTGTGCATATATTTCTTGCTTGATCTGTCTATCCAGCTTGAAATCTTCTTTACATTTTGTAGCATCTTCAGTACTTCATAGGTGTTTTTGGGGCTAGTGCTGGGCTGCTACGTTTTGAATGGCCAGTATTCTAGTTTCATTGGTTGCATTCTCGTCCCGTCGTGAACAAACCGGCGTGAGCGGCATCGGCATGAACATCTCGGCATAGGGACGGAGGGTGCTTCCCGGCATGGCCATCTCGGCGCGCCTCTTGGCCGATCGGGCGGTTACTCTCGGCGCGCTTCTTCTTATGACGAGGTTTTCCCCTCGGCGTGGCCTTTTAAGGCCGATTAGGGCATGGAGGGGCTCATTTCATCTTCGAGCCCCCTCTCTCCTCCTCCTTCCCACGGTGGCGCTCGGCACAGAGCCCTTCTCCAGCGATCTTCCTATCCTTCCTCTTCACCGTGAGGCTTTTTTTGTTTCATCCTTAGGACTGTGTCCCTTGTTGTTTAAGGGGTCATTCCCTCTTGGTGAATGGCTTCCTATTATACTTCGGGCATACCCAATATACGGGAAGATACTACCAAAATTTCTTTAAAGTGCTTAACTTTGTTTGTTGATTTTCTTCGGAGTATCATCTTGAAATTTTCTTGGAATGCAGCTATTGCGATGGCTGCTACCTCTGGCTCTGCTTCTGCTACTTCCGGAGTTGCTGGTGCGGGCACTTCTGCTCAGGCTGAAATGTTTGGCCCACTAGTAAACTTGCTGAATGTTCATCAACTAGACCGTGGTTACGAGAAAATTGCTATAGTTGATGAGTCTTCAAATTCTGAGACGGACACTGTTTCGTCATCCCGTGTCTTTTCTGTTGAGGACGGAATGAGCTTCAAACGTGGCAGCGACTACCGTCTGGATTTCCCGAAGGATCGCCATTTGGTGCCATTCATTCGCACTTTTACTGTGGGTGGCATGCGGTGGAGTAGGCTATGTTGTCGGAGAGGGACAGTTTGAAGGGCTCTGTGTATCGGGGCAAAGCCATCTATCTTCCCAGAGAGCAGCGTGAATGGTATGCTGTCCTTGGCGTGACTGAGCTGGAGCCGGAACAGAAAATGTTGACGAGAGCTCCTGAATTCACCCCTGCCCGATGGGATACCGCAGCAGGTCGGGTCAACAGGGAGAAGCCCGACTACGAATTGTTCTTGGCACCGATAAAGTGGGGCTATAGGGACGAGCCATTTGTCATGGATTGCCTAGCTGTCCATTTCAAATTTCAGCTAGCTGCCGGCTAGTTTGCGGACACGAAGGTGACTGATGCTCATCTCTTCCGTGTAGGGGTAGTGGAATTCACAGAATTTGTGCTGGAGGAGTACGCCCCATTATTGATTAAAGCTGGGGTGTACCATAGTGTATATGCTTCATGATTCCGGTACCCCATTTCTAAGGGCTTGTGCTGTGGAATGCTTGAAGTTTTCTGTCCTTAGTTCAATGCATTTTATACAGCAGAATGTGAAACCTCCCTGGACCTTTGGAGTCTGTCACAGCTTTTAGGCTTGCCGATTGACGAAGAGCCTTACGAAGAAGTCTGCTTGTATTACTCAGTCAAGGATGAAACTGACGGCGAGGGCCAGTATTCTTTTGGCTTTGCATACCGATATTTGATGAAGGCCTATCGTTCCCTCTGCTTCTCACATTACAAAGGGTCATCCAAGGGTTATCATGCCCGATAAAAGAGCAGCAGACTGAAGGTCCGAGTAGGACAGTGGATTCAGTTTTTCTTCAATAGCCCTCTGAAGTATAATGAATTTCCTTCGGTAGCTCCAACTGCAGGCAAACAGAGTAGGACCCCAAGGTTCAAATCGGAGTTACCAGCTTCCATCCGACAGACCGGTCAAGAAGGACCCAATCCTGCTAGAGTGGATCCCATCACACATTGTGCTGCTTATCTGACTTTCTGGTTGTGCACCTTTGCTCTCCCGCAGGGAGATGAAACAATTATTAGGCCGGAGGCCATATATCCGGCTTGTTAGATGGCTTGGGGTATGCGGTTCTCTTTATGTCCGACGGCACTTTGCTTGATATACAAATCTTTGGGAGATTTACACAGACATCGGGTCCCCAGATCACTCAGAACAGTGGGCCCATGTCACTTTTTTAATGCTTGGGTATGTAGTTTGTTCCCCGAACTCGCTCCGAGGACTTTGTAGACAACTACACTATACCCCCGAATGCTAGAGTTTGCCAATGATGAGCCCGGCCCGGTGTCACAACTGCTTTTCCAGATCAGAGGCCGATTGACCAGGGTCCTAGTGGATTCAGTAGGGACTATTCATTCTGGACCTTGGCAGCACATTCCACTCCTTTGGCGAATCCGCAGCGTGAATGTAAGCTGGGAGATGTGGAGGTCCTCGCCCACCCCCTTTCGGGTGTCAAAATTACCCGGCCACTTTTAGAGTCTGAGCTGGTTGAATGGGCCCTGTCAATCCGCCCGAGTGTCTTGGTTTGCAGGAAAGGTGGTCTGCTTTATTTGGAACCTTATTATCCGTTCCGATTTCAACGGAATTTTGGTTATGATCAACATATTCCTACTTCAGTTTCCTAATTTCCACTGGCCCGACAGGTATGACTTTCTCCGGTTGACGTGGTGCTTGCTTTATCGCTTGATCTTCTTTCTAATAATGTGCATCCTCTTTGACAGATAGACCCGACATAAAGTAGCAAGGGATCTACCGGAAGATTATTTCCCAGGCTCGGAAGCCCACATATTTCGATATCCCCGAGTCGGTGCCAACTACCACCCCGTTGCCTGCTGGCAAGAAGAGGGCGGCTTCTGCAGTGAAGGTTGTCGTGGGGCAAGGAAAGAAGGCCCAGAGGACTTTAACGAAACAGTCCCCCTCCGCAGCCGATGCCACTGAGGTCCCTTTACCTTGTATCCCCTCCTTTGAGGATTTTGCTACTCAGCAAGAAGCAGCCCAGTAAACGGCTGAAGGTAACACTGCTCTCTCATGAATTGCAGGCTTATAGACTTTTGTGGAGTCTTCATTCTTGACTTAGCATATCTTTATTCGGTAGTGGCTCAAGAAGAAGTTGTTGTTACTGTGGCTGCTGAAGAGGCTAGAGGTGCAGCAGAGGAAGTGGAAGGGGAGCCTTCCGCTATTACTCTAGAAGATATTAGGCTGCCTTCACCCACACCCGCTAGTGAAGTTGAAGGTGGGCTTGACTTGCCTTTTTAATCCTTCCTTATCTTTTGATGACCATTCCGTCATTCTTCATATATGAGCCCATATTGCAGTGGCTGAGGGGCTTGGAGCTGACATTAAGACCCCAGCTATGGATGTTCCTCAGTCGCAGGAGGGTCACAAGACTATGATGAAGAAAGGCACTACCCCCTTACGGCAGATAGTCACCCGTTCGACAGCCCGGAAGACAACAGAAGTGACAGGTTTGCCCATACCCAGTGTGAAGATATCCTCCAGTAGCTCCGCCACTGCCTCTAATGAAGAGATTGACTTTGGCTTTTCTGAAGGCGAGGAGGAAGCACATGAATCAGCCAAAGAGGAAGCAGTAGCACCTTTTGCGCTGTCAGAGGGTCTGCCATTGTTTAGCCCGCCAAAGCTGTCGGTGCCATCATCCGAGGGAATGTCACAAGAAGAATTTGCTGGCATTCATATGGAGGAGGAGATAACTCCCCCTTTTATTGCTTCAACAGTGGAACTATCATCTTCTATGCAGGCATTTGAAAAGATTGACCCTGCAATGAGAGTGAGCCTCGCCCTTTCCTATTTATTTAACTGCACAGCCTTCTTGCTTATTTGCCACTTTGATGCTAACTTCAACTTGTTTCAGGGGTCCGGCACCACCGATATAGTCTTGATACCAGCCTCCGATATCATTTCTTCAGAAGCCTTGGCTATACTGCTCCCTAGGGTTGCAGCTTCCGCTGGGATGACTGCTGTATTTCGCCCTATGCCAGTGAGGGTGCAGTCAGCAACTTACATATCGTCATTGGAGTTGGGGGCTTTAGGAGCGGGTTCTGCTCCAACTAGGGTTTCAAAATTGAGCCGAAGCAGATCAGGCCAGGGGTTCTACCTTCGTCCCTACTGCCGTATTGACTGTCACACCTTAACTCACAGCTCCATTCGTGCAAATGATAGAATCTGAGTCTCTACCATCTCCAGCAGTTACTTAGGAAGCAGCTCTTGAAGATTCAGTAGCAGAGGAGACCACAATTCAGGAAGAGGTCGCCGAAGACATCAGTTCACCTCCAACAATCACTCAGGAAGCAACTTTCGAAGATTCGACAGTAGGAAAGACAGTAGTTCGGGAAGAGGTTGCTGCAAAGATCATTCCACCTTCCCCAACGACCGTTCCATCTTCATCTTCTCAGCCAAACATCGGCTTGTGGGCAACTATTGACAATGAAGTCACCTTTGAAGTAGCTCCGACAGCTTCCCTGGGCTTCACCTCATCAGAGGATTTTATCTGGCAGAATTTAGAAATGTTGCGTCGGGTGGTGGAATCTCAGCCGGCATTGACTTATTTGCAATTGAAGGAGGTGGCTGAACGCCTAATAGTTGGCTTGCAAGCACTGGGCTGCCCCTTGAAGATATGGACCTAGCGTGTGTTGTTGTTACTGAAGTTTGTGAATCGCCGGGACTTTCTGGGGCGTGCCGTAAATGACAGACTGATAGCCCTTAAGCTACAAAGAACTGATTGCCGGTCCAGGCTAGAAGAGCTGAATTCTAGCCTCCAGGAGCACAGAACCCGACTAGAGGCTTCATATGCTCGTGCAGAATTGGTGCGCAACTGGATGGACGAACTGCAGGCTGAGCTAAGCGCCCTCAAAGCTGAATTGCTGTTGGTGGAGGAGACGTAGCCCCATAGTGCTGAAGAGATAGCTTTGCTGGAGGGACGAGTGGCCTCACTGCAAGATGAATCGACTCGCCTCCAAGAAGAAGAATCTCGGCTACGTGAGTTAGGAGCGACTTCAACCGTTGGACTTCTCGCCTTTGAAGACATCTTTCGGCGACCTTAGCTACTCTTCTTTTTTTTGTGTAACCCATCCCCTTTGAAGGGCCCCTATTGTCTTCATCATTCCTTTTTTGCAATGAGATATATATTTCTCTAAACGCCCTCGGTGCCCATCTCCACACTTTTATTTTTTTTTGTCATATCTTGTAGCAATTTTGGTAACTTGTATTGAAGCATACCCGTATCTGTACCGCAGGAGAGTGTCCACCCTTTCAAGGAAAGGATGGGGGCCTCGCTCCACGGCAATCCGGGATTCCAGGAGTTGCCAAATTGGCACAAGTGTAAATCTCATCGGCCAGAAGTGCCGGTTGTATGAATGCTTGCTGATATGTGTATGAAGGGTTTATACTTTTCATTGAAATGATTAGAAGGTCCATCTCAGACAGGTTTTAGCATTGATCAAGGCGAAGTGCCGTATGATCATAAAAAAAGCTTCATCATCGGCATTGGGTCTATGCCGATGCAAAAAAATGGGTGTGTTTCATCAGAATAGACGAAAGGTCTACTCTGAGTAGGTTTCATTATCGACCCGGGCGATGATGCCTTGTGACTGATAGAGGGTTTTATCGTCTGTGGGACTTAGGATAGTAGAAAATGGGTGAGTTTCATCAAAGTAGACAGAGGGCCTACTCTGTGTAGGTTTCATTATTGGTTTAGGCGATGATGCCTCAGGACCGACAGTAGGTTTCATCATCGACATTGGGTTTATGTCAATGCAAGGGATTTGACAAGTTTCATCAGAACGGACAAAAGGTCAATTCTGGACTGGTTTCATTATCGATCTAGGCGATGATGCCTTGTGACCGACAGAATGTTTCATCATCGACATTGGGTTTATGTCGATGCAAAGAAATTGATAAGTTTCATCAGAACAGACGGAAGGTCTATTCTGGATAGGTTTCATTATCGATCTAGGCGATGATGCCTTGTGACTGACAGAAGGTTCCATCATTGACATTGGGTTTATGTCGACGCAAAGAAATTGATAAGTTTCATCAGAACGGACGAAAGGTCTATCCCGGATAGGTTTCATTATCGATCTAGGCGATGATGCCTTGTAACCGACAGAAGGTTTCATCATCGACATTGGGTTTATGCCAACGCAAGGGAATTGATAAGTTTCATCAGAGTAGACGGAAGGTCTATTCTGGACAGGTTTCATCATTGGTGGGACAACCGGTAGAAGTGTCGCCAAAAAGGTATATCATATGTTTTCATGCTATAGTAACCACATTACTGACCCAAGCGCCCTTTCGGGTTTTCACCGGAGCCAGCCCCCTCTTGCTTTTGCCCACGCGCCCTTTCGGGTTTTCACGTGGCGGGGTACCCGATTTTGCCTGCAGCGCCCTTTCGGGTTTTCACCACAGCTGGGTTACAGCCCTTTTTACCCCTGTCCAGCATGTCTGAACAAGTCTGGCGGGGCACCTCTATTTTAAGCCCCATTTTTTTATATTCATTTTTTTCTTTTTTTGTACTATTTGAGATTGCATGTTGCCTTTGATCACGTAAAAGAGTTCATCGTTGATGTGGGGATTAACATCAGCGCGAAGGAAAATGGGGTTTCATCATCTACCTAGACGGAAGGTCTGGATTGATATTCGTATGAAGGAGGCTTAGGCCCGCAACCGTTCGCCTAGAGTGTATATATGTCTCATCGTTGATGTGGGGTTTACATCAACGCAAGGGAGATAAGGTTTCATTATCGATCCGGATGGAAGGTCCGAATTGATATCACATATAGGAGGCTTAGGCCCGAAGCCGTTCGCCGAGAATGTAGATGTGTCTCATCGTTGATGTGGGGTTTACATCAACGCAAAGGAGATAGGGTTTCATTATCGACCCAGACGGAAGGTCCGGATTGATGTTTATATAAAGGAGGCTCAAGCCAGATGTCATTCACCGAGAATGTATATGTGTCTCATCGTTGATGTGGGGTTTACATCAATGTAAAAGAGATAAGGTTTCATTATCAATCCAAACGGAAGGTTCGGATTGATGTTCATATAAAGGACGCTCAGGCCAGAAGCCGTTCGCCAAGAATGTATATGTGTCTCATTGTTGATGTGGGGTTTACATCAACGCAAAGGAGATAGGGTTTTATTATCGATCCAGACGGAAGGTCTAGATTGATGTTCGTATGAAGGAGGCTTAGGCCCGAAGCCGTTCGCCTAGAGTGTATATATGTCTTATCGTTGATGTGGGGTTTACATCAACGCAAAGGAGATAGAGTTTCATTATAGACCCAGACAGAAGGTCCGAATTGATGTTCACATGAAGGAGGCTGCAACCATCCTCATCATCATTCTTAAGAGCTTTATTCACCAACATCTTACATGTTGCGGCTGTTCATTCAATCAGTCACCACTCCCTCAAAGGGCAGTGGTACAGCGTGATAGAGTTTCAGATGCTTCCCATTGAGCGGCGGGAATTGAACTTCCCCCCGATGGTTGACAACCACATAGGCTCCGCCTTCGTAGACCCTTTCGACCACATACGGACCCAACCAGTTTGCAGCCAGCTTGCCCTTTGGGTTGGAAGCCATGACTTCTTTCTTCTTGACCATGACTAGGTCACCTTTCTTGAACTCTCGCCCTTTGACGAGGTTGTTGAAGGCATTTGCCATGAGGGCTTGCTATGCCTAGATATTCTTCTGTGCCTGAAGGTGTTTTCCTTCCAGCTCAGCCAATTCTTTGAATCTTCTTTCAATATTTGCTTGCTCATCGCGGGCTAATCCATATTGAATTGCAACCTTAAGTGATGGGACTTCCAACTCTATGGGGACTACTACCTCGGAGCCGTATACTAAGGAGAATGGTGAACAGCATGTAGGGGTCCTGTAGATAGTACGATACGCCCATAATGCTTCGTACATCTTTTCCCCCCACTCTTTCTTGCTAGAGCTGACAGTCTTAGCAAGGGGGGTGCACAAGGTTTTATTAAATGCTTCAGCTAATCCATTTGCTTGTGGATTGTAGGGGGTGGAAGTCCTCCAATCAATCTTGTACTTCTCGGCAAGCTGATATATCTTCGGATTCTTGAAATGGCTCCCATTATCAGAAATTATTCGGTTGGGAACACCAAACTGGAAGATAATGTTCTGTTTGATGAATCTGGTGACCAGCTCACCAGTCACTTCTCTGAGTGCTATAGCTTCTGCCCATCTGGAGAAGTAGTCTGTTATAGCCAAGATGTACTTGTGTCCTGCTGAAGACGTTGGAAGAGGTCCAACCACATCGATTCCCCATTGAGCAAAAGGCCAGCTGGGAACTGTCGGGTGTAGGGGCACAAGTGGCCTTCTAGGCACGGTAGCATGCTCCTAGCATTTCTGGCGTGTCTTTACAAATTGACAGCAGTCTTCAAACATTGTAGGCCAGTAATAGCCTAGTTTCTTGATTTTGATCTTCATCTATGGTCCAGCTTGGTGTGCTCCAGCTGTTCCGGCATGTATCTCTTTCATCACTTGCCAGGCTTCATTGGTGGATAAGGAGCAGAGTAGAATCTTCTTACGAGCGTCCGCCATGATTCGGAATAGTGTTCCGCTTCAGAGCTCATAGGAATCTTTAGTCCGTAGAAGTTTTATTCTTTCTTCTTTGTTTTTGGGTAGCTGCTGGTGAAGGAACCACTATAGCAGATGCTGTCTCCAGTCAGACTGATGTGACACCACCTTGGGGTGATAGTCACAAGACCAATGCTTCCTCGGACCTAAGTATGCAAGCACAACTTCAAGGCTAAGAAGCCTACGTAAGCGGACCTTCATATGGCGCACACACTCAACCCGGGGGTCACTCGGGGATGCCGAGTCGAGGAAGTGGGACAAGACCCTTGCTGGTAGAGGGCCAGCAACATCCAAGGTAAACCTCCCCTTGGGGAACGGATATCCAACTCAATGAGCCGGCAATGGCCAAAGGGCGCGGGTCACTCACTCACACCCACGGTGGTCGCACAAAGACGGTGGAGCCTTAGAATCAGGCGCTCTCTCCCTAACCGATGGCGCAATTGGAGAATATTAAATGAACAAGCATAAATGGGAGCAAGGGATGAGTTCTCACCTAGCCACTTTGAAGAAACCGACTCCGGTCGGAGACGGGGGCGAGCGGGGAGGCGAGGGGAGCACCCGCACGTCGCGTCGATGAAGCTTCAAACCTACGAGTGTAATTATTACATGAACTACCCCCATGCAAGGGGGGGAATCTTGGGGTGGGGATTATGTGGTTACAACCAAAACTACCTCCTTGCAGGGAGGGGCCTTCAGCCGGCCAAGCGGGGAGGGGAGAAATGGGGGAAAGAACGCCGAATGAAGACCAAGATCAGTTCTGCTTGCTCTCTGCAATTGCTGACAGACAGTCGAAGAAGTGATTGCTGTGACTGTTCCCGAATTTTTATGATGACGGGACCAGTGGGGAATTCTTTGTAATTGAAGCGAGATGATGCCAGAATTTTCTTGATTTCTGTGGTTTTCGGTTCTGGTCAGGGCAGAGGGTTGAACAGGGAAGCAGGTTGCTATTCTTGACTGTTGCAGAACCTCAGTAGATGAATGATAAGGGTACCATGGGCACTTCAGAACTCCAATTTGAGCATGGCTGGTACCGATGGATTCTTTGTCGAGTCCTCTTCGAAACTCAAGCAACTGGGACACCAGATGATGTCGGAGTGGACCGGTAGAACTCGAACAAGGAGGGGAGGTCGGAGCAGACTGACAAGAAACAGAACCAAGCACCTGGAGGAATAAATTGATAACTCTTGATTCCGACCGTCAATCGGAGTTCCACTTCTTGATCCTGGAAGTAGATAGGTCTTGAAAGAAGTTTGTAGAAGAACTCTCGCCCAGATTCATGCTATAATTTCCGTGGAAGAGCTTCCACTCAGGTTCTGGTCCTCTGCCTGAGAAGTCTTGTGCAGTCGTAGTAGATTGCCTCCTCCGAACAGCTCCGACCTTGGAAGCCGGCGGGACCACCACCGTTGGAAAGTCGACACGAAGACAATTCAACAATATAAGACTTGCCATCTGGTTCGATGAGGAGACAATGGGACAGCCTCTGCAACCAACAGCTTCTTTGCTGCCTCCAAATAGTGAACAATAGGTTGATGATGATGGGGGAAATGGGGTATATGGTAGGGGAAATGGGGTGAATAGGTGTGGGAGTGACCCCTAGTTGTGAGGGGGCCTGGGTGGGGGTGTTCTAATGTGTGGGAGAGGGAGAATGGGGTCTGGAATGGGGTGTTTATAGTTGATGAGAGAGGAGCTGCGAATTTGGGCTTGGAGGGAGAAAGGGGAAGGTGAGGGGGGCACAAGTGGGTGGAGGGAATGTGAGTTTGAATTTCCTTTAATGTGGGGTGATCAATGGTGGTCTTGGGGATGGGAAGAGGTGCCTTGGGAAGGTGGAGGGATTCTTGGGGAAGGGGATGGGTAGTTGGGGGTTGGAGGGTGGGGTGTGGATTGGTGGAGGGTCTCTTGGGACTAGGGGGAAGTAATGATGGCTTGTGGGAAGTTGTAGAGGATTTAATGGAGGTAGGTAGGAGGGTGGAGGTGGTTGGGAGGGGAGGAGAGAGAGAAGGGGGCGCCCTCCTCTTGGAGGGAGAGAGAGAGAGGAGAAGGGGGGGTAGGTGGGATTCACTCCCTAGGGCTTCTCACCCAAATAATGGATTCACTCCACTAAGAAAATTTGAACTCTCAAATAGCAATTCTTCAGTCATTGATTCATTACCTCAAAATGGAGAGAGTGGGGTCCTATTTATAGGGATCCCACAATTTACAATAAGACCCTGACTTTTGGCACATTGACTAATAACCAACAAGGTAGGGGTGCCCATGGGCCAAGTCCACTGGGTTGGGCCTAATAGCTAGTCTAAATTAGCCTAAGGAGACTCAAACTTAGGGAAATAAACCAAAGACCTAGATACATGACTCTAATAAAAGGGAAATTACAACGATATGACTCAATAAAAATAAAGAAATACAACATAGGACTCATAATAAATGGCTAGACCATGACATACGCCTCCGGGGTGACGAGAAGGGCCGAGAGTGCCAGGACGGATGGTGATGACGCCATCATACTCCCGGGGTGCGGAGAACTCTACTCCGTCGAGTAAGAGTCCTTCCCTCTTCGGAAAGGTGCAGAAGTGGTACCGCTCACATGTCTTCTGAAAGAAGCCGACTCTTCCACCTAGCGAGGTAGTGCCCGTACACCTTGCTCCGAGTGATGATTTCCTGTTCATCCAATATTCTCTCAAGTTGCTTACGTCGGGCTTCTCTGGGCTGACAGTGCTCTCATGGGGAGGGGTGGGTGCTCTCTCGAGGGAGGAAGGGGGCTTGAAATCCTCACTTGGTGCCACCGTGGGTCCCTTGTGTGGCACAAGGCCTTCCACATTGAAACTGAAGTTAACTCTGTATCCCTCGAGGAGGCCTAACTTATGAGTAGTGGGGCTAGTGCACCTCAGAACCTGGAAGGGGCTGATCCCACAAAACCTCAATCTTGAGTTGTCTCTATGTGAGAGCCTCTCATTCCTCACCATCCCGGAATCACCCATTTGGATTTCTTGGTGGCGCCAGTGAGTCGGTCGGTCTTTTGTAAATTTCATGACTCTTGTTGATGTGATTGCAAGGTTATCATGCAATTTTGTGAATGCTGTCCTTTTAGTGGTTATGGGTGGACCTGGACAACCATAGATAGACCTATCATGCCATGATACCATATGGACCTTGATGAACCTTGGTGGGCCGGGGTAACCAAATGTGGCCCTATCATGCATGGACTTTCTAACAAAGGTTGGAGGGTCGGGGCATCCGTAGGTGATCCGGTCATCTATGGGGGTGACAAATACCGGGGGACCCGGACATCCAAGAATGCTCCTATCATGCTTAAGACTCATGATGAGTGAAGGTGGACCATTACATCCGAATTCGGACCACTCATACTTTCTACTTGACATGTGGGTGATATGAATGAATGGACCCAACATAATGTTCATGCCAATTGGTGTAGTAAGCCTAGACACATGCATGCTTTTCCTAAAGGTGACTTTCATGTGTATAGGTGTGGGACAACTTTTGAACTCACATTGGAAAGGATCGAATGGATTTAAGAAGGTGGTCATCATGGGGTGGGTCACAACCTTATTACCTAGGGATATGTGGCCCAAGGTCATGGCTCCCAAGGTGTAACCTGGGTCTAGGATGGGGTGGATTGGGTTAAACATGGTGGGTTGGGATAGGGAAAGGTGGGTGATGAGTAAGGTGGGTGATTACATGGGATTCTAGGCTCCCATAGGAAGGGATCAAAGGGGTCATGGTAAGGGCTACCTAGAGAGAGGAACTCCATGTCCCTAAGGTCCTCACAAGGTGGTGAGTCATCCTCCTCCCAAGTAGTTGGTCCAAGGTCTCTAGTGGGTTGACCGTTCAAGGTACTTGGGATCTCAAGGGGTGGGGAGTAGACCGGGATGGGTTCTTCCTCCAAGGGGAGAAATAGGAGGATCTCACTAGTACAATGCCCACTTGTGCAAAGGGAGGTGATAGAACCGATGGATGGGTGGATAAAGTTGACGGTGCTAGGCTCCAATGGTCCCATGGCTAGTAGGCCGGTTAAGTGGGCTTGCCAATGTAGGCAATCCACAAGGTCTCCCAAGTCTTCCACAGAGTAGAAGTTTTGATAAGTGACATGGGGAGGTCGGGTGGGAACAATTTGGGATTTATATCCCAATGGTGGTGAGCTAGGGAGGGTGGGACATTGCTTGAGCCATTGGAGTATGGACTCATCTATGGTGAGGGTGCCATGTGTAACGGTGCATGGCCTTTGAGGATCCGGACCATGAGGGGTGGGGGAAGATTGAGGCTCTTCTTCTTTATTGGTGGGAGCTTGGGCTTCCTCTATGGTGATAAGAGGGTCCATATGGGCATAAATCTTCCTAAGTTCATTTCTCATCTCAACACAAGAGTCGATGGGCTCTTGCCTTCCAACTTCCCTTAAGCCTACAATGATTTGCCATTCATTCCTAGCTTGGCGCCAGAGCAAACTTTTGGCATAGTTGACTTGCATAGACCCTGACAGGGTGAAGCTCCCAAAGTGGTGATCTATAGAGCTTTCCCATTCTAGATATAAACTAGGGTGGGAGCCATCAAACACAAAGACGTCTATTGGGTCCAAGCGAGACGAGTAGGCTAAGTAGGAAGTGGCCATGATGATCGGGTGATAAATGCAATGGCCCTAGGACAAGACTTAGTAGAGATAAGTCTAAAACTTGCTCTGATACCAATTTGATGTGACACCACCTTGGGGTGATAGTCACAAGACCAATGCTTCCTCGGACCTAAGTATGCAAGCACAACCACAAGGCTAAGAAGCCTACGTAAGCGGACCTTCATATGGCGCACACACTCAACCCGGGGGTAACTCGGGGATGCGGAGTCGAGGAAGTGGGACAAGACCCTTGTTGGTAGAGGGCCAACAGCATCCAAGGTAAACCTCCCCTTGGGAAACGGATATCCAACTCAATGAGCCGGCAATGGCCAAAGGGCGCAGGTCACTCACTCACACGCACGGTGGTCGCACAAAGACGGTGGAGCCTTAGAATCGGGCGCTCTCTCCCTAACCGACGGCGCAATTGGAGAATATTAAATGAACAAGCATAAATGGGAGCAAGTGATGAGTTCTCACCTAGCCGGTTTGAAGAAACCGACTCCGGTCGGAGACGGGGGCGAGCGGGGAGGCGAGGGGAGCACCCGCACGTCGCGTCGATGAAGCTTCAAACCTACGAGTGTAATTATTACATGAACTACCCCCATGCAAGGGGGGGAATCTTGGGGTGGGGATTATGTGGTTACAACCAAAACTACCTCCTTGCAGGGAGGGGCCTTCAGCCGGCCAAGCGGGGAGGGGAGAAACGGGGGAAAGAACGCCGAATGAAGACCGAGATCAGTTCTGCTTGCTCTCTGCGATTGCTGACAGACAGTCGAAGAAGTGATTGCTGTGACTGTTCCCGAATTTTTATGATGACGGGACCAGTGGGGAATTCTTTGTAATTGGAGCGGGATGATGTCAGAATTTTGTTGATTTCTGTGGTAGTCGGTTCTAGTCGGGGCAGAGGGTTGAACAGGGAAGCAGGTTGCTGTTCTTCACTGTCGCAGAACCTCAGCAGCTGAATGATAAGGGTACCACGGGCGCTTCAGAACTCCAATTTGAGCATGGCTGGTACCGATTGATTTTTTGTCGAGTCCTCTTCGAAACTCAAGCAACGGGGACACCAGATGATGTTGGAGTGGACCGGTAGAACTCGAACAAGGAGGGGAGGTCGGAGCAGACTGACAAGAAACAGAACCAAGCACTTGGAGGAATAAATTGATAACTCTTGATTCCGACCGTCAATCGGAGTTCCGCTTCTTGATCCTAGAAGTAGACAGGTCTTGAAAGAAGTTTGTAGAGAACTCTTGCCCAGATTCACGCTAGAATTTCCGTGGATAAGCTTCCACTCAGGTTCTGGTCCTCTGCCTGAGAAGTCTTGCGCAGTCGTAGTAGATCGCCTCCTCCGAACAGCTCCGACCTTGGACGCCGGCGAGACCACCACCGTTGGAAAGCCGACTCAAAGACGATTCCAGCAATATAAGACTTGCCACCTGGTTCGATGAGGAGACAATGGGACAGCCTCTGCAACCAACAGCTTCTTTGCTGCCTCCAAATAGTGAACTACAGGTTGATGATGATGGGGGAAATGGGGTGAATAGGTGTGGGAGTGACCCCTAGTTGTAAGGGGGCCTGGGAGGGGGTGGTCTAAGGTGTGGGAGAGGGAGAATGGGGTCTGGAATGGGGTTCTTACAGTTGGTGAGAGAGGAGCTGTCACGCCCCGAGCGCGGAAGATACCCGGAGATGCGCGACGAGTTTATATCAAGCATGTCAATCAGAGTGGTCGTGTATTCGACACAAAGACAGAGACGCGCAAAATAGCAAGATAACCCAATCCTTTATTTCATAATGGATAGACTATTACAAATCTAATACTCTGTTTAATAAAAGGAAAAGAATACATATTTGACTCAAGAAACTATAGAAAGGACTAGATGACACTTGAGCAGCTCTATCACTTTCACTCTTGACCATTCCCATCCGATTGACTTCCATCGTCGTCAGACTTACCTGAAAAGTACAAAGGGACAAACGGAATGAGCGAACGCTCAGTAGGAAATTATATCTCAAGTACTAGCAAGGGGTTTAAGTAATTACATCTTTCATGAATGCAATAAAGCTATGCATGCTCGCATAAACGACAAGATAGAGAGTATGTAATATCAAGGAAATAAGATGAACTAATCATGAACTTTCAACAAGATAACAAGTGTATTCAAGATATTCAAGCAAGTACGTTTAACAAGTCATGTCAAGAACTTTGGCTATCATGTATCAAGCAAGTAATTTACCCTTTTTCGGGCCACGCATTTCATGTCAAGTCAAGTACGATTCAAGTACAAGA
This sequence comes from Amorphophallus konjac, assembly GCA_022559845.1. Classification (NCBI taxonomy): domain Eukaryota; kingdom Viridiplantae; phylum Streptophyta; class Magnoliopsida; order Alismatales; family Araceae; genus Amorphophallus; species Amorphophallus konjac. The sequence goes on from CM040127.1 coordinate 240,773,791, forward strand.
TGTGTGTGGAATGTCCAATCAAGCAAGTCAAGTACTCGGTATAATGCCAGATACCTTATCATTTTAACTCCCATGGGCACAAGTACTTTCGGGTGCTCCTCCCAGGACCAGATCGGGCCCTATATGCGCAGGCATTTATCATGTATTTTTGACATCCACTCTTGTTTATATAGCCAATATAGAATTTCAATAATCAAGCTTGTAGACTTGTATGACAACTTGGATAGAATAGAGTCCAAAATATGACAAAGGACATAGATTGATAATAAGGGTATAATCACGGTATCGATAAAACTAGGTAGAATATGGTTCCCTTAACTTAGGTACCATGACAAATCAGTATGGACATTCTTTATATAGAATTGAGGTCCACATGAATAGTATATCGAAGCAAGATACCCTCATTCTTATCATAGAATTGAGGTTTACAAGAACGACATGATATGGCATGATATCATCATCCCATTAAGAATTTTCTTTTGATATACTCTTTGTATAAACATAAGGGCCGGTATACCATGTTTCTTTAGATTGACATGGTAAAGATCGTGTAATGGGTTTTTAGGGTACAACCAGCTCAGTCGGCCTTGAGGGAATCCAAGGCTACGAGGAGTCTTACGGAGGTCTCTATGACTAACTCGCTAGTCCAAAGGAACGGAATGTCCAATGGAGAGCTTGTATGTCAATGAGAGTTGAGTGTGATCGATGAAACAACATGAAACGTGGGACTATACTCACGGAGTGGAGAATAGTGCCGATATATATATATACTGTAACATATGAAACCATCGGTTAACAGAAACAGATGAAAAATCAGTTTTACAGTAAAATAGCGACTTAGGTAAAGTCGTTTCTCAAGTAATTAACGCCTAACATAATGGCGTTCACATATTTCTATTTTACAGAATTTTCAATAATTTCATCAATTTATATAAAACACGCCCTGGTCTGGGGCGTTTGTCAAGTAAGTAACGCCTATTAGAAGGGCGTTTGCATATGTTTCTATTTTCGCAGGATTTCATTATTTCAATAATTTGTATAAAACGCGCCCTGGACAGGGGCGTTTCTTCAGAGTTGACGACTACATCAGCAGGCGTCTCATTATTTACATATTTAACAGAATATAAATAATTTTCACGATTTGTATAAAACACGCCCTTGTAAGGGGCGTTAATGTTTTAATTCTATTTTACAGGATATATATTTCAGGAATTTACATAAAAAGCGCCCTCTGAAGGGGCGTTATTAAAATACTTACGCTCTTGTTCAGGGCGTTAGTTTCACAAGTCACGACCTAACTTAGGTCGTTAATTCTTCAAGGGTCATGAACAGTAACGAACTTATATAACAAGCAATTTTCCGAGACAGGACAGGAAGACTAGCAGGTAGAGTCATGCATTATATTAGATATCAGGATTTCATATATATCATTTTTTTTATAACGTGGGTATTTATTATTTTCATGAAAGTAACGCCTGTATATAGGGCGTTTATTATGAATTAACGACCATAGTAATGGTCGTTTCTTTTAAAGTAGCGCCCTATTCAAGGGTGTTTCTTTCAATAATATTCCAACGTCCGAGAAACTAAAATAAAACTAATACATGATATGCAAGATGCTTCTTGTATATATCAATTTAGTTTGGGCTACAAGACTTGAGAAGATCCTACCTTAATTGATGATCTGGAAGAGTACTTGTGAAGTAATTGAGGAGAACCCTTTCTACTGCAACTATATAACCGCAGCAGCAGCAGGAAGAATCGTTTGTTTTGAAGAACCCTTGTTCTTCGACTGAATTCCCTACAGAGAAACATGAAGATGTATCAATCCTCACTTCATCATGTTTTGGCTGAAGATAAAAGAAAGAAGAACATTACCTTTGTTCTTCACGTACGCAGGTGCTCTCTTCGATCTGTAAGAAGAGAAAGGGATGAAGAGTTAGTAACTCTTCTTTTGACAGTAAAATAGAAAGAAAGAACGTTCAGTTCTTTACCGTAATAGCCGCAGACGATCAAATGGTTTAGGCTTCAGATGAACGAGAGTTTTTATAGGGTTTTGGGTGTCCTATTAGGGTTGGTGATCGTGTGGAAGTAATACTTCTATGACAGAGTCATTACCACGTTTGAACTCTTTCTAATGCTTATCACTTACCCTGGATAAGTTCTGGGTTTGATCGGTTCACGAACTGAATTAACACCTTTGGTCAGGGCGTCTATTCTTAAATTAACGACCTTGTTCAGGTCGTTTCTTAAGAAGCGTCTTGTATAAGGGCGTTCCTTATTTTTGAAACACGCCCAAGATATGGGCGTTTCTTTTACTTGCCTATTTGGTCGCGTGAGAGTTGACGACCGCACGTGTGGGCGTCCTTTCTTTAGTCACGCCGTTTGTAGAGGCGTGTCTTTGTAAATTAACGCCTTACTCAGAGGCGTTATTTGTAATTTGTTTTATTTTTGTCTAATTAACCCTATTCTTATTATCCGTATTACTTCTGTAATATATATGTTTTTAATTTTATTTCAATATTCATTTATCAGGGTTGCTACACCCTCCCCCACTTAAAAAGAATTTGGTCCCCAAATTCAATATATATATAATTATACACGTGGAGAGTGTAGAACATATACCTCTTAGAATAACTCGGGAAATCGTTTCTTCATAGATTCCTCGGTCTCCCATGTCGCTTCATGTTCAGGATTCTTATTCCATTGTACCTTGAGCATGGGAATAACCTTATTCCTTAGACCTCGTATTTCTCGATCCAAGATCTTCATAGGCTTCTGTTCATAGGTGAGATCTTACTGGATCACCAGATCTCCATGTTCAATAATATGAGATGGATCGTGCACATACTTCTTCAACATAGATATGTGAAACACATTATGCACGTCGGACAATTGAGGAGGTAACGCGATGCGATAAGCAACCTCGCCAACTCTTTCAAGTACCTCAAATGGTCCGATGAATCTTGGAGTAAGCTTGCCCTTAACACCAAATCTTCGTATGCCACGTCCAGGCGATATCTTGAGAAATACATGATCTCCGATTTGGAATTCAAGATCTCTCCTCCTTATATCAGCATAAGCCTTTTGTCTTGTCTGAGCAACTTGCAATCTTTCTCTGATTACTTGTATCTTCTCAGTTGTATCTCTTACCATGTCTGGACCTAACAGTTGTTTTTCTCCAACTTCGTTCCAGCATAAGGGTGATCGGCAACTCCTTCCATATAAAGCTTCGAAAGGTGCCATTTGGATACTAGCTTGGTAGCTGTTGTTATATGCAAATTCAATTAATGGCAAGTGATCATGCCAGCTTCCTCCAAAGTCAATGATGCTTGCTCTAAGCATATCTTCAACAACTTGATTAGCTCTCTCGGTCTGACCATCCGTTTGTGGGTGGAAAGCTGTACTAAAGTTAAGCCTTGTTCCCAATGAATGTTGTAATCCCTTCCAAAAATGAGAAGTAAAACGGGGATCTCTGTCAGACACGATTGAGACAGGAATTCCATGTATCCTGACTATTTCCTTGATGTACAGTGCAGCTAGCACATCAATTGACCATCGACTTTTTATTGGCAAGAAATGCGCCGATTTAGTTAATCGGTCAATGATAACCCAGATTCCATCATGTCCTCCTTTAGATTTAGACAAACCCATGATGAAGTCCATACCAATATCCTCCCACTTCCACTTAGGAATATCTAGAGGATGTAGTTTTCCAGCAGGCTTTTGGTGTTCCACCTTGACCTGTTGGCATATGAGACAGCGTGCTACATAGTCCGCTATTTCTCTTTTCATATTGGGCCACCAAAAGTTCCTCTTTACATCTTGGTACATTTTAGTTGATCCAGGATGAATAGTGTACCTTGATCGGTGAGCTTCATCTAAGATCTTCTTCTTTAATTCCGGACAATCGGGTATACAAGTTCTACCTTTGAACAATAATCTTCCATCAGAAGTTAGTTGAAAATCAGATTGTCCTTCTAATCTGCCTTTGATTTCCACTAATACAGGATCATCACCCTGAAGTGCTTGTATCTCAGATAATAGATCTGACTGTATGCTTACATGAGATAATGTAACAAATTTGGATTCCGTGTCCAAGCTTATATTGAGCTCGGAGAATTGTTCAAGTAACCTCCATTCTTGTATCATACAATTGGCTATCATTGCTCTCGGCTTTCGACTAAGGGCATCAGCAACATAATTACCCTTTCCGGGATGGTATTGTATATTGAAGTCGAAGTCCTTGAGATATTCTAGCCAGCGTCTTTGTCTCATGTTTAGCTCCTTTTGTGAGAATAGATATTTGAGACTCTTGTGATCGGAGTATACAGTAAACTGCACTCCATATAAGTAGTGTCTCCATATCTTTAGGGAAAATACCACCGCGGCCAGTTCTAAGTCATGGACGGGGTAATTCTCCTCATGCTTCTTCAGTTGACGTGAAGAGTATGCTATGACCCTTCCTTGTTGCATTAGGACACATCCGAGGCTAATGCTAGAAGCATCTGTGTAGACCTCGAATTTCTCTCCTTCTATCGGTAGAGCTAAGATCGGAGCTGTAGTGAGATGATCTTTGAGAGTTTGAAAACTTCTTTCACATTCCTCACTCCATTCATATCGGATCTCCTTGCGAGTTAACCTTGTAAGGGGCACGGCGATCTTAGAGAAATCTTTGATGAATCACCGATAATATCCTACAAGACCTAAGAAACTTCTGATCTCGCTTGCATTAGTGGGTCTTTCCCAGTTTCTTACAGCTTCAACCTTTGACGGATCTACTGATAATCCATCTTTTGATATGACATGTCCGAGAAAAGCCACTTCCTCAAGCCAGAACTCGCATTTGCTGAGTTTAGCATATAATTGATTTATCCTCAAGACTTGCAATGCAATCCTCAAATGCTCTTCATGTTCTTCCTTAGTCTTAGAATATATCAATATATCATCAATGAAGACTACTATGAATTGATCCAAGTAAGGCCTGAATATGCTATTCATTAACTGCATAAAGGCAGCAGCGGCATTTGTTAGTCCAAAAGGCATAACAACAAATTCATAATGGCCATACCTGCTTCTGAATGCGGTCTTGTGAATGTCATCATCCTTGATTCTTAATTGATGATATCCCGACCTGAGATCAATCTTGGAAAAGTATTTGGATCCTGAAATCTAATCAAATAATTCATCGATTCTCGGCAGTGGATACTTGTTCTTGATAGTAAGATGATTCAACTGTCGATAGTCGATACACAATCTCATGGATCCATCCTTCTTCTTTACAAATAAGACTGGTGCTCCCCACGGGGAAGTACTTGGTCTAATAAACCCTTTTCGGATTAGTTCCATCAACTGCTCCTTCAACTCCTTGAGTTCAGCAGGGGACATTCTATATGGTGCCTTTGAAACAGGACCAGCACCAGGGACTAAGTCAATGGTGAAGGCCACTTCTCTTTGAGGGGGTAATCCCGGCAAATCTTCCGAAAATACGTCTGGAAATTCTTGCACTACCTGAATGTCTTCTATCTTGGTTTCCTTAGCTTCTTTAATAGTGACAAAAGCAAGGATACACATCCCTTCCTGACGAGCTTGCTTGCTCGAAGAGCCGAAATAAGGGGGGATTTGCTTCGACTCTTAGGACTAGTATAAGTCAGTTCTGGAAATTCTTTGAAAACAATCTTGCTATTACGGCAATCAACCGTGGCCTGGTACTTAGATAACCAATCTGCTCCTAGTATAACATCATATTCTTTTAGATCTAAGCAGATAAGATCAATAGGAAAATTCTTTCCTCGAACCAACACCTCACAGTTTTGGTAATGATGCGTGATATCCGTCTCGTTTCCGAGAGGAGTAGACAACACTATTTTCATCCATTCCGGTTTTAGAGGTAATGGGTCAGCAAACTTCTTAGAAACAATAGAATGTGATGCACCCGTATCAAATAAGACATGTGCATATTTGGAACAAATTTTCAATGTACCTTCCACTAATCTGCCTTCTTCTTCAGGTTCGGTCTCCTGTATTGCATGAAGACGAGCATTCTTTGTCACCGGGCGTTTACCATCGCCGGCTTGGTCGTTCATTAATGGACACTCGGGAATCCGATGCTCACGGCTTCCACAACGGAGACAAGCTCCTAATTTCCTCCAGCATTCTTCTGTCTTGTGACCAGCCTTGTCACAATGCTTGCATACTGTATTAGAAGGGGTAGTTGTGATAGAGAAAGGCTTGGTCTTTTTGAACTTATGGTCTTGAGAGGAAGAACCTCCATTATTGGGCCTCTTCTTGAAATTGGGTTTGAAGGAACCCGAACCCGTGACTTGTTCCTTCTTGTCTTTCCCTCGGATCCTATCAGATAGTTCCGTGGCATCTTCAAGTAGTTGGGCTCGGCGCACTATTTCAGAATAAACTTGGATGTCCATAGGCGCCAGTTGAGTAATATAGTGGGGCCTAAGCCCATTAAGAAATCTACAGGCTTTCATCTTCTCCGTGCTAAGAAGATGCTTAGCATATCTAGACAACCTGGAGAACTGAGCTTCATAATCTGCTAATGATAGGGATCGTTGCTTTAATGCAGCGAATTCGGCAGCCTTCTTTTCTTGGACTCGGTCCGAGAAATATTTAGCATTGAAGTATTCCACGAATTCTTCCCATGTTACTTGAGTCGGATCTATGGTTGCTTCAATAGACTCCCACCAGCATCTAGCATCTTTCTCTAATTGAAATGTAGCTAATAGAACTTTGTCCTGATCCGTGCATTGCATGACACGGAATATGCGTTCGGTTTCCCGAACCCAATGCTCGGCATCGTCCGGATCGGTCGATCCCATAAACTTCAGGGGATTCATGTTCTTAAATGCTTGGTGTAAGCTTCCAGCTCGTGGAGCACCACCTTGTGCTACCTGTTGTAGCACTTGGGTCATCCCTTGAAGGGTACGTTGCATGTTGCGCCATTGAGCACGTTCGGCAGCCATTATCCTACAATTACAATAACTATATTAGTACGTGATCGTATTTAAAGACTCGTACACTATGTTAAATCTAACCCTTGGTTCTACCCAATCTCACTGGTTTAAAGGTTCAACTTATCCTTAGACTTGGGTTTTTCCTAGGAATTGAATACCGTAGGCTCTGATACCACAAAAACTGTCACGCCCCGAGCGCGGAAGATACCCGGAGATGCGCGACGAGTTTATATCAAGCATGTCAATCAGAGTGGTCGTGTATTCGACACAAAGACAGAGACGCGCAAAACAGCAAGATAACCCAATCCTTTATTTCATAATGGATAGACTATTACAAATCCAATACTCTGTTTAATAAAAGGAAAAGAATACATATTTGACTCAAGAAACTATAGAAAGGACTAGATGACACTTAAGCAGCTCTATCACTTTCACTCTTGACCATTCCCATCCGATTGACTTCCATCGTCGTCGGACTTACCTGAAAAGTACAAAGGGACAAACGGAATGAGCGAACGCTCAGTAGGAAATTATATCTCAAGTACTAGCAAGGGGTTTAAGTAATTACATCTTTCATGAATGCAATAAAGCTATGCATGCTCGCATAAACGACAAGATAGAGAGTATGTAATATCAAGGAAATAAGATGAACTAATCATGAACTTTCAACAAGATAACAAGTGTATTCAAGATATTCAAGCAAGTACGTTTAACAAGTCATGTCAAGAACTTTGGCTATCATGTATCAAGCAAGTAATTTACCCTTTTTCGGGCCACGCATTTCATGTCAAGTCAAGTACGATTCAAGTACAAGATGTGTGTGGAATGTCCAATCAAGCAAGTCAAGTACTCGGTATAATGCCAGATACCTTATCATTTTAACTCCCATGGGCACAAGTACTTTCGGGTGCTCCTCCCAGGACCAGATCGGGCCCTATATGCGCAGGCATTTATCATGTATTTTTGACATCCACTCTTGTTTATATAGCCAATATAGAATTTCAATAATCAAGCTTGTAGACTTGTATGACAACTTGGATAGAATAGAGTCCAAAATATGACAAAGGACATAGATTGATAATAACGGTATAATCATGATATCGATAAAACTAGGTAGAATATGGTTCCCTTAACTTAGGTACCATGACAAATCAGTATGGACATTCTTTATATAGAATTGAGGTCCACATGAATAGTATATCGAAGCAAGATACCCTCATTCTTATCATAGAATTGAGGTTTACAAGAACGACATGATATGGCATGATATCATCATCCCATTAAGAATTTTCTTATGATATACTCTTTGTATAAACATAAGGGCCGGTATACCATGTTTCTTTAGATTGACATGGCAAAGATCGTGTAATGGGTTTTTAGGGTACAACCAGCTCAGTCGGCCTTCAGGGAATCCAAGGCTACGAGGAGTCTTACGGAGGTCTCTATGACTAACTCGCTAGTCCAAAGGAACGGAATGTCCAATGGAGAGCTTGTATGTCAATGAGAGTTGAGTGTGATCGATGAAACAACATGAAACGTGGGACTATACTCACAGAGTGGAGAATAGTGCGGATATATATATATATTGTAACATATGAAACCATCGGTTAACAGAAACAGATGAAAAATCAGTTTTACAGTAAAATAGCGACTTAGGTAAAGTCGTTTCTCAAGTAATTAACGCCTAACATAATGGCGTTTACATATTTCTATTTTACAGAATTTTCAATAATTTCATCAATTTATATAAAACACGCCCTGGTCAGGGGCGTTTGTCAAGTAAGTAACGCCTATTAGAAGGGCGTTTGCATATGTTTCTATTTTCACAGGATTTCATTATTTCAATAATTTGTATAAAACGCGCCCTAGATAGGGGCGTTTCTTCAGAGTTGACGACTACATCAGCAGGCGTCTCATTATTTACATATTTAACAGAATATAAATAATTTTCACGATTTGTATAAAACACGCCCTTATAAGGGGCGTTAATGTTTTAATTCTATTTTACAGGATATATATTTCAGGAATTTACATAAAAAGCGCCCTCTGAAGGGGCGTTATTAAAATACTTACGCCCTTGTTCAGGGCGTTAGTTTCACAAGTCACGACCTAACTTAGGTCGTTAATTCTTCAAGGGTCATGAACAGTAACGAACTTATATAACAAGTAATTTTCCGAGACAAGACAGGAAGACTAGCAGGTAGAGTCATGCATTATATTAGATATCAGGATTTCATATATATCATCTTTTTTTATAACGTGGGTATTTATTATTTTCATGAAAGTAACGCCTGTATATAGGGCGTTTATTATGAATTAACGACCATAGTAATGGTCGTTTCTTTTAAAGTAGCGCCCTATTCAAGGGCGTTTCTTTCAATAATATTCCAACGTCCGAGAAACTAAAATAAAACTAATACATGATATGTAAGATGCTTCTTGTATATATCAATTTAGTTTGGGCTACAAGACTTGAGAAGATCCTACCTTAATTGATGATCTGGAAGAGTACTTGTGAAGTAATTGAGGAGAACCCTTTCTACTGCAACTATATAACCACAGCAGCAGCAGGAAGAATCGTTTGTTTTGAAGAACCCTTGTTCTTCGACTGAATTCCCTACAGAGAAACGTGAAGATGTATCAATCCTCACTTCATCATGTTTTGGCTGTAGATAAAAGAAAGAAGAACATTACCTTTGTTCTTCACGTACGCAGGTGCTCTCTTCGATCTGTAAGAAGAGAAAGGGATGAAGAGTTAGTAACTCTTCTTTTGACAGTAAAATAGAAAGAAAGAACGTTCAGTTCTTTACCGTAATAGCCGCAGACGATCAAATGGTTTAGGGTTCAGATGAACGAGAGTTTTTATAGGGTTTTGGGTGTCCTATTAGGGTTGGTGATCGTGTGGAAGTAATACTTCTATGACAGAGTCATTACCACGTTTGAACTCTTTCTAATGCTTATCACTTACCCTGGATAAGTTCTGGGTTCGATCGGTTCACGAACTGAATTAACGCCTTTGGTCAGGGCGTCTATTCTTAAATTAACGACCTTGTTCAGGTCGTTTCTTAAGAAGCGTCTTGTATAAGGGCGTTCCTTATTTTTGAAACACGCCCAAGATATGGGCGTTTCTTTTACTTGCCTATTTGGTCGCGTGAGAGTTGACGACCGCACGTGTGGGCGTCCTTTCTTTAGTCACGCCGTTTGTAGAGGCGTGTCTTTGTAAATTAACGCCTTACTCAGAGGCGTTATTTGTAATTTGTTTTATTTTTGTCTAATTAACCCTATTCTTATTATCCGTATTACTTCTGTAATATATATATTTTTAATTTTATTTCAATATTCATTTATCAGGGTTGCTACAGGAGCTACGAATTTGGGCTTGGAGGGAGAAGGGGGAAGGTGAGGGGGGCACAAGTGGGTGAAGGGAATGTGAGTTTGAATTTCCTTTAATGTGGGGTGATCAATGGTGGTCTTCGGGATGGGAAGAGGTGCCTTGGGAAGGTGGAGGGATGCTTGGGGAAGGGGATGGGTAGTTGGGGGTTGGAGGGTGGGGTGTGGATTGGTGGAGGGTCTCTTGGGACTAGGGGGAAGTAATGATGGCTTGTGGGAAGTTGTAGAGGATTTAATGGAGGTAGGTGGGAGGGTGGAGGTGGTTGGGAGGGGAGGAGAGAGAGAAGGGGCGCCCTCCTCTTGGAGGGAGAGAGAGAGAGGAGAAGGGGGGGTAGGTGGGATTCACTCCCTAGGGCTTCTCACCCAAATAATGGATTCACTCCACTAAGAAAATTTGAACTCTCAAATGGTAATTCTTCATTCATTGATTCATAACTCAAAATGGAGAGAGTGGGGTCCTATTTATAGGGATCCCACAATTTACAATAAGACCCTGACTTTTGGCACATTGACTAATAACCAACAAGGTAGGGGCGCCCATGGGCCAAGTCCACTGGGTTGGGCCTAATAGCTAGTCTAAATTAGCCTAAAGAGACTCAAACTTAGAGAAATAAACCAAAGACCTAGATGCATGACTCTAATAAAAGGGAAATTACAACGATATGACTCAATAAAAATAAATAAATACAACATAGGACTCATAATAAATGGCTAGACCATGACGTACGCCTCCGGGGTGACGAGAAGGGCCGAGAGTGCCAGGACGGATGGTGATGACCCCATCACAGACTCCCGTGCTTCTTCGGCTACATTGGCCTCATATTCTTCTGGGCATGATTCTAACACACTGGGGACCTGCCGCCGATTTATCACAACAATGTTGAGTGTTTCATCTGGCGAGACTACTAGTGAACTGGCTAGCTTTGCTAAAGCATCGGCCTGAGCATTCTGTCCTCGGTCCACATGATTGAGTTTGATATGGTGGAAGCTCGCCATCAGGCGTAATGCTTTTTGGTGGTAGGGGTTTAGTTCTGGATTCTGTACCTCAAACTCCCATTGCGTCTATTTTATTATCAGCATTGAGTCGCCGAACACTTGGAGCATATGGATTCCCATGCTGAGTGCAATTTGCAAGCCGATTATCAAAGTTTCATACTCAGCTTCATTATTAGTGCATGGCTTGTTTATTGAGCATGAAGTGTATACCACTTCACCTTCAGGTGACTTCAGAACAATGCCGGCTCCTGCTCGGACTCTGACCTGTCCAGTTGAGGCAGTTTCTATTCTTGACGCCCCATCAAAGTAGAGGTGCCACATCACTGGCTGGGCTTGACATGCTTCCAGTGTCTCATCATCAAGGAGTTCAGCTTCTAATGGAACATCCTCTGGCGCAGGGTGTGCTGCAAAGAAGTCGACTACGGCTTGGCCTTTTACGGCTCTTTGAGGCACATATGAAATGTCGAATTCCATCAGGATTACGGCCCATTTGTCGTGCTGACCCTTGAGTGCTGGCTGGGATAATATGTACTTGAGCGGGTCCGCTCTAGATATCAATTTGATTTCATGGGACATCATATAATGCCGGAGCTTTTTGACAGCGAAGACTAGCGCCAGACAGGTCTTTTCTATAAAGGTGTAATTTTCTTCAGTCCTTACCAACCTTCTACTAAGGTAGTAAAGGGCTTGCTCTTTGCCTTCTTCATTTACCTAAGCTAACATTGACCCCAGTGAACAGTGAGTAGCTGCTATATAAAGAATCAGAGGTCTTCCTGTGATCGGCGCGCCAAGCACTAGAGGGGTCTTCAGATATTCTTTCAACTTCTTAAAAGCTGTTTGGCATTCTTCTTCCCAGAAGAACGTCATATCCTTCATCATTAGCCTGTGAAAAGGGTGACATCGACCTGACATGTTTGAAATAAATCAGCGAATGTACGCCAGTCGGCCTTGCAAGAACCGCAGCTCTGACAAACTCTTCGGAGGAGAGAGTTCTTGAATAGCTTTAATCTTGGATGGATCAATTTCTATGCCCCTGTGCTGGACAATGAATCCAAAGAATTTCCCGCTAGATACGCCGAAGGCGCATTTCTTGGGGTTCATTTTTAGCTCATATTGGTGTAGCCTTTGAAAGACCACCCTCAAATCTTGTAGATGGTCTTCCTTTCTCTTGGTCTTCACTACCAGATCATCAATGTAGCCCTCCACCTTCTTGTAAAGCAAGTCATCGAATATCTTCGTCATGGCTCTTTGATATGTAGTGCCGGCATTCTTGAGGCCGAACATCATCCTTTTGTAATAGAATATTCCTTTTGGGGTGCTGAATGCAGTATGGAATCTGTCTTGCTCAGCAATCCAAATCTGGTTATATCCGGACAATCCGTCCATAAATGAGAGGGCTTCATGGCCTGTGGTGGCGTCTATCATCACCTCAGTGATTGGCACAGGGAAGTCATCTTTCGGGCATGCTTTGTTGAGATCCCGAAAGTCAACACATATTCTTATCTGCCCAATTTTCATTCTTCACGGGCACTATATTTGCTAACCATATCATGTATTGATTTTCTTCGATGAACCCCACATCAATGAGCTTGTCGACTTCCCCATTAATTTGATTAATCAGCTCGGGCCGCATCCGCCTGGGAGGCTGCTTTATAGGTTCTGCTCTTGGATGAATAGACAGAAAATGTTGTGCTACATCAGGGTTCAATCCTGGCATCTCATTGTAGGTCCAGGCAAAGCAATCCTGGAACTCCTTCAGAAATTCTGTATACTGCTCTTGTTCTTCTACTAACAACAGTGCACTGAGAAAGGTGGGTCTTGGATCCCCCTCACTCCCCAGGTTCACTTCTATCAGCTCATCAACGGTAGCTTGACCGTCGTCTTCAACTTCTGGTGGAGCTTCTTCAAGGTTGATGAAGCCTCCGTTGATGTAATCTTCTTCAGCTTCTAGGGCCTCCTGCTCCCTGAGTGGTGTGTAAGTCTACCTCGGGTCTTCGAGACCGGCTAGTGGTTGCTGGTCTTCTTCAGAACGGATCTCTGGGATTAGAGGAACTTGTCCTTCATTTTCTTTGCTCCATTGTAGAATGATTGGGTTCTCCGTCGGGTTTTGGTCAGCCCTGCTTTGCTATTTTGATGTCTCATCTTGTGTTTCTGACATAGGACCTTCTGCCCCCGGAGGGTCCGAACGTAGGAATTCTTCTGTCGAATCTGCCCGGTCTTGCATGGCCCAGATCTCCTCTAGTATGTGCTCAAATTCTAAGCGCTCCTTTTCTTTCTCAGCGGCTTGATCTTCTTCAGGTGTTCCCCTGTCAAATCTGGCTTCATCTTCGAATAGATCCTCCCTGGGAAGGGGCTCCTTCCAATATTGGCATAGAGTGACTTCATCTTGTTCCCCTGAGCTTTCATAACTACTACAATGGGTCTCAGCACCACCTTGGGGGCGTTGTGCTGTTTATTTGCCATATAGTGGGTAATCATCATAATCCGCCTCGAAGGGGTCTTCGTGGGTGAAGTAGGTGGAGATAACATCCACCTCCATCTCATAATACTCCTGCAGAGTATAGCCTAGCCCCGGATGCCGAGTGATTTTCAGTAACTCTTTGTTGTTGTTGGGCGGATCCCAGAGCTTCTGGAATGACTTCTTTTGGCCAACAGGCTGCAGCAAGGGCATTTGCATTTTGGCAAACATCTGGGAGACCCGTTGGGTAGTGTAATGTAGACCCGATATTGGCACCATTCTGTTAGCTGCCTCTTCCGGGATTATGCAGTCTTCATCATCCTCATCGGTAGGTTCACCGGGATAGAATATCATAGGGGGTTTGCCAAAACGGGGAACGTCCATAGTCTTCAGTGGTTGCACGGTCTAGCATTCCAAACTTGGAATGGGTTTGAACAGTCCAGACGGGACTTCAACATTATTGAGCTTCTCTTTTATGTCATCATCTGCTCTGACAGGGTAAGCAGCTGGTGGTGCAACTCTAGCAAAGTCCCCAGTCTGAGAGACATGGGCGACCTCCTACTATTCCACGTATCCCGGGAGTGGTGGAGGGGACCATTCATCTGCTTCTAACATTGCTTTCTTCTATCTTGCAGGAGCTTCTCTTTTCTTCACCCCTTGGGAGACTTCTGTATAGAATGGTGCATCAAGCATGTGGCACTCATGATGAGGGCATCACCCACGATTCCCTCTGGCTCGGGACCTCCCTTCCTTTCGACGAGGACCAGACTTGAGCTCCATGACATCCAGTCCTCCACAGCACTTTGATGGGTCACTTTGGTGTACTTCTTGTCTTTATCTTGAGTCATTTTGATGTAATTTGTCTTTTATTTGAGTCCAGTACCTACGTTATGTGTTTATTTTCCTAAGTCATGTGGTCATTATGTGGGTTTTAGGCCCAAGCACTTGGGCTTGGCCCACCTGCGCCCCTTTCCCCCTTGAGATATGTCATTAGTTTTTCTAGCAGGGACTTTTTGTAAATTTGGGGTTCCCTATAAATAGAGCCCCAAACCCTCCTTTTGGAAGTAATGAAAGTTTCAGTTAAATATTGAAAACCCTTGTGCTCTCTCTCTCTCTCACTCTACCTCTCTCTCTCTCTCAAGAAGGGGCGAACCCCCTCTCTCTCTTCTCTCTCTCTCCTCCCCTCTCTCTCCCCATTTCAACCTCCCCTCTCTCTCCTCCCCTTGCCACATCACCCCCCACCTCAGCCCAACCCCTCACCTCCCCAAGGTCCATTCAATTCCCCCATTACTCACCCCAAAACCCAAGCAACCTTTCACCTTCCTAGGCACCCCTTCATTCTCCAAAGCACCCATCCCACTTCCCTAGCAACCTTCCTGATGGGGACATCACCTCCCATGCCCACGTTCACAGCTCGTCTCCTCACCCCGGTTGCATCCGGCATGGTCTAGTTATCTAATTTTGAGTCCTACGTAATTTTTATTTGAGTCATTTGATATAATTTTCATTTTACTTGAGTCATGTCCCTAGGTCTTGTGCTTATTTCCCTAAGTTTGAGAGTCATTATGTTGTTTAGTTAGTCATTGGGCCCAATTCATTGGGTTTGGCCCAAGTGCACCCCCTACCCCCTCGGTTATTTGTCATTGAGTCTTTTGTGAGGGACTTATTGTAAAATGTGGGTTGCCTATATATAGGACCCCATTCCCCCCATTTCAACTTAATGAATCAATGAATGAAAACAACTTGCCATTTTGAGAGTTTACACTTCTTATCTAGTGGAGAGATTCTATTTTTTGGGTGAGAAACCCTAGGGGAGAGATTCCCCACCCTTCCCTCTCTTAATCTCTCTTTTTCACTCCACTTTCTCTCTCCTCAACACCCAAATTCGAATTTTCTTCTCTCTCCTCCCTTCCCAACCACCTCCACTCCCCACCTACCCCATTTAAGCCTCTTCCCATTCCCCACAACCCTCATCAATACTCCACCCCTTCCCAAGACCCCCCTCCACCAATCCTCTCCTCACCATCCAACCCCCAACTACCCCTCCCACTTTCCCAAGCACCCTTCCCACTACCCCAAGCACCCCTTCCCTTCCCCAACACAACCCCCCCATTCCCAAGACAAAAAATTAACCCCACCCTTAAACCTATTTTCGAATATCCTTTCCCTCTCTCCATTCCAACCAAATTCGCAGCCCCCACTACCACTATCTATTGGACCCTCTTCCAGACCTTATTCTCCACCTCTCACACCTTAGAACACCCCCTCCAAGACCCCTTTACAACCAGGGGTCACTCCCACACTCATCTACCCCCTTCCCCTTCTTCTTTCTTGGTCATTGGAAGCTACTTCGAAGTTGCAATTTGCTATCTAGAGCATGCAGATGAACCAGCAACTTGCAGCGGCCACCACGACTTCCTCCGGACGAGTTTGAAGATCCAAGAGCCATCGTCGGAAGCGTCTACAAGTCTCCTTCGCAACAGAAGTGGTTTCATCTTCTTCCAATCTCCGAGCCGTCTAGGAGATCCATTCTCCCACAACTGTGCAGTTCTACCTCGGCTGAGGACCTGATCCAGATTAGAAGCTCTTCCACGACGAACCCCAAAGGAATCAGTCCACGAGTTCTTCTTCAAAGTTCTTCATCGCCTAGTCTACTTCCAGAATCAAGAAACAGAACTTCATTCGGCGTTCGTGATCCAGAGTTCTCATTTTTATCCCTCAGCTACGCAGATCTGCTACTCATAGTCTACACCGACCAGTCGCCATTTTTCTGCATCCCCTAGTCTTCTCTGACATCAGTTGGCTTCCCCGTCTATTTTTCTGCAAAGAGGACTCGTCCCAGATTCCACCGACTCTGACGGCGCTTGATTCCGAGGTCGGGAGCTACTGGAGCATTCTCTGCAATCTGCTGTTAAAAGTCTGCAGCTGCCGGTCCGAGAATCTGAGGCTCTGTTCAAACCTCCATCCCAGTCAGCAGTGACTTCAGAAGAAATTTAAGAAATTCTGAGGCATTCCCTTCTCAGCTACGAAGATTTTCCCACTGGTCTCGCCACCAGCAAAATTCCTGAGCGGGTTCTACAGCAGCAACACCGACTATCTATCCCTGTTCGTAGACAGCAGGCAGATTCGGTGCCGTCACTTAGTCATCCCTCTTTACTCTAACTTCCCCGCCTCGCTTGGCCGGATGAAGGCCCCTCCCTGCGTGGAGGTAGTATTGTTTGTAATCTCATTAACCCCCACCCCAAGATCCCCCTCCTGCGAGAGGTGTAGTGGTATAACTTGTTTGGGCAGGTCAAGCTACCCCGACGCGGCGTGTGGGAATCCACTCGCCTCCCCTCTCGCCCTCGTCTCCGACCGGGACCGGTTTCTTCAAACCGGTCGAGTAAGTGCTCTATAACCTTGCTCTAATTCATGCTTGTTCTTTCAATATTAGTTCATAGTTCTGCTGGCCGTGAGAGTGAGAGCTCGATCCTCAAGCCCCGTTGCTTTGAGTGATCACCGTGGGAAGAGAGAGTAACCTGGTGCCTTTGGCACTTTGCCGGCCCCATTGAATTGGGCATCCACAACCTTTGGGATTCAAATCTTGGCCTTGCTGGCCCTCTACCAGCAAGGGCCCAACCCCTCAACCTCACCTTGGCATTGCCAAGTTACCCCGGGCTTAGGTGAGCGACGAGAGAGCGGCGGCCCAAATTGGCCCGTTTTGATTGTGAATGTGCTTGTTTGCCTAAGTCTTAGGTTGTGTCACATCAATTGATATCAGAGCAAGTCATTGACTTGTCTCTATCAAGTCAAGTCCTAGGGCATGCTTGCATTGGTGTCATCATCAATCCGACCCTTGCATTGATCCCCCCGTTCATCATGACCACCAACTTAGCCTACTCACCACCCATAGACTTCATCCTAGATAGGGATATTACCTTTGACGGATCACATTCTAGTGACTATCTTAGGTGGGAGGCTATGATCAAAAAGTACTTCGAAAAGACTTGGGTATATGGACCGGCGAGAGTCCGAAAGGCCAAGGGACGACTTCGGGGTCAAGCCAAAAGTAAGTGGGAACACATAGAGGGCTTAAGGAGGGTTAGAAGACAAGAACATATTCACTCATGGGAAGAGATGAAGGTAGAACTTAGAAAGATCTACATCCCCAAACATTCCCAGCCCTCCTACTCAAGCACCCCTAACCCGAGGAGCACTACCACTCCTCCATCCCCACCCGGCCAACTTGAGACCGACCTTTGGTCTCCACCCCCACCACCCCAAACAATTCATCTCTCAACCATGATAACAACACTTCGCGACCAAGTCCTCTCCCTTAAGACCCAAATAAACCAAACAACCACCTCTCCACCAAATCCCATGAGGATCCCCACACTCCAACCAAAATCTCCTTCCGCAAACCTATCTATCCAAACTCAATTGGCCCCCACTACCACCCCTCCACAACCAGCCGATCCCAAGGGGAAGAGACCCCTAACCGACCCGGTTTCCCCAAAAAGGACCACCACTCTCCCTATTCTCACCATTCAAACCCAAGTAGACCCCGTGTCCATCCCTCCACCTAGAACCATGACGGCCACCACCACCCAACCCAAATCCTGTCACCCAACCCACCTTCCACTTCCAAACCCAATCCTACCCCAACCTAGACCTCCACTACTTCCACTCCCAAACCACATCCTACCAATCCCAATCTAAGTTTCCCTTCACCCTCTACCCTGGGAACACCACACACAAACCCTCATCACCGCAAAGACTCTCTCACCTCCTTGGTAGCAGAACTCATACCCAATCCAATAGTTGTGAGCACTCCAAACCCACCCCCCACTTTGGAGGAAACCCAAGTCCAAGCTGAAGAAGGAACCTCACACGATGGTCTTTACCTTACACCACCCTCTCTAGTTGGGGCAGAGCTCATCTTAGGAGAACCCATTGTTAGTTGGCTAAAGGAGAGCCCAATTCGAGAGACCCCGGCCCATGTTTTCCCTCCCATAGAACGAGACCTTCCCATAGTGCCCTTCTTCTCCTATCACACCACAATCCAAGCATCCTATCAAGTGGAGACCTTAGAGGACCTTCTCAAGGGCATAGCATGGCAATTAGAGATGACTAGCATGATGACCCCTATGGTCAAACAACCTAGGAGCCTTAGCCTCCTACACCTATGCATAGGGTCTATCACATCGGTTTGCACCATTGGTTGCTACACTAGCGACCTCCTTCTATTCCTCCCTACACCCGATGAGCCCAACCTTCTCCTCGATTTAGAGCTTCTTATCTCGGGTAGAAAGTCAAGCCCTCCACTCATGGCCGACCCACTTGTCAAGAACATTGGCCCAACTATCATGGAGAAGGATGACTTAGCACCTTTTAAGGATCTTGAGGACATGGAGTTCCTCCCCCTAGGTAACCCATTTTATGATCCATTCCAATGGGAGTCAAGGGACTCATATGACCCAACCATCTTACCAACCACCCACCCTTTCCTACCCTCACCCACCATATTGGGCCAAACCCACCTCATCCATGACCCGGGTTACACCTTGGGAGCCATGACCTTGGGCCACATATCCCTAGGTAATAAGGTTGTGCCCCACCCCATGACGACCACCTTCTTAGATCCATTCGATCCTTTCCAATGGGAGTTCAAAGGTTGTCCCACACCTATACAGATGGAAGTCACCTTTGGGAAAAGTATGCATGTGTCTAGGCTTACCACACCCCTTGGCATGAACACTATGTTGGGTCCATTCATTCATATCACCCACATGTCAAGTAGAAAGTATGAGTGGTCCATATTCGGATGTCATGGTCCACCTTCATTCATCATGTGTCTTAAGCATGTCAGAGGCATCTACAGATGTCCGGGTCCCCCGATATTTATCACCAATTTGCATGATAGGGCCACCTACGGGTGCCCCGGCCCACCTAGGCTGACCAAAGACTACACTGCATCATTACATGATAGGTCTACTTTTGGTTGCCCAGGTCCACCCATCACTCCTAGAATGTCTGCATTCACAACATTGCATGAAGAGATCCGCAAGCACATTAGCAAGAAGAATGTGACTGATAATAGGGTGGCCGACTCTCATCGGCGTCACCAAGAATTCCACATGGGTGACTTTGTGATGGTGAGGAAGGAGAGGCTCTCCCCGGGAGTCATCTCCAAATTGAGGCTATGTGGGGCTGGTCCCTTCCAGGTCCTGAGGCGCATTGGCGCTAATGCCTATGAGTTAGATCTCCCCGAGGAGTATGGAGTAAGTCCCACATTCAATGTAGCCGACTTAGTGCCTTATAAGGGACCCACTGTGGTACCTAGTTAGGATATTGAGCCTATTCCCTCCGTTGAGAGAGCACCCACCCGTGAGGAGAGACCACCAGCCAAGAGAGCCCAGCGTGAGCGCATTGAACGAATATTGGATGAACAAGTCACTATCACATGGAGCAAGGTATACGAGCGCTATCTCGGCAGGTGGATGGATCGGTCTCATTCGGAAGACCTAAGGGCTGTACCACTTCTACACCCTCCGAGGAGGGAAGGACACTTACTCGACGGAGTCGAGTTCTCCGCACCCCGGGAGTATGATGGGGATATCACCTCCCATGCCCACGTTCACAGCTCGTCTCCTCGCCCCGGTTGCATCCGGCATGGTCTAGTTATCTAATTTTGAGTCCTACGTAATTTTTATTGGAGTCATTTGATGTAATTTTCATTTTACTTGAGTCATGTCCCTAGGTCTTGTGCTTATTTCTCTAAGTTTGAGAGTCATTATGTTGTTTAGTTAGTCATTGGGCCCAATTCATTGGGTTTGGCCCAAGTGCACCCCCTACCCCCTTGGTTATTTGTCATTGAGTCTTTTGTGAGGGACTTATTGTAAAATGTGGGTTACCTATATATAGGACCACATTCCCCCCATTTCAACTTAATGAATCAATGAATGAAAAAAACTTGCCATTTTGAGAGTTTACACTTCTTATCTAGTGGAGAGATTCCATTTTTTGGGTGAGAAACCCTAGGGGAGAGATTCCCCACCCTTTTCTCTCTTAATCTCTCTTTTTCACTCCACTTTCTCTCTCCTCAACACCCAAATTCGAATTTTCTTCTCTCTCCTCCCTTCCCAACCACCTCCACTCCCCACCTACCCCATTTAAGCCTCTTCCCATTCCCCACAACCCTCATCAATACTCCACCCCTTCCCAAGACCCCCCTCCACCAATCCTCTCTTCACCATCCAACCCCCAACTACCCCTCCCACTTTCCCAAGCACCCTTCCCACTACCCCAAGCACCCCTTCCCTTCCCCAACACAACCCCCCCATTCCCAAGACAAAAAATTAACCCCACCCTTAAACCTATTTTCGAATATCCTTTCCCTCTCTCCATTCCAACCAAATTCGCAGCCCCCACTACCACCATCTATTGGACCCTCTTCTAGACCTTATTCTCCACCTCCCACACCTTAGAACACCCCCTCCAAGACCCCTTTACAACCAGGGGTCACTCCCACACTCATCTACCCCCTTCCCCTTCTTCTTTCTTGGTCATTGGAAGCTACTTCGAAGTTACAGTTTGCTGCCCAGAGCTTGCAGATGAACCAGCAACTTGCAGCGGCCACCACGACTTCCTCCGGACGAGTTTGAAGATCCAAGAGCCATCGTCGGAAGCGTCTACCAGTCTCCTTCGCAACAGAAGTGGTTTCATCTTCTTCCGATCTCCGAGCCGTCCAGGAGATCCATTCTCCCACAACTGTGCAGTTCTATCTCGGCTGAGGACCTGATCCAGATTAGAAGCTCTTCCACGATGAACCCCGAAGGAATCAGTCCACGAGTTATTCTTCAAAGTTCTTCATCGCCTAGTCTACTTCCAGAATCAAGAAACAGAACTTCATTCGGCATTCGTGATCCAGAGTTCTCATTTTTATCCCTCAGCTACGCAGATCTGCTACTCATAGTCTGCACCGACCAGTCGCCATTGTTCTACATCCCCTAGTCTTCTCCGACATCGGTTGGCTTCCCCGTCAGTTTTTCTGCGAAGAGGACTCGTCCCAAATTCCAACGACTCTGACGGCGCTTGATTCCTAGGTCGGGAGCTGCCGGGGAATTCTCTGCAATCTGTTGTTAGAAGTCTGCAGCTTCCAGTCCGAGAATCTGAGGCTCTGTTCAAACCTCCATCCCAGTCAGCAGTGACTCCAGAAGAAATTTAAGAAATTATGAGGCATTCCCTTCTCAGCTACGAAGATTTCCCCACCGGTCTCGCCACCAGCAAAATTCCTGAGCGGGTTCTACAGCAGCAACACCGACTATCTGTCCATGTTCGCAGACAGCAGGCAGATTCGGTGCCGTCACTTAGTCATCCCTCTTTACTCTAACTTCCCCGCCTCGCTTGGCCGGATGAAGGCCCCTCCCTGCGTGGAGGTAGTATTGTTTGTAATCTCATTAACCCCCACCTCAAGATCCCCCTCCTGCGAGAGGTGTAGTGGTGTAACTTGTTTGGGCAGGTCAAGCTACCCCGACGCGGCGTGTGGGAATCCACTCGCCTCCCCGCTCGCCCTCGTCTCCGACCGGGACCGGTTTCTTCAAACCGGTCGAGTAAGTGCTCTATAACCTTGCTCTAATTCATGCTTGTTCTTTCAATATTAGTTCATAGTTCCGCTAGCCGTGAGAGTGAGAGCTCGATCCTCAAGCCCCGTTGCTTTGAGTGATCACCGTGGGAAGAGAGAGTAACCCGGTGCCTTTGGCACTTTGTCGGCCCCATTGAATTGGGCATCCACAACCTTTGGGATTCAAATCTTGGCCTTGCTGACCCTCTACCAGCAAGGGCCCAACCCCTCAACCTCACCTTGGCATTGCCAAGTTACCCCGGGCTTGGGTGAGCGACGAGAGAGCGGCGGCCCAAATTGGCCCGTTTTGATTGTGAATGTGCTTGTTTGCCTAAGTCTTAGGTTGTGTCACATCACTTCCCTCTTCCCCAAGCACCCATTCCTCTCCCCCATACACCCCTTCACTTCCCCTAGGGGATTTGAATCCCCCTTCCCCCCCACTTGGTGCGACCCCCATCACCCCCTCCCCTCCCCATTGGCCTTGGCCGACCACCACCACCACCATCCCCAAGCCTATTTGCGCCCCCCTTCACCCCACCTCCCCCTAAGGCACTCTACTCTCCCTGCTCCTCCCCTCTCACCACCCCTAACCACTCCTCCTCCAGCAACTACCAACACCCTCCACCCCTCCTTGCTACCCCTCCACCCCCAGACCAACGTATCTCCACCATCAACACCTTTGTACTGCTCAGCTTGCAGGTAGCAGAAGAAAGGTCGACTTGCGGAACCATACCCGGAGTTGTTCGGCATCGCTTGGAGACGTACTATACATTTCTGGAAAGGTCTTCCAGTCAGATTCGCAGGCGAGGTGATCCCGCTCCATTCTGAGTCCGGAGTTGCACGGGAGAGCCATTCTCCCCCGACTGCGTAGATCGGGCCCAGACTGCAACCAGAGGCGACTTTCAGAAGCTCCTGCGTCCACACCAGTGCTCCCCTTGGTACGGCACTTGACCGGGGCGAAGATCCACCAGTCCTCTGTCCAACACAGCAAGCGGGACCTCGTTTGGAGTTCGGAGCTGCCCGTTCCAAATTTTCTCCCCCAGGCGCGCTGGTCAGGCCACTCATTATCTGACCAGACCCCTCCCCACTCAACGGGCTCTCCCTCTCTGCCCCGACATTGTCTAGTGCCCTCCCTGGTGGCCACTGGAAGTAGACTCGTCAGCTGTCGTCCTAGACTTGGTCCCGCCTCAATTGGACTTCGGGAGCGGCCGTGGCACCTACATCAAGCGGCTGCAAGACCCTGGGCCGGCCTGAACCAGAGCGCAGGGCACCTGTTCCAGGGCCCACTCCGACCAGTGGCGAAGAAGGAGCCATCCACCAAAATTCACCAGCGTACCAGGGTCAGCCAGCGACTATTCGGCGCTGGTTTCGGCAACTTCTAAGCTCGAGGGAGTGCACAGCGGTGACTACACCGACTCCCTATCCTGCGGTTCCAGACCTGGGCAGATTCGGCAGGGTGCTCCATCGGCGCTAATCAAGCAAATCTCCACACCCCGCCTGGCCGGCTTAGCGCCCCTCCCTGTGTGGAGGTAGTGTTTGGTTGTAATCCAAATATCCCCACCCCAAGTCCACCCTCCTGTTGTTGACACCTAAAATATAACAGAGAATAGAAACGAGACATAATGGAAGATTGAGTGAAAGATGAAGATCCCGGAAGTCCCTGCAAGACCAGGATTACGGAAGATTTATCACTGAAGCTACCACCTGGCTGAAGTCCTCCCCGACCAAGCTGATGTCCAGTATTGTCATCCCCCAGATGACAATACTGATAAGAATTGCAGTCTAATTGACTGATGAAACTCCGGAGATATTCTGATATGACCTTCACCCGTTCTGGCGGATTCGAAGGACTGACAAATAAAAAGACAGATTAGGCGTCCCTGAAGCCTAGTGATAAAAAGAAGTAGAGCAATAAGAAAAGGAGTCGGGGGCCTAAATGGGCCATGGCGCCGAAAGCCCTTCACCACGGCCCAAGACTGGCGCCGAGAAGCCTTCGCGCCGGGAGCCTTTGCGCCGGGAGCCTTCGCAATATGCGCGCCGGGAGCCTTCGCAATATGCGCGCCGGGAGCCTTCGCAAGATGCGCGCCGGGAACCTGATATGTGCACACCGAGAGACCCATACGGAGGGAGGAGAGCACTCTGCTTATAAAAACCCCCCCTTCCTCTCGAGATCAAAAAAGAGAGAACAACAAGAAAGAAGTAGAGGAAAAAAAAACCTCATCCAGAAAAGAGATAGAAAAAAAAAAGAGAATGAAAAGGGAGCGAGTGAAGAAGCTGCTGCGAAGCTCGAGAGAAGGAGAAGGTGGGGTGCTCAGGGAGGGAGAGGAGTCAATGCTCCGCCCTCCCCCATCCTCCTGCTATTCCGAACGATGTGGGATTTCTTCTACTCGAAGGATGTTCGAAGTCCCCTTTCGACTATCGTCCGAGTTATCTCGCTGTAGCCAATGAAGTATGAATAATAAAGATGGTGCAATGAGTAGAAGCTCGAGTTTCTTTCTCCCACCCCTCTCTGATGATCGTGGTAGCTATCATTTCAGTTGCGGAGTTTGATCGATGAGTCCATGATTTCAGGTGTCGGTCGGTAGTCCTGGCGGATGATAGGTACTCCCTGCTGCTTGCGTCTCTCGCAGCCCCGGGGGAGTTGGTACAGAGCCCCGATCCTCACCTCTATGGATCCCTGGGCTTTGTCCTCTCTATCTCTCTCTCAGGGTATCTATCGTCCCCTGCATACATTGATTGCTCGAATGCTTAGGACTCTGATAATCCTTTGTGTTTATACGCATGCCTGTTTAAGATGGGACGGAGCCAACAAAGCCCCAATCCTCACTGTGGATTTTTGGGCCTTGTTTCCCCCCTCTCTCCCCAATGTCATCGATGATTTAAACGTCGCGGAGTCCGTGATTTTCTTCTCAAATTTCTCGAGCCACTAGGGCCATTGCAGGGATCAGAGGTTGTCATCTCTCGATCTCCTGGATGGTCGGCAATACTGATGGCGTGAAGCCTGTTCCTGAGAGCTCGAGGGCCCGGTGACTCTGATCCCTCCAACCCCTTTCATCTGTGACCCCCTGCTGTCAACCTGGTAGGCCCCTGGTTCTTTCCTCACTTGCCTCCTGAATCCATTTCCCAGCCACTATCTAAATCCTGAGAAAAATCCCTAGAACAGAGCACCGTAAAACCCCATAAGTCCTCACGGCGCTCAAGCCCAGCACCTTCTCGGCGTGAATAGTTCCCGGCGCGGCGCGCGCCGGGAACTCTCGCGCCGAGATCCTCCTCCCCCCCTTCAACACATGCCGAGAGCCCCCTTCGTGGCGCACCGGGAACTCCTTTCAGCCCGCGCCGAGAAGCCATGCCATATTTCTGAACCCTCACGCCGAGAACCTCTTTCTTCTTGGTCTGAACCTTGATCCCCATGTTGTACCCACCCGAGGAATATACAGAGAGCATTTGGCATCCCTCAGGAAATAAATCAATGGGGAGGACCTCCCCTACATTGTTCTGTTCCGATCTGGATTTCTTTATAACCTTATGGACCTAAAGGGCTATGTCACTACATGTGCTTCG
This sequence comes from Amorphophallus konjac, assembly GCA_022559845.1. Classification (NCBI taxonomy): domain Eukaryota; kingdom Viridiplantae; phylum Streptophyta; class Magnoliopsida; order Alismatales; family Araceae; genus Amorphophallus; species Amorphophallus konjac. The sequence goes on from CM040127.1 coordinate 240,799,766, forward strand.
ACGGGTTCCGAAGGAACATCAATCGATGCTATGGATGTGGGTGATGGCCCCAGGCCTGGTGCCCCCTTCTTTTCCGGCTTTCATCTCGGCATCCCGTGGATGATGGCTTATCTCCTCTTGGCATAATCCAGGATAAAGGGGATATGCTGCCAAAATTCATTCGTATCACCTTGAGTGATCATGGTATTCTCTCCTAACCCCACTGGCCCACGGAGTTCTGCCCTTGCATGTTCTCCGATGGTCTTCCGAAGGGGGATATCAATAAGACATCGTGCCTGCACGGTGTGTCATATCGCACCGGTCCTTATCCGGATTTCGGGTTAGATATACCCGATCTTTTACGGATCCCATCCTGCTGCTGCATGGGTGGTTTCCTATCCCCATCTGGCATAGTCCAAGGTAATGGGGACATGCCGCCGGATTTGCTCCGTATTCGATGTATCCTTGCTTTACTCAGGCCATTTAACGCCATGCTGATGAACCAACCCTCTCTCTCGTTTGAGTCTTATTTTTGCCGCTACCTTCCTCCTATTTTTGGCGTTTAATCAAGGGTTGTCCTTCTTAGGAAGGGCGTAATTAACGTCATAACCTTTATGGTATGACGGACTTTGGGTCCCGACTCGGACTTCACAATCGACTGATTAAAAGTCAGATCGAGCGCATAATAAAATTGTCACCCCGGTGACTGGTACGCCAATAAACCAATAAATAACAAATCCACAAAGGAAAAACTAAAAGCGCGTTCCACAAGTCTAGCACGCCCGGTGGGACCGAGTCTCCCTTCATCTCTACGCCAAAAATAGGAGGCCCAGCGGGCCCCCCTCAAATTTCTGATTCTGTGCGCTTTCCTTATTTTCAGGAAGCTACAATGACTACTGGAATCATGTCCGTATGCTTCGACCAACAACCGATCGATGTGCATGTCCGAGAGGGTTACCTGGCGGTACCGCTGTCATTCGGGTCGATGCCCCCTGCTATCGGGCTGCCCAACTGCCTGGGCCTTGTCTTCACCGACCTTCTGCAGGTCGACAACAACGAGCAAGGCACTGCTGCAAGTGCCCCGATGAAGACTGCTGATAACAAGGGTAGCTTACCAGAGAGGACGACCTCGACAGCCGTTGCCTGCTATGTTCATCATGTTCAAAGGAGGGACACGGTCCCCGCTGCTGCCCAAATGAAGAAAAGAACTAACCGGAGGAGCCGGTATGCTACTGCCGACCGTCGTCTTTCAAATTTTGGGAAGACGATGATGATGGGTGACGTTAGGGTGAACCTCAATGGTCGCCCGAGAGAAGTCCGGCAGGACAGGATTGTCCCGACCGTCCATATCAACAACAAGTTCCAAGTTCTGGTCACCAGGAGGGCCAACTGGGAAACTGATGAGAGGAAGCCGCTGGCGCCCAAGCCAGCAAGATATAAACAGGTTTGGCGACCAAAGAAGATTCAGAGCTGGGCCCCAACTCGAGATGAGGGGAAAGCTACCGAGGATGATGTTGCCCACTTCAGGGCAGGAAGCAGAAGAAGAGAAGGAAAAGACATAAAAGATGATGCTGCTGTTTACCCCAGGGCTTGGGGTAAGAAAGATGAGAAAGAAAATGAAGAAATAAATCTGACCACTGTTCGCCCCAGGATGAGGGGTAGAAAATATGAGCATAAGCAAGACCTCTCGGTCCCCCATCCCAGGGTTGGGGGCAGGAGATGGCAAAGGAAGAACTATGATGCTGCTGCCAACTGTTGCCAGGATGGCGACAGAAGATTTGAGAAAGAAGAAAGAATGAGAACAAGCGAACCAGTCGCTGCTGCCATTCCAAGAAGACCAAGAGCCTGTGCCAGACAGGCTGATATATTTAGATATTCCAAAGCCGAGCATCTGAATGCTCAGGTGGCAAGACTGGCTCATCAGCAAAGAGGCCAGGAAAGGCTGATGCTCCAACTATAGCCACAAAGGCACAACCCAGAGGAGATGAAACAAGTAGTCCAAGACTACTTCCACTACCTGGGGAACTCTGCCCTCGGTCAGCAAAGATTATCCCGTGCCCTGGGCACCGTGGATGAAGAAGAGGAAGAAACCCTTCAAGAAGTGATGCTCGGAGTCTCCTCCTCTGATTCCAATGATTATGGGGAAGGCCACAGGGCCGGATATGGGAAAGAAGACCTGCATAGGGAAGAAGCCAGAGAAAGAATATCAGTCTTTGACCGGCTCAAATACCCCGATCAGATGAAAAGGAAAGTCTTCAGGCAGAGGGAAAAGATGCAGATCTTTGCCTGCAATATGGCCGGGCTTGTCAAAGGGCAGGATGTGTTACCGACACAGCCAGATGAACTGCTCAAACTAGCAACCAGACAAGGCCCCGTCACAAGGAGAGGCCAGGCGGCAAAGGATAAGATGAAGACTAATGATGAAGTCTGCAAGTTCACCACTATGACAGTTAATGTGGTGACAACGGAAGAGGAAGATAATCCCTTCGTTGATGATACTGAAGGGACTTCAGAAGATCTACAGATCCCGTCAACCCTGGATCCCATGATCCAGATGATGTTTAGAAGATATCAGCAAGAGATCAATGCTCTCAAAAGACAGTTAAATGAGAGGCATGAAGCTACACCGGTCTCCAAGCAAGCCGAGCCTGTGGGGCAGACTGCCAGTTCAACAGAAATGGCTATTCCAGCTAATCTTCTCCCGGTTGATAAGGGCAAAGCACCGAGCCAACCCATTCTGCAGCAGACGGTAGCTCAGCCCTCTGTATCTCAGATGCAGCCTGCCGCGCTAGCCTTGCGCGCAACTGTGATGACAACTCCTTATGGTCAGCAACAAGCTCACTTCTTCCCGGAAAACATAGATCCGGCCATAGCCCAGAAGCTGATGATTGAAAAGATTGCGGAGATGAAGCTGTCTGAAAAGACTGGTGATGATGCTAGTACCTACGATGTATACAAGGTACCATATCCTTCCCAGTATGCTGCTAAGAGACTACCTCCAGGCGTCAGTAAGCCGCCAAAGTTTGAAAAGTTTAATGGCCAAGGCTCTCCCAGGGAGCACGTAGCTTACTACACCACAATCATGGGTGACTTGGCAGCTGATGAAGCTTATCTGCTTAAGTTCTTCGGCTCATCCTCACCGGGATAGCTTTTGAATGGTATTCAAGCCTGCCGGCTGGGTCAGTGACTGATTGGCCTAACATGCAAAGAAAGTTCCGCGACAGATTTCACGTCACGGAAAGAGAAATTACAATAGCAGAACTATATGCGACCAGGCAAAAGCAAGATGAAACAGCACTGGACTACATCAAAAGGTGGAGGAACTTAGCTATGAGATACAGAAGACCTCCTCATCAAGAAGATGCAGTGCAAATATGTAAGTAGAGCCTCAGGAGAGAGGTATTGGAAAAGATGATTGGTGCAGATGTCAGAACATTTGACCGGCTGAACAATATAGTGGCGGAGGTCGAGACGTTCCTATCTAAGCGTCCGATCGCCAATGCTCCAATTGTGCCGAAAGGGAAATCTAATGATCGACGACCAACGCACTCTGAGGCCAACACCGTCGATTTCAGAACCTTCGAGCAACAGAAAGGGAAGAAGGGGGCAGATGAAGCTCCCCCACCTGAGGGTGCAGCAGAAAGAAAAGACAAGGTCTCTCTGAGAAACAAAATGAGAAAGCCGTACTCTTTCCCGAAAGATAAGACAGCCGCACTATTCAACTGGGCATACAAGTTCAACAAGGTAACATTGCCTGAACCAAAGAGACCCGATGACGCGGCAAAGAAAGGTGATCCACTGTTCTGTCCATATCACCGTGCGCTGGGGCACGCGATTGAAGATTGCTACGTCTTCAAAGATATTATGGAAGGCATGGTCAAAAAGGGCGAGCTACAGCTGGGAGATTACCAGGTAGAGCCACCTCGTCCACATGAGCCTCCGGCATTAAAAATGGCCGCCAATATGATTTCAATCTACCAGCAGCTACCTAAGGAGGCCGTTGAAGAATGTACTAGGCATACTTATGAAGCTTGCTTCCTCACCCCACTGAAGGATCAGGAAGGATGGCAGATGAAACCCATAAAGAACAGAAAGAAGACTACCGCAGCCAAAACCAATGGAGCATTTATCCGCGGTGTCACACCAAGACCTGAACTGCCTCCAGTAAAGCCAGTATGGCGCACAGCTGAGACAGGGCCAGTCATCCGGATCCCCACTCATAACCGGAGAAGACAAGTCCCTCTACCTGCACATAAGGAAGTAAGTCCTGCAGCCAGGCGTTTACAGTAGTATATTAATGGGCTCGATGAATATGAGCAGAAAAAGCCCAGGCACCTACTGGTGAAGGACTGTATAGTCTGGGAAAAGCTCGAAGAATTGAAAATTAAAGAGCAGTCAGAGGTAGAACAAGAAAAAGCTGAGACTGAACCCTTCTGGGGGCAGGGGCCAATAAAGCCAAATTCCCAGAAAAAGAAGAGACGGCCCAAGTCCAAGAAGGGAAAGAGGGTCGTGACAGTACAATGCAACACCCTGTCAGCACTCTTTACCTCTCCTGGGGAGGACGATGAGGATGAAACATCAAATGCCCCGCTAGAAGCCAACCATGCCGAGGCCTCAACCTCAGCACATGCAACACGCTCCGGAAGAAGGTGGGGGCGCCCACCACCAGCTAATCATAACATTATGTTCAGAGGGGAACAACCCTACCAGATTCTCGAACCGGAGGTACGAGGTGTACAGGTTCCTCCCCCTACCAGCTTGTACCAAGAAAAGAAGAAAGGAGGTCAAATTCCAACATTTCTGGAATTTCTGTCTAGTCTAGAAAATGGGCAATCGATACAGGCTGGGCCAGATAAAGGCAAGGGACCCCAGCAATTGGCGTATGTAGCCTACAAGCAGAATGAGAAAGAAGGGGATAACCCTCTGACGGCACCAGGGGCCATTGCTATAGAAGAATCCTCCCAGGAAGTCAGTCCAGAGGTCGAGGCCAACACTAGTCAGCAGAGGCCACGGGCACCACATGAACCTCCAAAGCCCCGATGGGTAGAGGAAATGAGACTGTCTAATTTCAGGGTGGGCAGCCAGATCATGAAAATGCTAAAGAAGCTCCCTACCAGATTCTCCATCTGGGAGATTCTCTCTCTGAGTGAAGAGGCTCGCCAGGCCATTGTTGATGCCTTGCAGTCGCCGGCACAATACGAAGCACTCTTGACAGAAGTGAATTCTGGGCCGTCGGTTACATTCACAGAAGATGACATGCTGATTCCGAATACCGGCATAACAGACCGCTGTATATGAGGGGCTCCCTGAACTGTCAGCCACTGAACAGGATACTGATAGATCCCAGGGCTGCCGTGAACATTCTCCTATACCGCATCTACCAAAAATATTACTTTGATCTGCAGCTTACCAAGGTCAGAGACATGAAAATTGCGGGATTCAACCAGAAATGTGAGACGCCCCTTGGGGTGGCTGATTTTAACCTCACATTGGGGGATCTCACTACCGTGGTACGATTCTATGTAATCGACTCCAGCACCACATATAAGGCCCTGCTGGGGAGACCGTGGCTGCATGAATATCAGATAGTGCCATCCACGCTACATCAATGCATTAAATACTGCCATGAAGGAAAAGAAGAGAGGGTGTTTGTAGATCTGCATCCCTTCGAAGTATTCGAGTGCCATATACTCGATGCATCCTACTACACGGAGGTGTCGCAAAAGGATGAAGAGAAAGAGGCTGTGGTCAGCCAGAAAAAGCCAGCGACGAAGGCAAGAAATTGGTCTCCACCGCCACCAAAGGGCTATATTAAAAAGCATGAGGTATCGCACATCTCTTATGCCGGTGACTTTGCTCGGATCACTCCTCCTAGCATTCACCCGGATGAGATCAATGAAGAAATGAAAGAAAAGTACACACAAGTGGAGGTGACGCAGGGTTTATTCAAACCCATCGTCAACCTTGAATACCAGACGGTGCTACCACTAAAGACTATGGAAGTCCCTCGCTTCTGTGAACCTCCTACTATATTCTACACTGGGGAATCGGTCGAGGAAGATGATCAAGACTGCATAGTCCCTGAAGAGGCTGTAAACCAGATGGTGCCAATTACAGGCTTAGATTATACTACCCGACGGGTTTCGCAAATGTTCTCTAAGATGCAGATGCCATCACTACAACCTGCTGCCCAAAAGAAGGTGTTCCAGGAGCTATGGGATCCGCCTCGGGATAATAAAGAACTGAGGAAGATCACTCAGCACCCAGGATTGGGTTATACCCTTCAAGAATACTATGAAGCTGAGGTGGATGTCATATTTGTCTCCTACCAGTATGAAGACCCTCTCGAGGTGGGATATGACAAGTACCCCTCGGAAGATGAAGAAATCATTTATCAATCCATAATGAACAATGAAGCCCCAGACAGTCAGCCGGAGACGGGGACGTCTGATGAAGCAAAGAAAGATTGGTGCTGGGAAGACCTACCTTGCAAAGAAGATCTGTTCCATGCTGAAGCAAAGTTCGACACGGGAATCCCGGACGAGGATCAAGCAGCCAAAGAGCTGAGGGAATGCCTGGAGTTTGAGCGCATCCTAGAAGAAGTCCGGGCTCTACAGAATGATGATCTCTCGAGGGAGTCTGCATCAGAAGAGCCTCTAAGGGCGGAAGACTCCGTCTTCGAGTTTCCTGCTGATCCAGTTACGTCCTCGGGGTGTACTGAATAGAATACAGTAATATTGGCCGTATATGATGAGCCAGCAACCGCTGATGACCAGTATGATGAAACAGAAAATCATGAAACTGAAGAAGATTATATCCCGGGAGGCTTCATTGACTTGCAAGAAGCCCCGCCCGAGGTCGAAGATGGAGGTCAGGCCACCGTCGATGAGCTTGTAGAAATAAATCTGGGAACCACAGATGAGCCAAGGCCGACATTCCTCAGTGCACTGCTGGAGCCAGCTACCAGGGAACAGTATATACAATTTTTGAAGGAATTACGAGACTGCTTTGCATGGACATATGATGAGATGCCGGGACTGAGTTCTGATGTGGCACAACACCGATTTGCAATAAATCCAGAGGCTAGCCCTGTAAAGCAGCCTTCCAGGAGAATGTGCCCTGAATTAATAAATCAGATTAACAAAGAGGTTGACAAGCTAATTGATGTAGGCTTTGTTGAAGAAAATCAATACACTACATGGCTAGCCAATATAGTGCCCGTAAAGAAGAAGAATGGGCAGATCAGAATCTGTGTTGATTTTCGGGACCTTAATAAGGCTTGCCCGAAAGATGACTTCCCAGTACCAATCACTGAAGTGATGATCGATGCGACTACTTGTCATGAGGCCCTATCATTTATGGATGGGTCATCCGGATACAACCAAATCTGGATTGCTGAGGAAGACAGAGTGCACACTGCATTCCGTACCCCGAAGGGGATATTCCACTACAAAAGGATGCCGTTTGGCCTCAAGAATGCCGGCGCTACCTACCAAAGAGCTATGACCAAGATCTTTGATGATTTGCTCTTCAAAAAAGTAGAGTGCTACATTGATGATTTGGTAGTAAAAACTAAAAGAAGAGAAGACCATTTGCAAGACCTGAGGGTAGTATTCCAGAGGCTGCGCAAATATGAACTCAAGATGAATCCCATGAAGTGCGCCTTCGGCGTGTCCAGTGGAAAATTCCTCGGGTTTGTTGTCCGTCATAGGGGTATTGAAATTGACCCATCCAAGATTAAGGCTATCCAACAGCTCCCTCCGCCAAGGAATCTGTCGAGCTGAGATCTCTGCAAGGGCGTCTGGCCTATATCCGACGATTTATATCAAATCTGTCGGGAAGATGCCACCCCTTTCACAAGCTCATGATGAAAGATGTGCCGTTCCTCTGGGATGATGGCTGTCAGGAAGCCTTTGAGAAGCTGAAAGAATACCTCAAGACCCCTCCGGTGCTGGGGGCACCAATTAAGGGTAGGCCCTTGATACTTTATATCGCAGCCACATACTATTCCCTGGGGGCAATGCTGGCACAGATAAATGAAGAAGGCAAAGAACAAGCCTTGTACTACCTAAGTAGGAGGCTAATTAGAACTGAAGAAAGTTACAGCTACATAGAGAAGACCTGCTTGGCACTAGTCTTTGCTGTCAAAAAGCTCTGACACTATATGTTGTCACATGAAGTCAGATTGATATCTGCAGCAGACCCGCTCAAATACATATTGACTCAGCCAGTACTGAAAGGCCGGTTGGGCAAGTGGGCAGTGATCCTGATGGAATTCGATATTACCTATACACCCCAGCGGGCAATAAAAGGACAGGCCGTGGCTGATTTCTTCGCAGAGCATCCTGTGCCGAAAAATGATATGCTAGGGACTGAGTTACCCGATGATGAGACACTCGAGGCCTGCCAGACCCAGTCAGTTATGTGGCAACTATTCTTTGATGGAACATCTAGAACAGAGACAGACTCCGATGGAAAGACCAGAATACGGGCTGGAGCCGGTATTGTGCTGAAATCACCAGAAGGGGAGGTCGTGCATACTTCCTGTTCTATAAACAAGCCCTGCACCAATAATGAGTCCGAGTATGAAGCTCTGATAATCGGGCTATATATAAGCCTGAACATGGGTATCCAAATGCTTCAAGTGTTCGGGGATTCGATGTTGATAATAAAACAGATCCAAGGGGAGTTCGAAGTGCGGAAGCCAGAACTGAATCCCTACCACCAAAAAGCTGTGCGTCTCATGGTGAAATTCTACCATATTGAGCTCAAGCATGTGGGCCGTGGACACAATGCCCAGGCTGATGCACTGGCGAAGCTGGCCAGCTCACTAGCAGTCCCACCAAATAAGACACTGAACATTGTCGTTATGAACCGGCGGCAAGTCCCCAGTATGCTAGGAGAGCACTCTGAAGAAGACGAGGTTGCCACCATCAGCACAGAGCAAGCGTCTGATTGGAGACAACACCTGCTGTAGTGGTTTCTACACCAACAACTGCCACAGATAAGAGAAGAAAAGATGAAACTCCTGAGAATCAAAGATTCTTATGAACTCAGGAATAGAATTTTGCTCCGAATAATGGCAGATGCACGCAAGAAGATTCTACTCCGCTGTCTGTCCACTGAGGAAGCCTGGCAAGCGATGAAAGAGATACATGCTGGGACAGCAGGTGCCCACCAGGCTGGTCCCAAGATGAAGATAGAAATCAAGAAGCTGGGCTACTATTGGCCCACCATGTTTGAAGACTGCTGTAAATTTGCAAAATCATGCCAGAAATGCCAGGAGCATGCTACTGTGCCTAAAAGGCCTCCTACAACTCTTCACCCTACAGTTCCCAGCTGGCCATTTGCATAATGGGGAACTGATGTAGTCGGGCCACTGCCGACTTCCTCGGCCGGACATAAGTACATACTGGCCATAACAGATTACTTCTCCAGATGGGCGGAGGCTATAGCATTAAGAGAAGTGACTGGTGAACTGGTCGCCAGATTCATCAAGCAGAACATTATCTTCCGGTTCAAGATCCCCAGCCGAATAATATCTGACAATGGAAGTCATTTCAGAAATCAGAAGGTCTATCGGCTTGCTGAGAAGTATAAGATCGAATGGAGAACTTCCACCCCTTACAATCCACAGGCAAACGGATTGGCAGAAGCTTTTAATAAGACTCTCTACACCTTGCTGGCCAAGGTCGTCAGTTCTAATAAGAAGGACTGGGAAGATAAAATGTATGAAGCTCTGTGGGCATACCGCACCGTCTTCAAGACACCTACAGGGTGCTCACCATACTCGCTGGTATACGGCTCAGAGGCAGTGGTTCCGCTAGAGCTGGAAGTCCCGTCACTCAGAGTGGCAGTCCAATATGGCCTGGCCCGTGGCGAACAGACCAATGCAGAAAGAAGACTAGAAGAACTGGCTGAATTGGAAGGGAAGCGCCTCCAAGCCCAGAAGAGTATCCAAATGTATCAGGCCCGCATGGCCGCTGCATTCAACAAACTCGTAAGAGGACGAGAATTCAAGAAGGGTGACCTTGTCATGGTCAAGAAAAAAGAAGTCATGGCGTCCAACCCAAAAGGAGAGCTGAATGCTAATTGGAAAGGTCCTTATGTGATACAGAGGGTCTACGAAGGAGGGGCCTACGTGGTTGTTAACCATCGAGGGGAAATCCAATTCTCCCCACTCAACGGAAGACATCTAAAGCTGTATCATGCGGCACAACCGGCATTCCCCGAGTGATCAGACACAGCTACCCCTTCCTTGGTCTAGCGGCACTTCGCCCTGGCCAAGCTACCCTTTCCTTGGTCTAGCGGCACTCCGCCCTAGCCAAGCTGCTACCTTCCTTGGTCTAGCAGCACTCCGCCCTAGCCAAGCTACACCCCTTTTCTTGGCCTAGCGGCACTCTGCCCTAGCCAAGCTACCATTTCTTCGTCTAGCGGCACTTCGCCCTAGCCGAGCTACCCATTTCTTGGTCTAGCGGCACTCCGCCCTAGCCAAGCTACACCCTTTTCTTGGTATAACAGCACTCCGCCCTAGCCAAGCTACACCCTTTCCCGGTCTAGTGGCACTCTGCCCTAATCGAGCTACACCCATTTCTTGGTCTAGCGGCACTCCGCCCTAGCCGAGCTACCCATTTCTTGGTCTAGTGGCACTCCGCCCTAACCGAGCTACACCTATTTCTTGGTCTAGCGGCACCCCGCCCTAGCCAAGCTGTACCCTCTTCCCGATCTAGCGGCACTCCGCCCTAGCCGAGCTACACCCTTTTCTTGGTCTAGCGGCACTTCGCCCTAGCCGAGCTACCCTTTCTTCGTCTAGGGGCACTCCTCCCTAGCCGAGCTACCCCTTTCCCGGTCTAGTGGCACTCCGCCCTAACCAAGCTACCCATTTCTTGGTCTAGCGGCACTTCGCCCTGGCCGAGCTACCTTCTTTGGTCTAGCGGCACTCCGCCCTAGCCAAGCTGCTACCTTCCTTGGTCTAGCGGCACTCCGCCCTAGCCGAGCTACCCATTTCTTGGTCTAGCGGCACTCCGCCCTAGCCAAGCTACCCCCTTTTCTTGGTATAACAGCACTCCGCCCTAGCCAAGCTACACCCATTTCCCGGTCTAGCGGCACTCCGCCCTAGCCAAGCAGCCCTCATCTTAAGCTTGTGGCATTCCCACCTGTCACCTTCTAAAAAGGGAGGGAAAGAAAAAGAAAGTAAAAAAATGGGGTTAAAAATAGAGATACCCCGCCAGACTTGCTCCTATATTAGGGACAAGTGCAAAAATGGCCCAAAACCCAGCTGTGGTGAAAATCCGAAAGGGCACTGCAGGCAAAATCGAGTACCCCGTCACGTGAAAACCTGAAAGGGCGCGTGGACAAAAGCAAGAGGGGGCCGGCTCCGGCGAAAACCCGAAAGGGCGCTTGAGTCGGTAATGTGGTGATTCCAAAGAAAGCCTCACCTCCCACCATAAAACTCCTCGTCGATCGACCGGCGCCTTGCCCGATCAACGATTAAACCCATCCGGAATGGACCTTACGTCTATTCTGTTGAAGCCTTCATGCATTGCTCGAGAAAAATTCCCTCGATAATAGGCCCACCTCGGGATAGACCTTCCGTCTGTCCTGATAAAACACTTTCACTTGTTTCTGTCTAAAGACCCACAACAATGAAACCCCGTCTAGTTTAGACCTTACGTCTATCCCAATGAAACCTATCCTACGTCTCACCGCAATGAAACATGCTGTTGACCGATTGGCACACTGCCCGATCAACAATGAAACCCTGTCTGGTTTAGACCTTACGTCTATCCCGATGAAACCTATGAAATCCTTGCATTGGTATAAACCCAATACTAATGATGAAACCTGATACTGATCGACCGGCACTTTGCCCGATCAGCGATGAAACCTTGTCCGGTTTAGACCTTGCGTCTATTCCGACTAGATCTACAGGTCTCTTTACGTCCCGCCGTGATGAAACCTGCTGTTGATCGATTGGCACACTGCCCGATCTATGATGAAACCTATCCAGTTTAGACCTTCTATCTATCCTGATGAAATCCATGAACTCCTTGCATTGGTATAAATCCAATATCGATGATGAAACTCGCTGCCGATCGACTGGCACACTGCCCGATCAGCGATGAAACCTTATCCAGTTTAGACCCTACGTCTATCCTGATGAAACATATGAAATCCTTGCATTGGGATGAGCCAATACAAATGATGAAACCTGTTATCGATCGACGGGCACGCTGCCTGATCGACGCTAAAATCCATCTAGGGTAGACCTTCCGTCCGCTCTGACATAGCACAACACTGCTCTTTGAATCTATTCAGACCCTCCGTCCGGATAGATCATGAAACTATATTCCTTTGCGTTAATGTTGAACCCCACATTAACGATGAAACTCATATTCTCGGCAAACGGCCTCGTGCCCGAGCTGCTATTCATATCCTCTGAATCAATTCGGACCTTTCGTCTGGATAGATCATGAAACCCTACTTCCCTTTGCATTGATGTTGGCACCCACATCAATGATCGTGTGTCCACAATAAGCATATGGCGCCATGGTCCATAGGATGAAAGTTCTTGTCCCAGAAAAGACAATGAAAAAAGGAAAAGAGAAAGAAAATGACAAAAAAAAGAAAGTACAAAAAAAAAGGGTTGAAAATAGAGATACCCCGCCAGACTTGTTCAGGCATTCTGGACAAGGGCAAAAAGGGCTAAAACCCAACTGTGGTGAAAATCCGAAAGGGCACTGCAGGCAAAATCGGGTACCCCGCCACGTGAAAATCCGAAAGGACGCGTGGGCAAAAGCAAGAGGGGGCCAGCTCGGGCGAAAACCCGAAAGGGCGCTTGGGTCGGTAATGTGGTAATTCAGAAGTTCCATGCCAACCAGCACATTGCCTTCACCTACCCTTCATTGACGAGGCCTTCTGTCAGTCATCTGGCTCTATGCCCCGCCGATGATAAAGCCTTTCCGGGGTAGATCTTACGTCTACCCTGATGAAATCTACATACCCTCCTTTCACATATCCCACCAACAATAGAATCGGTCATCATTCCGATGAAGCCTGGCCAGTTCAGACCTTACGTCTGTCCTGATCAAACTCTTAAACCATCCCTTGACCGATCGGCTCCTTGCCCGGTCAACAATAAAACCCTACCAGGATAGACCCTACGCCTATCCCGATGAAACCTACGTATTTCTTGGCAAAGTCCCACCCACAATAGAACCTGTTGGAATAGACCTTACGTCTATCCTGATGAAACTTGTGAAATTCCTTTGCATCGAGATAAACCTAATATCGATGATGAAACCAGCTATTGATCGACCGGCACCTTGCCCGATCAATGATGAAACCCTGTCCAGTTTAGACCTTACGTCTATCCTGATGAAACCTATGAAATTCCTTTGCATCGATGTATACCCAATATCGATGATGAAACCAGCTATTGATCGACCGGCACCTTGCCCGATCAATGATGAAACCTTATCCAGTTTAGACCTTACGTCTATCCTGATGAAACTTATGAGATTCCTTCGCGTCAATATAAACCCAATATCGATGATGAAACCAGCTATTGATCGACCGGCACCTTGCCCGATCAATGATGAAACCATGTCCAGTTTAGACCTTACGTCTATCCTGATGAAACTTATGAAATCCCTTTCCATCGATATAAACCCCATATCGATGATGAAACCAACCATTGGTCGATCGGTGCATTGCCCGATCAATGATGAAAACTTGTCCAGTTCAGATTTTGCGTCTGTCCTGATGAAAACCACATACCCTTTTCACGTCCCACCTGTGATCAAGTCTACCCAGTTTAGACCTTACGTCTATCCTGATGAAACTTATGAAATTCCTTTGCATCGGTATAAACGCAATATCGATGATAAAATCCGTCACTGGTCGTTTGATACATTGCCCCGACCAGCTTTGAAACCTGTCCGAGGTGAACCATCCGTTTGTTCCAAATGATGTTCTAAACCTCTTTTATTCAGCTACCCCCAGGATTGGGTTTAGGCACCCTCCGGATACCGTCGCGCGGTGGAGCGAGTTCCCCATCCTTTCTCTGAAAGGGTGGATGCTCTCCTGCTAGGTACGGGCTATTCCCATAGGGACCGCTGAAACCGCTGCCAAATCGTCGTATATTGACGGTGCGATAAGTTAAGAACAAACCACATATGGATAAAGATTCCTTTTCATTGAATAAAAAAAGGGAATACAAAAAGGGCCCCTGAGGGGGAATTGTATTACAAAAAGGGGGAAACAGATATTCACGGGCGTCGGAAAATGTCTTCGAAGGCCAAAAGCCCTACATACGGGGCAGCCCCCAGCTCATGAAGTCGAGACTCCTCCTCCTGCAGTCGAACAGACTCGTCCCGAAAGGATGCCACCTGCCCCTCCAATAGAGCTGCTTCTTCCTCGAGCTGCGGTCGGGAAGTTGTTATCTGCGGCAGCTCAGCTTGGAGACCAGACAGTTCAGCCTCCAGAATGGTTATTCGGCCGCGCACGAACTGCTCCCGCTGCGCCAGAGACTGTAGTTGGCACTGTCGCTCCTGAAGAGTAAAGTTCATTTTTTCTAGCTCAGATTTGCACTCCATCCTTTGCAACCTCAAAGCCGCCAGTCTGTCAGACATAATGTGTGCTAAGAAATCCCGGCGATGTACAAATTTTAACAACAACAGAACCCGCTGGGTCCATATTTCTAGAGGACAACCCATTGCCTGTAAACCAGCGGTGAAACGCTCGGCTATCTCCTTCAACTGCGGATAAGTTAGTCCGGGCTGAGATTCCACTAGCTGGCGCAACATGTCCAGATGTTGCCAGACAAAACTCTCAGGTGAAGCAAAGCCAGGCAAGGGAAGTGGAGCCACTTCAAAGGTTACTTCACTGTCAATGTCTGCCCATAGGGTGATATCTGGCTGAGAAGAAGAAGACGGGAGGTCTGCCGAAGGCACCAACTGAGCTTTCTCCGCAACCTCTGACGAAGCCGAGGGACCTTCCACCTCCATCTCCTCGAGGGTCACCATTTGAATGCTCACGAGGGTGACTCCAGTAAGTGCCGGAGTGGTTGCTTCCTGGGTCTCTAATGCAATACCCGCACCTTCAACATCCTCTTCGCAGGGTACCTCCTCCTCAGATTTTGAAAGTATGGAGATAGATTCTGGGGCAGTTATAGACAATACTCCAATTTCTGTAATGGCTACCTCTCCTTCTTCCACCCCCGCTGCAACAGCCAGTTCCTTCAATGTCAAGGCTGCAGGGGTCACAGCCCGGAGAGGCAAGGGTTCACTCTCCATGATTGATGTTATGGGAATTGCCGATTCAGGCGTAATGGTCAGCACTGCGGCAGGTATAAAGGTGGAACCCCTAATTGGGTCCATCTCAGCTCTAAAATCCAGGACCTTGATGAGATCCGGGCTTTCCCCCGAAGTCCTCAAGTCCAACAATGCTAAGTCCGTAGAGGACTGCACCCTCACCGGCACAGGGCGGATTATCTCAGGAACGCCTGCCCAGGCTACTGTCGAAGCAGGAACAATGGCCAAGGCGTCAAACAAAGTGGCTTCAAAGGCTGCAGTCATCACAGGGCTAGCAACAGGGGATTCCTGTGAACAGATCAATACAGCATCAAGCAGCAGATAAAAAGGGGAAACAATGAGGAGAAGAAAAGAGACTCACTTCTAATGTAATGGCAATGTCCTCAAAGGAGTGCAGAGGAGGAGAAAGTCCCGCTGCTAAAGCAACAAAAGGAGGAGTTATATCTGCCTCGGTATCCAAGCCGGTGAACTCTTCTTGTAATTCCTCCTCAGGAGAGGGCACCAGCAACTTGGAGGGGGTGAATAATGGAACAATGGCGGTGCATGCGGATGGAGCCTCTGATCTGGAAACACCCTCCGTCTCGCTCTCGCTGAAACCTGCTTCTTCTCCATCTGCCTTAGAAGCGATCCCGGAAGCAAAAGGGGTTAAATCCCCAAAGAACGTCCTACCCGGGCGAAATCTAATGAGATGGGAAGAAAGCTGGACGGCCGGAGGGGAGGAACTCGCAGCCACCGCCGAGAAGGAAAAGAAACTAAAGAGAGAGAAGAGGCTGTATCAAATGAGAAGGAAGGAGGCTTTCGGCGCCTTAAATAGAAGCCCTAAGCAAAGACGTTCTCGGCGCGGTCAAATGCGCTCCGAGAACCCCCCAGGCCGAGAGCCCCCTTCGGCCGAAAGGCGCGTCGAGAAAAGGCCTCCGAGAACCCCATGCCGAGAGCCCCATTCGGCCAAAAGGCACGACGAGAAGTGCTGCCGAGAGCCCCCTTGCCGGGCGCACCGAGAAGCTCTCCGCCGAGAGTCCCTACCGGTGATTGCGCCGAGAAGCTACAGGCCGAGAGAGCCGTGACGAGAACATCCAAAACAAAGAGATCGAAAGGGGTTGAAAGAAATTACAAGAAAAGTCAATGCAAAGAAGCTTCCAAGCTGCAAAATGAAAGATGATTAGCAGTCACAAACTGAGAAATGGGTTCAGATGCTGAATTATGCACCTGCAGGCACCGTGTCATTTATTCTGAACTCTCGCTACCTGCAAGTGGGGGGCATTTGTTGACACCTGAAATATAACAGAGAATAGAAACGAGACATAATGGAAGATTGAGTGAAAGATGAAGATCCCGGAAGTCCCTGCAAGACCAGGATTACGGAAGATTTATCACTGAAGCTACCACCCGACTGAAGTCCTCCCCGACCAAGCTGATGTCCGGTATTGTCATCCCCCAGATGACAATACCGATAAGAATTGCAGTCTAATTGACTGATGAAACTCCGGAGATATTCTGATATGACCTTCACCCGTTCTGGCGGATTCGAAGGACTGACAAATGAAAAGACAGATTAGGCGTCCCTGAAGCCTAGTGATAAAAAGAAGTAGAGCAATAAGAAAAGGAGTCGGGGGTCTAAATGGGCCATGGCGCCGAAAGCCCTTCACCACGGCCCAAGACTGGCGCCGAGAAGCCTTTGCGCCGGGAGCCTTTGCGCCGGGAGCCTTCGCAATATGCGCGCCGGGAGCCTTCGCAAGATGCGCGCCGGGAACCTGATATGTGCACACCGAGAGACCCATACGGAGGGAGGAGAGCACTCTGCTTATAAAAACCCCCCCTTCCTCTCGAGATCAAAAAAGAGAGAACAACAAGAAAGAAGTAGAGGAAGAAAAAACCTCATCCAGAAAAGAGATAGAAAAAAAAAGAGAAAGAAAAGGGAGCGAGTGAAGAAGCTGCTGCGAAGCTCGAGAGAAGGAGAAGGTGGGGTGCTCGGGGAGGGAGAGGAGTCAATGCTCCGCCCTCCCCCATCCTCCTGCTATTCCGAATGGGTTTTCTTTTCTTCCCTCATGTATTCTTTCTACCCTTGTATGTGGGATTTCTTCTACTCGAAGGATGTTCGAAGTCCCCTTTCGACTATCGTCCGCGTTATCTCGCTGTAGCCAATGAGGTATGAATAATAAAGATGGTGCAATGAGTAGAAGCTCGAGTTTCTTTCTCCTCCCCTCTCTGATGATCGTGGTAGCTATCATTTCGGTTGCGAAGTTTGATCGATGAGTCCATGATTTCAGGTGTCGGTCGGTAGTCCTGGCGGCTGATAGGTACTCCCTGCTGCTTGCCTCTCTCGCAGCCCCGGGGGAGTTGGTACAGAGCCCCGATCCTCACCTCTATGGATTCCTGGGCTTTGTCCTCTCTATCTCTCTCTCAGGGTATCTGTCGTCCCCTGCATACATTGATTGCTCGAATGCTTAGGACTCTGATAATCCTTTGTGTTTATACGCACGCCTGTTTAAGATGGGACGGAGCCAACAAAGCCCAAATCCTCACTGTGGATTTTTGGGCCTTGTTTCCCCCCTCTCTCCCTCAATGTCATCGATGATTTAAACGTCGCAGAGTCCGTGATTTTCTTCTCAAATTTCTCGAGCCACTAGGGCCATTGCAGGGATCAGAGGTTGTCGTCTCTCGATCTCCTGGATGGTCGGCAATACTGATGGCGTGAAGCCTGTTCTTGAGAGCTCGAGGGCCCGGTGACTCTGATCCCTCCAACCCCTTTCATCTGTGACCCCCTGCTGTCAACCTGGTAGGCCCCTGGTTCTTTCCTCACTTGCCTCCTGAATCCATTCCCCAGCCACTGTCTGAATCCTGAGAAAAATCCCTAGAACAGAGCACCGTAAAACCCCATAAGTCCTCACGGCGCTCAAGCCCAGCACCTTCTCGGCGTGAATAGTTCCCGGCGCGGCGCGCGCCGGGAACTCTCGCGCCGAGATCCTCCTCCCCCCCTTCAACACATGCCGAGAGCCCCCTTCGTGGCGCACCGGGAACTCCTTTCAGCCCGCGCCGAGAAGCCATGCCATATTTCTGAACCCTCACGCCGAGAACCTCTTTCTTCTTGGTCTGAACCTTGATCCCCATGTTGTACCCACCCGAGGAATATATAGAGAGCATTTGGCATCCCTCAGGAAATAAATCAATGGGGAGGACCTCCCCTACATTGTTCTGTTCCGATCCGGATTTCTTTATAACCTTATGGACCTAAAGGGCTATGTCACTACATGTGCTCCGACGGGTTCCGAAGGAAGATCAATCGATGCTATGGATGTGGGTGATGGCCCCGGGCCTGGTGCCCCCTTCTTTTTCGGCTTTCATCCCGGCATCCCGTGGATGATGGCTTATCTCCTCTTGGCATAATCCAGGATAAAGGGTATATGCTGCCAAAAGTCATTCATATCACCTTGAGTGATCATGGTATTCTCTCCTAACCCCGCTGGCCCACGGAGTTCTGCCCTTGCATGTTCTCCAATGGTCTTCCGAAGGGGGATATCAATAAGACATTGCGCCTGCACGGTGTGTCATGTCGCACTGGTCCTTATCCAGATTCCGGGTTAGATATACCCGATCTTTTATGGATCCCATCCTGCCGCTGCATGGGTGGTTTCCTATCCCCATCTGGCATAGTCCAAGGTAATGGGGACATGCCGCCGAATTTGCTCCGTATTCGATGTATCCTTGCTTCACTCAGGCCATTTAACGCCCTGCTGATGAACCAACCCTCTCTCTCGTTTGAGTCTTATTTTTGCCGCTACCTTCCTCCTATTTTTGGCGTTTAATCAAGGGTTGTCCTTCTTAGGAAGGGCGTAATTAATGTCATAGCCTTTATGGTATGACGGACTTTGGGTCCCGACTCGGACTTCACAATCGACTGATTAAAAGTCAGATCGAGCGCATAATAAAATTGTCACCCCTGTGACTGGCACGCCAATAAATCAATAAATAACAAATCCACAAAAGAAAATGATGTGACACAACCCCTCGGACCTAGAATTGCAAGCAACACAACGATTTTGGCAACGTGACATAAGCGGATTCACTCGCGTTGGCACACTCGGGTCCGTAGGAGGACCAGCGATGACGGTGAGGGTCCGAGGTTGGACCTCAATGTTCCAAGGGTATGCCAGCTAAGGATGGACCCCAATGGGCCAGGGATGCCCCAATTCCGTGGGCGGCCAGCACGCCAAGGGCGTGGGATGTAGTGGTTCTCTCTCAACTCGCTCCGCGGTGGCACTCAAATCGATGATATTTTGAGATCGGGCGCTCACTCACCGACCGACGGCACTAAGCAGCAATACTAAACAAGCAAAGCAATTCCAGTAGAGTAGGGCAACCCGAGGCTCACCTGATCGGTGTGAAGACACCGATCCCGGTTGGAGACGAGGGCGAGCGGGGAAGTGTGGATTCCCCGCACACTGCGCCGATGAAGCTTGACCTGTTTAAAGATTACAATCACTACACCTCACACAGGAGGGTGGACTTGGGGAGGAGATTTTTGTATTACAAGTCAAACACTACCTCCGCACAGGGAGGGGCGCTAAGCCAGCCAGGCGGGGAGGGGAGATAAGCTCGACCGCGCCGACGGAGCACCCGGCCGAATCTGCCCGGGTCTGGGACAGCAAGATAGGGGGTTGATGTAGTCGCCGCTGTGAGCTCCCCTGGACTCAGAACTTGATGAGACTTACGCCAAAATGTTGCTGATGTACCCAGGTACGACTGTGATTTTTAGTGGGGGGTCCCGAGGTCGTCGCCAGCAGGGACGGGCTCTGCAACAGGTCCCTTGCGTGCAGAAGCAGACTGTTCCCAGGGACAGCAGCGGATGGCCGAAGTCACCACGGCAACTCCCAAAGTCCGAATGAGCCGGGACCAAGTCGAGGACGTCCGTGGATGAGTCTTCTTAGAGCAAAAACCAAGAACAGCACCAGAGGATGTCGGAGCGGTGAGGAGGAGTTCGTTGAGTGAGGCACTATCGGGGCAGGACCTAAACAAACTGTCTGCGCGCCCGGGGGAGAAAAAATGGGAAAGGCACTTCCTAATGCCGAACGGGACGCCGCTTGTTGGTGGTGGAGGAAGACTCATGGTTTCAGCTCTCGGCCAAGTGGCGCCTCCAGAAGTTGAAGGATGTGGCTGTGGTGGAGGTTCGAACAGGGGGGCAGAATCTGGGAAAGGCAGCTTCTGATCTCATGCGGCAGGTTGCAGAGAGTGCCCCGACCGCTCCTGGACTCCGAATCATAAACCGCCAGAGTTTCTGGAACTGTGGACGAGCCCTATTCACAGAAAAACTGACGGGGAAGCCGTCTGATGTTGAAGAGGACTGGGGGACTCAGAAGAGCAGAGGTAGGTCGTTGTAGACTGTGGAGGGCAGACCCGCGCAGCCGAGGGAGAAAATTGAGAACTTTGGCCTCCGGATTCCGAACGTGATTCTTCTTGTTGAGTCTGATAGAGGACTGGGGGAGGAAGAACTTTGTAGAAGGACTCGTAGCCTGAATCTTCAGCTGTTTGTCGTGGTGCAGCTTCTAACCGGGTTCAGGTACTCTGCAGAGGGAGCCCAGCGCAGTCGGGGAGAATGGGGCACCACAAACTGTAGCAAAGTCGGAATGAGGTGATTCCACCTCACCTACGAAGAAGACTTGCAGACCTTTCCCTCGACGTAGGCCACTCCCCCAGGAGCTCTGGGATGTGGTCGAGGGCGGTGCTGCAACAAGAGGCCGTTCTGCAGGGCTTCAGCTGCACACAGACTTGGAGAGAAAGGGGGTGAAAGGGGGGGGTTTCTTTGGTGGAAGGGTAGGGAGAATGGTTGCTTTGGTGGTGGAGTAGGGTTGGGAGGTGGCAAGGGGAGGTGAGGGAGGAGGGTGGGGGCGGAGCTAGCAGGGGAGAGGGTGGATGCGCAAGAGGACTAGCTAGGAGGAGGTGGGGGCGCAAAATGGCCTAGGGAATGGGGTGGATGCTCCTTGGGTGTGGGTGGTGGATTAATGGAAGGGTTAATGGGGGGGGCCTAGGGGATGGGAAGGGTTGCTTTGGGGAGGGGAAAGGGTGTCTAGGAGAATGGATTCTCCCTTGGGAATGTGAAGGGCGTATAGGGAATAGGAAGGGTTGCTTGGGAAGTGGGGGGAATTGAAGTGGAGTTAAGGGCTTTGGGAAGGTGAAAGGGTGGGAGGGTGATGTGGCAGCTGAGGTGGCAAGGTGAGGAGAGAGAGAATGGTGCGCAATCTGGAGAGAGAGGAGAGAGGAGAGACAGAGGGGTTCGCCCCTTTTAGAGAGAGAGAGAGAAGTAGAGAGAGAGAGAGAGCTAGAGAGAGAGTGAGAGCTAGAGAGGGGGGGCACAATTCTTGTGACAAGTTTTTTTACTCAAATATTCATTAGCTTACAACTGAGGGATTGTGGTCTTATTTATAGGAAACCCACTTTTACATATAAGACCCTGACTTTTAACATACTAACAGATAACCAAGGAAGGGGGGGTGCGCCCATGGGCCAAGCCCAAAGAAATAGGCCCAATAGCAAGCACCATAGCCTAATGAGACTCGAACTTAGGGAAATGACTTAATAACCTAGGTACAAGACTCAAATAAAAGGTAAATTACATGAGTAGAAAATGAAAATTACATCATAGGACTCGAAATAACGTGGTGAACAAGATGTAGCTTAGGCGGCGAGTATCGGGATCCTCGATCATATGAAATTACTGGTGATGTCCTCATCATACCCTCGGGGTGCGGAAAACTCGACTCTGTCGAGTATGTGCCCACCGGGGAAGTGGTCCTCTCCAGAAACTCAGAGTGAGCCTCAACTTCCAAACTTAACCCTGCGTCCGCAACTAGGGGACGGTCCCTCATCCTCTCGAGGTGGCTCAGGCGCACCCTCTTGCTGGTGATGGGACCCTGCTTGCCTAGTATTGCCTTCGTGTGCACACGTCGGACTCTCAGGCCATTTTTTTTTGGTGGCTCTCCGAGGGTGTCCCTCTCAAAGGAAGATAAAGGCTAGAGGCACTCACTAGGATCCACCGCAGTGCCCATATAGGGTGCCGGATCCGCCATGTGGATAATGGGGTAAATCCCAAAACCCATTAGTAAGTCCAACCCGATGGCCGGGTTGCCAAAATCACTTGGAACTTGGGAAGGTCCAAGTCCTCGTGCCCTCGAATTGGAGGTGACCCTAGGGTAGAGCCACTCCAATGCCATCATCACCAGATTACCTACTTGGAATTCCAAGTGGCGCTTGCGAGCTCTTGTCCGCTCTTTGTGATGTGACACAACCTAAGACTTAGGCAAACAAGCACATTCACAATCAAAACGGGCCAATTTGGGCCGCCGCTCTCTCGTCGCTCACCCAAGCCCGGGGTAACTTGGCAATGCCAAGGTGAGGTAGAGGGGTTGGGCCCTTGCTGGTAGAGGGCCAGCAAGGCCAATATGTGATTCCCAATGGGTGTGGAAGCCCAATTCAATGGGGCCGACGAAGTGCCGAAGGCACCGGTTGCACTTTTCCCACGGTGATCACTCAAGGCAATGGGGCTTGAGGATCGAGCTCTCACTCGCATAACCAGTGGAACTAGAACTTATATTGAAAGACAAGCACTAATAGAGTGAGGTGTGAGCACTTACTCGACCGGTTTGAAGAAACCGATCCCACTCGGAGACGAGGGCGAGCGGGGAGGCGAGTGGATCCCCACACGCCGCGGCGGTGTCGCTTGACCTGCCCAAAGAAGTTACAACACAACACCTCTCGTAGGAGGGGGACCTTAGGGTGGGGGTTAATGATATTACAATCAATACTACCTCCACACAGGGAGGGGCCTTCAGCCGGCCAAGCGGGGAGGGGGAAACTAGGACCAAAAGCGATAAGAAGTTGGGAAGCCGAATCTGCCTGCTGTCTGGGAGGGAGGACTGACAGTCGAAGTTGGGGCTGCAGAAGTTGATACAGAATTTTGCTTATGGTGATACCAGGGGGGCACTCTTCGTGACTGGTACTGGAACACCTCAGAATTTTTTAAATTTCTTCTGGTAACACTGCTGACCGGGGTGGAGCTTCGAACAGAGTGGCAAGTTCTGGGACTGGCAGCCTCAGATTTCCCACCGCAGGTTGCAGAGAATTCTCCGATGGCTCCCGGACTCTGAATCGAGAACCGCCAGAGTTGTTGGAATCGTGGATGAGTCGTCTTCACAGAAAAGTTGACAGGGATGCTAAAATATGCCGGAGAAGATCTGGAGGCTATGAACAAGGATGACTGGTCGGGGTAGACTATGGGGAAGGAAATCCGTGCAGCAGAGGGAGAAAATTGATAACTTCTGCTACTTGATGCCAAACGGAGTTCCGCTTCTTGATTCTGAAAGTATACAGAGCGATGAAGAACTTTGTAGAAGAGCATGGGGGCTGATTCCTCCGAGGTTCATCGTGGTAGTGCTTCTAATCCGGTTCTGGTACTCAGCAGGGACAGCTCTGCGCCGTTGTGGAAGAACGAAGCTCCTGGGCAGCACACAGCTCGGATGAAGACGAAACCACTTCTGTTGCGAAGAAGACAGGGAGACGCTTCTGTGGATGTCTCTTGTTCCTTCAAACTCATCCGGAGGAAGTCGTGGTAGCCGCTGCAAGTTGCTGGTTCATCTGTAACCTCTGGATAGCAAACTGCAACTTCGAAGTAGCTTCCAATGACCAAGAAAGAAGAAGGGGAAGGGGGTAGATGAGTGTGGGAGTGACCCCTGGTTGTAAGTAGGTCTTGGAGGGGGTGTTCTAAGGTGTGGGAGGTGGAGAATATGGTCTGGAAGAGGGTCCAATAGATGGTGGTAGTGGGGGCTGCAAATTTGGTTGGAATGGAGAGAGGGAAAGGATATTCGAAAATAGGTTTAAGGGTGGGGTTAATTTTTTTATCTTGGGAATGGGGGGGTTGTGTTGGGGAAGGGAAGGGGTGCTTGGGGTAGTGGGAAGGGTGCTTGGGAAAGTGGGAGGGGTAGTTGGGGGTTGGATGGTGAGGAGAGGATTGGTGGAGGGGGTCTTGGGAAGGGGTGGAGTATTGATGAGGGTTGTGGGGAATGGGAAGAGGCTTAAATGGGGTAGGTGGGGAGTGGAGGTGGTTGGGAAGGGAGGAGAGAGAAGAAAATTCGAATTTGGGTGTTGAGGAGAGAGAAAGTGGAGTGAAAAAGAGAGACTAAGAGAGGGAAGAGTGGAGAATCTCTCCCCTAGTGTTTCTCACCCAAAAAATGGAATCTCTCCACTAGATAAGAAGTGTAAACTCTCAAAATGGTAAGTTTTTTCATTCATTGATTCATTAAGTTGAAATGGGGGGGAATGGGGTCCTATATATAGGAAACTCACATTTCTACAAAAGTCCCTGACAATTGACTCAATGACAAATAACCGAGGGGGTACGGGAGAGCCCTTGGGCCAAGCCCAATGAATTGGGCCCAATAACTAACTAGACAACCTAATGACACTCAAACTTAGGGAAATGAACACAAGACCTAGGAACATGACTCAAATAAAAGGGAAAATACATCAAATGACTCAAATAAAAATGACATAGGACTCAAAATTAAATGACTAGAACATTCCGGATGCAACCGGGGCGAGGAGACAAGCTGTGAACGTGGGCATGGGAGTTGATGTCCCCATCATACTCTCGGGGTGCGGAGAACTCGACTCCATCGAGTAAGTGTCCTTCCCTCCTCGGAGGGTGTAGGAGTGGTACTTCCCTCAAGTCTTCCAAATGAGACCGATCTATCCACCTGCCGAGATAGCGCTCGTATACCTTGCTCCTGGTGGTAGTGACATGTTCATCCAATATTCGTTCAATGTTCTCACGTTGGGCTCTCTTGGCTGGTGGACTCTCCTCACAGGTGGGTGCTCTCTCAACAGAGGGAATAGGCTCAATATCCTCACTAGGTACCACCGTGGGTCCCTTGTATGGCACTAGGTCGGCGACATTGAATATGGGACTTACCCCATATTCCTCAGGGAGATCTAACTCATAGGCATTTGCACCAATGCGCCTCAGGACTTGGAAGGGACCAGCCCCACGTGGCCTCAATTTGGAGATGGCTCCCGGGGAGAGCCTCTCCGTCCTTACCATCACAAAGTCACCCTTATGGAATTCTTGGTGATGTCGATGAGAGTCGGCTTGCCTTTTATAAGTCACATTCTTCTTGCTAATGTGCCTGCAGATCTCTTTATGCAATGTTGTGTATGCAGACATTCTAGGGGTGATGGGTGGACCTGGGCAACCAAAAGTAGACCTATCGTGTAATGATGCAGTGTAGACTTTGGTTAGCTTAGGTGGGCCGGGGCACCCGTAGGTGGCCCTATCATGCAAATTGGTGATAAATATTGGGGGACCCGGACATCCGTAGATGCCTTTGACATGCTTAAGACCCATGATGAATGAAGGTGGACCATGACATCCGAATATGGACCACTCATACTTTCTACTTGACATGTGGGTGATATGAATGAATGGACCCGACATAGTGTTCATGCCAAGGGGTATAGTAAACCTAGACACATGCGTGCTTTTCTCAAAGGTGACTTCTATGTGTATAGGTGTGGGACAATCTTTGGACTCCCATTGGAAAGGATCGAATGGATCTAAGAAGGTGGTCATCATGGGGTGGGGCACAACCTTATTACCTAGGGATATGTGGCCCAAGGTCATGGCTCCCAAGGTGTAACCCGGGTCTAGGATGGGGTGGATTGGGTCAAACATGGTGGGTTGGGTTAGGGAAAGGTGGGTGGTGGATAAGGTGGTTGGGTCACATAGGGGTCTAGGCTCCCATAGGAAGGGATCAAAGGGGTAGTGGAAAGGTCTTCCTAGAGGGTGGCACTCTATGTCTTCAAGGTACCCAAACGGTGAGTCATCCTCCTCCAAGATAATTGGGCCAAGGTCTCTAGTGGGTTGGCCAATTAAAGCAATTGGAATCTTGATGGGTGGGAAGTGGGCCAAGATTGGTTTCTCATCCTTGGGGAGAAAGAGGAGGATTTCACTCGTATAATGGCCACTAGTGTAGATGGAGGTGATGGAACCGGTGGCGGGGTAAGCTAGGAAGGGTCCACTAGAGTAGATTGGGCTAGACTCCAATGGTCCTATGGCTAGCATATTGGTCAGGTAGACTTGCCATTGTAAACAGTCCACTAGGTCCCCTAAGCCTTCCACAAAGTAGGAGGTTTGAAGTGTGACATGGGAAGACCGGGTGGGCATAATTTGGACTTGATATGTCAAGGGTGAGAGGTAAGGTGGTGAGCTAGGAATGGTGGGGCCTTGCTTAAGCCATTGGAGTATGGACTCATTCATGGTTAGGGTGTGCGGCTCATGAGGACCCGAACTAGGAGAGGTGGGTGGAAGTGGGGGGTCTAGGATGTTCTCTATGGTGGGAGGTGAATCCGGATTGGCATCCATCTCCACTTGGGTAGGAGTGTGGGCCACAACTTCCAAGGATAATGGGGTAGGATAGTCTATGGTGGGTGGAGTGATAATGGTCAGTGCATGGTACTCTCGGGGTGGTGAACATGGGTGGACTTGGGTTGGGCTTGGTCGGGGAAGTTCATGGGTGGGAGTTGGGTTCGGGGGTGAAAGATCGGTTGGTTGAAGAGGTTTGGGTTGGGGTGCGTAGATCTTTCTAAGATCGGCCCTCATTTCATCCCAAGATTCAATGGGTGCTTCCCCTTTGGCTTCTCTCATACCTACAAGGTTCTCCCATTCTTTCCTAGCTTGGCGCTAAAGTAAACTCTTGGCATAGTTGACTTGGACAAGCCCTTACAGGGTAAACCTCCCAAAGTGTTGGTCTATGGACTTCTCCCATTCTAGATATATGCTAGGACGGGATCCATCAAACACAAAGGCTTCTAATGGGCCTAAGAGTGGCGAATATGCCATGTATGAGGTAGTCATGATAGTGGACAAGGGTGATGCATGCAATGGCCCTAGGACAAGACTTAGTAGAGACAAGTCTAGAACTTGCTCTGATACCAATTGATGTGACACAACCTAAGACTTAGGCAAACAAGCACATTCATAATCAAAACGGGCCAATTTGGGCCGCCGCTCTCTCGTCGCTCACCCAAGCCCGGGGTAACTTGGCAATGCCAAGGTGAGGTTGAGGGGTTGAGCCCTTGCTGGTCGAGGGCCAGCAAGGCCAATATGTGATTCCCAATGGGTGTGGAAGCCCAATTCAATGGGGCCGACGAAGTGCCGAAGGCACCGGTTGCACTTTTCCCACGGTGATCACTCAAGGCAATGGGGCTTGAGGATCGAGCTCTCACTCGCATAACCAGCGGAACTAGAACTTATATTGAAAGACAAGCACTAATGGAGTGAGGTGTGAATACTTACTCGACCGGTTTGAAGAAACCGATCCCGCTCGGAGACGAGGGCGAGCGGGGAGGCGAGTGGATCCCCACACTCCGCGGTGGTGTCGCTTGACCTGCCCAAAGAAGTTACAACACTACACCTCTCGCAGGAGGGGGACCTTGGGGTGGGGTTTAATGATATTACAATCAATACTACCTCCACACAGGGAGGGGCCTTCAGTCGGCCAAGCGGGGAGGGGGAAACTAGGACCAAAAGTGATAAGAAGTTGGGAAGCCGAATCTGCCTGCTGTCTGGGAGGGAGGACTGACAGTCGAAGTTGGGGCTGTAGAAGTTGATACAGACTTTTTCTTATGGCGAGAATAGGGGGGAACTCTTCTTGACTGGTACTGGAACACCTCAGAATTTTTTAAATTTCTTCTGGTAACACTGCTGACCTGGGTGGAGCTTCGAACAGAGTGGCAAGTTCTGGGACTGGCAGCCTCAGATTTCCAACCGCAGGTTGCAGAGAATGCTCCGATGGCTCCCGGATTCCGAATCGAGAACTGCCAGAGTTGTTGGAATCATGGACGAGTCGTCTTCACAGCAAAACTGACGGGGATGCTAAAAGATGCCGGAGAAGACCTGGAGGCTTTGAACAAGGATGACTAGTTGGGGTAGACTGTGGTGAAGTAGATCCGTGTAGTAGAGAGAGAAAATTGATAACTTCTGCTACTAGATTCCAAACGGAGTTCCGCTTCTTGATTCTGAAAGCAGACAGAGCGATAAAGAACTTTGTCGAAGAGCATGGGGGATGATTCCTCAGAGGTTCATCGTGGTAGTGCTTCTAATCCGGTTCTGGTACTCAGCAGGGACAGCTCTGCGCCATTGTGGAAGAACGAGGCTCCTGGGCAGCACACAGCTCGGATGAAGACGAAACCACTTCTGTTGCGAAGAAGACAGGGAGACGCTTCTGTGGATGCCTCTTGTGCCTTCAAATTCGTCTGGAGGAAGTCGTGGTAGCCGCTGCAATTTGCTAGTTCATCTGTAACCTCTAGACAGCAAACTGCAACTTCGAAGTAGCTTCCAATGACCAAGAAAGAAGAAGGGGAAGGGGGTAGATGAGTGTGGGAGTGACCCCTGATTGTAAGTAGGTCTTGGAGGGGGTGTTCTAAGGTGTGGGAGGTGGAGAATAAGGTCTGGAAGAGGGTCCAATAGATGGTGGTAGTGGGGGCTGCGAATTTGGTTGGAATGGAGAGAGGGAAAGGATATTCGAAAATAGGTTTAAGGGTGGGGTTAATTTTTTTGTCTTGGGAATGGGGGGTTGTGTTGGGGAAGGGAAGGGGTGCTTGGGGTAGTGGGAAGGGTGCTTGGGAAAGTGGGAGGGATAGTTGGGGGTTGGATGGTGAGGAGAGGATTGGTGGAGGGGGTCTTGGGAAGGGGTGGAGTATTGATGAGGGTTGTGGGGAATGGGAAGAGGCTTAAATGGGGTAGGTGGGGAGTGGAGGTGGTTGGGAAGGGAGGAGAGAGAAGAAAATTCGAATTTGGGTGTTGAGGAGAGAGAAAGTGGAGTGAAAAAGAGAGATTAAGAGAGGGAAGGGTGGGGAATCTCTCCCCTAGGGTTTCTCACCCAAAAAATGGAATCTCTCCACTAGATAAGAAGTGTAAACTCTCAAAATGGCAAGTTTTTTCATTCATTGATTCATTAAGTTAAAATGGGGGGGGATGGGGTCCTATATATAGGAAACCCACATTTCTACAAAAGTCCCTGACAATTGACTCAATGACAAATAACCGAGGGGGTACGGGAGAGCCCTTGGGCCAAGCCCAATGAATTGGGCCCAATAGCTAACTAGACAACCTAATGACACTCAAACTTAGGGAAATGAACACAAGACCTAGGAACATGACTCAAATAAAAGGGAAAATACATCAAATGACTCAAATAAAAATAACATAGGACTCAAAATTAAATGACTAGAACATTCCGGATGCAACCGGGGCGAGGAGACAAGCTGTGAACGTGGGCATGGGAGGTGATGTCCCCATCATACTCTCGGGGTGCGGAGAACTCGACTCCATCGAGTAACTGTCCTTCCCTCCTCGGAGGGTGTAGAAGTGGTACTTCCCTCAAGTCTTCCGAACGAGACCGATCTATCCACCTGCCGAGATAGCGCTCGTATACCTTGCTCCTGGTGGTAGTGACATGTTCATCCAATATTCGTTCAATGTGCTCACGCTGGGCTCTCTTGGCTGGTGGACTCTCCTCACGGGTGGGTGCTCTCTCAACAGAGGGAATAGGCTCAATATCCTCACTAGGTACCACCGTGGGTCCCTTGTATGGCACTAGGTCGGCGACATTGAATATGGGACTTACCCCATACTCCTCAGGGAGATCTAACTCATAGGCATTTGCACCAATGCACCTCAGGACCTGGAAGGGACCAGCCCCACGTGGCCTCAATTTGGAGATGGCTCCCGGGGAGAGCCTCTCCGTCCTTACCATCACAAAGTCACCCTCATGGAATTCTTGGTGACGTCGATGAGAGTCGGCTCGCCTTTTATAAGTCACATTCTTCTTGCTAATGTGCTTGCGGATCTCTTTATGCAATGTTGTGAATGCAGACATTCTAGGGGTGATGGGTGGACCTGGGCAACCAAAAGTAGACCTATCGTGTAATGATGCAGTGTAGACTTTGGTTAGCCTAGGTGGGCCGGGGCACCCGTAGGTGGCCCTATCATGCAAATTGGTGATAAATATTGGGGGACCCGGACATCCGTAGATGCCTTTGACATGCTTAAGACCCATGATGAATGAAGGTGGACCATGACATCCGAATATGGACCACTCATACTTTCTACTTGACATGTGGGTGATATGAATGAATGGACCCGACATAGTGTTCATGCCAAGGGGTATGGTAAGCCTAGACACATGCATGCTTTTCCCAAAGGTGACTTCCATGTGTATAGGTGTGGGATAATCTTTGAACTCCCATTGGAAAGGATCGAATGGATCTAAGAAGGTGGTCATCATGGGGTGGGGCACAACCTTATTACCTAGGGATATGTGGCCCAAGGTCATGGCTCCCAAGGTGTAACCCGGGTCTAGGATGGGGTGGATTGGGTCAAACATGGTGGGTTGGGTTAGGGAAAGGTGGGTGGTGGATAAGGTGGTTGGGTCACATAGGGGTCTAGGCTCCCATAGGAAGGGATCAAAGGGGTAGTGGAAAGGTCTTCCTAGAGGGTGGCACTCTATGTCTTCAAGGTACCCAAACGGTGAGTCATCCTCCTCCAAGATAATTGGGCCAAGGTCTCTAGTGG
The DNA here is from genome assembly GCA_022559845.1 of Amorphophallus konjac. Taxonomy (NCBI): domain Eukaryota; kingdom Viridiplantae; phylum Streptophyta; class Magnoliopsida; order Alismatales; family Araceae; genus Amorphophallus; species Amorphophallus konjac. The sequence goes on from CM040127.1 coordinate 240,830,678, forward strand.
GTTGGCCAATTAAAGCAATTGGAATCTTGATGGGTGGGAAGTGGGCCAAGATTGGTTTCTCATCCTTGGGTAGAAAGAGGAGGATTTCACTCGTATAATGGCCACTAGTGTAGATGGAGGTGATGGAACCGGTGGCGGGGTAAGCTAGGAAGGGTCCACTAGAGTAGATGGGGCTAGACTCCAATGGTCCTATGGCTAGCATATTGGTCAGGTAGACTTGCCATTGTAAACAGTCCACTAGGTCCCCTAAGCCTTCCACAAAGTAGGAGGTTTGAAGTGTGACATGGGAAGACTAGGTGGGCATAATTTGGACTTGATATGCCAAGGGTGAGAGGTAAGGTGGTGAGCTAGGAATGGTGGGGCCTTGCTTAAGCCATTGGAGTATGGACTCATTCATGGTTAGGGTGTGCGGCTCATGAGGACCCGAACTAGGAGAGGTGGGTGGAAGTGGGGGGTCTAGGATGTTCTCTATGGTGGGAGGTGAATCCGGATTGGCATCCATCTCTACTTGGGTAGGAGTGTGGGCCACAACTTCCAAGGATAATGGGGTAGGATAGTCTATGGTGGGTGGAGTGATAATGGTCAGTGCATGGTACTCTCGGGGTGGTGAACATGGGTGGACTTGGGTTGGGCTTGGTCGGGGAAGTTCATGGGTGGGTGTTGGGTGCGGGGGTGAAAGATCGGTTGGTTGAAGAGGTTTGGGTTGGGGTTCGTAGATCTTTCTAAGATCGGCCCTCATTTCATCCCAAGATTCAATGGGTGCTTCCCCTTTGGCTTCTCTCAAACCTACAAGGTTCTCCCATTCTTTCCTAGCTTGGCGCTAAAGTAAACTTTTGGCATAGTTGACTTGGACAAGCCCTTACAGGGTAAACCTCCCAAAGTGTTGGTCTATGGACTTCTCCGATTCTAGATTTATGCTAGGGCGGGATCCATCAAACACAATGGCTTCTAATGGGCCTAAGAGTGGCGAATATGCCATGTATGAGGTAGTCATGATAGTGGACAAGGGTGATGCATGCAATGGCCCTAGGACAAGACTTAGTAGAGACTAGTCTAGAACTTGCTCTGATACCAATTGATGTGACACAACCTAAGACTTAGGCAAACAAGCACATTCATAATCAAAACGGGCCAATTTGGGCCGCCGCTCTCTCGTCGCTCACCCAAGCCCGGGGTAACTTGGCAATGCCAAGGTGAGGTTGAGGGGTTGGGTCCTTGCTGGTAGAGGGCCAGCAAGGCCAATATGTGATTCCCAATGGGTGTGGAAGCCCAATTCAATGGGGCCGACGAAGTGCCGAAGGCACCGGTTGCACTTTTCCCACGGTGATCACTCAAGGCAATGGGGCTTGAGGATCGAGCTCTCACTCGCATAACCAGCGGAACTAGAACTTATATTGAAAGACAAGCACTAATGGAGTGAGGTGTGAGCACTTACTCGACCGGTTTGAAGAAACCGATCCCGCTCAGAGACGAGGGCGAGCGGGGAGGCGAGTGGATCCCCACATGCCGCGGCGGTGTCGCTTGACCTGCCCAAAGAAGTTACAACACTACACCTCTCGCAGGAGGGGGACCTTGGGGTGGGGGTTAATGATATTACAATCAATACTACCTCCACACAGGAAGGGGCCTTCAGCCGGACAAGCGGGGAGGGGGAAACTAGGACCTAAAGCGATAAGAAGTTGGGAAGCCGAATATGCCTGCTGTCTGGGAGGGAGGACTGACAGTCGAAGTTGGGGCTGCAGAAGTTGATACAGACTTTTTCTTATGGCGAGACTAGGGGGGTACTCTTCGTGACTGGTACTGGAACACCTCAGAATTTTTTAAATTTCTTCTGGTAACACTGCTGACCGGGGTGGAGCTTCGAACAGAGTGGCAAGTTCTGGGACTGGCAGCCTCAGATTTCCAACCACAGGTTGCAGAGAATGCTCCGATGGCTCCTGGACTTCGAATCGAGAACCGCCAGAGTTGTTGGAATCGTGGACGAGTCATCTTCATAGAAAAACTGTCAGGGATGCTAAAATATGCTGGAGAAGACCTGGAGGCTACGAACAAGGATGACTGGTCGGGGTAGACTGTGGGGAAGTAGATCCGTGCAGTAGAGGGAGAAAATTGATAACTTCTGCTACTGGATGCCAAACGGAGTTCCGCTTCTTGATTCTGAAAGTAGACAGAGCGATGAAGAACTTTGTAGAAGAGCATGGGGACTGATTCCTCCGAGGTTCATCGTGGTAGTACTTCTAATCCGGTTCTGGTACTCAGCAGGGACAGCTCTACGCCGTTGTGGAAGAATGAAGCTCCTGGGCAACACACAGTTTGGATGAAGACGAAACCACTTCTGTTGCGAAGAAGACAGGGAGACGCTTCTGTGGATGCCTCTTGTGCCTTCAAACTTGTCAGGAGGAAGTTGTGGTAGCCGCTGCAAGTTGCTGATTCATCTGCAACCTCTGGACAGCAAACTGCAACTTCGAAGTAGCTTCCAATGACCAAGAAAGAAGAAGGGGAAGGGGGTAGATGAGTGTGGGAGTGACCCCTGGTTGTAAGTAGGTCTTGGAGGGGGTGTTCTAAGGTGTGGGAGGTGGAGAATAAGGTCTGGAAGAGGGTCCAATAGATGGTGGTAGTGGGGGCTGCGAATTTGGTTGGAATGGAGAGAGGGAAAGGATATTCGAAAATAGGTTTAAGGGTGGGGTTAATTTTTTTATCTTGGGAATGGGGGGGTTGTGTTGGGGAAGGGAAGGGGTGCTTGGGGTAGTGGGAAGGGTGCTTGGGAAAGTGGGAGGGGTAGTTGGGGGTTGGATGGTGAGGAGAGGATTGGTGGAGGGGGTCTTGGGAAGGGGTGGAGTATTGATGAGGGTTATGGGGAATGGGAAGAGGCTTAAATGGGGTAGGTGGGGAGTGGAGGTGGTTGGGAAGGGAGGAGAGAGAAGAAAATTCGAATTTGGGTGTTGAGGAGAGAGAAAGTGGAGTGAAAAAGAGAGATTAAGAGAGGGAAGGGTGGGGAATCTCTCCCCTAGGGTTTCTCACCCAAAAAATGGAATCTCTCCACTAGATAAGAAGTGTAAACTCTCAAAATGGCAAGTTTTTTCATTCATTGATTCATTAAGTTGAAATGGGGGGGAATGGGGTCCTATATATAGGAAACCCACATTTCTGCAAAAGTCCCTGACAATTGACTCAATGACAAATAACCGAGGGGGTAGGGGAGAGCCCTTGGGTCAAGCCCAATGAATTGGGCCCAATAACTAACTAGACAACCTAGTGACACTCAAACTTAGGGAAATGAACACAAGACCTAGGAACATGACTCAAATAAAAGGGAAAATACATCAAATGACTCAAATAAAAATTACATAGGACTCAAAATTAAATGACTATAACATTCCAGATGCAACCGAGGCAAGGAGATAAGCTGTGAACGTGGGCATGGGAGGTGATGTCCCCATCACTTTGTGAACCTCACCGCTCGTCAAGAATTGCTTGCGTGTATGCTCATGCCATGTATCATAATGTGGTGAGTGGGTGTGAAAGAGGATAGCATGCAAAGGTGGACCGGGGCAACCGTAAATTGACCTATCATTCTGTGATGCCATGTGGACCCTGATGAACTTGGGTGGACTGGGGCAGCCACAAGTGGCCCTATCATGCATGGGCTGCATAACAATGGCTGGAGGGCCATGGTATCTGTAGGGAAACCTATCAGTCAATGTGGTGATGAATGCCGGGGGACCCGGACACCCGTAGAGGCTCCTAACATGTATATGATCAATGATGAATGATGGAGGACCAGCACATCCAAATATGAGCCAGTCCTGCATTGGGCCTAAAGTGTGTGTGACATGTATGAGATGACCGGGCTTACTAGCCCTACCAAATGATGCAAAATGTAGTGGCACATGCATTCCCATCAAAATGGCTCCTTCTATGTGTATGGCTTGGTGTGAGAGTTTCCACTCATAGGGGTCAAAGGGGTCTAGGAAAATGGAGTGGGCTTGGTCCAATAAGGTTGGATGGGGTAGGGATAGGTTGGTGGTGAGTAAGGTGGGTGGGTATAGGAAGGGATCGAAGGGGTCATGGTAAGGGTCACCTAAGGAGAGGAACCCTAGGTCCTTTTGATCCTCACAACCCCTTGATGGTGGATTCTCCTCCTCTAGTAAAGTGATCGGGCCAAAGTTTTTGGTGGGATGGTCGGCCATGAATGGAGGACTAGATGTTCTACCCGAGACAAGCAACTCTAGTTTGTGAATAGCATCGGGCTCGTCGGGTGTAGGGAGGAGTAATAGAAGGTCACTAGTGTAGCAACCCATAGTGTAAATGGAGGAGATGGATCCGACACATAGGTGTAGGAGGTCAAGGCTCCTAGGTCGGTCGGTTATAGTGGTCAACATGCCAGTTAACTCCATTTGCCAAGATAGACCCTTAAGAAAATCCCCTAATGTTTCCACTTGATAGGATGATTGGATTGTGGTGTGATAGGTGGGTAAGGGTACTATAGGAAGGTTTTGTTCCATAGGAGGGCAAACATGAGCCATGAGATCTCTAAATGGGTTCTCCTTTAGCCAACGTGAAAGGGGTTCTCCTAAGATGAGCTCGGCCCCTACTAGGGAGGGTGGTGTAAGGTGAAGACCATGTGAAGTTTCTTCTTCTTCCTGGACATGGGTGATCTCCATGGCGGGGGTTGGGTCCGAAGTATTCACCACTATGGGGTCGGGTATGGGGATCATGGTTTCCTCTACCAAGGAGGTGAGGAAGTCCATTGTTTGTGGGGTGATGATGACTGGCATATGGCTCTTTTGGGGTGGTGGGTAATGGGGGACTTGGGATAGGATGGGGAGGGGTAGAAGTGGAGGCCTAGGTTGGGCATCTTATAACTCATGGGGGAGGGTGCACCCCATTTGGCTCAATGGGTCTTCTTTGGGTAGGAATGAGTTCTCTTGACCTATTTGGGCCTCATATTCTTCTTCCCAATCTAGGGGAGCCTCATAGTCTTCGGTCACCTCCGTAAGTTCCTTTTGGAAATGGGTGGGATGAGGATTTGTGGAAGCTTGTGGGGTGTGGGTTTGATGGGGAATGTTGGGTTGGGTGGTGGCCAATTTGGTTTTAGTGGTGGTGGTGATCGGGATTGGAATCATTTGGGGTGGTGGAGATTGGACCCTAAGGGAGGTCTTGGGTTGACTGGGAGGGAAAGGGGGAGTGGGAGTGCTCCTCGGGTTATGGTTCTCAAGGTAGGAGTGGGAAGGTCGGGGAGCGTAGTTCTTCCTAAGCTCAAGGTAGGAGTGGGAGGGTCGGGGAGCGTAGATTTTCCTAAGCTCAATCTTCATCTCTTCCCATGATCCTATGTGTTCTTGCCTCCAAATCCTTCTTAAGCTCACTATGCGTTCCCACGCCTTCTGGGCTTGTCCCCAAAGCCACCCTGTGGCCCTGCGGACCCTAGCATGTCCATAGACCCTAGTCCTATCAAAGTGTTTATCCATGGTAGCCTCCCACTTTAGGTGGGCATTAGGATTGGATCTGTCAAAACTAAGGTCTCCTTCTAGGATGATGTCCATGAGGAGGGGGTCAATCGGACTCTTGTGGACGGCCGTGTTGAGGGGACTTAACCAATGTGGAGTGTACATGATGATGCACTGGGTGGCCCGAAAATGACTCTAAATGCGAATGCGTCCTAGGACAAGACTTAGTAGAGACAAGTCTAGAACCTGTCTCTGATATCAATTTGATGTGACACAACCCCTCGGACCTAGAATTGCAAGCAACACAACGATTTTGGCAACGTGACACAAGCGGATTCACTCGCGTTGGCACACTCGGATCCGTAGGAGGACCAGCGATGACGGTGAGGGTCCGAGGTTGGACCTCAATGTTCCAAGGGTATGCCAGCTAAGGATGGACCCCAATGGGCCAGGGATTCCCCAATTCCGTGGGCGGCCAGCAAGCCAAGGGCGTGGGATGTAGTGGTTCTCTCTCAACTCGCTCCGCGGTGGCACTCAAATCGATGATATTTTGAGATCGGGCGCTCACTCACCGACCGACGGCACTAAGCAGCAATACTAAACAAGCAAAGCAATTCCAGTAGAGTAGGGCAACCCGAGGCTCACCTGATCGGTGTGAAGACACCGATCCCGGTCGGAGACGAGGGCGAGCGGGGAAGTGTGGATTCCCCGCACACTGCGCCGATGAAGCTTGACCTGTTTAAGGATTACAATCACTACACCTCACACAGGAGGGTGGACTTGGGGTGGGGATTTTTGTATTACAAGTCAAACACTACCTCCGCACAGGGAGGGGCGCTAAGCCGGCCAGGCGGGGAGGGGAGATAAGCTCGACCGCGTCGACGGAGCACCCGGCTGAATCTGCCCGGGTCTGGGACAGCAAGATAGGGGGTTGATGTAGTCGCCGCTGTGAGCTCCCCTGGACTCATAACTTGATGAGACTTGCGCCAAAATGTCGCTGACGTACCCAGGTACGACTGTGATTTTTAGTGGGCGGTCCCGAGGTCGTCGCCGGCGGGGATGGGCTCTGGAAGAAGCAGACTGTTCCTAGGGACAGCAGCGGATGGCCGAAGTCACCACGGAAGCTCCCAAAGTCCGAATGAGGCAGGACCAAGTCAAGGACGTCCGTGGATGAGTCTTCTTCGAGCTACAACCAAGAACAGCACCATAGGATGTCGGGGCGGTGAGGAGGAGTCCGTTGAGTGAGGCACTATCGGGGCAGGACCTAAACAAACTATCTGCGTGCCCGGGGGAGAAAAAATGGGAAAGGCACTTCCTGATGCCGAACGGGACACTGCTTGTTGTTTGTGGAGGAAGACTCGTGGTTGAAGCTCTCGGCCAAGTGGCGCCTCCAGAAGTTGAAGGATGTGGCCGTGGTGGAGGTTCGAACAGGGGGGCAGAATCTGGGAAAGGCAGCTTCTGATCTCATGCGGCAGGTTGGAAAGAGTACCCCGACCGCTCCTGGACTCCGAATCATGAACCGGCAGAGTTTATGGAACTGTGGACAAGCCCTCTTCACAGAAAAACTAACGGGGAAGCCGTCTGATGTCGGAGAGGACTGGGGGACTCAGAAGAGCGGAAACAGGTCGTTGCAGACTGTGGAGGGCAGACCCGCGTAGCCGAGGGAGAAAATTGAGAACTTTGGCCTCCGGATGCCGAACGCGATTCTGCTTCTTGATTCTGATAGAATACTGGGGGAGGAAGAACTTTGTAGAAGGGCTCATAGCCTGAATCTTCCGCTGTTTATCGTGGTGCAGCTTATAACCGGGTTCAGGTACTCTGCAGAGGGAGCCCAGCGCAGTCGGGGAGAATGGGGCACCACGAACTGTAGCGAAGTCGGAATGAGGCGATTCCACCTCACCTGCGAAGAAGACTTGCAGACCTTTCCGTCAACGTAGGCCAAGCCCCCAGGAGCTCTGGGATGTGGTCTAGGGCGGTGCTGCAACAGGAGGCTGTTATGCAGGGCTTCAGCTGCACACCGACTTGGAGAGAAAGGGGGTGAAAGGGGGGGGTTTCTTTGGTGGAAGGGTAGGGAGAATGGTTGCTTTGGTGGTGGAGTAGGGTTGGGAGGTGGCAAGGGGAGGTGAGGGAGGAGGGTGGGGGTGGAGCTAGCAGGGGAGAGGGTGGATGCGCAAGAGGCCTAGCTAGGAGGAGGTGGGGGCGCAAAATGGCCTAGGGAATGGGGTGGATGCTCCTTGGGTGTGGGTGGTGGATTAATGGAAGGGTTAATGGGGGGGCCTAGGGGATGGGAAGGGTTGCTTTGGGGAGGGGAAAGGGTGTCTAGGAGAATGGATTCTCCCTTGGGAATGTGAAGGGCGTATAGGGAATAGGAAGGGTTGCTTGAGAAGTGGGGGGAATTGAAGTGGAGTTAAGGGCTTTGGGAAGGTGAAGGGGTGGGAGGGTGATATGGCAGCTGAGGTGGCAAGGTGAGGAGAGAGAGAATGGTGCGCAATCTGGAGAGAGAGGAGAGAGGAGAGAGAGAGGGGTTCGCCCCTTTTAGAGAGAGAGAGAGAGCTAGAGAGAGAGAGAGAGCTAGAGAGGGGGGGGCACAATTCTTGTGGCAAGTTTTTTTACTCAAATATTCATTAGCTTACAACTGAGGGATTGGGGTCCTATTTATAGGAAACCCACTTTTACATATAAGACCCTGACTTTTAACATACTAACAGATAACCAAGGAAGGGGGGTGCGCCCATGGGCCTAGCCCAAAGAAATATGCCCAATAGCAAGCACCATAGCCTAATGAGACTCGAACTTAGGGAAATGACTTAATAACCTAGGTACAAGACTCAGAGTAGAAAATGAAAATTACATCATAGGACTCGAAATAACGTGGTGAACAAGATGTAGCTTAGGCGGCGAGTATCGGGATCCTCGATCATATGAAATTGCTGGTGATGTCCTCATCAGAAAAACTAAAAGTGCGTTCCACACCTGCGTGAGGCGTAGTGCTTGTAATTAATTAACAGGGATCAAGCTTCATCGGTGCAGTGTGCGCGGAACCCACACTTCCCCGCTCGCCCATCGTCTCCGAACGGGGTTGGTTTCTTTAAACCAACCAGGTGAGGTTCTACCCTTGCTCTCCTCTATATTTGTTCATTTAATATCTGTGAAACTAGTCCGCTGGTTGGTGAGAGAGCGCTCGTTCCCAGAGCTACCAGCTTATGTGTGGTCACCGTGGATTATAGTGAGAGAGTGACCCAGTGCCCCCAAGGCACCCGGTCCGCCCTTGATCGTGGGCACCGTACCCTCGGGAGGGAAAACCATAGCCTTGCTGGCCCTCTACCAGCAAGGGTCTTGTTCCACCACCTCGACTCGGCATCACCGAGTCACCACGGGTAACGGGTGAGCATGGTGGGTCGGCGATTTCCTAGAAATCTCAAGTCTTACGATTGTGTTTGCGAATTAAGTCCAAGAGACCATATTTACTTGCTGCATTTCTCCATCATTGTGTCACATCAATTTGGTATCAGAGCAAGTTTTAGACTTGTCTCTACAAGCCTAGGTCCTAAGGCCATTGTATAGTCATCATCCGTGTGTCGGTCATTTCCTCATTGTGCATGTCCACCCGTAGTGGTGCCTTGTACCAGACCGACCCCTCAACCTCGGCTCCCCCTATGAATTCCAATTCCCAAGGCAACCAAGACATCCCTAGGGAGGCACCCCAAGTTCCGATGGATCGAGTTGAGGCTGTCCTCAATACCATCATCGATCGGTTAGATGGTCTTTCCACCCGTATGAATAGACTCGAGGAAGCTAGGGCCCCACCTAGGAACCATGTCCAAAGAGCGCCCCCTCCGCGAGCTGAACTTGATAGGGAAGACCTGGAGAATGACTTTTACGGAGAGCATGAGAGGCCCCAACAACCTCGACACAATGAGAGGTGACCCCGTGAGGATCCAGACGATTACCTCTTAAGGATGATTAAGGTAGAGGCTCCGAACTTTGATGGGTCCCATAACCCAAGTGCCAATGAAGAATGGGAACATGGCATGGACCAATACTTTGATTGGTACCCAATGACCGAGGAAAGGAAAATTAGGTTGGCTAAGATGCACCTTCTCAAACTAGCCAAAACCTATTGGTTAAAGGTAGAAAGCCAAAGGAGGATTAGGCGGGAAGAGCCCATTGACAATTAGCTTGACATGAAGACCCAACTCAGGAGCAAATACCTTCCCAATTCTTATAGTCAACTACTCCTCGATGAGTGGCAAAGTCTTACCCAGGAAGGAAAAACTGTGGAGGAGTACATTGAAAAATTCGACTCCTATCTCCTAAAATGTGGAGTCGTCGAGGAACCGGCCGTCACTCTATCCCGATTTAGGAACGGTCTTCTACCCCACATCAAACGGGAGCTTTTCATGAGGGAAGTGCATAACCTTGAATTAGCCTATCAAATAGCCCGCGATGTGGAGAGATTTTCTAGGAACCCAAGGTTTGCCTCTCCCCGAACGGCCGATGTCAAGAACCCGGGTCCCCGACCCAACCTCCCTCCCCTATTGAAGACTCCTATCCCCAGTGGGGGAACTCCTACTCGGCCTTACCATCAACCAACCAACCCCACCCCTACAAGGGCGACTCCACCCAACCCTCCTCCCCGAAGAGAGGAAGCCCCCAAAGGTACAACCCCAGGGAGTAGTTCGGTAAAATGCTTTCGGTGCCATGGCTATGGCCATATCGCCACCCAATGTCCATCTAAAGGGTTGTCCAGCCTTATCATTGAAGGAGGGCCTACCCCGTTCCAAGGAGAACATGAGAGTACGGTTGAGGAATATGAGGCTGCCTTAGGTTGGGAAGAGGAGTATGAGGAACAACTCTATGAGGCAGGCTTAGACCACGACCCTCCTCCCACCAACTACCACTTAGGTGTGATTAGATGCACACTCACCCAGCCACAAGAGGAGGATTGGCATAGGACTTCCATTTTTCACACCTACATCAAGATAGGGAGCCATGTTAGGAAGGTTATCCTAGACAATGGGAGTTGTGTCAACGCCGTGTCCCTGGACACCGTTAAGCTCCTTGGGCTTACCCCTACACCCCACCCCAACCCATACCGAGTCTCTTGGATTAACAACCACTCCCTCCCGGTCAACACATGCTGCCTTATACCCATCACCTTCTCATCCTATCAAGGACAAGTATGGTGTGACATAATACCCATGGAAGTAGGAAGCATCCTACTTGGGAGACCTTGGATTTATGATGTCAATGCCACCATCTTTGGAAAACCAAACACGTGCACCTTTGAACACGAGGGGAAAACCATTCGCCTCAACCCCTCCCCACTCCGAAAGAAACCACCCTCCAAAGGGATTCTCCCTACACCACCTCAAAATCCAGGGGTCCCAACCACACCAACTCAACCAACCTGCCAAGAGTCCACCCGTGAGAATCCCACAGGACTAGTCAAAGGCCTACACCTCATCACAAGAAGAGAACTGGAGGAAGAGGTAGCTCAAGGGACACCCTTGTGCGCGGTAGTCATATGCTTAGGAGAGTCCACTCCCTCCAACCCCCACCCCGTGGAAATACACCCTCTCCTGGAAGAATTTAAGGATGTGTTCCCCGATGAGCTCCCTGATCAACTGCCACCCATGAGGGATGTTCAACATGCTATTGACCTCGTCCCAGGAGCCACCCTCCCAAACCTTCCCCACTATCGCCTCAACCCCACGGAGCATGCTGAATTGAGGAGGCAAGTGGAGGAACTTATTAGGAAAGGCTTTCTCCGCCTTACCAAAAGTCCTTGCGCTGTCCCGGCCCTTCTCACACCCAAGAAGGATGGGACATGGCGAATGTGTGTCGATAGTAGGGCCATCAACAAGATTACCGTCAAATATAGGTTTTCCATACCTAGGCTTGATGATATGCTTGATATGCTAGCCGGAGCCACCATTTTTTCCAAAATAGATCTTAAAAGTGGCTACCATCGAGTTAGAATAAGGCCAGGAGATGAATGGAAAACAGCCTTTAAAACTAAGGATGGACTCTATGAGTGGCTAGTGATGCCTTTCGGGCTATCAAATGCCCCGAGCACCTTTATGCACCTTATGACGGAGGTCCTTAGACCTTACATTGGAGTCTTCCTAGTGGTCTATTTTGATGATATCCTTATCTACAGTCAGTCCGAGGAAGCCCACCACAGCCACCTTAGACTAATCTGCACTACCCTTAGGAAAGAGAGTCTCTTTGCCAACTTGGGAAAATGTCATTTCATGACCAAATCCATTGCTTTCCTTGGATATGTGGTCTCCACTGAGGGAGTGTCCATGGACCCCGAGAAGATCCAAGCTATCCTTGACTGGCCAGAGCCCTGCACTCTCCATGAGATCCGGAGTTTCCATGGATTGGCCACCTTCTATCGGAGATTTATCCTTGGGTTCAGCACAGTCACAGCCCCCATCACCGACTGCCTTAAAAAAGGGACTTTTGTGTGGACCAAGTCAGCTTCTAGGGCCTTCCAAGAGCTCAAGGAGAGAATGACCCAAGCCCCGGTATTATGCCTCCCCGACTTTTCCAAAGTCTTTGAGGTGACTTGTGATGCCTCCGGGGTAGGGATTGGCGGGATCCTCAGTCAAGAGGGACACCCAGTGGCCTACTTTAGTGAAAAATTGTGTGATGCCAGAATGAAATACTCCACCTATGACAAAGAATTGTATGCCATGGTTCAATCCCTCCGGCATTGGAGGCATTATCTCTTTCCCAAAGAATTTGTCATATTTTCTAATCACGAGGCCCTGAAATATCTCAACTCCTAACAAAAATTGAATGCCCGACATGCCCGCTGGGTCGAATACATCCAGTCCTACACTTTTGTGATCAAGCATAAGGCCGGGAGTGAGAATCGTGCCGCCGATGCACTCAGTAGGAGGGTCTCCTTGCTTGCTACCATTCGGGTGGAAGTCATAGGGTTTGAAAGAGTCAAGGATGAATACCCTAATTGTCTAGATTTTGGGAATGTCCATACCACCCTGACCACCCAATCACCCAAGGAGAACCAAGGTTTTATCCTAGAGGTCGGATTCCTCTTCAAAGGCCATAGACTTTGCATACCTAGAACCTCACTACGGGATTTCTTAGTCTGGGAGTTACATGCAGGAGGCCTGGCTGGACATTTTGGGGTGCATAAAACCATTGCTCTGGTTGAGGGACAGTTCTACTGGCCAAGTCTCAAGAGGGATGTGGCCAAAATTGTGGGACAGTGCCGCATATGTGCATCAGCTAAGCAGGTGAAATAGAACACTGGCCTATACACCCCACTCCCTGTCCCTGATCGTCCCTGGCAGGATTTAAGCATGGACTTCGTCTTAGGCCTACTTAGGACCCAGAGGAAGCATGATTCAATCTTTGTCGTAGTAGACAGGTTTTCCAAAATGGCTCATTTCATCCCCTGTTCTAAAACCTCTGATGCCTCCTATGTGGCCCACATGTTCTTCGATGAGGTAGTTCGCCTCCATGGCCTACCCAAAACCATCATTTCTGATAGGGATGTCAAATTTACCAGCTATTTCTGGAAGACCCTCTGGCATCTAATGGGGACCCTTCTCAAATTTTCCACATCCTATCACCCTCAAACAGATGGCCAGACCGAAGTCGTCAATCGGAGCCTCGGGAATCTCCTTCGGTGTCTCGTTGAGGATCGCCCAGGGAATTGGGATCTCATTCTGCCTCAAGCCAAGTTTGCATACAACAATTCAACAAATAGGTCCATAGGCATGAGTCCCTTCAAAGCTGTGCATGGATACAAACCCAGAAAGCCTTCAGACCTCATTCCCCTACCCCCACATGCTAGGGTTTCTATCACTGCTGAGTCTTTTGCACAACACCTTAGAGAGTTGCATGAAAACATTCGCAAACACATCAACAAGAGCAATGAGATTTATAAGAAGTCAGCCGATTCCCACCGCCGCCACCAGGAATTCTAAGTGGGTGATTTTGTGATGGTCAGAACTGAGAGGTTATTCCCTGGGAATGTCTCAAAGTTGAGGTCTCATGGAGCCGGCCCCTTTCTGGTATTGAGACGCCTTGGCACTAATGCTTATGTGTTGGACCTCCCCGAGGACTACGGAGTAAGTCCCACTTTCAATGTGACTGACCTGGTGCCCTACAAGGGTCCCACAGTGACGCCCAGTGAGGAGATCCAGCCTATCCCACCCCTTGAGAGAGTCCTCACACCAACGAGAGCTCCATCTGACCTGAGAAACTAGTGTGATCAAGTGGAGCGGATATTAGATGAACAGATCACCAACACACGGAGCAAGGCGTATGAGCGATACCTGGTTAGGTGGAAGGGACGACCACCTTCGGATGATGCCTGGGTGAGTCGGGAGGATCTCCAGCAGCTGGACGCCGACCTATTAGAGCAGTATCGCAGCAGGGAGGGCTTCTACTCGACAGAGTCGAGCTCTTCGCGGCTCGGGGGAAATGATGAGGGCATCACCCACGATTCCCTCTGGCTCGGGACCTCCCTTCCTTTCGACGAGTACCAGACTTGAGCTCCATGACATCCAGTCCTCCACAGCACTTTGATGGGTCACTTTGGTGTACTTCTTGTCTTTATCTAGAGTCATTTTGATGTAATTTGTCTTTTATTTGAGTCCAGTACCTACGTTATGTGTTTATTTTCCTAAGTCATGTGGTCATCATGTGGGTTTTGGGCCCAAGCACTTGTGCTTGGCCCACCTGCGCCCCTTCCCCCTAGAGATATGTCATTAGTTTTTCTAGCAGAGACTTTTTGTAAATTTGAGGTTCCCTATAAATGGAGCCCCAAACCCTCCTTTTGGAAGTAATGAAAGTTTGAGTTAAATATTGAAAACTCTTGTGCTCTCTCTCTCTCTCTCACTCTACCTCTCTCTCTCTCTCTCAAGAAGGGGCGAACCCCCTCTCTCTCTTCTCTCTCTCTCCTCCCCTCTCTCTCCCCATTTCGACCTCTCCTCTCTCTCCTCCCCTTGCCACATCACCCCCCACCTCATCCCAACCCCTCACCTCCCCAAGGTCCATTCAATTCCCCCATTACTCACCCCAAAACCCAAGCAACCTTTCACCTTCCTAGGCACCCCTTCATTCTCCAAAGCACCCATCCCACTTCCCTAGCAACCTTCCCTCTTCCCCAAGCACCCATTCCTCTCCCCCATACACCCCTTCACTTCTCCTAGGGGATTTGAATCCCCCTTCCCCCCACTTGGTGCGACCCCCATCACCCCCTCCCCTCCCCATTGGCCTTGGCCGACCACCACCACCACCATCCCCAAGCCTATTTGTGCCCCCCTTCACCCCACCTCCCCCTAAGGCACTCTACTCTCCCTGCTCCTCCCCTCTCACCACCCCTAACCACTCCTCCCCCAGCAACTACCAACACCCTCCACCCCTCCTTGCTACCCCTCCACCCCCACACCAACCTATCTCCACCATCAACACCTTTGTACTGCTCAGCTTGCAGGTAGCATAGGAAAGGTCGACTTTCAGAACCATCCCCGGAGTTGTTCTGCATCGCCTGGAGACGTACTATACATCGCTGGAAAGGTCTTCCAGTCGGCTTCGCAGGCGAGGTGATCCTGCTCCATTCTGAGCCCGGGGTTGCACGGGAGAGCCATTCTCCCCCGACTGCGCAGATCGGGCCCAGACTGCAACCAGAGGCGACTTTCAGAAGCTCCTGCGTCCACACCGGTGCTCCCCTTGGCGCGGCACTTGACCGGGGCGAAGATCCACCAGTCCTCTGTCCAAAAATGCAAGCGGGTCCTCGTTTGGAGTTCGGAGCTGCCCATTCCAAATTGTCTCCCCCAGGCACACTGGTCAGGCCACTCAGGATCTGACCAGACCCCTCCCCACTCAACGGGCTCTCCCTCTCTACTCCGACATCGTCTGGTGCCCTCCCTGGTGGCCACTTGAAGTAGCCTTGTCGGCGGTCATCCTACACTTGGTCCCGCCTCAATTGGACTTCGGGAGCGGCCGTGGCACCTATGTCAACCGGCTGCAATACCCTGGGCCGGCCTGAACCAGAGCGCAGGGCACCTGTTCCAGGGTCCACTCCGACCAGTGGTGATGAAGGATCCATCCACCAAAATTCTCCAGCGTACCAGGGTCAGCCAGCGACCATTCGGCGCTGGTTTCGGCGACTTATGAGCTCGGGGGAGTGCACAGCGGCGACTACACCGACTCCCTGTCCTGCTGTTCCAGACCTGGGCAGATTCGGCAAGGTGCTCCATCGGCGCTAATCAAGCAAATCTCCCCACCCCGCCTGGCCGGCTTAGCGCCCCTCCCTGTGTGGAGGTAGTGTTTGGTTGTAATCCAAATATCTCCACTCCAAGTCCACCCTCCTGCGTGAGGCGTAGTGCTTGTAATTAATTAATAGGGATCAAGCTTCATCGGCGCAGTGTGCGGGGAACCCGCAGTTCCTCGCTCGCCCATCGTCTCCGAACGGGGTTGGTTTCTTCAAACCAACCAGGTGAGCTTCTGCCCTTGCTCTCCTTTGTATTTGTTCATTTAATATCTACGAAACTAGTCCACTGGTTGGTGAGAGAGCGCTCGTTCCTGGAGCTACCAGCTTATGTGTGGTCACCGTGGATTATAGTGAGAGAGTGACCCAGTGCCCCCAAGGCACCCGGTCCGCCCTTGATCGTGGGCACCGTACCCTCGGGAGGGAAAACCATAGCCTTGATGGCCCTCTACCATCAAGGGTCTTGTTCTACCACCTCGACTCGGCATCACCGAGTCACCACGGGTAACGGGTGAGCACGGTGGGTCGGCGATTTCCAAGAAATCTAGAGTCTTACGATTGTGTTTGCGAATTAAGTCCAAGGGACCATATTTACTTGCTGCATTTCTCCATCATTGTGTCACATCAACTTATTTACTTCGAAGGGATGCAGATATGAAAACACCCTTTCCTCTTTGCCGTTGTGGCAGTATTTGATACATTGGTGTAACGTAGAGGGCACTATCTGGTATTTATGTAACCAGGGTCGTCCCAGCAAAGCCTTATATGTGGTACTTGAATTTATCACGTAGAATTGCACGGTGGTGGTGAAGTTACCCAATGTGAGGTTGAACTCTACCACTCCGAGTGGAGTCTCGCACTTCTGATTGAAGCCAGCAATCCTCATATCTTTCACCTTGGTGAGGTGCAAATCGAAGTAGTACTTCTGGTAGATGTGGTAAGGCAAGATGTTTACAGCAGCTCCTAGATCTATAAGAATCCGGCTTAGTGGCTGCCAGTTGAGATGCCCCCTCATATAGAGGCCTGTTATGATTGGGGTCAAGAATTAACATGTCATCCTAAATGAATGTAACAGTCGTCCCAGAGTCAACTTCTGTCAGAAGTGCTTCATATTGGGTTGGTGCCTTTAGGGCATCAATAATGGCTTGGCGAGCTTCTTCGCTCAAGGAGAGGATCTCCCATATAGAAAATCTTGTTGGGAGCTTCTTCAGCATCTTCATAATTCAGCTGCCCACACGGACATTGGATAGTCGCATCTCCTCTACCCAGTGGGGTCTTGGACGCTCATGTGGCGCCTGCGGCATGGCTTGCCCTTCTCTTGCTTCCTTCTTCTACGGGGACTATTGGGGAGTCTCCGTTTGGGGAGTTACTTCCGATGTTGAGGGAAGGTTGTTGTTTGCTTCATATTTTTCTTTGCTCATTGTAGTAGATGGTTGCCAGGGATTTTCATTTTCAGCAGCAATGTTTGGGGCCAGCTATTTGCCTTCCAGAACAGAGAGGAACTCAAGGAATGACGAGGTCTCATTACCCCCTTTTGTTTTTGCATAGAGGCCTGACGGGGGAGGGATTTCAATGCCCCAGACTTCTGGCTCTGGTATCTGATAGGGTTGCTCACCCCTGAAGATAATATTATGGTTGGGTGGAGGGAAACGCCCCCACCTTCTTCAGAGCGGGTAGTATGCATTGAGGTCGAAGCCTCAGCTTGATTTGCTTCTAGTGATGGAGTGGAAGACTCTCCTTAATCTTCTTCCCCTGGTAGGGTGAACAATACTGATAGAGTATTACAATGCAGTGTGACTACTTTCTTCTTCTTTCTTGGCTTATTCTTCCTTCGGTGCCTGGACTCGGCTGGCTTGTGCCCCCAGAAGAGGTCGGTTTCAGTTTTCTCTTGCTCTTTTTCTGATTGTTCTTTGATGATTAATCCCTCCAGCTGTTCCTAGAGGACATGGTCTTTCACCAATATTGGCTTCAGCTTAGGTTGCTCATATTCATTAAGCGGGTTTATATATTGCTGCAAGCGCCTGACCTCGGGGCTTGTCTTCTCATGGGTTGGCAGCAGAGTTTGCTTCTTCCGATTGGGAGTGAATATTCGAATAACTAGTGGTGACTCTGTAGTGTGCCACGTAGGGTTTATTGCTAGCGGGGGTTATATTGGAGTGATACCCTGAATGAGGCCCCCGACATTTCTGAGGCTAATGGTCTACCATCCCACTAGATCTGGGGGTAAAAAATCATGCCTCATATGTATGTTATGTGCAGGTTTCAGTAGCCTCTTCAGGCAATTATTGGTATATGGAAACCATATTGACCGCCGGTCTCATCACTGTGGGTTCATGAGGGCGTGGAGGATCCACCTGGTGCTCCCCCATTTGGAGCTCGCCCTTCTTAATCATGCTTTCCATGACGTCTTTAAAGACGTAAAAGTTTTAGATGGTATGCCCTAGTGCCCGGTGATACAGACACAATGGGGGATCATCCTTCTTAGCCGCATCCTTAGGTCTCTTTGGCTCAGGTAATGTTATCTTGTATTTATATGCCCAATTGAATACAGGACCTACTTTTCTTTGGGAAATGAATATAACTTCCTCATTTTGTTCCTCAAAGAGACTTTTTCTTTCTTTTCTGTTACCTCTACCGGTGGAGGGGCAGCTATTGCTTTGGCCTTTGCTACTTGCTGGTCAAAGGTATTGAAATCAACAGTATTTGCTTCAGTCGGCGCCGGTCGCCGTTCAGTAGCCTTCCCTTTCTGGGTAGTAAGAATGTTGTTTGCAGGACGTCTGGACAGGAAGGTCTCGACCTCTGCCACCACACTATTCAGACGGTCAAATGTCCTGACATCTATTCTAATCATCTTTTCAAGCACTTCCCTCTTGAGGTTTTGCTTGCATATTTGAACAACTTCTTGGTATGGAGGCCGCTTGCATCTCATGGCCAGGTTCCTCCATCTTTTAATATAATCCAGGGCCGTTTCATCCTGCCTTTGCCTGGTAGAGTATAATTATGCCACTGTAATCTCTCTTTCTGTGACATGGAACCTTTCTCAGTATTTTCGCTGCATATCAGGCCAATAGGCTACAGACCCGGCGGGTAAGCTGGAGTACCACTCAAAGGCCAAGCCCGTGAGGGACGAGCCGAAGAACTTCAGCAGAAAAGCTTCATCGGTAGCCAAATCTCCCATGACTATTGTGTAATAAGCAATATCTTCCCTTGGGGAGCCTTGCACATTGAATTTATCGAACTTTGGTGGCTTGTTAATGCCCGGGGGTAGCCTCTTCGTAGCATATTGCGGAGGATAAGGTACTCGGTAGATATCAAAGGTCCCATGATCGCCATCGGCCATTTCAGACAGCTTCATCTCTATCATCCTTTCGACCATCAGCTTGTTCACCATAGTAGTATCGACAGGCTCTGGATAGAGGTGCGCCTGTTGTTGTGTGAAGGGGGTTGTCATGACAGTGGCATGTAAACCCGGCTGCACTCCTGAAGGAGAGGGTTGCAATGTTGGCTGTGACGGGAAGGGCTGGCATGGAGCTTTCCCGTGACTTGCTTGGTGGGAGACGGCAGGTATTACCACCTCCGCAGAACTGAGACTTCTCTTGCTGGCTCCGCATGCTTGGAGACAAGAGTTTGTTCATTCTTCTCATTTAATTGTCTCTGAAGAGACTCAATCATCTGTTGATATCTCTCAAACATCATAAGGATGGTTGGGTCCAGAGATGCAGCCATAGGCATGTCTTCTATCACCCGACCATATGTTCCCTCACCCAGGTTCATGAGTGGAACGCCTTCTTCTTCTGAAGTCACCACATTTACTGTTAGCGTGGTGACCCTTAGTGTATCATCGACGGCGACGAGTTTTTCCTTTGCTGCTTGACTCCGCCTTGTTATAAGGCCCAGTCTTTGAGCTAATCTGGCGAGCTCTTCAGGCTGGTTACGTAAAGCACCATACCTTCCAGCAACTCTAGCCATGTTACAAGCAAAGATTTGCAACTTTCCTCTTTGCCTGCACACTCTTCTTCAGACATGACCAGGGAAGGTCAACCGATCGAACACAGATATTCTTTCTTTTTCTTCTCCCCGCTGCGGGGCATCCTTCACATATCCGGCACTTTGGCCATCTTCAAGTTCATTGGAGTCTTAACATGAGACTCCTGGCATCATTTCTCCTTTGTTATCTTCTTCTTCTTCTTCGGCGCACATGGCACGAAGTAACCTTTGTTGCCCTAGGGATGAACTCCCTTGTCAAGTCCCGAGCGCGGAAGATACTCGGATGCGTGACGCGTCTATATAGATTGTGTCATTAGAGCGATAAGAATTTTTAACATACATAATTACGGAGTGCGCAAATGACTAATAAATCTAATAAATTCCAATAGTCAAAGTGATGATTATTTGATTACTTAAAGAAATTAAAGATAGTCCATGAAAATTTCTAAATTTAGAAAGCCAAACATTAGGCTATACGACTTAACATACAGTTTATACCATTAACTGACATAACTGGGAATACAAGGTAGACTCAAATAAATTTAAAGACACGAGTAGCTAATGATAGATGGTTGGCGTTCTAGCACTCTTCACTCGGCCTCAATCCCATTCTTGTCGCTATCCAATTCACCTGAAAATATTAGGAAGCAACTGGATGAGCGAATCGCTTAGTAGGAATTACATTTCAAATTCGAGCAATCTTTTCGTGGATTATAATTTGCATGTATTATCAGTATGGCTGTACATGACGTACGTACAAAAGAATTAGGTATACATGTAAATCTAGACATGATGAACAATAAGAGATCAAGAACTGTATAAAGAGAGTATCTCAAGATTTCAAATAGTTGACAAGCAGTATTTCAAGAATTTATAGATGTAAATGCCACTCTGGGGTAAGTAGGGATTCATGTACGATTACGTATTTGAGTGTGAGAATGAACTCATGTATAAGTATATCTCAGGTACGAGTAAGTAAAAATTTAATTCAAGCAAGTAAAGTTGAGTACGTATCAGTAGAATTGGCTATTTCAATCAAGCAAGTATTTCGCCCTTTCTCGGGCCACAAGTTAAGTATTGCCCGTTCCGGGCCACGCAAGTCAAGCAAGTGAGTAAAGAGGGAGTAGGGGTGGAGTGTCTCAAGTCAAGCAAGTACTCAGGTGCAATGCTAAACACCGTGGTCAATAAACTCCATAGACACAAGTACCTTCGGGTGCTCCTCCCAGGACCAGACCGGGCCCTATATGCACAGCATTTCATGTATTACTTTTGACACCCACTCTCATTTGATAGCTAATATAGAGTTTCAAGGGTTGCCTTAGTAGGATATACAAGGTAGATTTTTATGGAATGGAATTCAAGGACTCATAATATGCAAGAAAATGACTTAGGGTTGCGTCGTTACAAACCACGATAAAAATAAGGAAAAAATAATAATATATATACTTTTTCCTAAACAAAAACTCTAGATAATTCTATAGTAAGGTTAAACAAAAGTTAGAACATCCCATAAGGGCTATTATATAAATATGCCAGTTTACTATTTTAGAATACTATTCAATTACTATTCCCTACTATTCACTTACTATTCATTTCCTATTGACAAATACTATTCGCCCAAAATAACGCCCTTCACTAAGTCATCATTTTCGTGAATCAGGACGGCTTAAATAGTCGTGACTTCTAAGTTTGTATATAAATTAGTTAGTACATTAATTATTTAGTATATTAATCATCCATGTTAAAAATTTAATAGATGTGAATCATGATACCTAATCTAATGCATGAGCATACCGTTAGATTCCTTATATTTTTCTCTACCTATCTACGTGTCTATATCAAAAAATTCTTTTATTTGGAAAAGTGATACTATTCATTGAAATAGTGGCTTTTTATACACTATTCATACCGTAAAAATTTCTCAAAAATAGAAAGTAATGATATGAACAGGTAGAGGAAATTCTCGGGAGTTCAAAATCATGCTCATGCGAAATTGTTAGGTTTTACTATTCAATAAATTGGGGTGATTTATGTCAGGAAGGTACATTCTCTGACTCAAAACACTATTCAAACACTATTCATTTTTAATACTTTCAGTAAATCAGGAATTTAGTACATGGTTAAATAGAGAAAAATATGAGGGTTCCAGAACCATGTTCATGCAGGAGTTTCGTGATTAGGTTAAAAAAGTTATAATTGTCTGAACATGGTGGCTCAGTATTATGAGTCACAGTTTACTATTTAAATACTATTCATTTTTAATTCTTTCAGTAAATTAGGAATCGAGGACATGGACAGGTAGAGAAAAATCTCAAGATCACATAATTATATTCATGCAAAATTTTCATGGCTTAGTTTAATAGTTATAGATTTTTGAATGTGTTGATTTACTGATTATTAGAAACTCCAGAGAATAGAATTGACGCCATTGCACAAGTCGTCCTTTAATTGATGACTCCTCTCGGGTCTTCAATTTTTAAATTGGCGCCCCCTCAAGCAGTCTTCAATTAAGTAATTGGCACCCTCTCTTGGGGCGCCATTTACACTGGGTGATTTTCACCCCAGCAAGTACGTTTTGTGACTCAAATTACTGTTCATTTCGAAAAGTTTCTCAAAATCCGAAACTAAGGACATGAATGTGTAGTGTAAATCCTCGGGAGTCCAGAAACATGTTCAGTTAAAATTACTGAGTTTTGGTTTCATAGATATTAATTTTCAAATATTATATCTTTAATTTTCTCAATGAATTGATGACCGGTGAGCAATCTTCATTTTATTTAAGACTCTCATGGTGTCCTCAATTTAAGTTTCAACCCCTTATGGGTTGTGCTTCACATCAGAACTATTCATTTCTCCAAAGTTTCTCCGAATTATAATCCGAAGACATGGTTAGATGGAGAAACATCTCAGGGTCACAGAAATATATTCCGTCAAAATTTTCATAGTTCAGTTTATTAGTTATAGATTTTTGAAGATTTTGATTTACTAATTTCTGAAAATTCCAAAAAATTGAATTGACGTCATTACTCAAGTCTTCATTTAATTGACGACTTCGTGCGAAGTCTTCATTTCTGTAATTGGCGCCCTGGTCAGGGGTGCCTCTTACAGAGGGTGGTACACTATTCATTTACTATTCATCAATGTGAAAAGGTTCTGAATCAGGAAGTAATGATACGAATATGTTGAAAAAAATATCGAGATTCCAGAAACATGTTCATGCAAAAATTCCATGATTTAGTTCGATAGTTATGGATTTTTGAATGTGTTGAATTAACAATTTCTGAAAATTTCAGAAATCGAATTGACGACATGGTGCATGTCTTCATTTAAATGACGACTGCTTGCGCAGTCTTCAATTTGGTAATTGGCGCCCTTGTTAGGGGCGCCATTTACCAGAGTGCTGGGACCCTCCGGGTCTTTAACCCATAAACGTATTATATTAACAGAGGCTATATATTAAGGTTTAAAACAGGATTATTAAGAATGAAAACTAGTGTGATAAAATACATTAAAAAGCTCATGAAATCATGCTAATAAACTAAGTTCAAACTCATAAAAAAATCATGATAACAGTATGTAACAAGCTATTAACAGATGTATAACATGGTATTATTCTTCGTCATGATAAAGCCAATATATATATATATATAGCATGGTTGACTAGTTGATCGAACTCTAAACATGCATCAATTAACCTATTTAACTACTAGTTAGACAAGATTTGAGAACACCTACCTGTTGACGTGTGATTACTAGGAAAGATGACAGGATGAAGCCACGCGTTCCCCGCCGCCGCAGCAAGATGTAGACTTCACGCTTCCCGAGGAACAAAGGGAAACATTCCCTTCTGCAAGCACTGAAAGATGGCAGTAGCCTCTGACAGTGGTTCGTAGGGGATTAGTTATAGGGATTTGCAGGCATTGGTTATTGCCTTGCGGGTCCGATTTGGGAAGCACGATCCTAGATTAATGCTTAGCCAGCGAAATGGGGTTGTTCGTGTCTCAATCTTCTAGAATCATGTGTTTAAATGACGCCCTTAAAGGGGTCATTCATTTAATAAATGACGCCTTGCATGAGGGCGTCATTTGTTTGGGTAGCATTATTGTGGGATTATTAATGAGAATGACGCCCTTCAAGAGGGCGTCATTTGTTAGACACTTCTGCCCCACTCACGTGATACACATATATATATTAATATTTTATTAGACTGGGGTCCTCTTAAAAATGACGCCTCCAACTTGGTCTTCAATTTGGAAATTGACGCACTAATGAGGGGCGTCAATTTCACTAAGTCGACAAAGTGGAAGTCCACTTACGTACAACATGGCCCCTTGTGTTTAAAGTTGTTTTGTAATTTTATAGAATAACCTTCCCTTTGTTTTATTTCTTTCTACAAGACCTCCTATGTAAGATTCTTTACTCATGTGCATAAAGTTAGATTGTACATTTGTATGCTAGTCCTCCTATAATTTAGTTCTTTAAACAAAACCTAGAATTCTATTAAGAAGAGTAGGTTACGTATACATAAGGTGATGATTTGTAACTTTATATGCTAGCCCCCCCTAAGGTTTGGCTCTTTACACAAACCCTCATGATTCTTTATGTTATAAAGTAGGGTTGGCTTGTATATTTTCCTTATAGTCCTTGTGAGGTTAGGTTCTTTATGTAAGCCCTTCATGTATGATTTCTTTTAAGAAGAAGTTTTGAATTTACGTAAAGGTATTGATCGGAGGTGCTACACCCTCCCCTACTTAAGAGAATTTGGTCCCCAAATTCAACTGCATTATATGGGAATAGGAAAGGTGCAGAGTACTTATAATTAGAATAACTCTGGAAATCACCTCTTCATAGATTCTTCAGTTTCCCATGTAGCTTCTTGTTCTAAACATCGATTCCATTGTATTTTCACCATAGGGATCGTCTTGTTCCTTAGAACTCGAACTTCTCGGTCGAGGATCTTCATTGGCTTCTACTCGTAGGTAAGGTCCTTCTGTATCACTAAATCATTGTGGTCAATGACATGGAGGGGATCGTGCACGTATTTCTTCAGCATAGAAACATGAAACACGTTGTGCACTTCTGACAGTTGCGGAGGTAGGGCGATGCGATAAGTCACCTCGCCTGCTCTTTCCAGCACTTCGAATGGACCAATAAACCTTGGTGTGAGTTTGCCTTTAACACCGAATCTTCTAATGCCTCGGCCGAGAGATACCTTGAGGAAAATATGATCTCCGACTTGAAATTCCAGGTCTCGCCTTCGGTTATCGGCATAAGATTTCTGCCTGGACTGTGCTATCATTAACCTTTCTCTAATGAGGTGTATCTTCTCGGTAGAATCTCGTACCATGTCTGGGCCTAGAATTTATTTTTCACCAACTTCATCCCAGCATATAAGAGATCGACAACTTCTGCCATATAATGCCTCAAAAGGTGCCATTTGTATACTAGCTTGATAGATGTTATTATATGCAAATTCGGCTAGTGGTAAGTGGTCATGCCAGCTTCCGCCAAAGTCTATAATGCATGCTCTCAACATATCTTGAACAACTTGATTAGTCCTCTCGATCTGTCCATCTGTCTGGGGATGGAAAGCAGTGATGTAGTTGAGTTTCAACCCTAGAGAGTGTTGTAGACTCTTCCAGAAATGAGAGGTTAAGCGCGGGTCTCGGTCAGATACGATCGAGATGGGAACTCCATACAATCTAACCATCTCCTTGATATACAGGGCAGCAAATACGTCGACTGACCATCGACTTTTTATGGGTAAGAAATGGGCCGATTTGGTTAGCCGGTCAATAATTATCCAAATTCCATCATATCCGCCTCTTGACTTGGGCAAACCCATGATAAAGTCCATGCCAATGTCTTCCCACTTCCACTTGGGAATATCTAGCGGATGTAGCTTTCCGGCGGGTGTTTGATGTTCCGCCTTCACTTGTTGGCATGTGAGGCAACGAGATACAAATTCTGCTACCTCCCTTTTCATGTTAAGCCACCAGAAAGTTCTTTTCAAGTCTTGGTACATCTTAGTGGCTCTAGGGTGGATCGTGTACCTCGATCGATGAGCTTCTTCAAGAATCTTCATCTTCAATTCGAGACAGTCGGGCACACATGTCCATTCATGAAATAGCAATCTGCCATCAGGTGCCAGCTTGAAATCCAGTCTCTCATCCAGCTTGCTCTTTATCTCCACTAGTGAGGGATCTTCTTCCTGTAGCTTCTTGATTTCAGGTAGTAAATCTGGATGTAGACTCATATGAGATAGAATAATACACATGTTCTTCTCATCTGTGCTGACATCAAACTCAGAGAATTTCTTCAGCAACTTCCATTCTTGTATCATGCAGTTGGCCAATATTGTTCTCAGCTTTCGACTAAGGGCATCAGCTATAGAATTACCCTTCTTCAATAACTCCATTAGTTGCTCTTTTAGTTCTTTCAGATCAGCAGGGGCCATTCTGTATGGTGCCTTGGAAACAGGACCAGCACCAGGGACAAGGTCGATTGTGAACGACACTTCCCTTTCCGGGGGTAAGCCGATTAAATCTTCTGAAAAAACATCGGAAAAATCCTGAATTACACGGATGTCCTCAAGTTTAACCTTCTCGACTTCCGTGGCAGTCACGAATGCTATGAAAGCCATGCATCCCTTATCCATAAGCCTTCTAGCTCGGAGTGCTAATATAAGAAGTGATTTACTCCGAGGGCTATTGTAAACTAGCTCTGGGAAATCCACGAAAGTTACCTTACCATGCCGGTAATCTACAGTTGCTTGGTATGTGGATAGCCAGTCGGCACCTAGTATGACGTCATAACCCTTCATATCTAGGCATATCAAGTCAGCAGGTAAATTGCTTCCCTTAATCATCACTTCACAATTTGGATAGTGATAAGTGATATCAGACTCATTCCCAAGAGGTGTAGATATGACCAAGTCTAACAGTTCATGTTTCTTAGAAAATGAAGCAGCAAAGTTCTTGGAAACGAATGAATGAGTTGCTCCGGTATCAAATAAAACTTAAGCAGTTTTTGAACAAATAGTGAGAGTACCTTCCACAATTCCGCCTTCAGTGGGTTTCGTCTCTCAGAGAGCTTGCAGACGACCCTGTTTCTTTACCGGACGCTTCTCATCTTTGGTGTCTTATTCCTTCATCAGTGGGCAGTCTGGGATTCGATGCTCTTGGCTCCCGCATCGAAGACAAGCTCCTAACTTCCTCCAGCATTCCTCGGTCTTATGGCCCGCTTTATCACAATACTTGCAAATTTTCTTTGATGGTGTGGTGGTGGAGAATGGCCTGCCATTCTTCTGGAATTTCTTTACCTTGGAGGGATCCCCTCCCATGAAGAATCACTTCTTGTTGAATGATTGTTTGAATTTTCCCGGGCTTGTGACGGGTTCCTTCTTGTCTCTTCCTCGGATTCTCTCGGATAATTCGGTGGCGTCTTCCAACAATTGGGCACGCCGAACTTTCTCCGAATAGACTTAGATGTCCATCGGGGCAAGTTGTATGATATAATGGGGCCGAAGCCCGTTGAGGAATCTTCTCGCCTTCATCTTTTCGATACACACCAAGTGGGGTGCATACCTAGATAATCTGGAAAACTGGGCCTCATACTCGGCCACTTTCAAGCCCCGTTGTTTTAGAACGGTGAATTCCGTGGCCTTCTTCTCCTGGATATGGTTGGAGAAGTACTTGTTATTAAAATGCTCCGTGAATTCATCCCATGTGACATGGTCTTCTGGCAGTGTTGCTTCTATGGATTCCCACCAGCATCGAGCGTCCCGCTCCAGTTGGAATACGGCCAAAAAAACTTTCTCTTCGTCCGCGCATTGCATCACACGGAAGATTCGTTCCATCTCCTTCAGCCAATTCTCGACATCCTCGGGGTCGGATAAACCCGTGAACCTCGGTGGGTTCATGTTACGAAAAGTTCGGTGGAGATCTCCCGCTCCACTATTTGCTCCGCCTTGGGCCACTTGCGGTAGTGCCTATGTAAGGCCTTGCACGGTGCGCTGCATCTCGCGCCATTGTGCTCTTTCCACAGCCATGATCCTACAAAAGAGTTAAAGTATGATAAAGATCGGGTTTACTTGTAAGGTCAAAAGTCATTATAGAACTTAACCCATGGCTCTATCCATCTCACCGGGTAAGGTGTATCTATCCTTGGACTCGAGTTTTACCTATCCTTGGACTCAAGTTTTTACTTAGATTTCAAATTCTAACCTTTTATTTCTTCTAGTTCCCTAGGTTTGAAAACCTAGGCTCTGATACCACGAAGACTGTCACGTCCCGAGCGCGGAAGATACTCGGATGCGTGACGCGTCTATATAGATCGTGTCATTAGAGCGATAAGAATTTTTAACATGTATAATTACGGAGTGCGCAAATGACTAATAAATCTAATAAATTCCAATAGTCCAAGTGATGATTATTTGATTACTCAAAGAAATTAAAGATAGTCCATGAAAATTTCCAGATCTAGAAAGCGAAACATTAGGCTACACGACTTAACACAAAGTTTATACCACTAATTGACATAACTGGGAATACAAGGTAGACTCAAATAAATTCAAAGACATGACTAGCTAATGATAGATGGTTGGCGTTCTAGCATTCTTCACTCGGCCTCAATCCCATTCTTGTCGCTATCCGATTCACCTGAAAATGCTAGGAAGCAACTGGATGAGCGAATTCCTCAGTAGGAATTACATCTCAAATTCAAGCAATCTTTACGTGGATTACAATTTGCATGTATTATCAGTATGGCAATGCATGACGTACGTACAAAAGAATCAGGTATACAGGTAAATCTAGAAATGATGAACAATAAGTGATCAAAAACTGTATAAAGAGAGTATCTCAGGATTTCAAGTAGTTGACAAGCAGTATTTCAGGAATTTATAGATGTAAATGCCACTCCGGGGCAAGCAGGGATTCATGTACGATTATGCATTTAAGTGCGAGAATGAACTCATGTATAAGTATATTTCAGGTACGAGTAAGTAAAAACTTAATTCAAGCAAGTAAAGTTGAGTACGTATTAGTAGAATTGGCTATTTCAATCAAGCAAGTATTTCACCCTTTCACGGGCCAAAAGTCAAGTATTGCCCTTTCTGGGCCATGCAAGTCAAGTCAAGTGAGTAAAGAGAGAGTAGGGGTGGAGTGTCTCAAGTGAAGCAAGTACTCCGGTGCAATGCTAAACACCGTGGTCAATAAACTCCCATGGGCACAAGTACCTTCGGGTGCTCCTCCTAGGACCAGACCGGGCCCTATATGCACAACATTTCATGTATTACTTTTGACATCCACTCTCATTTTATAGCCAATATAGAGTTTCAAGGGTTACCTTAGTAGGATATACAAGGTAGATTTTTATGGAATGGAATTCAAGGACTTATAATATGTAAGAAAATGACTTAGGGTTGCGTCGGTACAAACCACGATAAAAATTTAGAAAAAATAATAATATATATACTTTTTCCTAAACAAAAACTCTAGATAATTCTATAGTAAGGTGAAACAAAAGTTAGAACATCCTATAAGGGCCATTATACAAATATGCCAGTTGACTATTTAAGAATACTATTCAATTACTATTCACTACTATTCACTTACTATTCATTTACTATTGACAAATACTATTCACCCCAAATAACGCCTTTCACTAAGTCGTCATTTTCGTGAATCACGACTGTTTACGTGACTTCTAAGTTTGTATATAAATTAGTTAGTATATTAATCATTTAGTATATTAATCATCCATGTTAAAATTTAATAGATGTGAATCATGATACCTAATCTAATGCATGAGCATACCGTTAGATTCCTTATATTTTTCTCTACCTATCTACTTGTCTATATCAAAAAATTCTTTTATTTGGAAAAGTGATACTATTCATTGAAATAGTGACTTTTTATACACTATTCATACCGTAAAAATTTCTCAAAAATAGAAAGTAAGGATATGAACATGTAGAGGAAATTCTAGGGAGTTCAAAATCATGCTCATGCGAAATTATTGGGTTTTACTATTCAAAAAATTGGGGTGATTTACGCCGGGAAGATACATTCAGTGACTTATAACACTATTCAAACACTATTCATTTTTAATACTTTCAAAAAATTAAGAATTTAGTACATGGTTAAATAGAGAAAAATATGAGGGTTCTAGAACCATGTTCATGCAGGAGTTTCGTGATTAGGTTAAAAAAGTTATAATTGTCTGAACATGGTGGCTCGGCATTATGAGTCACAGTTTACTATTTAAACACTATTCATTTTTAATTCTTTCAGTAAATTAGGAATCGAGGACATGGACATGTAGAGAAAAATCTCAGGATCACAACACTATATTCATGCAAAATTTTCATGGCTTAGTTTAATAGTTATAGATTTTTGAATGTGTTGATTTACTGATTATTGGAAATTCCAGAGAATGGAATTGACGTCATTGCACGTCCTTTATTTGACGACTCCTCTCAGGTCTTCAATTTTTAAATTGGCGCCCCCTCAAGCAGTCTTCAATTAAGTAATTGGCGCCCTAGCTTGGGGCGTCATTTACACTGGGTGATTTTCACCCCAGCAGGTACGTTTTGTGACTCAAATTACTGTTCATTTCGAAAAAGTTTCTCAAAATCCAAAAGTAAGGACATGAATGTGTAGTATAAATCCTCGGGAGTCCAGAAACATGTTCACTTAAAATTACTGAGTTTTGGTTTCATAGACATTAATTTTTAAATATTATAGCATTAATTTTCTCAATGAATTGACGACATGTGAGCAGTCTTCATTTAATTGAAGACTCTCATGGTGTCGTCAATTTAAGTTTCAACCCCTTGTGAGTTGTGCTTCGCATCAGAACAGTAATTTCTGTGATACAAGTCACTATTCATTTCTCCAAAGTTTCTCCGAATTATAATCCGAAGATATGGTTAAATGGAGAAAAATCTCAGGGTCACAGAAATATATTCCGTCAAAATTTTCATGGTTCAGTTTATTAGTTATAGATTTTTGAAGACTTTGATTTACTGATTTCTGGAAATTCTAGATAATTGAATTGACGTCATTGCTCAAATCTTTATTTAATTGACGACTTCGTGCGAAGTCTTCATTTCTGTAATTGGCACCCTGGTCAGGGGCGCCTCTTACAGAGGGTGGTACACTATTTATTTACTATTCATCAGTGTGAAAAGGTTCTGAATCAGGAAGTAATGATACGAATATGTTGAGAAAAATATCAGGATTCCAGAAACATGTTCATGCAAAAATTCCGTGATTTAGTTCGATAGTTATGGATTGTTGAATGTGTTGAATTAACAATTTTTGAAAATTTCAGAAATCGAATTGATGACATGGTGCATGTCTTAATTTAAATGATGATTGCTTGGGCAGTCTTCAATTTGGTAATTGGCGCCCTTGTCAGGGGCGCCATTTACCAGAGTGCTGGGACCCTCCGGGTCTTTAACCCATGAACATATTATATTAACAGAGGCTATATATTAAGGTTTAAAACAGGATTATTAAGAATGAAAACTAGTGTGATAAAATACGTTAAAAAGCTCATGAAATCATGCTAATAAACTAAGTACAAACTCATAAAAAAATCATGATAACAGTATGTAACAAGCTATTAACAGATGTATAACATGGTATTATTCTTGGTCATGGTAAAGTTAGAATATATATATATATATATATATAGCAAGGTTGACTAGTTGATCGAACTCTAAACATGCATCAATTAACCTATTTAACTACTAGTTAGGTAAGATTTGAGAACAGCTACCTGTTGACGTGTGATTACTAGGAAAGATAACAGGATGAAGCCACGTGTTCCCCACCGTCGCAGCAAGACGTAGACTTCACGCTTCTCGAGGAACGAAGGGAAACATTCCCTTCTGCAAGCACTGAAAGATGGCAGTAGCCTCTGACAGTGGTTCATAGGGGATTAGTTATAGGGATTTGCAGGCATTGGTTATTACCTTGCGGGTCCGATTTGGAAAGCACGATCCTAGATTAATGCTTAGCCAGCGAAATGGGGCTGTTCGTGTCTCAATCTTCTAGAATCATGTGTTTAAATGACGCCTTTAAAGGGGTCGTTCATTTAATAAATGACGCCTTGCATGAGGGCGTCATTTGTTTAGGTAGCATTATTGTGGGATTATTAATGAGAATGACGCCCTTCAAGAGGGCGTCATTTGTTAGACACTTCTGCCCCACTCACGTGATATACATATATATATTAATATTTTATTGGAATGGGGTCCTCTTAAAAATGACGCCTCCAACCTGGTCTTCAATTTGGAAATTGACGCCCTAATGAGGGGCGTCAATTTCACTAAGTCGACAAAGTGGAAGTCCACTTACGTACAACATGGCCCCTTGTGTTTAAAGTTGTCTTGTAATTTTATAGAATAACCCTCCCTTTGTTTTGTTTCTTTCTACAATACCTCCTTTGTAAGGTTCTTTACTCATGTGCAAAAAGTTGGATTGCACATTTGTATGCTAGTCCTCTTATAATTTAGTTCTTTAAACAAAACCTAGAATTATATTAAGAAGAGTAGGTTACGTTTACATAAGGTGATGATTTGTAATTTTATATGCTAGCCCCCCCTAAGGTTTGGCTCTTTACACAAGCCCTCATGATTCTTTATGTTATAAAGTAGGGTTGGCTTGTATATTTTCATTATAGTCCTTGTGAGGTTGGGTTCCTTATGTAAACCCTTCATGTATGATTTCTTTTAAGAAGAAGTTTTGAATTTACGTAAAGGTATTGATCGGGGGTGCTATATCCCTAGACAGTGGAAATAATCCTAGACTACTTTGCCCATTTCTTCTCGACTATGCCTCTGGGGATCAGCTCGAGGCATCAGTCGCTCCTGTGTTTTCGGATGATAAGCCAACCTTGTCATCTGTGCAGCTTGATACATCTTCCGGGGATATTGGAATACATCTGCCTGTCGGGCGCAGGCCCTCGGCATGTGGGAAACAGCCATTGGAATGGCCCCTTCTTCTTCTTCTTCTTCTTCTCTTATTAGAACTTTCCTGCCCCCTCTCCTGGGGCGCATAGCAGCTTCTTCCTTTGCAGGGGCTGGTGCTGGGCCCCGTGCTCTCTTGGGCACCCAGACTTGCTTAAATCTTATCGGCTTAGGCGCCAGCGGCTTCCTTTCTTCTCTTTCCATGTTGGCCCTCCTAGTGGCCAGCACTTGGAACCTGTTGTTGGTAGGGACCGCTGGAATGATGCGGTCGGGTAGTGCTTCAGCTGAGCGACCGTTGAGGTACACCCGCATCCCTCCTATTAGCATGGATTTCCCCGAGACTGACAAACATCCCTGGGGTGCAGCAGTCTGGTTCCTCTGGTAGTTCATCTTCTTCCTGCTAGCAGAAGCAGGGGCAGTGGTCCTTCTAGCCACCTGGTGGATGTAGCATGGAAGAACGATGTATGAGACAACCGTCTCCTAGGTTTTCTTCTCTTCTGGTGCTTTCGCGGGTTCTACCACAGCAGTCTTCTGGACTTCACCATCAACTTGGAGCAAATTAACGAATGCCATTCCTAAGCAGTTCGGGAATCCTATTACTGGAGGCATGGATCCGAACACCATCGGCACCGCCAGGTACCCATCGCGAACATGGTTGTCGATGACTTGCTGGCCGAACTCAACAGAAATTAGTCCGGTTTCCATTTGAATTCCTGCAAGTAAGATTAGCACACAGTCAGAACTTTTGGAGAGGCCGCCAGGCCTCTTACTTTGACAAAAAGATGAAGGGAGACTTGGTCCCACCGGGCATGCCAGCATTGTGGAACGATCTTTTTGTTGATTTAATTTATTTATATTTGTGTTGTTTTGGTTGTTTGTTCATTGATTTATTAGTTAGTTTATTAGGCATGCCAGTCACCGGAG
This sequence comes from Amorphophallus konjac, assembly GCA_022559845.1. NCBI lineage: Eukaryota > Viridiplantae > Streptophyta > Magnoliopsida > Alismatales > Araceae > Amorphophallus > Amorphophallus konjac. Next base: position 240,864,273 of record CM040127.1, read on the forward strand.
TGACAATTTATTATGCGCTCGATCTGACTTGGTCAATTGATTGTGAAGTCCGAGTCGGGACCGGAAGTTCGTCATACCATAAAGGCTATGACGTTAATTAAGCCCTTCCAAAGAAGGACAACCCTTGATTAATCGCCAAAGTAAGAGGGGCGCCGGGGGCAAAACGAGATAAGACTGATGTGCTGATTTATTTGCAGGATATGAGATACATGTACATGCTCATGCGATTTAACAATTTCATTATGGTTCATCTACCCGCTTCTCGGTATGGGGGCGGAGAACTTAGGTTCGAGAACCACTCTCACGCATAACGATGGCTTCCAATCAGGCATAGCCCGGTTTTCAACCACGCATTATTTGATATACCGAGAGCACAAGAGGAGATGACTTTGGGTTTGTTTGATCACGTTATGAACGCAGCATGAGATAGACATGTTTGTTCATCATGGAACCATGCAAGCATAAACGGAGTAGCAAGAATTATTAGAATACTATGGCATTATATGCCCATCTATCAATCTCATCTATATGGATCATAGAATGAATCCGACATCATATCCCCTTGATCTTGGTTCATACCAAGTGGAAATAGGATACCATCCACGCAGAGGCGAGATGGAACCTGTAATGATCGGGGAATGTTAGTGCCTGAATAATGCGAAGCAAGACTAGATAAGATAAATTAATCCGAATGATATTTGTTTGTGAAGGAGTTTATTGTTTCTATTCCCTAAAGGGAGTCACTAGGGACCCTGCAGAGGTAGGGCCCTTCGGATCCCAAAGGGTTTAAAGCTGATGTAGCGTACTAAAGATCAGAGTTCATTTCGGTAGCATCTCCCCTTGTCCTGGGCTATGCCAAAAGGGGAGTATAGGACATTCACCCACGGAGTGTCGGGATGAAAGCCAAAAGAAGATGGGCACATATCCCGGAATCCGAAGAGATAAATTAGTGTCCACCATCGTAGCATTCGGTTAATATACCCTCAAGGAAACCGCCAGAGAACATGTAGTGGCAGAACTCCGTAGGTCAATGGGGTTAAAAGGGACACCATCTGTAAGCCAACCCAATGTAGGGGTGCAACCTCATTAATCTGACTCCCGTAGCTTTGAGTGAATCCCTTGGCCTCTTCTTCTTATAGCAGGGTGGAAGTTTGCAAGGGATTCGATGAGAATCGACGCGGGTTAGTCTCGGCATAAGGCCCTCAACGCGCGTGGCCTCGGCATGAAGCTACTGGCATAGGATGTTTTAGCTTGAATGGCCATCGGCGCGGTGCGTTTGGCATGAATCGACATCGACGCAGGATGGCCCTCGGCGGGCTTTCAGCTCTCGGTGCGAGAATGCATGCGTTGAGGGGAAACGCATGCGCCGATAGAAATCTGCGCCGAGTGGTTTCCAGGGATAGGCTTTTCAGGGGTTTTCAAGAGTAAGGTTTTCAGGGGTTTAGGGTTTTGATTTAGGGGATTTCGTAGATAGTGGGATCTGACAGGGGGATCGTTCTAAAGGAGTTGAGGGTTGCCTACATAGGTGTTATATGAGATATCATAAATTGGCTTCAGAAATGCCAGGGGACTCGACAGATTTCACCCAAAGAAAATGCCACTGGGAGTCGGTTACTGCTTGAGTCCCATGAGCTTTAATTTGAATATATCCCTCATCATCTCACGAATGAGAAGCCATGAGATGGACTATCTCAGGCTCTCATCGTGATTATAAGGTTAAAGACAAAGAAACGATGCCGTAAAAATCACTCCGATGATCAGGGGGATGTGCATACATTGGAATGAAATCCATTCGCAACGGCTATTGAATACAGTGGATTTCAGAGAGACAGAGAGATGAAAAACCCCAGAACCTTATGTTTCATTTCATTCCAAAGAATACATACATTTCTAGCACAGAGGAGGAATCAGATTGTGACAATCTGAGCATACATGATGTCCCTTAACCATGTATCGGGCTATACTGTCATTAAACATTAATAGAGAAAGAAACCTCAATAGCAATACTACAGAAAATAGAAGCAGATTGCAGGAAGGAAGACATATTGAAAACACAAGAGGGGGAAGGGGAGAATATAGCCCCTTAGGGCACTGATGGGTGGCATCGACGCACACACCCACCTTCGATGAAGCAGTAGATCTCATCATTCAACAGCCTTCATTTCGGAAGGCTCTCTTCTCTCTGGATTTTCTTCTCGATTATCCTCTCTGGCTCTCTCTCCTTTTCCTCTGTTGTTCTCCCCCTTTCCTTGTCGAAGACCATGGGTTTTATAGAGGGCTGGCCCTCTATCACCGGTGCAAGCTCTCCCCGACATGGTGGCCTCGGCGCGCCACTTGAAACAAGCTTCTCGACGCGACTTTCTGTAATGGGCTCAGGCCCACCTACTCAATGCATTGGCACCGATATCACATCTTTTGAACTAACGGGCCTTCATCTAATCAGTGCATTGGCGCCGATTAGCAGGAATTCTGAGCTAATGGGTCTTCTTCACTGGATATGCGGGCTTCTTATAGTGCTTATTGGTTTTCTTTGTTACTTACTTAGCATCCGGCACCAGTAGATGTGTGCAAAGCTACGTGAGTCCTTTTTTTACGAGCATCAGAATATTCTGAGGATCCTTTTCAGCAGGCAGATGATTGCACGGGTATTGACGTAGTCTTCATCAGCCTGGCTATCTGAACGATAGCCATGCTGGGCAGCATCTTGGCCAGTAATGGCTTTAGCCGGACAGAATGTCAGGTGTAACAGATCTTCTTCTATTCTGATTCTCATAACTTCCAGGGATGACACAGAAGTCGCACTCTTGATTGACCTTCAAAGCCCTTAGCTTGCTTTGACTTCTTTTTTTATCTTTGTATATTTTTGATGTCAACACCCATCAACTCTCCACCAATGCATCAAGTATGCCAAGGGCGGGGAGCAACACACGGTCTTTGCAGACCTATCACCGTTCACACCGATAGAATGCAACTTGGCCGACGCTGCGCTCTACTTCAAGGGCATTAGTCCGTACCCTGTGCTCAAAAGTAGGAGCAACGGCTGGCTCTCAGAAGAAGATGATGACGATCTCTTCTCCGTCGACGAAGAGAAGGCAACACTTCATCGGCTACGCCTCAGCTCCAAGTCAACCCCAGATCGCCCCGAGAGGTTCCAGATCGACTTCGAGGCCAATCTCGTTAGTCGAGCTATCGACAAGAGTATATGCTTGCCCCCAGACTCATCCAGTTGCCGTTTGCCTCCGAAGAACACAGTGTTGAGCCATTGACAACATTTATTGTCACCTTCAAGCGACAACGCAGAAACAAGAGGAAGGCCAACAAGGACAAACCCATTCTCTTCTACAAGGGAGACGCGGTCCCTCAAGCCCCACCAGAGGATGACTTCGGTTGGTTCAGGCGAGCTGATGATACCGCTGAAGCAGTCCAAGTGCTGGACGACCTGCTGCCGCATATTCGGGAGATGTGTCTAAAGCAACACATCCCTCAATGGCAAGATTCCGCGAGATGTGAATTTTCACCGACTGTGGACCCCTTCTCAGGTCCAGGGGCAACCCCCGTCCTTCTATAAGGATACAAGAGGACTTGGCTACGACCAAGACCCGTACTTTCACGTCCACTACGTGGTCAATGTCATAGGCTTGGCGCAGCCGATCGATGATCGGGCTAATGTCGAAGCCAAATTCAATAGCTCCGGGGATAAGGAAGAGGAGATTCGGATCCCAATCCCCGTCAAAGCCAGAACCCTGGCACAAGCAGTCGAGGAACCCTCCTCGCCTCCCTGCCAAGATAAAGGGGTGGAAGAAGCTCCTCCGGTCACTCAGCCAGTCGAAGGACCCAGCTCAACAAACCCTCCTGATGAGGGGGATATCCCTGATACTAGCTGTGGAGGATTGTCAGCTTCACCAGGCAACCCCGGGGAGACCTCAACAACTCCGGTTGACAACTGCTGGCCAAAAACCTGCGGCCCAGATCAATCCCTGATGGATCCCAGCGACAACCACTCTCTAGTCCCATCGACGTCAACTAGTGGCTTCGAGAATCAAGAAATGCACGAAGCCAACACCGACAAAGAGGATTTCATCGACTTCCAACCCGCTCCTCCCGAACTGGAAGACGGCGGCCAAGCGACCGTGGATGAGCTCGTTGAAACCAACCTAGGCGAAGATGAAGCCCCCCAGCCCACATTTGTCAGCGCTCTCCTCACCGAGGTGGAGAGGCGGGACTACAAGCAACTCCTGCTGGAGTATAAAGACTGCTTTGCCTGGACATACAAGGAGATGCCGGGACTAGACCCCTCTGTAGCGGAGCACGAGCTAGCCATTTCTCCCTCGGTCACCCTAGTCAAACAGCCGTAGCGGCGCATGCGCCATGAGCTGGAGCTCCAAGTCGCGACCGAAGTTGATAAAATGGCGGAGGTCGATTTTATCGAGCCGTGTATCTATCCAATCTAGCTCGCCAATATAGTCCCAGTCAAGAAGAAAAATGGTCAAGTCCGCGTCTGCGTTGACTTTTGGGACCTCAACAAAGCTTGTCCGAAGGACGACTTCTCAGTCCCAATCACCGAAACAATGGTCGACATGACCACTGGACATGAGGCCTTGTCTTTCATGGATGGGTCATCCGGTTATAACCAAATCCGGATGTCCCTCAAAGATAAGAACCACACAGCCTTCAGATCCCCCAAAGGGATTTTCAACTACAAGCACATGCCCTTCTGTTTGAAGAACGCCGGCGCTACTTACGAAAGGGCCATGACCAAAATATTCAACGAGATGCTGCACAACACCGTCGAATGCTATGTCGATGACGTCGTCGTCAAAACTAAGAGGCGCGAAGACCATTTGTGCGACTTACACCAAGTCTTCGAGCGTCTCCGGCAATACTGGCTCAAGATGAACCCCATGAAGTGCACCTTTGGCGTATCTAGCGGCAAGTTTCTCGGTTTCATCGTCTGATACCAGGGAATTGAGGTGGACCCCAGCAAGATCAAAGCAATCCGGGAGCTTCCACCACCCAGTAACATCACCGAGCTTAGGTCCTTCCAAGGGAGGCTGACCTACATTCGAAAGTTTATCTCCAACCTCTCCGGTCGATCCGCGCCTTTCGGCAAGCTAATGAAGAAAGATGCCCCGTTTACATGGGACTCGGAATGCCAGATGGCTTTCGAGCAAATCAAGGAGCACCTTCTTACTCCTCCAGTTCGGGGGGCACCGGTCAAGGGTAAACCCCCCATCCTCTATATTGCTGCCATGGACGCCTCCCTAGGAGCTCTCTTGGCACAAGTCAATGAAGAAGGTAAAGAGCAGTCCCTCTATTACCTCAGTCGGAAGCTAATCGGTGTCGAGTGCCGATATTCTCCCATCGAGAAGGTCTACTTGGCATTGGTGTTCATAGTCAAAAAGTTGTGACATTACCTCCTGGCCCATCAAGTCGAGCTTATATCTAAGCACAACCCTCTGAAGTATCTCCTTCGACAACCCGTCCTCTCAGGCAGACTGGGAAGGTGGGCTCTCCTGTTGAAGGAGTACGACATTACTTATGTCCCCAGAAAAGTAGTCAAGGGACGGGGTATGACTGAATTCTTGGCAGCCATCCAGTGCCAGGCGACTCGCCTCTCAGCTCGGAGCTCCCGGATGAGGAGTCCCTTGCTGTTCAATCACAACCATCGGTTGAACAGAGCGGAGATGTCTTGCATTACTGGCAGCAAAGTGCTCTCGCAACCAGTGCTGTTCAATCACAGCAACCAGTTGAACAGATCAGAGATGTCTTACATTATTGGCAGCAAAGCGCTCTCACAACCAGCGTACCTTGCTGGGAGCTATACTTTGATGGCGCTTCCCGAGGGATTACCAGGAGCTACCAGGATCCAGCCACCATGGCAGGTGCCGGCATTGTTTTCCTGACTCCTCAGGGCGGGGTTTTGTACAACTCCTGTGCCCTCATGAAATCCCTGACCAACAATGAAGTTGAGTATGAAGCTCTGCTCATTGGGCTCCAGATGGCTGTCCACATGGGCGTCAAATGCCTCAGAGCTTATGGGGACTCCCAGCTGATAGTCCGACAGGTCCTCGACATCTATGACGTGCGGAAATCAGAATTGGTCCCGTACCATGCCGCCGTCACCAGATTAACCCAGAAATTCTATTTCTTTGAGATAGATCATGTTCCTAGAAGCAACAATGCTCAGGCAGGCGCCCTGGTGAAATTGGCTGCGGCTACCAAACTCCCGCCCGAGGGCGAGGTCGACATCATCGTCAAACATAGAAGATTGATGCTGACCTCACTCGAAGACAACACTGGTCTCACCATTTATGAGGTCCATGACCTTGACAAGAACACTCCTCCAGAAGGAGAAGATTGGCGACAGCCAATCATAAAACTCAAGAAAGGGTGGCTCCCTCCTAACCGAGCTCAAATGGTCCAGCTACTCCGTCGAGTAACCTCTTATGAGTTGATTGGCGACTCCCTGTACCGACTCATCCATGAGAAGGACAAGTCAATTCTCCTGAGATGCGTCTCTCCAGTGGAGGCTCGAGCCATCATGCAGGAGGTACACTCTGGATTGTGCAACGCGCACTAGGCCCGAGATCAAATGAAGCACAATATCAAGCTCAAAGGCTTCTACTGGCCGACCATGTACGTGGATTTCATCCAGTACGCCCGTACATGTCACCAGTGCCAAGCCTTTGACCCGGTACCTAGAAGACCTCCTAACCCACTGCGTTCTACAGCCCCCACTTGGCCTTTCGCTAAGTGGGGCATGGACATCGTGGGGCCTTTCCCGCCATCTTCCAAGGGCCATAAATACATCTTGGCCACCACTAATTATTTCTCTCGCTGGGCAGAAGCTCTTTCCTTGCGAGAGGTTACTAGTGAGGTGGTTACTCGATTCGTCCAGCACAACATCATTTACCGGTTCAGTACCCCTAGTCGCATAGTGTCTGAGAATGGGACGCCGTTCAAGAATAGGGCCGTGTACCAGCTAGCGGCCAAGTTTCACATCGACTGGAGAACCTCTTCGGTCTACACCCCCCAGGCCAATGGCTTAGCGGAAGCCTTCATCAAGACCCTCTACAAGCTCCTGGCTAAAATAGTTAGCCACCGGAAGCGTGACTAAGGTGAGAAGGTCTTTGAGGCACTATGGGATTACCAAACAGTCTATAAAACTCCTACGAGGTGTTCGCCATTCTCCCTCGCCTATGGGGCAGAAGCCGTCATCCCCATTGAAGTCCAGCTAGCCTCTTACCGCGTGGCAATCCACACCGGCCTCGCCAGCCCCGACGAAAATGAATACGAGAGAAGGCTAGAGGAGCTCGCCGATCTAGAAGGCAAACGGCTCGAAGCCTACAAACACCTGCAAGTATACCTGGCCCGTATGGTTGGGCCTATGATAAGCTCGTCAAGCAGCAAGCGTTCAAGAAAGGTGACCTCGTCATGATCAAGGAAAAGGGAGTCATGGCGGGGCGCCCCAGTGGAAAATTACAGCCGAATTGGCGAGGCCCATATATCGTCCGTAACATCTACGAGGGCGAGGCCTACACGGTCATCGACCACAAAGGTCACCGACCCTTTCCGCCTCTCAATGGCAAGCATATGAAGCTATACTATGCACCTGAACACGAGTTCGCACGCCAGCCAGACTAAGGTGCGTGTTCCAGCCACTACCAGTGAGGTCACCCCTCCCCCGCAGAGGTTGGGCCAGTCAGTTTCCCCAGTCTTCAATTCCCAGTCAAGCAGCAGGGCCAGCCAAGCCCTCCCAGAACCAACCGCCAGGCATTTTTGGGGACTAATTCCCTGCACGCGTTCTCGTCGCAACGCGAGCAAGGGCACCTCTACCCCGGCACCAGTCTAGCCGTCAGGCTCTCAGGTAAGTCAAAAAAAATGAAACAAACAAAAAATGGGGTTAAAAATAGAGATACCCCAGCAGACCAAGCCGTCCTCTTTTGTAAGACAGTGGCTGGGGGTAAAAAGGCCAATAACCCGGTTGAGGCAAAAACCTGAAAGGGCGCCTCAGGTAAAATGGGGAAATCCCTCGACGTGAAAACCCGCGAGGGCACGTCGGAAAACGCTAAAGGGGTCGGCTCTGGCGAAAACCCGAAAGGGCGGTATAGCCTATAATGAGAAAGTCTCCCTCTCCCCGCCAGTTAGTGTGGCGCTCCGCCCACTCCTCAGCAAATCAATAGCCCCACCGACTGTCAACCTTCCATCAACCCACATTGCCAGAGCACTGGTCCCATGATCTCCAGTTAACCTTACATCACCCTACTCAGCTCATGCCACCTTCGGTCCTCTCTTCGATGCGGTGGGTCGACAACTTTCTATGGCAGTATGCCATCCTAGTTGCCATCCCAGCAAATCCCAGTCCTAGCCTATCTCCAGACTCTTACCAATCCACACCACTGCATTCCACACCTTCTATAAATCTAGAGCCCCCCTGTCTCATTATAATTCCAGTCCTCCCAGTAATCCCCGACTCTTCCCAGCCATAACTCCGGTCACATCCTGCCATAACAAAATGACCCCCATCACCATGACTTGGCAACCTGTAAAAACTCATATTAACGGAGGGTCAATATCCGGTCATTCACAGTCTCCAGTTCCAGATTCCGTCCTATGACAGCAGCATGCTATAGACAGTATTTTCAAATATGTCTATATACACATATAATAACAAAAATGGGGTTAAAAATAGAGATGCCCCGGCGGACCCAGCCGTCCTCATTACAAAGAGGCGTCTGGTGGCAAAAATTACCACCAACCCAGTTGAGGCGAAAACCCGAAAGGGCGCCTTAGGCAAAATCGGGTAACCCCTCGGTGTGAAAACCCATAAGGGCGCACCGAAAAAAGCAAGAGGGGGCCAGCTCTAGCGAAAACCCGCAAGGGCAGTAGAGCTGGTAAAGCGAAAAAAAACTCTCTCTCTCTCTCTACCCCTCACAGATGAAAGCTATCGACTACGACACCTCACCGATGGCAAGCTCAACACCACTCCACAACAATGGTGGCCACTACACCCCCAAGGGTCGGTCACCCCCAGCTCCCAGCCCCAATCTTAGCTACAACGCCTTCACAGGCCAGCCGCCAGCTTCCAGTCCCAGTCTCGGCTGCAACGCCTTCACAGGCCAGTCGCCAGCTTCCAGTCCCGACTACAACGCCTTCACAGGCCAGCCGCCAGCTCCCTGCTCCCAGTCCCGGCTACAACGCCTTCATAGGCCAGCCGCTAGCTTCCAGTCCCAGTCCCGGCTACAACGCCTTCACTGGCCAACTGCCAGCTCCCCGCTCCTAGTGTCAGCTACAACGCCTTCACAGGCCAGCCGCCAGCTTCCAGTCCCAGTCCTGGCTACAACGCCTTCACAGGCCAGCCGCCAACTTCCAGTCACAGTCCCTGCTACAATGCCTTCACAGGCCAGCCGCCAGCTTCCAGTCCCAGTCCCAGCTACAACGCCTTCACAGGCCAACCGCCAGCTCCCAGCTCCCAGTCCTGGGTACAACGACTTCACAGGCTAGCCGCCAGCTCCCGGTCCCGGCTACAACGCCTTCACAGGCCAGCCGCTAGCTTCCAGTCCAAGCTATAACGCCTTCACTGGCCAGCCGCTAGCTCCCCGCTCCCAGTCCCGGCTACAATGCCTTTACAGGCCAGCCGCCAGCACCCAACTCCAATCCCGGCTACAACGCCTTTATAGGCCAGCCGCTCAACCTCCAGCTCCAGTCTCAGCTATAACGCCTTTACAGGCTAGCCGCTCAGCCTCCAGCCCCAGTCTTTGCTACAACACCTTTACGGGCCAGCCGATTGGCTCCATCTCCAGTCACCATCTCTAGTCATAATTCCAATTTCAACCTCCAGTCCCCCTCCCAGTCCCAATCTTGACCGCTATGTCCCCCAGGCCACCCAGCCAGCTCAGTCCCAGTCTTTAGGCTAATGCAATCTACATTTCCAACCCAACATGCTAACAGCCGATACTCTATTACTCGGTTTGTGACCGATACACCCCAAAAGCACTCCAGTAGCCATAAACTGTGTAGACCATCATACCCTACGGGTTCATGTCAGCTCCATGTTACACATGCCTTTATCCTTCAAGAGGATTCATCCCAACACCCAGTCATCCCCACTACTACCCAATACTCAGCCTCCAATTTCTTACACTCTATCCTCGGAACCCAGTACCTGCCATCCAGCTACACTATTCTCCATACTCAACCCCCTTTACTCCAGCACCCAGAAACGGGTATATCTGATGCGGGACGAACACGCGACCTAGGACTCTAGCTCGCGATCGCCCCTAAGTGAGGGAAGACGTGGGACTGGGCGCAGTTGAGAAATCGACCATGAGTCTCGGGTATCGGCCTTTCCGCGTTAACTCGGGTCGAGTCACGGGACGGTACACTCACTCACTGTCACAGCGGTGATAACAATATATATCGAGCTAGAAACCTACACTCGCAGCAGCATTCAAAGATATACGAGATAAGCAAAATGTGATAAAGAGTGGGGTGAGTTTACCTCCACGCTCCGGGCGTGGGGAAGACGACCCCGACCAGTTACGGTAACTCCCGGTAACAACAGTAAAAAGTTAATTACAACCGTGAATTTTATTGCCCACTCCACGCAGGAAGCTAAAGGGCTACAAGTGGGCCCCGGGAGGACCGACCCTGGGTTGACGGGCAGTAATCTGGAGGTGCGTACGACACGAACTCGGCATGCTGGTCCGACTCGGTCCTGCACCGACTTGGTACTGCGCCGACTCGGTTCTGACTCGCTGGACAGCAAGGTGCGGATTCCAAAGGAACGACGCCCTCCTGAGGTCTTCTGAAGGCACCGCTTGGCTGAGACGATGGCGGGATGCCCCTGATCGACTCCCTGAAGTGGCGATTCCAGAAGTTGACTTTTGATAATTTTGCACGAATTATTCCCGGACTGTAATTTCAGACCTGCACAGGGAACAGATCTGCACGCCTTGGCTGCAAGAATTATGATGCTCAGATCCGGAGGCTAATCGAGACGTGGTTCATACTGTTGGAAAGAGCACTCACAGAACTACAACATAAATTTTTCACAGCTCCATCCACTAAACAGGTTGAATATGAGAATGACTGTAACACGGTTTTATTTTCTGACCCGGACTGACAGACACACAGGGCAGACTGTGTTTTTCCAAAGACTGACCTTTTACCGAAGGGGAAATGATTTTTCTAGGGACTACGAAAATTATGAGAGGTAGGGGAAAATGTGAGGAACACTGAGGAATTTTTGTGATTATTTTGGAAATTTATAAGTGGGTGGGAAAAATATAACAAGGTGACTCTGTCCCGTAGATCTGTAAAAGGGTAGATTACAGGGGGAAGAACAATAAATGTGGGAAAATACCAAATGACTTCCAAATGACACGAAATTTGAACTGGAGGTTAAGGGAGATAGACAGAACAAACTCTCAAAATTAGGGCTTGAAACAAACAAACATAAAAAAAGATAAAATTTCGTAGGTGAGGTTCTGTCCTGATGGAGACAGAACTCCAACGGTGGTGGCGGCGGCGCGACGGCGGTGCGATGGCGGCGACGACGGTGGCAGAAATGGAACTCAGAGGATCTAAGGAGAATGGGCTTCACACCCTGGAGGGCTGGAGGAAGGATAAGAACCAGGGAGAGAGGGGAGAGGGGCGCACCCTCCTTGGAGGAATTCCAACCAAATTCTGAATTTTCACTTCATTAATTCCTTACAAAACACTATACATGGGTTTATATAGAAGGGGAGGAAGGGGGAGGGGGTTGGAATTCGTGGGAGAGAGGGAGGGGTAGCGTTTTCTTCCCCCATATGGTCAATTGGCCTAAAAATATAAAATACTAAATGTCATTTTAATGGGGGGGGCACCCCCTTGACTTAAGGGGAGGCATCTTGGATATTTTGTAACACTTGTCCCCCTTTGAATGTCAAACCATCTAGAAGCCCACCTTGGACCTTTGACTGACCCCACATGGGCCCTAAGACTTAGGTGGACCAATAGGAAAGGAGATGGGGGCCCCTTGCTGGTCCTACTGAACTTTTGCATAAAAACCCAAAGAATCATAGGGAATGACACATTGGCTTATAAAGCCATACAATTGTAAACATACTTTCCCAAGATATAAAAATAAAATAAAGGACACAAATGTAAATAAAATGTTAATACTCTTGCTCTGATGTCCCCATCAATTCTCTCCGGGTGGGAAGAACTCGACCCCGTCGAGTAAGGGGTGCGCCTGCTCGAGTAGCTTCGGTGAATGCGTCACCGAACCTGGAAGCGCTGAGTACGCTCCACTCCAAGTATTCGACACCTGCTCATCCCGTATAGATTCGATATGCACAAGCTGCTGGGGAATGAGACTAAAGGTGGACACTCCGGGGTGGGGTCACTCTCAAATGAAGGAAGGCGGCTCGAAGACTCACTAGGAATCACGGCTTGTCCCTTATGTGACTAGATCCGATATGTGAAGTAGAACCGATCCCAAAGTCTGACAAGTCTCGAACTCGAAAGGGACTAACACCGCAAGCGTATAAAAGACCGAATCGACTCGATGTATGCACATGCACTCGACAGACAAATGGTACGAAACAATGACTCACAAAGACCCTAAACAAACCTAATGTTAGTCCGACCTACGCATAGGCGACGGTGGACCAAGACACCCGAATATGTGCCATGCATGCATTTGACGTAACCGGTGGTTGGCAGAATGGGGAACACCTAGACGCATGACCCAGTCATGCATGGACGGCCCTTTGGATTTGGGAGACTTGAGAGGACTAGGAGAACTAGGTGTAGGTGTATCGAGAATGGGCTTGGTGGGTATAAATGACCCGGCCCGTGGGGTAGGGGTGAGGTAGTAGACTCCCTCGAAGAAGTAAAGTATATATGGTGGGTCAGGGGGTCCACTAGGGAATGGGTCAAAGGGATCAAAGAAGGTATGACCCCCTATGGTGGATTCCCACAAGTCACGGTCCCATGTGTAGAAGTCTTAAAGGTGTGGATGGTCACCTTCATGCATTGTGGCAGGTGGGACGGTGATCATAGGTAGGAAGTATGATTTCTCCCTCGGACAAAAGGGTAAGAAGTCGGGCTCGGTCGGCATGGGGAGGAATAAGAGGATCTCCGTGGTGACATAACCCACGGTGCACACAGAGGTAATGGACCCTAAGGCTAGATGGGTGAAGCTAAGACTAGTGGGTTGGTCGAAGCTTCGGGCCAATGAGTGTGTCAACTGTCATTGCAAGTCTAATCCCATAACAAGGTCATCCAAGGTATCAACATGGTGACTCGATCGGAATGTCGTGTGGTAGGAGTTGACGGGCACCAATAGTAGGGTGGGGTCCATGGATGGGTGAGGAGGTGGGACCAAGCCATCCTTGAGCCAACTAAGTAGTGGCTCGGCGATGAAAAGTGTACCCGTTAGAAACACGGGTGGCTCGGGCTTTGGTGGCTCCAAATAAGATGGTTCTGAATAAAGTTCGAAAGAAGGTAGCAATAGAGCACTCACGGGTGGTGAAGAAGCACGTGTCCTTTCCAACCAATCCGAAAACATTTTCTCGATTTCATCAAAGGTGTGGGTTGGAGTAGGAACCTCGTGGTGGACTCGCTCCTCGTCTCTCGGCTCGGGTGTGGACCTAGGCTCGGCTAGAAGCGGTGCTTCCACTTGGTGGGAGGTGACTGGGCGGACCACTTGATTGGGGTTGCTTTGGTGGGCTTGGATAGGGGTGAAGGGGTGGGGTTGGTTGGAGGTGTGGCCCACTTGATTGCGGGTGAGTTGGTGGGGATGGCTAGTGGTATGACCCCCGTGGTTGGAGGTAGGTGGACGGGGAAGGTAGACCCTCCTAAGCGCTCTCTTCATATCCCACCATGACTCGATGGGCCTTAGCCTCCTATCTTCCTGGAAGTACTTGATGTCCCTCCATGTTTCGGTAGCTTCATAGAAAAGTCACCTTTTGGCAAAGTCGACTTGCGTGGGACCGAACATAAGGTAACATTCAAAGTAGTCGTCCATAATGGCTTCCCACTCTAGGTAGTCACTTGGGTTTTCTGATCCATAGAAATCCTGGGCTATGGGCCTACGAGGGTGGTCCAGGTGGTTCTCCCATCTTAGATAGTATCGCCACCATGCATAAGATCCTGGCGTTTGGTAATCCATGGGACACGGGACACTAGTGAGTGGACATGCCGACACTTGGACAAGACACTAGACCGACTATGCAAGGTTGGAATGCATGCACACTAAGGACCCTAGACTTAAATAAAGACTCAGTACGTGGCGGAGTTAATCGATCTGAAGATCACTCGCGCAAGTGTGTGGCCTTCCCGATAGGTGTAGCCTAACATTCGAACAACACCTTTTGATATACCGGTTAATGGTATGCAAATGCGACACTTAGACTGACTTAGACTTAGACTCATTTTTTTTTGAACACCCTAGACTCAACTGGCGCTCTCATACCAAACTGATGCGGGACGGACACGCGACCTGGGACTCTAGCTCGCGATCGCCCCTAAGCGAGGGAAGACGTGGGATCGGGCGCGGTTGAGAAATCGGCCGTGAGTCTCGGGTATCGGCCGTTCCACGTTAACTCGGGTCGAGTCACGGGATGGTACACTCACTCACTCTCGCAACGGTGATAACAGTATATATCGAGCTAGAAACCTATACTCGCAGCGGCATTCAAAGATATACGAGATAAGCAAAATGCAATAAAGAGTGGGGTGAGTTTACCTCCACGCTCCGGGCGTGGGGAAGACGACCCCGGCCAGTTACGGTAACTCCCGGTAACAACAGTAAAAAGTTAATTACAACCGTGAATTTTATTGCCCACTCCATGCAGGGAGGTAAAGGGCTAAAAGTGGGGCCCGGGAAGACCGACCCTTGGTTGACGGGCAATAATCTGGAGGTGCGTACGACATAAACTCGGCCTGCTGGTCCAACTCGGTCTTACACCGACTCTGTACTGTGCCGACTCGGTTCTGACTCGCTGGACAGCAAGGTGCGGATTCCAAAGGAATGACGCCCTCCTGAGGTCTTCTGAAGGCGCCGCTTGGCTGGGACGATGGCGGGATGCCCCTGATCGACTCCCTGAAGTGGCTGTTCCAGAAGTTGACTTTTGATAATTTTGCACGAATTATTCTCGGACTGTAATTTCAGACCTGCACAGAGAACATATCTGCACGCCTTGACTGCAAGAATTATGATGCTCAGATCCGGAGGCTGATCGAGGCGTGGCTAGTACCGTTGGAAAGAGCACTCACAGAACTACAACATAAATTTTTCACAGCTCCATCCACTGAATAGATTGAATATGAGAATGACTGTAACACGGTTTTGTTTTATGACCCGGACTGACAGACACACAGGGCAGACTGTGTTTTTCCTGAGATTGACCTTTTACTGAAGGGGAAATGATTTTTCCAGGGACTACAAAAATTATGGGAGGTAGGGGAAAATGTGAGGAACACTGAGGAATTTTTGTGATTGTTTTGGAAATTTATAAGTGGGTGGGAAAAATACAACAAGGCGACTCTGTCCCGTAGATATGGAAAAGGGCAGATTACAGGGGGAAGAACAATAAATGTGGGAAAATACCAAATGACTTCCAAATGACACGAAATTTGAACTGGAGGTTAAGGGAGATGGACGAAACAAATTCTCAAAATTAGGGCTCGAACAGACAACCATAAAAAAAGATAAAATTTCATAGGTGAGGTTCTATCCTGATGGAGATAGAACTCCAACGGTGGCGGCTGCGGCGCGACGGCGGTGCGATGGCGGCAGAAATGGAACTCAGAGGAGCTAAGGAGAATGGGCTTCACACCCTGGAGGGCTGGAAGAAGGAGAAGAACCAGGGAGAGAGGGGAGAGGGGCGCACCCTCCTTGGAGGAATTCCACCAAATTCTAAAATTTCACTTCATTAATTCCTTACAAAACACTATACATGGGTTTATATAGAAGGGGAGGAAGGGGGAGGGGGTTAGAATTCGTGGGAGAGAGGGGAGGGGTAGCATTTTCTTCCCCCATGTGGTCAATTGGCCTAAAAATATAAAATACTAAATGTCATTTTAATGGGGGGCACCCCCTTGACTTAAGGGGAGGCATCTTGGACATTTTGTAACACTTGTCCCCCTTTGAATGTCAAACCATCTAGAAGCCCACCTTGGACCTTTGACTGACCCCACTAGGGCCCTAAGACTTAGGTGGACCAATAGGAAAGGAGATGGGGGCCCCTTACTGGTGCTACTGGACTTTTGCATAAAAATCTAAAGAATCCTAGGGAATGACACATTGGCTTATAAAACCTTACAATTGTAAACATACTTTCCCAAGGATATAAAAATTAACTAAAGGACACAAATACAAATAAAATGTTAATGCTCTTGCTCTGATGTCCCCATCAATATCTAGTCCACTGTCTTTTACATCAGTGCACAATGGGAAAAACATGCACGACTAATAGCAAGTGGTCTCCAGTCCTTACACACAGCATGGTTCCATCAGAGAAGGGAGGGAACAACCCAGTAAACAACCAAAGAATCCGGCAAGTTTGTCATTAATACTCTACAAAAGGAGCCCAAGACATGCCCTTGGGGTGATAAAATCCATACAGTCTGGATGACACAAAACAAAAGAGAGAAAAGAAATACAATCAAACCCCGGGCTCGATCCCCTCCAGTGCCGCAAGGCAGGAGTCAGCAGCGGCAAGCTCCGCCTCCAGGGTCAACAAAAGTTGAGCACTAGCCTCGGCCGTCTGCCACTCAATTCGGGCGCGCTCGATGACCGACCGCTACTCCTCCCATGCCTTCTTCAAGACCTCAGCCCGGCTCTCTGCCTCCCCCAACTGTGCGGCGCGGTCTCGGGACGCCAACGCGGCCGCCTTGGCATGGCCCCTCTGCTCAGATATAGCCGACATGAGCTAGGCCCGCAGCTCCTGAGCCTCTCGGATCGTCGCCAGCTGCTGCACCCTCTGCTCTTGAGCTGCCAGAAGCCGCAGGTACTCTGCCCAGATGCCGGCCAAGCCAGACATCCAAAGCTCGCACGGGAAGCCGAGGCTGTGGTAGCCCTGGGTGCAGTCCCTCAACCGCTACCTAAGCTCCTCTGGAGAAGGCAGGGGGTCGCCTCCCCGGTAGCCTTGAGCTCACTGAAGCAAGGCCGCACCCACGCTAGCATCCAGCAGCGGCTCGGGGGGGGGGGGGGGGGGGGGGAAGCAGACGCATGCCACTCGAACCCTAGGTCTAGGGAAGAATGGCCGAGCTCAGCCAACACACCAGCAAAGCCTGTACAATCCCATCCAGTGTGAGAAGGGAATACACAACATCCAAAGTCCATCTGACAAGACATGGTGGAAAACCTAAGAAAGGTCTCAGTCCTTACCCAGTGCGCCTCCCGCCATGCCTGTAGCCTCTTCCGTAGTGGTCGGTGAGGGCCATCGCTCCCCCGCATCAGCAATCTCGCCCGCAGGGGTCGGGGAGGGCAAAGGCTCTTCCGTAATCTGGCCGTCCTCAGTGCTCATCGGGGAGACGGAAGGCTCTCCCTGGTTATCCTCAGTAGGAGCCGACACGCTCTCCCCCTTAGATCCCAGTCCTGGTCATAACACAATAACGTCAACACCCTACTATAAACTCTAAACCAAAGCCAATAGCGAGGAGGGAAGGATCTCTATATACCTTCCAAAGCTACCTCCATCTCAGCGTCTCCGGCAGAAGCGGCCTTGGGGGAAGAAGAGCCCGAACTCGAACTCTCATTGGTCTCCATCGCCGCACTGTCACTACTCGAGGAACTAGATGAGGTCTCTGAAGAACCCCCAGACGCGGGTAAATCAAAGGCACTTGTACACCAAGAAGCCAAGTCCGGCTATTATAAAATCCAGTTTTCATATGAAGACAACTCCATAGCGGAGGGTGTTGAATAAGAAGCTCACTAACAGGGGTGTCCCCCTTAGAAACCCCCTCAATATCGACTAACTCCTCGTCGCCTCCAGCCGAACCCTCGAGCCTGGGCTCGCCCCCGGCTGCCCCAATCATGTCACGAGGAAGTTCACCCTCCTCCAGAGGGGAAGAAGTACCTGCAACCAATACCTGAAAAAGCTTAGCATTAGCGGGCAACTCAGAAGGCCCTACCATGAATGACTAGGCATTCGGTTGCATACCTGAGGGTACCACACTAGATGACTCAACCAGTCCCATAGTGCAGGCTGACACCACAGTGGACAAAGGCGGGAAAGGCACTCTCGCTAGCAACTGTGGTAGTGTGCCCAGTGCGTCCCCAGCAACGGACGAAGGCAAGGGGGCCACCTGCTCAGACTCACCCTCAAAGGACGGGAGAGCCACTGACCCGCCAGCACTGGCCAACTCATGGATCATCTCTAGAGTGGTAGCCGTGTCCTCGCCTGGCAAGCAAAACAACATAAACCCAGTCAGTGACCCCGCTATGTCAAAAGTACAACGAAAATATGGTTACTCCTATCATAGCAATTTGACGCTTACCAGAGCTACCCTGGACTACAACTGGCTCTGGGTCCCCCATCTGGTCGGATGTTCCGCCTTGTGTCCCGGAAGGGGCCTCGGCCCCCGACACCTCCGCCATCCCTCCACAGTATAAACAGCTATGTCAGTGGCCATAACCGAGAAAAGCCACAGTCAGCATATGTCGAGTGTCAAAGGCTTTCACCTGAGTGGGCCTTCCCTGGAGCCTTCCATGACTCGAAGTCGGGGAATGCCTCGATGTAGGGGGCAATCTCATCCATCACGCGAAGGAACCCCTCCATGTCTATCTCACACTCGACCCCGTCATCAGGTAGGGGGTCAACTTCCTGAGAGGGCGAGAAGGCCGCCTCCATGCCGGCCTCCATTGGAGCTACAAGAAACCATACCAACAGAGCAAAGTCAGCTAGCAGTCGGGACTAAACCAACAAGGAGCAAAGGGGCGAATACAATGCTTACTCAAAGCTGGCTCTGCCTCAATCTGCTCGTCAGCCTCAAGTCCCTCCGGGGGCTCGCTGACTCCAGTCTCCTCAGCATCCACTCGAGGGCGCTTCCACCTAGGTTGCAGCCCCCCATCTCCATTCCCTGAGGATGTCTCCGTGGAGGGGTGATCACCCTTCGCCACAGAACCTATCAACAGGCACATCAACACACGACATCTCAGTTGCAAACATCGGAAGATAGTAAAACTGAGACAACACGCTGAGGGGAGAAATTTTACCCGAAGCTCCGAAGGGGGTCAATGGTAGAGGAACCAGCTGCTCTGGCTTCAGTGCCAACACACGGGCAGCCCTTGCAACTGCCTCTCGGATATCTCTCAGAGTGTGAGCACACTCAATATGGGACACAAACTCCATGGGTCCAGCTGACCCGATCGTGTGGCCAGTATGCCACCGCTAGTCATCAACAGCTATACCAGCAAAGCTCCCCTCAGGGAGCACCCGGTCCAACGAACCTCTACTTCGGAAGCCGCAATCGGCCAGGAACTGGGTCCACCAGCTCCTCGGTGCCCTCGGTCGAGGCGCCTTCGCTCCAGTCGTCGCTACTATCGTCGTTGCCTGTCTCTAGGGCTTCAGCGCCCCGCCGTTGCCCCGGCTTCCAGACAATGAGCCTCGACTGCCCCGGGGCCACTACTCAACAAGACGCTCGACCTCTCGACGAATCCGAGCGACGCGGGTCCTCAAATACCTGTCGCCCGACTAAATCAGAGGAAAATCCTCCCTCAGCAAACGACTCTCCTCCACCTTCCTGACCACGGAGGCCTTCTGCCGATACAAATGACTATGCTCGAACCACAACTTAGCATAATGGACGTCGAATCGTCCTTGACGCCCCTGCCCCGGTATCGAGTACTGCTCCGGCTCCAGGCGGTAGTAGAAGTCCCCCCACACTGCTGCCATTAGGTGGGTGTCCTTCCCTCTGTACTATTAACCTGTCAACGGAAACTCCTGGTTCGGTAGGATCCCCTGGTCGTAGCTGAAGTTCCGAGCAAATCGGAACGAGTAGTACGGCTCCAAAGAACTCATCGCGGACTGGTGTAGCGTCAGCACGGTCGGCCGGGTGCTCATCACCCACTCTGTCCGCAGTCCAGCCTATGGCTCCCTCTGATGTAGGTGGGCGCTGGTTGCCCCTCCTTCCAACACCCCCAGAAACAGGTTG
The DNA here is from genome assembly GCA_022559845.1 of Amorphophallus konjac. Classification (NCBI taxonomy): domain Eukaryota; kingdom Viridiplantae; phylum Streptophyta; class Magnoliopsida; order Alismatales; family Araceae; genus Amorphophallus; species Amorphophallus konjac. The sequence continues at coordinate 240,884,421 of CM040127.1, forward strand.
GAGTCCCTCGTGGCGCTGTCAAAGGGTAATCCTTCCTCGCCCCGGCCGGGCAGGTAGCAAAGGGCTCTCCTAGCCCCCACCAGCTGCACCTCGGTATCTCCGCCAGGCCACCCAATAAAGTTGAAAAGTAAAGGTGCCGTCGGGTTTGCTACAGTCCCCCGAGTCACCAACCCAAGGAATAACAATCCAGCCCACGCACTCAGATAGTGAGTCGGCAACAACATGCTTCTCTCTCAAGGCGTCGGGTGCGTCGCTAGGACTACCAGCCCATGATACACATTGGCCAATGCGACTGGAGCCAAGGCCAACTATCTCCCCTCTGCCAGCAGGCACGCTAGCCACAGCAGCTCAGCCCTCAGTAGGCCATCCTCCCCGTGCGGGACCACAAATGTCGCTAACAAGTACGCTAAGTATGCGGCAAGATGTGTGACGTCCGGCAAGCCATGGAGATTCCACCCCTACAGTGGTGCGTATATATATCTGGAGTATGTCAGGAAGCGTAGCTCCACCTCGGTGTACTCCTCCCACGGAGTCTGATCCCTGGCAAACTCCTGATGAAAATAGAAGGGCCCGTTGTAGAAGTGGTAGACCCACACATTCAACGGCACCCTGGGAGTCTGTGCAGCTCTGTCTCTCCCTGCTAGGGCCAGGACCCTCCAAGTCTTCAGAAGATACCGGTAACTATGAGGCACCCGATATCGCCCCTGTCTGTCAGTATGACTACGGTGGAGATCATCCAATACCACTTCCTTACACCCTTCATCGCTGATCGGCAACCCAGAAATCTAGAACACGGACCATAAGTCAAGTGAGGTCTCTCCCTCTACTGTCGCCACCGTGTTCCATCGACAGTTAAAACGCTCCAGTAGTCCCTATAGCAGCCCAGTGTAATAGGGGTACGCGTATAAAGCAGCAGTCACCGCATACCTGATCCCTGCTCTGTCCAGTGTAACAGCGGTAATGGTGCAGAATCCCCATCAGCCACTTGGTGGCCCCCTGACGGTACCGGTGTGAAGGGATCACTGCCCAGCGACCGTACCAGCTGATGATAGTCTGCCGCATAACTCCGTCCAGAATGTTGTGGTCGTCGTAACCCTCCCCAGCATACTGCAGACTAGCAAGCTCCAAAACCAGCCCGACTATCCCCTCTGTCTCAGTACGATGGTGCCCATGCTGGTCCCAAGAAGCAAGGCCTACCGGCCCAACTCTGACTCCGGACTGCTCTGCTCTACCAAAGAACCCCAGGCACTCAGCACTGGGAAATTGACGCTGCCTCCAGTAGTCCTCAGAGAAGCTCAGATAGCTGTTAAATGCAACTCCATGCAGGTTGTCCCTGCTAATCAGAATGGCCCGCTCAAGCCGACGACGGGCTCCCGGAATCTAGGTGTCATCATCCTCCATGTCGGGAGGGACATAGCTCCTGATAAACTCAAACAGATGGCGATCCAGGGGGAACTCCACGTGGTAGCCTCCACTCCGGTCGTAGGTATACAGACCGCCTGCCTACAAAATCTGGGCCACCTCTATGGTCCTGGCTCCAGCTACCCTCTCACCAACTGGACCCTCAGCTACTGTCGTACGACCCAGATCGAGCTGCTCTACACTAGCCACAGTAACCACCGGTGGACCCAGAGGGGGCATCGGTCGCTTAGTCCGTCACACCCAGTGGTCCTCCTCTTGAGCCAAACGCCTCGGGACCCGCTCATCTCTGCCAAATCGTGCCATCACTGCAAGATAGGGCACATCAAAATGGTCAGAACACCAGAAAGTCAATATGTACAACATAACAAAGCAAAGGCACATGAAGTGTCAAAAATACAACTACAACAGCCCGGAACAGGGGGCTCATGGGCCGTATGCCCATGTCTCCTGCCTCCGACGCATGCCCCGTGGGGGGCATTTGTTGAACCCGGACGATTTCCCAGCAAAATAACAAGAAATAAGGGTTCAGGATTTTCTCGAACACCTTTAAGGCATGAGCTACCTGGCCATCCCTACAACTCCCGGGACCCCACCAGGGGCCCTAACCAGTTTGCCGTGACATGCAGCTACAGAGCAACTAGCCGGGACCGATCTCGGCCACTCACCTATGGGCTTTGTCCGCACTACACATGGCCGCCCGGGCCAACCCGGGGGCGCTCTGACTTCGAGCCATGCCACGTGGCACCCAGTGAAAGGGCCGCGGGCCCACCCTGAGACACTTACTTCCAACCCTTCAAGGTCAAAGGGAGACCTAATTAGGCCAACCACAGGCTTTGGAGGCCCACCGCATACATATACGGCTCACACGCGCATGTTTAGTATTTTTCCGAACACCTTGTGGGCGCGTATATTCTGGCCCTTCTACACAAAACCACGGGCTGCTCCGTGGTTCCAGCACACTAATTGGGTTCTACAATGACCCCCCAGCAAGCCAGCGCCACCCCCGACCCTCAGACACGTGGCGATGAGCCACTTAACTTTAGCTCTCGGGCCAGCCCGAGGCTACCCCGCCAACCTACCGTGCAACATGGCACATAGCCCGAGGCATGGCCCATGAGCCCAAAGTGCCTCTCCTTAGATCCCACGAGCTCTCATCCTCAGCCCAAGGCCCATCCTGAGGCCCCTCAGCCAGTTACCCAAGCCGTTCGACAACCCGGGGTGTGTCGAGCATTTACCCGAACACCTTGTGAGCGACTACTATGACTCGAAGAACAACGGCCCTCACGGGCCATCCCAGTATCCCGAAGGCCAGTGTCCCTCAAAGGACATTCACAGACGATGAAAGAAGACCCCGAGGGGCCATACCTCGGGGTTGCGGCCTGCCTGGGGCCCATTTGCCCCAGGGCGCGGCCGCGCCCCCAAGGGAGAGCGAACTTCGTGGGGGGCCGCGCCCCCTCTCCAACGTGGTGGCGCCACGGCCTCACTCAGTCCCAGTTCGTCTGATTCTCTGTCTCCATTCGTCTGACTCCCTAATTCGGGGTGAAGGGTTCGCATCGTTCGTCCGTACCACTTCGTGGGAACAACACGGGGAAGCACGAAGCAACAGCACGGAGGATTGTTCCTCGACAGTCAACATGCTCACAAGGCTCCACGTATCCTCCCAACAAGTGTCCTTTTCTTCTTAGTTTAATTTACGAAGAAAAACACACACAAAATGGGATTTTATAGGGTGGGGACCACCCTCTCTCTCTCCCATTAGCCAGACCGCCTAAACCCCCCTGGGGAGGTGTTTAGGTGGACCAGCCCAGCCCCCTGGGCTGGTCCACTTAAACCTCCTCCGTAAAACAAAAAAAAAGTTTTTTAATCAATTAAAGAAGCCTGCCATCCCGCCTAAACCCCCCCTGGGGTGGGGTTTAGGCGGACCAGCCTAGACCCCCCGACTGGTCCGCCTAAACCCCCTGGGGGAGGGATTTAGGCGGTCCAGCCTAAACCCATTCCCGTAAAAAAAGGTTTTTTAATTAAGAAAAAACCCCTCCGTGAGGGTTTTACGAGGACCAGACCAGCCCCTTGCGCTAGCCCACCTAAACTCCATCCAGGGGTGGGGTTTAGGTGGCCCTGACCAGCCCCTTGGGATGGTCCGCCTAAACCCTTTCCCCCAATGGTTTACCCGGGCTAGGTTGAACCCTTCACCCTAGTCTGCCTAAACCCTTCCCTGACCTTCCAAATTCCCTATAAAAGTCCCTTAGATGCTCAAGGGGTGGGAGATATACATCAATCCAGGCTTCCAGTGATCTCAAAGCTTCAAGCGGCTCTAGGCAATGAGCAAGGAGAATTGTGTGTGGGTGACTTGGTCGTCAGCTAAGGACGTCGAGGGTCTGTCGCTTGTACTTCCCTCACACGGTGTTCCACCATGACACATAAGTCTACCCCCGCCACGTGTGCGACGTTATAACAAGGGTGAATGCCCCCTCATGCCGGGATTTCCCCTCGCGTGCCCGCCGACCGCAACTACGCACGCACTATGACGTCACGCTTCCCCGCAGTCATGAGGCCACGTCCGACCGCTCGACTTGAGCCGTGATCGACGTCCCTCACCCAGACACCAGCCCGATGCTTTATCCAGCTATCCAGTTCTAGCCCCTAATTTGGCGAAGCAAACATGGCCCACGCCACGAGAGGGACCCTCTTTAAAATATGCGGATACCCACTTTGTCACGCATTGACCCGGGGACCGACCATCATGTCAGAATTGTCTCGCGGCTTGCGCTTGTTGTACCTAGGCCCCTATGGCCCTCCTATAAAGCCATATAGCTCCCACAAATCATACTGCCATTTGAACGAATGCCCTCGCATCCACGTTCGGGCCCTCAACCCCTTTTTATGTCACCTAGTGCAAATCCACAACCCCTCTGACCCCAGCCAACATCGCCCTGTCTAGTGCGAACCCACAGCTGACGAGTACCCCCTGCTCTCTGCCCAGGACTTCAGATACAAACATGCTTCTCTTCAGCATAGAACGAAGGTGTTCGGATTCAATCCAATGTAAATAAACACCGATCGCCTGTGGTCGATGGGGAAAGATGTCCAGTACACGATTCCCACAATCGTCTGCGCACTCGCACCCATGGAACCCCCTCATTCCATGTGTCGCCCAACCTCTCGGGACCACGTGCCACGTCCTGGTGATGCTTCCCCGGTCAACCCTTGGTTCCATAGGGAATTGTCGAGAAATCGACTGGCACACCCGCACCCTGTCCGGCAAACTTATGCCCCTACATTCTCGTGCCATTCGACCATTTTCGGCTTTTCGTAAAAAGGAGAGTGCCCGGTACCGCCGTGAAAGGCATACAACCGTATGGGAGAATACCCGAGAAATATCAAACTCCCGTATTTTTCTTTCCCAACTGTATTCCTACCTTCACCCCGGTCATCGGCATAAAAATAAAGAGGGAAAAAAAACCCCGACAATAACTATTCATCCAGGAGCCACTAAAATGTACCAAGATTTGAAAAGAAATTTTTGGTGGCCAAATATGAAAAGAGAAGTGGCTGAGTTTGTGAGCCGTTGCTTGACATGTCAACAAGTAAAGGCAGAACATCTCATACCTTCTGGTAAATTGAAACCTCTAGAAATATCGGAGTGGAAGTGAGAAAGCATTGATATGTATTTCATTATGGCATTATCCAAAACTATAGGAGGACTCGATGTAATCTGGGTAATAGTTGACCGATTTACCAAGTCTGCTCACTTCCTACCCATCAAAAGTAAGTGGACAGTGGATATACTGGCAGCTTTATACATCAAAGAAGTGGTAAGATTGCATGGCATTCCTTCATCTATAATTTCTGATAGAGATCCTAGATTTACTTCTCACTTTTGGAAGGGATTGCAATCTTCACTGGGAACGAGATTAAATTTTAGTACAGTTTTTCACCCTCAGATAGATGGTCAGATAGAAAGAACTAATCAAATCATAGAGGTCATGCTTAGAGCGTGCATGATAGATTTTGTTAGTACTTGGCATGAATATTTACCATTGATTGAGTTCTCCTACAATAATAGCTACCAATCAAGTATTCAAATGGCACCTTATGAAGCTTTATATGGTAGAAGTTGTAGATCACCCATATGCTAGGATGAGATTGGGGAGAAGTAGTTTGTAGGTCCTGATATGATTCAAGATACTACTCGAAATATCCAGATGATTAGGGACCGACTAAAAATTGTCCAATCTCGACAAAAGAGTTATGTTGATAATAGAAGAAGAGATTTAAAATTTTCAATCGGTGACCATGTCTTCTTGAAGGTATCACCTACTCGAGGAATCCAAAGATTCGGAGTCAAAGGAAAGTCAAGCTCAAGATTTATTGGTCCTTTTGAGATCCTTGATAGAGTTGGAGAAGTAGCATACAGACTGGCTTTACCCCCAAAGTTAGCAAGAGTGCATGATATTTTTCATGTGTCAATGCTGAGGAGATATGTCTATGATCCTTCACATGTGATCCAACACCATGATCTGGTACTGCAAAAGGATTTAACTTATGAAGAAGAATCCATCAAGATACTAGACCAAAAATTACATCAACTAAAGAATAGAGCAATACCAATGGTTAAAATCCAATGGAGCCATCATAGACAAGAGGAAGTCACTTGGGAATTGGAGGATGCGATTAAGAAGAAGTATCTAACATTATTTTCAGGTTAGTATTGTTAGAACTTCTCTTATTTTGTAATGAATCATGTGAATTTGGAGGATCAAATTCTCTTTAAGTGGGGGAGGATGGAGCAACTCGAATTTTTTTATATGCATTTATATGCAAAAAGAAATAATGAAAGATGAAAATAAAATAAATTATGAATATTTTTCTTTATGTTCTAAAAAGTATAGAATACCTAAACATGAACCCTATCTCACTTGTTAACACGAACGACGAGATTCATGGCACGATTCTGAGAAGGCAAAGACGTTGGTACTGTAGCATTACTATAGCATCCGATTTAAGAGAAAATTATTAGCATTAATCTAATCCTAATTAATGGTTGAGGTCATTCTTAGATCATTTAATAAATGAGGTCATTGATTATGTCATAAAGGGGGGATTTATTTTAACATTCACATGTTGGAATTAATTTTCAACATAAGTTGGTGTAATAGTAATAAAGTTTGTGTAATAGTAACAAGGTTGGTGTAATAGTAACAAAGTTGGTGTAATAGTAACAAGGTTGGTGTAATAGTAACAAAGTTGGTGAAGTAGAAAAATTATGTGGGGGATTTTGGCCTATAAATAGGGTTGGGCTCTTCCCTACTCAAAGCATAAATCTATTGGGAGGAATTGCTGATTGGAGAGAGGGAGAAAGCTCGAAGTTGGAGGAGTGTTCGAAAGAGTTCTTCATTCTTAAACTTCTTCTTCTTTGATCTTCAACTAGGTAGGTTTTCTCTCAAGTGAAAACTTAATTAGATCTCCATATATGTTTCCTTACATGAGTTTTTCGATTCTATGTAAAATTTTCATGATCATGTATTTATGACTTATTTTAAGATTTAAAGTTCAAAAATGAGAGTTTTTATTATCATAACGTGTTTCAATAACGTGGATCACATATGGACCACGATTTGAATACGGTAACCACACCCGATTTATCTCGTTTATATGCATTATTTCAAAACTTAAAATTTTAATTTTAAAATCATGTTCTTTCCTTAATAATACTATCAACAAAGAAATGACTAGGTGAATGTACTCATAAAGGTATCGTTAATTATTCAAACAACTATGCTCTAAGTTTTGTAGAATTTTTATACATGATTGACCCCATCTATTTGATCTAAGCTCTATCTGAAAGCTTGACATCTTCTTTCAAATTCTCTTTACATAAGAACATATTATGCAATTGATAGCTTGACATCTTTTTTCAATATCTTTTCCTTCATTAAAATTCATTAACAAATGAACATGTTAGAATACGCAAGAATGATCTATATTCGATTTACGTTTTTCTGTATGTCTGACTAATCGAGTAGCTAGTAAGTTCACCAAGAAGAACCCACGTCTAAGGCCAGAGGTCCACAGGCAAACGCTTTAAGTGGACAAGTGGTTACTTAATTCGGACCTCGTGAATACGAGGGGAGCCTCCCACTGTCCCACCTCTTACCTAGCTGCGTTTTCTTTGATTTTCTGCTAATTACCCGACTGAGAGAAAAAAACCTTGATTTAAACTTATTTTACAAGATTTTCCGCGAGAGTTGATCGCGCCTTGACTGGCAATTCATTCTCTTTATTATCTTAATGTCGTTAAACATGATGCCTTAAATCATCCTTGAACTTATCTTAAAAACTTAATTTATTCTTCATACTACATGCCCTTTCTTCATACTACATGTCCTTGAAAATGGAAATTTTGTTAGATCTGTACTTTAGCCATAAACTACCATTTGGGAGTGTAGGAGCTAAGTGCCATGGAGGGTAAAGTGCCACGTTATGGGAGCCACCTCTTGAGGCCGGAATGGTGTAAAGTGTTACATAATGGCAGCCACCTCTTGAGCCTATAGGGGCCACCTCTAGAGTCCTCCATAACTAAATGACTAGTTATGCGCTATACTACGCTTCTTAAGCTTTTCTTGAAACTCGGATTGGCCATAATTATAAATGAATTATTCTGGAAATTACATGGGACTTTGGTCCACCTGATACTCAATGCCTGACAAACCTGGGGGCCCTGATCTGGTCCTAGGCGAGTAAAGCCTGAAAGTACTTGTGCCCGACGGAGTTGAATGATCAGGTATGGCATTGCACTAACTGACATGCAAGATTGAACTAAGCAATTCACTTATTACATGCTTGACTCGTTACATACTTTACTTCCTATACATGATATGTTTGACCGAAAGGGTTAATATCCTTATTACATGGCCATATTTATAATTCTATACTTGTTATTGATCTTTATGGTTACACTTGAGTTCTACAATATCTATTCTTGAAATTCTTGACTTCTTGATCTTGTTCTCTATTTGTCATTTATTTTATTACTTGTTTTATTCGAGAGCATATAGATGATCCAAAATGTTAATTACTTAAAGTGACTTGGTAAAGAGATATAAGTCCTACTGAGCTTTCTAACTCACCCTGTGTATTGTTGTTAATTTTCAAGAAATCCTGAAGATGACGGGAATGGGATAGAGTGATGAGAGTGATGATAGTTTTTAATAAATTTCTTTTCCCAGTCTGTCTACTTATAAATGAATGTATCGATTTTGAATAGTATTGTAAGTCCTTGAAGGATATTTATTGGAAATGTCAGATTGTGAAATAAAGATGTGATTTTGTCCATTTGTTGTTCATACTCATCATCTGAGTCTCTTGATCGACCTGCCCGTATAACTGTTCACGCCTGGATAATTCCACCTTGTTCGAGGCGTGACATTTTGAGCCGTATCCTTCCCTTGTGAGTGACCCCACCCCGAGAGAGTGCACCTACAACCCCGTTACCTAGCAACGTGAGTAGATAGAGCATATACAAGATGTGCAGGTGACGATTACTAAGAGTGGAGCGTACCAGTGCTACCTAGTACGGTGGAGAGGACGGCCCGCATACGATGACACGTGGATCACCCGGGCAGACCTACAGAGGATAGATTCAGATCTGCTGGAGCGATACCTGAGCTACAGCACCCCATACTCGACGAGGCCGAGTTCTTCTCACCCGGGGAGAATTGATGGGACATCGGAGCAAGACAACCAATTTCATTAAGTTTGTATTTTGTGCATATGTCATTTGAGTTACTTTCTAAGGCTAATTATAAGCCATTGTGCTAATATCATCAAAAGGGTCCATTAAGGGGTTTATTTTTAGATTGGGCCTCAAGGTCACTTGAAGTCCAATTGGGCCACTCCCTCTCTTATGGGCTTATTAGCTTAGAAGGCCCATTAGGGCTGGTCTATGGTCCATGGTTGATTCTTGACCAAGGAAGCCAACTTAGACCATGAGAGGGGGGTGCCCCCCTTCTTTCCCCCATGTGATCTTTGACAAGTCTTCCATTCCCATTTTACCCTCCCTCTCCCCTTGACCAAAGGGTACTTTGAGTCTTTTGCCCTAAGTCTAGGGTTTGATATAAAATGTCTTGTAACAATTTATTTGATAGAAAAATACAAAAAAAGAAATCAGAAATTTTGTTAAAGCAAGAGCAAGGGGTGCCCTCTCCCTCTCTCCTTCTTCCTCCCTGCAGCTGTGAAGGCTGTAGATCTAGGGTGCGACGCCCTCTTCCTTAGCGTGATTCCAAGTTTTATCACCTCCGCTGGGTGCGACGCTCATCCACTGCCACCGCCGCCCCCATCCGTGCCGCCATCGAGCCGCCACAACCCATTCTTTGGCCTACTGTCCAGAGCTCTGGGAATCAAGACAGAGCCTTAAAGAAAAGGTTGGTTCGACAAATCCCACCATCTGATGGTCTTACAAATTTGATAGCTTCATCCCCACATCCTCCCCTCCTCCCAGTTCAAATTTTATGCCAATCCACAACCGTTTACCCCCATCCCACCTGTGTCTTTCCACCCCACGCAGTCTGCCTATCTGTAGATCTGCGAGATAGCAACCTGCATAACAAATTTTCCCGCCCTCTAAACCTTCTCACATGGCCACCAAATTTCTTGTTCACAACCCCCACTTCCCCCTATTTCATTCATGTTAACCTCTTCACCCAGATCTACTTTTTACCCCCGGTCAAACCCCATCTTCAAGCAGGTCACAGTCTTCCCTGCACCACGGGCCAACACAAGAATAGTGTTGCAGAGTTTTTCCTTGAGAATCAGTCCAGTGGATGGTTGTGAAATTCCTATAAGTTGTATATCTTCAAGTTCTCTTCGCAACGGCATTGGTTTCGTTCCGATCTGACTCTGGATCTGAGCGCAGCATTTGTTTTTGTCGGGTCGCACATATCTGTCCAGTCACAAGACTGCGGGACAGATCTGGGCTTTAGAAATCTAGTCGGCCCTTTGCCTGTGATCCAGCAACCGCCGATCTCTGGGATTACAGAGGGACATCCCACCAACGTCCCAGCTAACCGCCGCCACCAGAAGATGATCGGAAGCCGTCGTCCCATGTGCCGCTCTTGCTTGCTGTCCAGTAGATCTGAACCATACCGATCCGGGCCAACAGCCCGCCTCCGCCCGAAGAGCCCATTTGGCTTGCGGCCCGTCAACCCAAGCTTGGCACTCCTGGATCACTGTTGTAGCCTTTTACCTCCCTATGTGGAGTCGGTAATAAATTCAGTGATGTAATTATTTGTATTTATCGTATCGGGAGTTACGCGTCTTGGCCGGGAAGCCTTCCCCATGCCCCGAGCGTGGAGGTACGTTTTCGCTCCACTGTTGTCGCACTTGTTTATTCCGTATGTGTTTGAATGCCGCTGCTTGTGTGAGATATGAAATCTAGCTGGCAACAAATTTCATCACCACTGTAAGAAAGAAAGTGTGACCATCCCGTGACTCGATCTGAGCACGTGAATGAGCCGACCACCCTTGACTCACTACCGGTTTCTCAACCGCGTGGATCAACGCGTTTTCCTCGCTTGGGATGACTTGTGAGCTTGTATTTCTATTGAAGGCATATACCTCTAGGAGCTCTTGGTGTCGAGTTGAGTTAGCTTCATTGGTCACGTCATCCATTTTGTCGCGTCGTCGCTTAGAGTCTCACGTTTAGAGCAAATTGGTTTCGAGTCGCATCTCGTCCCGCATCACTACTTTGGACGCATCTTCAAAGGATGTGTCGACGCACCCATCCAACTGCGTCAACGCACCATGATCCAGCCCGTAAGTAGTTCAAGCGGAAGTTGGATGCGTCGACCCCACTTTCTCAGGGTGTCGACACAAGGTCCCTCCTAGAAACCATTATAAATGCATCTTTCAACAGATACATCAACGCACCCTCTCAGCTACGTCGACGCCATGAAGGGTTAGCTCACAAACGGTTCAAGCGAGAAATTGGCTGCGTCAACTCCAGCCCTTTACCGCGTCGACTCCATGACGATCTGGCTCCTAGCAGCTCATAAGAGGGCTAGCTGCGTCGATGCAAGGGCATTGCTACATCGACACTCCTAAAGCTCCTCAAGCCTAATTCTGTCAAACCTGCAACATTCTTTAAGATCGTACAGAGGTTAAAAATAAGCGACGTAAAATTCCAAAACACGTATTTCAAGGTCTAAAAAGAATCTCCTAGGATAGAGAATTGTCCCCTTCATCATGAGACTTCAGTACAACCTTTTGGGAGAAGTCTTTGTCAGGTATCAGATTTGGGAAAGGTCATCTTTCATGGAAATCTCCTTTTTACACCAAGCCAATCAGAATGCTTCTCTGGAAAAGCACCTAGGACAGAGGATTGTCCTTTTCTGTCCTAAGCCAATAATGAGGAAGATTTCAAAAGGAGGTTTCAGTCAAAGATCTCTTCTGCCATGGGGCTAATCAAAGCACATATCTGAAAAGGGCTAAAGAAAAGAAATCTTCTATTTTCCCTGGACCAATAAAATTGTAATCTAGAAAGATTTTTTTTATCCTGCTCCCCTATCTATGCTGGACCAATCAAGGAAGAGGTCTGTCCAAGAACCTTATTTTATTCCAGCCAATCAAGTTGCAGATCTTTGGAGGGAAAATACTCCACCAGCTCTTCTACATATATGAAGCTTCTGCATGAAGAAGCTACTGCTACAATTTGTTGTTGTCCTGGAGAAAAAGACAGCTGAAAGTGAAGAGCGCCCGGAGCCTTTCCACCATGAGCATTTGAGAAAAAGAAAAAGAAGAGTGAGCAACCCTTTAACATTAGCAGCCCAGAGCTAGTCGAGCCTTCACAAAAACCTTGTGAGTAGAAGAGAGAAAGGAGAGCAGCCCTCCTTGTAGCCGGCCTGAAAGTGAGAAGAAAAGAGCTCAGATCTGACCGATGTTCAGATCTGTTGATAGTGCTTCAAGATTTTGGTCTGAAGCCACCGTGGAGTTTTCCTTGTCTTGTTTCTTGTTTTTCCTTTGCAACCTCGCATCTACAAATCATGTGTTTTGCTGTGTTTACAGTAGCATTTCTAGTACTCTGTTTTAGAGTCTGGAAGTGGGTTTGGCTGCTATGCAGCCATGTGTGTCTGTGGGGAGCTATCCCCATGGTTTGGTGCATTTGTAGTGTGTTTTGTTTGTGTGTCTGTGTGTGTGTGGGGGGGGGGGGGGGTTCATCCCCGTGTGAAGCTATGAATCATCGTGTGTGTGGGGGGGGGGGGGTATTCGTCCCTGTCAAGCTGTGTGTCAGCTGAAGTTGTGAATCAGTGTGTGTGTGGGGGGGGGTTCATCCCCGTGTATGTTGAGGGCTCCGTCGTCATGAGAATTCATCCTCGTGTAGTGAAGCCTCACCGTTTTGGTGAGGGGTGGACGTAGGTTGCGGGTTTACAATCGAACCACCTTAAAAACATTGTGCCACTGTGAATGATTGTGCGATTGCTCCATATTCTCTACCCTCATTCATAGGTTCGATTGTTTACTCCAACATATGCACATCTGGTTGCTTTTCTAACAAACACATACACACACCCTATCGACAACACGGCTGTGCACACCTCACACACACAGTCACTCTCGTGCTGGTTAGATCACTGCTCAGATAGTGCAGTAGATCTTCCAATTGTCATAGCCTCGAATTGCTTCATCAGGCCACCTAGCTCTTGAGCGTTGTGTTGTATCCGTTGTGTTCAAACCGTGGCATCATCTAAGCTTCAGTTTTTAATTGGGCATATTTTTTAAAGGATCTATTCACCCCCCCTCTAGATCCGGTTGCACCAACGAAGGGACTCAACAAGTGGTATCAGAGCTAAGCTCTATAGTATCCAGATCCAACGATCTGTAGAGAAGATCCCGGTGCATTTAAGATCATGAGCCCTTTCACAGATTAGTTTTATATGTTCTCCCCACTGATCTTCGATGGTTCTGATTTCAATGACTGGTTGGGAAGAATATGCAAGGTTATAAACTCGTATGATCCTAAGTTGTGGAGGATCATTACGAATGACCCTTTTTACCTCCCAGAGGATAAATCAGAATGGATGGCTGATCACCAGTCCAAACATTGTAAAAATCTTCAAGTTTTAAATTTGTTGAAGACTGCAGTAAATCTTAACAAATATCCATTTGCTTCCTGCTGTAGCACCGCCAAAGAAATCTTGGATGGCTTGGTTAGCATCCACAAAGAAGAAGAGAGGCTCAAGTGCTTAATAGCAAATAGCAACGACGAGCCAAGTGATCCATCTTCTTAGGTGAGCTATGATCCTGAAGACTTTACCTTTGATGAACGGATGAACGCATATGATGAATTAGTAAAACAATACAAAAAGGCAAGGTTAGAAAATAAAAAATTGAAGAAGAAACTTGAAAACAATTTTCATAATGCCTCTTCCTATGAAAAATGTTCCTCTTTTGAAGAAATGAATGAGTCTCTTTTATTTGATGTTGATATGTATGAGGAACAAGTTGGCTCCTTAAGAAAAGAAAATGAGACCTTGCTTCAAAATATAAATCAATTCGATGATAGTGAAAAAGTGCTCAAGGACAAACTGGAAGATATGTCCAATGATCAAATACTGATTGATGAACTGATCAAGGATAAGAATCTGGCTGATGAGAATGAAAATCTGAAAGAACAAAACAGGTTGTTGATTGAAAAACTAAATGTGTATGAGAAGGGGAAATGTGTGACTATTGATACTTCTGAAAGATTGTATGATCTAGTGTCAATGTTATGCTGAATGATAAAATTGTTGTGTATGAGGAAGAGCTTGTTAGCTCTGAGTTGCATACTTCATCCCTAGAAAATTAGATTCTTGATCTGAATGAATCCTTGTCCAAGTTTGTTCAAGGGAAAGAAAATCTGGATAAAATCTTGGGAGTGAAAGTTAATTTTCAGAAAAAGGGGTTAGGCTACACCCCTGTGAATAAAAAATCTTTTGGGAATAAATTGCATACCTTCTTTGTCTCCAGCTCAGATGTTGCCAGCACATCCAAGCTGACCCTACAACAATCTGTTGCTCAAAAAAATCAAAAACAAAAGAAAAGTCAGAAAAAGAACACGAACCAAGGGCAAAATTTGAAAAATAATCCCACTGGCTCTCATGTGTAGAAATCTTATGTCAGTCACCATACTTCAAAAGAAATGAATATATGATGCTTTTATTGTGGTAAGCATGGTCATATGATAAATGAGTACTATGTGATGAAAAATGATGATCTGAATGCACATAGGAGCAGAAAGATTTTTGAAAAACCAACAAAGGTTGTAAACAAGAAAGACCTGTCCAAAAAACCTTAGGCTATAAGTAAAGGCCGTGCAAAAAGAAACACTTCTTCATGCTGCTATCATTCTAGAAAGCATGGCCACACAGTCAAGGACTGTTGGCAAAGAAAAGGAAGGAATAATTTCCAGGCCAAAAATGCTGACATCCATGTTCACCCCCAAAAGTTCAATGCCCATGCATACAAGAAAAATGTGAAACATCATATGTCACGCCCCAAGCGCGGAAGATACCCGGGGTCGTGGCCAGCTTATATAGATCCAAGCAATCAGAGCAATTATATATTTTTTTGACAAAAGACAGAGTGCGCAAAATAACTAAGATCTAAATTTCCAAAATAATACCAATAGTACAAGATGACAATTTTCCAATTATCCAAAAGATAATAACCCAATTTAAACCATAAGGTTACAAGCCTTAACAAGTTCTAACCAACTAGACCAATCATAACTGGAAATACAGGGCAAGGACTCAAGATACAAAAGACACGACTAGCTGACGGTTCAACGATCGGTGATTCTAGCACTCATCACTAAGTCTTATTCCCATCCGGGTAGTGGTCGCTATCCAAGTTACCTGAAAAATGTTAGAATGCAACTAGGTGAGCGAATCGCTCAATAGGAATTACATCTCAAGTCGAGCAATCTTTAAGTAAATTACAGGTTACGGGTAATGCAAGTATATCTTATACATTCTAGACAAGCGAGAAAATCATGAACTGTATAGAAGAATATCGCATGATTTCAAGTACTATCAAGTGTTTACACAGTTTTCCAAGAAAAGCGAGGACGAGTTCAAGCAAGTAAGGATCATGCTCAAGCAGGTAATATCAAGCACATATAATATCAAGTACGTGTAACTGGAATTGGCTATTTCAATCAAGCAAATACTTTGCCTTTTTTTTCGGGCCAGGCAAGTCAAGTAATTGCCCTTTTTCGGGCCACGCAAGTCAAGTCAAGCAAGCAAGTAGTATCACGAGAGAGTGAGTGGGATGTCTCAAGTCAAGCAAGTACTTTGGTGTAATACTTAAACACCGTGATCATTCAACTCCCATGGGCACAAGTACTTTCGGGCGCTCCTCCCAGGACCAGATCGGGCCCTATATGCACAGCATTTCATGTATTCATGTGACATCCACTCTCGTTATAGCCAATATAGAATTTCAAGGGGGTTTTTCCGTTGTAGGAACGTAAGGTACATAAGGTAGATTTTCACGGTATAGAGTTCAAGGACTGATCATTACTCAAGAATTGAACTATGGTCAAAACAGCGTAGAACACTCGTCAAGTCGAGAACTGGGATGGAATTGATGCCTCAAGGGCTGCCACAGGTAACTAAATTGGCGCCCTTCGGGATGCCATTATATGCAGAATTGGCACCTTCACTGAGGGGCGCCCAATCTAAGACGAGTCAGGTTCTGAATGAACAGGAAAACAACACTGGATGAATTGGCGCCCAGGGGGCTGCCACCATTTAAACGGCGCCCAGGAGGCTGCCATTATTTCATAAAATGGCACCCTGGTGGGTGTCATTATTCAGGTAATGGGCGCCTGCTCCAAGGGGCGTCCATTCTAGTTTCCATATTTTCTTTTTGTTTGTTTGCCCTAAAGAATTGGCGCCCCTTCGCAGTGTCTTCATTTAATTGAAGACTCTGCAGAGAGTCATCAATTCTGTAAATGGCGCCCTAGTCAGGGATGCCCATTCTTCTGGGTCCTCTACGCACCGGCAGGTACGCTTTGAGACAAGTTACTATTCATGATTTCAAAAGTTCTCAGAATCAAGAAATAAGGACATGGATAGGTAAGGAAAAATATCAGGATCACAAAATCATACTCATGCAAGAATTTTACAATTTAGTTTCATAGATATAAAATTTCTAACATGGTGATTCTTAATTCCAGACAAATGAATTAACGACTGTCTGAGGGGTCTTCAATTATTGGGCGCCCATACCTGGGGCGCCCATTCAGGAAATGGCGCCCGGGTGATGGGCGCCCATTACCTGATGGCTGTAATTTTAGATTTTGTAAAACATGCTGTATATTTAGTAAAACATGCTATATATATATAGACCTAAGCATGCTATAGTCTAGACCGTAACCTATGCATGCTATAGTTTATACCGTAAAACTAGTGTAATAGGGTATATTTATTTTCCGTAAAACTAGTGTAACAGACTATGTAGAAAACCGGTGTAACATGCTATATATTTGGCCGTAAAGCTAGTGTATATTTGATCTTAATAAAGCCGTGTAATAGGCTATATAACATGGAAGATGAATTCTACTAATTCTACGCATGCATGCTATGTTACCCTATTTAGCTGCTAGTTAGGCCAGATCTTGAGAACACCAACCTGTTGGTGTGGTTAACGAGGTATAATAGTAGAATATAATAAGAATCCTAACCCTTCACGTTCTCTGTAGCCAAGCTCCCAGCAGCAGGATGTAGCACGCAGGACGAGGATACGTCTCCTGCACATGAAGAGAAACATTAGATCTCTCTTCTGTAAGTGGAGACATGAAAGCGGTAGGATAACCTTCTCTTCTGCAGCAGGACGACAGGAATGCCATCCCACCTTTGATGAAAGAGAATAAATTATCAGGAACGGACACCTATGGCAATAGAAGGGTCCTTTGCCAGCGAGAAGGGTCCTTTGCCAGCGTAAACATGCTGTTTGTGCTTCAAAACCTTCTAGAAGAGGGGTCCTTGTGTTTGTGGGAATTCGCGCCCTAGATAGGGGTGCCCATTTCTTGTGTTTTGGAAAAGGCCCCAGCCCCTTCACGTGTTGATCTTTAAGAGGTCTTTAAGATATATATATATATATAGTTGGTTGGTTGCTTAGTTGGTGGTGTGGGAAAAAGGTAAAGCCCTTCACGTGCTGGTGTCTAAGCATATTAATAATGGGTTGGTTGGGGGCCCAGGAAGGGAATTAGCACCCATGCATGGGGGATCTAATTAGGGAAATGGCGCCCTAGTAAAGGGGCGCCCATTCCCTTGGTATGGAAAGAGGGAAAACCCCTATACTATTGACACCCGTTTTAGCCCATAAGTCGCGTTATTTATCTTATTTATCTTTATGATGCCCTAAATTAACCATTATTTTGGAGCCTTCTTTGAGCCTATCAGAAGCCCATTTCTTCACCCATTTTTCAATCCCATTTAGCCTTGGGAGGTTTTATCTTCAATTTTCCAACTTTCGGGCCCGTTCCAGGTCGATTCGGAGGTCAAACGGGCACCTGGGGGCTCAAAACGCAAAAAAAAAATCTTTTGTTGTAAGCGGTCGGTCGTCCGACCACTTCATGGGCCAGGCGGTTGGTCGACCGACCGCTAGCCCAACCAAGAGTCCAGCTCATGCTGGACTCTGCCCCAAATCTGCTCGATGGGCCTATCTTGCGGCGGCTGTAACTTCTGGATTACTACTCCGAATTCATCCTCGTTTGTTTCTATGTCTTGTCCTTTGGATTATCTTGAGTTTGTTCCAAAGAACTCAAATTTTCATTGGCTATATCTCTCAGAATCATGGTCGAAAGTTTGGGGTTTATGCATCCTAGTGTAAGTCAAACTCTATTTTCGGTGCGATGGGCCTACCTTCCAAGAGCCATATCTTCTAGAATACTCCTCCAAATCGAGTCCCGCTTATTCCTATCTCTTGTCCTTAGTATTATCTGGAGTTTGATCCATAGAATTTGATTTATCTTGGACTATATCTCTGGGAATCGTAAAAGGAAGTTCAGCCTTTTCTGCAAACTCTATATAAACTCCCCAGTTCGCAGTGGCGACGGGGGGCTCTTCTTTAACTCGGGGCGAAGCCATGCTGCACCGCCGACTCAATCTTTCGACTCTGGCTTAAAAAGGGAAGTGTTGGCTTTCTATTCCATCTTTCTGGGCTTAATTTTATGGTCTATTCTCTTAGTTATTCTTCCCCCAATTTCCCAAATCATCACAAAATACTATTTTTCTGCTACACATGCATTTTTCTCCGTTTTGCATGCACGTTTCCCGCAGTTGTGCTGCGTGATTTTCTCATATCTTTGCTTCATTCTCATCACAACACACACCTATTATTTCCACCCTTCCACAGGGGTTAAAAACCTCCTCCCGGTGAGTTTGCCCTCAATCTTTACCCTTATTTTATCACTACGGGATTGATACTACACATTCATGTTCTAATGGGTTTTTGCCTTTGTGTTTTGATCTTTGTTTTGCAGGAGAGCATGATATGAACATGAGGCCCTCTTCATCTAGCCAGCTGGAAGGAGAGGAAGTTTGAATCTACAAAGTTCCCCGCACCCGTCTCTTGAGCGGGATCAAGTCCTCTTCTTTCTCCAAGGTACACGGTGCCGTTTCTTCCATCTCTTCATCCCTTTGGCGTTGTTGGAAACTTGGTGGCGATCATGGTTAGCTCATCTATTCATTACCCCTTTTTTCATACTTCCATGATTGCTTCATATACATGCATAGCATGTTAGTTTAAAAGGGGCGGGGTAAAAGAGGTGAACATAAATGGGGGGAACCAAAGAGGATGGATCAGGTCGGTAAACGGCTCCACTATGGGTGGACATGCAAGGGAGGGGAGAGGATTGACGAATGGATGACTCAATGCAATGGTCCTAGGACTCAGACTTAGTAGAGACAAGTCTAAACTTGCTATGATATCAATTGATGTGACACCACCTTGAGGAGATAGACACAAGACCGATGCACCTTGGACCTTAACAAGCCAGCACAATTTGCAAGAGAAACGGACCGATATCGGCGGCCACTCACCCGACACTCACCCAAAACCCAGGGTAACTCGGTGATGCCGAGTCGAGGTTGTGAGAGATGGACCCTTGATGGTAGAGGGCCAGCAAGGCCAAGGTTCTTCCCAAGGGTGAGGAGGCCCAATTCAATGGGGCCGACCGGATGCGGAGGGCACGGGTCACACTCTCTCCCCACGGCGGTCACTCTAAAGCAATGATGCTCACGAGACCGGGTGCTCACTCTTCCTGACCAGCAGAGTTATGAGCTAATATTGGGCAAACAAGTACTAAGGGGATGCAAGGGGTAGAGCACTTACTCGATCGGTTTGAAGAAACCGGTCCCGTTCGGAGACGTGGGCGAGCGGGCAAGCGTGGGTTCCCCACACGCTACACCGGTGAAGCTTCAACCTGTTTAAGAGATTACACCACTACTCCCCATGTAAGGGGGTTGAACAATGGGAGGGGAAGCCAAAGTTACATCCAAACACGACCTCCCGCAGGGAGGGACTGTAAGCCGGCCAGGCGGGGAGGGGAAAAACTAAGCTAGCAACTAATTGCAAAGAGGCCGTCGGTTCTGTCCACTCTCTGGAATAGTGGACAGACAGTCGGTGTTGGTGCCACTGTGGACTCCTCCAAACACCGTTGGCGACAAAACTAGTTGCAAAACCTCCGAGACTGATCCAAGAGGTCGTCAGAATTTTTGGAGATTTTCTCGTTGGCAGCGACGATCGGGGCAGAGTCGTGAACAGGGCTGTTTGATTTGGGATCTGGTAGCTTCTGAGTCGCTACAGCTGGAAGGTGAGGCCACCACGAAAGCTCCCGAGCTCTGAATAAGGCGAGACCGGAGTCATTGGATTCATGGTCAAACCCTCTTCTAATGGAGACCCACAGGGACATCGGAGGAGGTCGGAGAAGATGGTGAGGACCCAAATAGTGCCGGAATGTCAGATCGGTTCTAGAGGGAACTAATCAGCGCACCTGAGGGAGAAAATTAGGAACTCACTAGCCTGGGGTCCAAACAGAGAGCCGCTTCATGGTACTGGAAGGAGACGTATAGTAGAAGTTCTCAGCCAAGCCCCGCTTCAATAACTTCATGAGGATGGCCGTGGACACCTCTGCAATTCGCTACTAGGTGTCTGCCAGAGAGGAGATGCATAGTCCAGCGGTGAGGGCTCCTCCGGGAATCCACAAAATCAGACGAAGGTGAGACCATCACCGTTGCAAAGAGGGCTGGGAGACGCTTCCGACGGTATCTCTTGTGATTTTAGGCGCTCCAGTATGAAGACGTGGCCGGCGCTGCAAGTTTCTGTAAGTCTGCAGGTTCTCAACTGTGAGCAGGTTTGTCGGTGCAACTTCGAATGAACATGAGATGGTGATGGAAGGTTGTTGGGGGACGAAGATGGAATAAGGGGTTGGTGGTATGGTGGATGGGGATGTGAGGAAGGCAGAGGTGGAGAGCTAGGGTGGAGCTGGAGGTGTTTGGAGAGGGGAGGGGCGCATGGAGGATGCTAGTTCTCTTCACAAGGTGGAGGGGGGAGGGGAGGTGGAGGATGACCTAGGTTGATGGAGGGGGAAAGTGGGGGCGACCAGACCAAGCGGTGGGGTTCTCTTTGGGTCGGCCTAGGGTATGGGGGAGGAGAGAGGGGAGGGAAAATTTAAATTTGGCCTCGGGTTTGAGCCTCTTCAGCCTTGGGGAGATGGGAGGGTGCTTGGGAAAGGGTACTGGGTGGTTGAGGGTTGGAGGGTGGCTTGGAGATTGGTGGGTTCTCCCTTGGGGCTAGGGGTGGTGTAAAGTGGTGTTGTGGGAAGTTGTGAAGACTATTGAATGATGGGAGGAGGGAGAGAAAGTAGGTGGGAGGGAGAGGAGAGAGAAAGGGGCGCACCCCTCTTGGAGGGAGAGAGAGAGAGAGAAGGTGGGGGGATTCTCTCCTGGGATTCTCACCCTCACTAAAGGATTCACTCCATTAGAAAATTTGAATTCTGGAATCAAAATAGGCCAATTTCATTAACTTCCTCAAATGGGGTTGGGGTCCTATTTATAGAGACCCAACCTTTTACATGACCAAACTACCCCTGGCTTTACATGTAATGACAAAAGCAGTCCAATAAGCCAACCAAGGGGACAATGACTCAAACATAGGGAAATAAACCAAAGACCTAGGAAAAAGACTCAAATAAAAGGAAAATTACATCAAAAGACTCAAATAGAAAGCTCAAAATGGATAATTGGGCCCACATAGAGTGATGCTCGAGCTCACACAACTCCGGGGTGTGATGACGACCCGAGCCAGAGGGAGTCGTGGGTGATGCCTCCATCACTTCCCGATGTCTGATTACGCTGATTTAGTCCTTTGTATTATCTTTCCATCTATAGTTTATTTGCATCATGTGGGTCACATTTGCTTAGTTAAATCTTGTCTTCATTTTAGCATTTTATGCATAAAATCTGCATGCGGTCTGCGCACAAGTTCACGAGGGTCAGATTGCTCTATTCTTAGGCCCGTTGTGTAGCCCTTTGTATTATCTTGCCATCCATTTCTCATTTGCATTATTTGGGTCACGTTTGCATAGTCAAATCTTGTCTCCATTTTAGCATTTTGTGCATAAAATCTGCATGCAGGTTCAGGGGCAGATTCACAGGTACATTTTGCATTGATGATTTCTTTGCCTTCCGGGTTCTGATTGTGTTGATTCCTACTCATGCCTTGTTGTTCTTTGTATTATCTTCATTTTCATATATTGTTTGCACTCATATCATTGTGTTTGCATATTTAAATCTTGCCATCATTATTCACTTTTATGCTAGATTTCTACATGCACTCCGGTGCACATAGGGCCCTGCATTGAATATCATAGTTGTATTCCTACCTTGGTAAGTGATCCTCTCACCTCCATATTCCTTTGGGTCGACTAGGTGATCTTATCCGGGACCTCCATAAGTCCCTGTGAGCCGTGGGTTCCCACACGGACGCCGGGCCGATTGTACCTTTCCACCCCTTGGCTTGTATTTATATACGTGTGAGGGAGTTAACCCTAGTCAACCCAAAGTTTTGACCTTATTCCCATAGGATTCCTATCTTGAGGGAATTATTTTTAATTTAAAATCATTAAAAGGTCTATTAAAACTTCTAAAAATTTCCCATAATATCAACTTGTTTGGCTTGGGTGAAAATTCTCACATTGCATTGTTTGTGTTGTTCGGGCTTGTCCAAGCCCATTAGTGGTGTTTGTGTTGCATTATTTCGTCATCCACATGTTTCGTCATTATTAGGCCCATTTAGGTTAACCCATTTTGTGTGTCCATTGTCTAGTCCATTGTCCTTGGTCTATTCTCCATTGGTCTTTGTAGTTAGTGGGTCAGTCCCCTCTTATTTCCAAACCCATTAAGCCGTTGCTTTCCTCATTGTACTAAATCTCCATTTGCCCTCATGGAGCATCATTCCTACCCCTTGTATCATACTTTTTCCCAATCTTCTTCCTACTCTCGCGTGGAATCCTCTTCCCACACGAGCCCATCTTCCTGTGGTCCCTCTGACCCATCTGAGGAACAGGCTAATCTCATGACCCATCTTTCAAGCCTTGTTCGCCAAATGGACCCGACCCAAGCCCAACGTCTCATTTCATTTCATCTTAATGGGCCCTCTTCCCTTCATGGGCCTCTTTCTTCTCCTTCATATGCTGTTGGCCCAATTTCTAATGGGCCTTATTCTCTTAATGGGCCTCCCTCTTCTGCCCATGTTCCTGCTGGCCCATTCAACCCATATGCCAACGTCTCTTCCAGGCCCGCATATCCTTCCACTCCCAGAATGGGTCCTTCTTCTTCACAGCCTGGATCCTCCTATCCGGCCCATTACCATCATCATTCTAGTTTAAATTCACAACCTCTTGCTCAAGTTGGCCCGCATTCTTCTCGATCTCTCCCTACCCAGGAGATGATTGCTCAAGCCCAACGCCAGCTTGATGAGCTTCAACGTCGGGTCGATCCTAAGTCCTCTTTAAGTATTCCATTCACATTACAAGGTCTTCGACTCCCGCCATCTTCTCAAATTCCCGCATATCGCCGTTATAGTGGAGTCGGTGACCCTTATGTACACTTGAAGGAGTTTATTTATGAGTCAGCTCAGTTTCGACATGAGCAACGCTTAATGGCCTATCCATTCGGTCTGTCTTTGGAAGGCCCATCTCAAGATTTGTTCTTTTCTCTTTCGCAGGAGTAGGTTGTGAATTTCCAAGCTGTTCAAGAAAAAATCATTCAGCAGTTTCAAGACCAGGTTGGGCCCAAGTATTCTATGGTGGATCTGGCCCATGAGAAGATGAAGCCCGGCGAGGAGTTCTCTACTTTTGCCGACCGCTGGCATCGTCTCGCCGTGCAAGTCCTGGGACATATTCCGGAGGGAGAGTAGATCAAAATGCTCATTTCCAACGCAATGCCCAAGTACCAGTTCATCTTAACCCTCAACGACATCACCTCCTGGCAAAAACTCTATAGTCGAGCCCGCTTCATTCGCCAACAACTCCAAGATTCCCTTGATCCCGAGTCTTCTCTGCATCCTACGCCCACTTACACCTCACCATCTACATCTACCCCCACATATCAACCTTCCGCATATCAACCCTCCATGAGTCAACCCTTCACTTATATCACGCCCTCCTTGAGTCAGCCTTATACCGCATTCACCTCCATAAGTCAACCCCCCACGAGTTGGCCCTCCACCTCCGCATATTCACATTCATCTCTTCCTATAAAGGGAACATCATACCCTGAGTAGGTGGATGCTGTCTACATACCTCCCCACTCTACTCCACACACGTGTCCATCGAGTCCCTCCACTAGTTGCCATGTGCCATTATCTACGCAACCTTCACTTCCGTCTCCACAACCATCTTCATTACCTTCCCATATCCCTCGGCATCCACCTTGCCCAAAGTGGGCTCCTCACTATCCTCTATTGTCAGACTGTTTCACTGACATTTTTCGGACTTTGATGGCTACTCACGCGTTACAGCTCCCTCCAGTTGTGCCTTGCTGACCAACGTTCGGGGATTTGATCCAATTTTATGCTTATCATCGCCAGCAGGGGCATTTGGTTGAAGATTACCCCGTGTTTCGAGAGTATGTTTATGACCTAGAAGATGAGAAGAGGATTGATTGGGACGCCATGCATAAAGTTATTTTAGATCTTCGCAGCGAGTAGCAGCAGCAAGAAGCGCCGCCTATGTAGCTGTCTCCATTTCAAGGCCAGGGGCACCCCTGTGATTCCTCTTCGTCTAGTGTTGCACCCGATCCATCATCCGCTCTGTCGCCTAGTCCATCACCCGTTACCCCACCACCTAAGCCTTCCCCTACTCCGGCTCTACCTCCACAAACCCAAGCCTTTGCTCAGGATAGTCCCTCCACTTTTTCCTCTAGCCACTTCTTCCACCACCACTTCCACCCCCAACGCCGCCCGATGCATTGTGTCGATACGCCGGCGGTGGGCACCGCGACCCTCCTCTTCACCCTCTTCATCATCATCTACATTACCTCCACCACCATCTCCACTTCCATTGCCATCACCTTTGCCCGAGCCTAAGCAAGCTTCGCCTTTGTCGCCCTCGTCTGAGCAAGCCATACCTCCACCGTCACCTCCGCCATCACCTTCGCCTGAACAAGCTCTGCCTCCACCTTTACCTTCATCTGAGCCTATCATCGCCGCATCACATGAACCTCCACTCGATGTCATTGAAGCCTCCATGCCATCTGAACCTATTCCTACCACCTAAACTTCTCCATCCACTTACACCCCACGGAGCGGGTGTGCGCTACCTCCGGTGCCCCTTGGGTCTAGCCCTAGGGAGACAATGAGTTAAGTCAGGATGATTCTATGCCGATTCTGCATTTCAAGATTTAGGATTTTATCTGTCGTATGCGGATCCGCGTCCTGGTTCCTGGCTATTTTGGGGATGATGCGCCTTCACTTTTAGAGATGACAGTTGCTAAGAAGAGTTTCCTTGCGTTGATACCAGTTTCTTCCTGAGCGAGACCGGTGTCAATCTCTTTGCTCATCGAAAAGTTCACCATTGATGTTGTTGTTACTTCTCGCTCCGTTGTTGTTCAGTTCACTGGCCAAGAAGGGTTCTCTACCCGGATTATGCTAACTCATACGGCCGCCAAGTAGATTATGCACTCTATGTTCAAGGGGCAATTAGTCATATCTTCTGCACCTTCCAAGGACATTCTACACATTCTATGCAATCTCCCTTGGTTTATTAGCAAGCCGGCCATGTCAACCCCGTATATTGCTCTCCCTCAGCTTCACCCGTCTCTTCTATCAAGGGAGTTGTGCTTCAAGGCTGAGTTCCGAGTGGAGTTGCCGAATCTCATGCTTCTAGTGCCGAGAGACAAAACCCCGTGGGTTTATGATATTCATCACTCTGAAGGGTTACTTGTCTAAGAATGTCCATCTACTGTTGTTAGCACCGGGTGTCTAGGGGCAACTGCCCCGATGAAGCTGCATGTCCATAGTCGGGCCAGGTCGTCTACCAGATGGGCCCGTTATTTGAGAAGATGTTGCAAGTTAAGAAGGCCGAAGGTCCAAGCCCGCGTCAGGCGGGTCCAGTACAAGCAAGTTTCTGCCAAGAAAATACGGCGACGCAAGTTCAAAGGCTGTCAGTTGTGTACGTGGGGGTCCACTTCTCTTTCTTCTTCTTCATTCCATTCATCATCTTTTCTTCTGCTCAGTTCCCACTCTTGGGTGATGAATCTCCCCTCTTCTAATCTTGTTTCTGTGATTCTCTCCTCTACTCCTAGGTTCACGAATCCCCACTCCTCTTCTTCTCGTTCGGGGACTCCGGGTTTTCCACATTCTCGTTATTCTATGCCTTGGCCTATCCCCTCTCATCATCCCGATCATGGGACACCCTCCGATTCTTCTTCCCCTCCGGTATCTCTGGGTTCCGTCTCTAATTCTCCTTCCCCGACCCTGTCACGTGATTTTCACTCTTCTTCCCCGACCCTGTCAGGTGTCCATGATTCTCCATCCCCGACCCTATCGGGTGTCTCTCATTCCCCGACCTTGTCGGGTGTCTACCATTCTCTTTCTCCGACCACGTCGGATGATTCTTCTTCTCATATTTCTACTCATTCTTGCTCACCCTTTCGGGGTCATTATCCTTTTTCTTGCTGTTTTCGAGGCTTTAGCCTGCCTTGATCCCTGTTGATCTCTGCTTCATCTATATTTTGGTTCCTTGTTATCAGGGTCTCGGTGCCTTAACGAGAGAGTTCTAGCCCTCGTCCCTCTTCCTTTTTATCCTTATTCGTCCAGTTTGGTGTCTGCCGCTCCTCCGTGTAAAGGAATCTTTTGACCCTTTGCTATCCTCTCCCTTTTGTCCTATCAAGCAAGGAATACAAAGCTCGTGCTGTACGAAGCTTGATGATCAAGATCGCATCAGGATGCTGTTACCACACTATGGATATGCAAGGTATCATTATTTTGTGCAAGAAAATGTTATCATCGCTATTATCTCTCTTACTCTTACACACGCTTATAATGCTATTCTTCAACATGATTAAGTGGCTTTTAGAAATTTGCTTAGTTAAGTTTAGTTTAGTAAAAAATCAAATTCGCTTCTGCAGCATTCTTAGGCTGGTGATAGCTCCGCGCTGGGAGTCTAGTTTCTTTCCCCTATTATTAAGGGTAACCTTGAGCATGGGTTTTTCACACACTTAACGGCAAGCCATAGCTGATTCTTCTGAGGCACGCCGTTGCTGCTTTGGCCATACTTTGGGTATGCACAAAGGTCTTTTCTTTTCTCTGCACGGCCAAGTGCAGGGGCAAGAGATGGATGGATGAGATGACCAACCTAGACGCTCTCTAATACGAGAGAGGTCTCAAAAAGGGGCAGTCTTGATCCTTAGAATATGAGTGTTCATGTAAAATCTAGCCAATAAGGGCTCTCAAAATCAATAAGAATCAATATGCAAAATTATGAATCAAACGCATGGCAAGAGTGGCAGCACAGTTCCCCGTGGGACGTCATGAGCCCGGTCGCATGCGTGCCTAATAATTATAGGTCTCAAAATCAAAGATAGAAAGCCCCGGCGCAACAGACTGTATCTTTGAGGGGTAGTGCCCTGGAAAGATGTCAAGTCCTGATGTCTCCCATCCTACATAAAACTTGTCTCCAATTTTTCTTCTGCTTCTCCCTCTTAGGCTCGGTTGAATCCAGGGTATGGCCTTAGTAGGGGCACCATTCTTTAGAGGCGATTGGTTGTGGTGAGCCACCCTCACATGCACGCCCTACGTAAGGGAAGCCTTTAATGAGAGGGGTAGGAACGACGATCCCTGACCAGTAGTTCGAGCCCGTCTTTGGGTGCTGTGGATTACTATTTCAAATTTTTCAAAAAAATGAGATATTGTCAAAAATCCAAAAAAAATGAGATATTATCAAAAATATAAAAAAACCCAAATATTATCAAAAGTCCAAAAAATCAAATATTGTTCAAAAACAAAAAAATCAAATATTGTTGAATCCAAAAAAAATCAGGAAAATTGAAAAATCCAAAATATTTATCTTTTTTGTTCCTTTTTATCTATTTGTTTATTTTGAGGACAGGTATGATCTATTTGCTCAGTGTGCAGGTTATAGGTGTTCTAATTTTCTCGCTCTATATTTTGTTCTATCTGGTTCCTGTTCACATCTTTCGGATTTGTTCTCTCTTCTTCAATCCACTCTCTCGATTTTTTCTGAAGCTCATGTCCTTCTCAACTTATTTAACATGATCATATCTTTGTGAGAGGGCTCTTTGCCTCACGATTAAGAACCTGGCGATTCTGCTTCTTTTGATCGTGGGCTTTGATCGAAGAGCATATTTGTCATGTCTTTTGTCCCGACGTGTCCTTGTCACGTGTTTATGTCCCTCCGTGTCATCCCACACATGTTGTTTTGTCCCTCACCGCGTGTTGTTAGTTGTCTTGCATATGTTGTTAGTCGTCCCTCTATGTCCCATGTGTTGTCATCCAACATGTGTTGTTGTCCCATGTATTCTTGTCCCAACCGTGTGTTGTCCCACTGCATTGTTATCTTGTCCCACCATGTTCATCGTGCATACATGTGGTTTGTTCATGCCATTGCATATGTGCTTGTTTGTCTTGTTGTATTATTTTCCATTCGTTTGATCGTTATGTTATGTTGTGTTGTCTGTCGTTTAGTAATTCGTTTGTTCGTTACATTATGTTCATGTTTGCTTATTGGTCATGTTGTCTTATTGGAAAGTTCATAAAAATCTAAAATTTGAAAAAAAAAAATACCGTTTCGCTTGGCAGGTAAGTCAGGTATGGCTCTCTATCTCTGCTCACTGTTGCATTACTATATGGTATCTACATTATTATAACCTCTCAAGGACCGGCTGGTTGCCCGTGTGTTCTGAGATCTGATGTTCCTCTTTAACAAAAATGATGATGATCTAGGAGCATACGGTTAATCGTTGGATAAGTTGTTAGTTTGAGTCGGGTGGGGGACGATGGACTCTGTCTCACACGCCGTGGTTGCAAGAAGACTCTTGACCCCGTCTTGCTCAGTTTAGCAATAATATCCTTGAGTACTTTCTATTTTATTCTTTTTTTACATTCATTTTAATGATTTCTTTATTTTAGCCCAGCATGCATCATGTCATTTTGAGCATTCACGCCTCGTGATTCTTTCAAAGATTTCTCCTCAACAATGGTTAATTATGCTTCAACTCTCTTAAATAAGAGATTCTCATTCCACTCTAAATTTGAACATCTTCTCAGATCTTCCCGCTTGATCTGGTTGGCCAGTATGATTCCTGTCTGGATTTTATCTCAGTCTTATTCTCCTTTTCCAGCTCTTACGTTGTGTTCTATTCGACCCACTCATTGTTCGTGGATTGTATCCCCGATGAGGTTGGTCGTGTTTCCTTTTCCTTAGTTTAGCTCTCCAGACATGTCTCCTCCGCGTCATCCATCCTAGGTGGTTAGTTCGGCATTTTCAGGAGAATTCATGTCGCTTGTTAGTTATGACGGGTGTTTTTTGCCTTGATGCCCACTTATCAGTTCTCTCTGTTTCATCTCTGCTTCATCTCCATTTCTCGTCGTTGTCGCTTTCACTCCATCTCCTTTCCATTTCGCCTCCGCGTTACCTTCGCTCATTCCCTTGTAAAGCAGACATCAAGGAGAGGCATCTATTGACACCCGTTTTAGCCCATAAGTCACGTTATTTCTCGTATTTATGTCTATGATGCCCTAAATTAATCATTATTTTGGAGCCTTCTTTGAGCCTATCACAAGCCCATTTCTTCATGCATTTTTCAAGCCCATTTAGCCTTGGGATGTTTTATCTTCAATTTCCCAACTTTCGGGCATGTTCCGGGTCGATTCGGAGGTCAAACGGGCACCCGGGGGCTCAAAACGCAAAAAAAAATCTTTTGTTGTAAGCGGTCGGTCGACCGACCGCTTCATAGGGAAAGCGGTCGGTCGACCGACCGCTAGCCCAGCTAAGAGTCCAGCTCGCGCTGGACTCTGCCCCAAATATGCTCAATGGGCCTATCTTGCGGCGGCTATAACTTCTGGAATACTACTCCGAAGTGATCCCCGTTTGTTTCTATGTCTTCCCCTTTGGATTATCTCGAGTTTGATCCATAGAACTCGAATTTTCATTGGCTATATCTCTCGGAATCATGGTCGAAAGTTCGGGGTTTATGCATCCTAGTACAAGTCAAACTTTGTTTTCGGTGCGGTGGGCCTACCTTCCAGGAGCCATATCTTCTAAAATACTCCTCCAAATCGAGTCCCGCTTGTTCCTATCTCTTGTCCTTAGTATTATCCTGAGTTTGATTTATAGAACTTGATTTATCTTGGACTATATCTCTGAAAATCATGAGAGGAAGTTCATCCTTTTCTATAAAGTCTATATAAACTGCCCAATTCGCAGTGGCGACGGGGAGCTCTTCTTCAACTCGGGGTGAAGCCATGCTACACCGCCAACTCAATCCTTTGACTCTGGCTTGAAGAGGGAAGTATTGACTTTCTATTCCATCTTTCTGGGCTTATTTCGTGCTCTATTCTCTTAGTTATTCTTCCCCCAATTTCCCAAATCATCACAAAATACTATTTTTCTACTACACGTGTTTTTCTCCTTTTTGCATGCACGTTTCCCGCAGTTGTGCTGTGGACACCAAAAATTGCACACCCAGATGTCCTGCTCGACCTCGCATCAACAACGGCGCCGAGTGAAGAAGCCCCGGAGTGACTGGTCGTCCGGACTCCCCAAATAAGCACACTGCCGTGAAGCCGTCCCCGGAGTCACGACGGTAAAGAGAAACCAATTCCCGGGAAGCGCATAATCCATGGGCCTCGAAGAAAATCAAGCGGGCCACGACTCGTGCTCACAACGGGCTCAAAATTGCCCACTTAGCCCCTCAGCGGCACGCCATGTGCCCTGTTCAGCGGCACACCCAAGGGGGCGCCCAGCGGCACACCCCCTGCGCCGTCCAGCGGCACACCCAAGGGGGCGCCCAGCGGCACACCCCCTGGGCCGCCCAGCAGCACGCCCATCCTGCCCTTCAGCGGCACGCCCGTGCTGGCTTCCGGCGGCACGGCCTTGCTGCGCTTCACCGGCACGCCTTTTGGCCCTCTCAGCGGCACGCTTGTTGTGCCTGCTAGCGGCACGCCATTCAGGCTCTTCAACGGCATGCTCCGACAGGACGAAGTGATGCCCACGCCCTATGAATCCTTGGCGCGCAGTGGGCTGCCCGAGGTGTCGGCCGGGGATTGGGCCACATTGCTTAGTCCTCCTGCCACCCAGGACAAGGGAGTCAACTCCCATTAAATGCACTTCGGACGCCTCCCGCCTTCGGACGCTCCCGCCGCCCGGGGTATAAAAACCCCTCTTCTTTGCTGCAAAAAAAAGGGGGGAAGAGGAGGAAGAGACAGAGAGACACACGCAGAAGAGAAGAAGAGAAGAAGAGGGAAGAGAGGAAGAGAGGGGAGAGGCTTCGTCGCTCCACCCACCGCCGCCATCTGTGTGAAGAGGGAAGAGAAGAAGAGAATAAAGAAGAGGAGGGGAGGCTCCGCATCCCCCTTCCTGCTGCTCCGTCCACCCACCACCGCCGTCCACGCAAAGAGAAAAAGGATAAGAAGAGAAGAAGAGGAGCTCGTCGCTCCACCTACCACCACCGTCTGTGTGAAGAGAAGAAGAATGAGTGGAGAGAGGGAGTGAGGTCCGGGAGGGGAGGAGTCCACGCTCCGTTCCCCCCCCCCCACTATATTTTCTTCTCCTCTTCATTTCCTTTCATTTCTTATTTTGCCATCGTTGCAATGTATTAGTCCCCTCGGGGCACTCCTTTTGTGAGAATAAAAGTAGAAGGCTTGCAAGTATTTTTTCTTGGACATCCTTCTAAAGCATTTCTTCCGTGTTTGCATCCTTCGGTGTTTCACGCCCCCTTTCTCCTTTTGTTAGGGTTTGTTTCCTCCCGGGTATTTTTGCCTTCGCTCACCCCAGGGCGCCCTCGCCGGTACACCCTCCCTGATTGTTTCTCCAACGGCATGCCCCGTCGTCCCTTCAGCGGCACGCCTTGATTGTGCCTCCAACGGCACGCCCAGTCACGCCTTCAGCGGCACACCCTAACTGCGCCCCAGCGGCACACCCTAGTCCATCCCCAGCAGCACCCCTTAGCCGTGCCCCAGGGGCACGCCCCAACCAGCCTTCGTCGGCACACCCCCATCGGGCCTTTGTCGGTGCACTCTTCAACACCCTTCGCCGGCACGGCCTTGGCTGCCTTTCCCCGGCACGCCTATGATGGCCCTCGCCGGTACGCCCCTTTGGGCCTTCCTCGGCACGGCCTTCATGGCCTTCACCGCCATACCCTTGGTCCCCTTGGCCCGGCACACTTTCCCTTCCTTCTTGCCCGATGCATTCCCCCCTCAGCCAGTCCTAGAGTAGCCTTCCACTCACCGTTCCCTCTGAGTTTTTTGAGGTTTATAAAGGTGTCGCCGCTCTCGGGCGCCCACCTCCAGTTGTCGGGTTCCGCCACACCATATGGGTGCGTTCCCTGTATCTCCCTTACGCTCAGGTTAAGGGGAGATGCTGCCAAATTTTCGTTAGAAACAATAACATATTGAAAGACAAAAGGAATCAACAAACAAATGGAACAGCCACACATTTAAAAGACAAAAGATAGCAACAAACAAACGAAAAGAACAACAGTGAAATACCTTAACCAAAGCAAATGGAACCGCAATCAATTCAAAGAGGAACGAATCAAACGACAACTGAACAACTTGAACATCCGCCCTCACAAAAGAAAGAATGAAAATTAATCAAGAGAAGAAAAGAAGAAACCCATGTAAACTTAATAAAATCAGAAAAGAAGAAAAGAAAAGCCTTAAAAGAAATGGAGGAGGAGTGGGCTCCCCATGCCTTTCGCCGGTACGCCCCTTCAGCTACCTTCGCCGGTACACCCTCTAGCTACCCTTGGCCGGCACACCCGTCGCCGGCACACCCACTCGCGCCCTTCGCCGGCACACCCTCCATGGCCCCTCGCCGACACACCTTGCCAACTCTTCCCCCGTACGCCCTTCAGTGGCCTTCGCCGGCGCACTCCCTGTTGCCTTCGCCGGCACGCTCCTTTGGCCCTCAGCGGCACAAACCCTTTCAGCCCCTCAGCGGTACACTCCCTCAGCCCTTCAGCGGCACACTCCTCAGCCCTTCAGCGGCACAGCCCCAGGCCCTTCAGCGGCACACCCCCAGCCCTTCAGCGGTACACCCCCAGGCCCTTCAGCGGCACACTCCCAGCCCTTCAGCGGCACACCCTCGGCCCTTCAGCGGTACGCCTTTCTCTTAGCCCTCTAATGACCCATTCTCTCTCCAGAAAATATGAGTAATAATAATAATAAATAATAACAGATTCAAAAAATGAATAAATAAATAAGAATAATAAAGGAATAAGTAATAGTAATAATAAGCTTAAAAAATAATGACGATAATAATAATTAGACAAATAAACGATAACAAAAAAATGAATGAATAATAATAACGAACTCAATAAGAATGGTAAATAAATAAAAGATAACCAAAATAAATAATAATAACAAACTTAACGAAACACGACAAGCAAATGAATGACAATAAAATGAACAAAAATAATAACAAACCTAACAATAACACTGATAAATAAATAAATCATAAAAAATGATAAATAGATAGTAATAACAAACTCACTCAAAGATACGCATAAATTAACGAATAATAATGATAAATTTTCAAATGATAACAAAACAATGAGATCCACTTTGCAGCCCCATCTCTCTCGTGACCCGGTGCCGAAGGAACAATAATGCCGCCCTTCCAGGTTGGGCCTGAGTCTTGGGAATCATCTCGAACTGGCCGTGACCCAACCTCGCCTCGGGCTGACATTCTGATTAAATCGGATTCATTTCTCCGGCCGGATCCCTTCTGAGCCGCTACTAAAATTGCCGCACGTTCGGCAGACATTTGAATGGGTTCGCCTCAATTTTCGCCGCGTTTCTATTATGGACATGTGTCTAAACATGAAAAAACCCGTGAGCAATCAATATGGCTGACGACTCCCTCCCCGACATGGTCGTGAGCCGGCATTGCTCCGGACCGATAGCCCGTTAAATCAGATTCATTCTAACGGGCCGGGATTCGCTCCCGCTCTTTCATTAAAATTGCCATAAACTCGGCATACATTTGCACGGGGTCATTTCCGCCCACGTCACACTTTCAATATGGGCCCTTGCCCGAACATGAAGAGGTCCGCAAGTGACCGACAGAATCAGAATAGAACGAGACGGCTCTCGCCACCCCTGGACTCCTTCCATGGGAATATTAATAAGACCTCCGTGGGCCACACTTAGACCTCGGGCCCGCCCCGATCATGGTCATCGTCTGGCTCATATCCTTGATCTACAGCCCGCTCCTTTCGAACACGTTTTCGGTTCTTGAGTCTAGTCCCCGGACTCTCCCCCATTGCCCTCCGGCACCGGAAATATTAATGATGCCCGCGCAAGCCTCGTTTGGACCACGGGAGGCGCCCCCAATATGGTCCTGGGTCGATCTCGCACCGGGCCAATAGATTCACTGGTTTCCGACTACAACAACCGAGATTCAACCGAATGTTTTCAGTGTCTCGAAATAATAAACTTGCCGTATCCCGGCACGCAAATGTTCCAGGTCCTCCCGAGGCGATTACAATATTCTCAAGCCGGACTCCCGTCTGAATATTAAATGGTCTCCCGAATGACCGATATGTTTCGAACGCCTGCTTCTCCGGACACAGGGCTTTTCAGCCGATTCAAGGGATATTCCCTCGTTGCCCCTTGGCACCGGAAATATTAATGACGCTCATGCAAGTCTCGTTTCGACCGCGGGGGGCCCACCGCAGTATGGTCGAAGCTTGCCCTTGCACCGGGCCAACAGATTTACCGGTTTCCGAGTGTCTCTAACCGAGGTTTAGCCAAACGTTTTCCATTCTTCTGAACAATAAATTGCCATATCCTGGCGTACATATGCTCCGGTCTCCCCGCGATGATCGCGCTTTTCTCGAGCCGGACATTCGTCCGAAGATTAAATGGTCAGCACATGACCGACACGATCTCGAATGTTTCCTTCTCGCCCTCGCATGAGGATTTCAATACCTCGTAATAGACCTTTCATGCAATTAATTTCTAGGCCATGAGGCCCTGAATCCCGGCGATTAATCAAGGGTGTTCCCTCGTATGGGGGATGTAAATGACGTCGTGACCTTTATGGCGTCGCGGGTTTTGGTCCCGACACGAACCACACAATCGTCTGACGAAGTCAGATCGAGCGCACCATGGGCTCTTTGGAGCCCGAATAAATTGTCACTCTGGTGACTGGCACGCCCACACACTCAATAAATGAATAAACCAACAAGAGAATAACAGGTGAAAAAGTGCGTCCACAAGTCTGGCACGCCCGGTGGGACCTAAACTACCCTTCATCTCTTCACCGGGATTTAGGGCCTCATGGCCTCCTAATTAATGATGTTTGCCTGCTTTGATGAATGGCAGGTGCTGTCTTCGCCAGCCCTATGGGGAGAAAATCCATACTCAATGCAACTGCCTTCGCGACCTCGAGGACGCTGCTTCGAAGCATATGCAGCTTCCAGGAATCATGGGGGGCTGTTAAAAAAAAAGAGAGAAGAGAAAGAGAAGAGAAGAGAGGGGAAATCAAACCCCCCCTTTCCTCAAGAAGAAAGAGAAGAAAAGAAGGAAAAAAAAAGAGAGAAGAAAAGTAGAAAAGAAAGAAGCGAAAAAATAGAAGAGAAAGAGCCGGCGAGAAAGGGTTGTATGGCCACGTCCGTCGAGACCCGTGCTGAACAAGGATTACCACTGTGGGGTTGATGCGGTGGAGCGAACCACTCATCCCCTCCCTGAGGGGGTGAGTGCTCTACTGCACCTCCACCCTGGTCAATCATTAAAAAAGGGGAGAAATAAAGAAGAAAGGAAGAAAAGTTGGCCAGCATCGCCGACTGAAAGAGCAAGAAGAAACCCGGCATCCCGCCCGACTCTAGGAGGTCCCGAGTCTGCGGTGCAATGACCCCGCTCGTTCCTCCTTCATGCTGCCTCCATCCGGCACAAAATGGCCCCCGAGTGGTTGTTAAAAGACCCAGGGAGCCACAATTGTAGCTTGGTGAATGGTTGCCCACTGTGGGGAATGATTTATAGCAATGAGGCCAAGCACGGCCACCACTCCCGAAGAGAGCATGCACATACCACGCCATGGGGGATGAGAAGAAGATATATACCCTGCTACGGGGGCATAGGAGGCAAAAAAAGGAATACACCCCATTCCCAGGGGCATATGAAGAGAATCCGCCCCGATTGAGGGGCACACAAAGCAAAAGCTACGCCCCGGCTTCGGGGCATTTGAAGAAGAATCCACCCCGACCTGGGGACGTAAGAAGAAATAGAGCTGCACCCCGGCTTAGGGGCATTTGAAGGGGAAATACACCCCGATATGGGGGCACCTGAAGCAAAAAACATACCCCGCCATGGGGGCATAAGAAGAAAAGAATTCATTCCCCCTGGGGACACATGAAAAGAGAAACTCACCCTGGCTTAGGGGCATATGAAGAAGAAACCTACCCCGGCCTGGAGGCATAAGAAACAAAAGCACACCCCATGCTAGGGGCATATGGAGAGGAATGCACCTCGCCCTGAGGGGCGCAAAAAGCATAAGAACACACCCTGGCTTAGGGGCATTTGAAGGAGAAACATACCCCACCAGGGGGGCATAGAAGTCATGAAGAATAAGTCCCGGCTTAAGGACATTTGAAGAAGTCACATCCCACCTCGGGAGCATGAGAAGCAGCAAGGATACACCCCAGCCTAGGGGTATTTGAAGAAGAGATATACCCCGCCTGGGGGCATAGAAGCCGTAAAGAACACGCCCTGGCTCAGGGGCATTTGAAGAAGCTACATCCTGCCTTGAGAGTATAAGAAGAAAAGAGTCCACCCCATCTTAGGGGTATTTTAAGAAGAAATACACCCCGCTATGGGGGCATAGAAGCCATAAAGAATACGCCCCGACTTAGGGGTATTTGAAGAAGAAGGATACCCCGCCTCGGGGGGACATTACAAGCATCGATACACCCTGCTAGGGCGCACAGGAAGCAAACCACACCCCACTCCTGGGGACACATAAAGAGAGTACACCCCGCCATGGGGGCACATGAAGAGAATCCACCCCGACTCGGGGGTACATGAAGCAACGAAGAAAACACCTCGCCTTAGGGGAGTCTGAAGAAAAGCATACACCCCACTTCGGGGGCACAAGAAGCAAACATTCCCCAGCATGTCGGGGCAGAAGAAGAAGAATTCCTCCCTCGAGGGCATATAAAAAAATGAAAAGCAAAGATACACCCGGTGCCCGGCGCACATGAAGAGAAAGGCACCTCCCTCTGGGGCACAATAAGCGACAAAGATACACCCCATTCCCAGGGGCACATGAAGAGAAATACACCCTTGCTCCAGGGGCATATGAGACAAAGCTATACCCCGATTTAGGGGCATCTGAAGCAAAGACTTCACCCCGCCTTAAGGGGGGGGCATAAGAAGCGAAAGATATACCCCACCCCGGGGGCACAAGAAGAAAACACACCCCACCTTGGGGGCGTAAGAAGCCAAGAGATATACCCCGCCATGGGGCAGTAGAGGCAAAATGCACTCCCCCCGGGGGCACGTAAAGCAACATACCCCTCGCCTCAGCAGCATATGAGGCCAAGAAGCTACATCCCGGCTCGTGAGCATAAGAAACAAAAGATATACCCTACGTCAGGGGCATATGAAGCCAAGAATCACACCCCCGTCTTGAGGGTATTTGAAGAAGAAGCCACCTCGCCTCGAGGGCATAGAAGCTGTAAAGAACACGCCCTGACTCAGGGGCATGACAAGAAGAAGAACTCACCCCGCCTCGGGTGCACAAGAAGCCAAGCTCACCCCGCAGGGGGGGCACGCGAGACACAGCTACGCCCCGACTCAGGGGGACTCGAAGAGAAATACACTCCACCTTTGGGGTGCAAAAAGCAACATACACCCCACCTCCGGGGGCACAAGAAGCAGAACATACCCCGCCTTGGGGGCATATGAAGCCAAGAATCACATCCCCGTCTTGGGGGTATTCGAAGAAGAAGCCCACCTCGCCTCGAGGGCCTAGAAGCAACAGCCACGTCCCAGCTCAGGGGCATATGAAGAGAAGTCCACCCCGGCTTAGGGGCATTTGAAGAAGAAACAAACCCCGCCAGTGGGGACATAAAAGCCATGAAGAACACGCCCCGGCTTAGGGGCATTTGAAGAAGTTACATCCCGCTTCGGGAGCATAAGAAAGAAAAGAATACACCCTATCCTAGGGATGATTGAAGAAGAAACATACCCCGCCTGGGGGCATGGAAGCCATAAAGAATATGCCCCGGCTTAGGGGCATTTGAAGAAGCTACATCCCGCCATGGGGGCATAAGAAGAAAAGAATTCACCCTGTCCTGGGGACACTCAACGAAAAAAAAACCACACCCTGGACTAGGGCATACAAAGAAAGAAATTCACCCCACCTCGAGGGCACAAGAAGCAAAACACACCCCACCTTGGGGGGCATAAGGAGCCAAGGACATACCCCGCCATGGGGGCATTAGAAGCGGGATACATCCCCACCCTGGGGGCATATGAAGCAACATACACCCCGCCTGGGGGCATAGAAGCCATAGAGAAGTCCACCCCGGCTTGGGGGCATGTGAAGGAGAAACAAACCCCGCCACTGGGGGCATAGAAGCCATGAAGAACATGCCCCGCCTGGGGCACAGAAGCAAGGAGGCAGGATCCGCCCCGCCATGGGGGCACACAAAAGAGAAACCACACCCCACCGTGGGGGGCATGAGAAGCAAGAAATGTACCCCACCCCGGGGAGCATAAGAAGAGAAGAATACACCCCGACTTAGGGGCCTTCGAAGAAGGAATACATCCCGGCCTAGGGGTCCATGAAGCAACATATATCCCCCCCCCCCCCGGGGACATCTGAAGCAGAACAAACAACATCCCCCGACTTAGGGAAACATATGAAGAGAGGAATACACCCCGATATGGGGGCACGTAAACAAAGAAGAAGAATTCACCCCGCCTCGGGTGCATAAAAAGCAAGAACTACATCCCGCATCAAAAGCGGCAATACACTCCACTCTGGGGGCACTAGAAGCGGAATACACCCCATGCCGGAGGCATATAAAAAAAGGATACCTCGCTCTGGGGCATCAGAAGCAGCAATACGCCCCACCTTGGGGGTATCAAAAGCAACAATACGCCCCGCCTTGGGAGCACAAGAAGCAAACATTCCCCCCGGTGTGTCTGGGGAGAAGAAAAGAATTCAGCCCGGCCTGGGGACACTTGAAGAAAGAAGCACATCCCGCCATGGGGGCACATGAAGAGAACCCCTCCCGCCTCGGGAGTATAAGAAAGAGAAGAATACACCCTGGTCTGGGGGCTTTTGAAGAAACAACACACCCCCTCCATGGGAGACAGAGCTACACCCCGGCCTGGGGACACATGCAGAGCATCCACCCCGCTCAGGGGGCACAAAGAGGTACACTCCGCCCTTGGCGCATAAGAAGCAGAAGCATTTACCCCTATCCGGGGGCACAAAAAAAAAACAAAGAGACATACATCCCGACCTGGGAGCACATGAAGAAAGAATATACCCCGACCTAGGGGCGTCGGAAGAAGAGACGTACACCCCGATCTGGGAGCATAAGAAGGAAGATATACTCCGCCTAAGCGGCACTTGGAGAAACAACATACCCTGCTTCGGGGGCATAGAAGCCGTAAAGAGATACACCCCAGCCTCAGGGGGGCATAAGAAACAAGAGATACACCCGTACTAGGGGCATATGAATGAGAAGCATACCTCGCCTCGAGGGCCTAGAAGCTATAAAGAACACGCCTCGGCTCAGGGGCATATGAAGAGAAGTCCACCCTGGCTTAGGGGCATTTGAAGAAGAAACATACCCCACCTAGGGGCATAGAAGCCGTGAAGAGTATACCCCACCATGGGGGCATTTGAAGAGAGCTACACCCCGCCTCTGGGGCATTAAAAAACAACACACCCCGGTCTGGGGACATAGAAGCCAAAAAATACACCCCGCCTGGGGGCACAGAAGCAAAGAGGCAAAACACACCCCTCAGGGGGGATGCACACCAAATGAAGCTACACCCCAACCTGGGGGCACATTAAGAGAAATACACCCCAGCACGGAAGCGTTAATGAGAAAAGAAGAGCAGAAAAGAAAGAAAAAAGGGGCACACGAGGCAGACGTGGTCTTCGAGCCCGCCTCATCCCATAAAAGAAAAGAAGAAGAAAAAAAGGAGTCACGAGGCAGACGTGGTCTTCGAGCCCGCCTCACCACACAAAAGAAGAGAAGAAGAGAAGGAAAAGGCACATGAGGCAGATCTGGTCTTCGAGCCCGCCTCATCACACAAAAGAAGAGAAGAAGAGGAAGAAAAGACACATGAGGCAGCTGTGGTCCCTGGACCCGCCTCTTCACACAAAAGAAGAAGAGCAGAACCAAAAGAAGACACATGAGGCAGACGTGGTCTTCGAGCCCGCCTCATCACACAAAAGATGAGAAGGAAAAAAAAGAATGCACATGAGGCGAACATGGTCCTTGCACCTGCCTCTCTACAAGAGAAGAATAGAAGAGAAAAAAAGAGACATGAGGTGAACATGGTCCCTGCACCCGCCTCTCTACACAAAAGAAGAAGAGAAGAATAGAAGAGAAAAAAAGAGACATGAGGCGAACATGGTCCCTGCACCCGCCTCTCTACACAAAAGAAGAAGAGAAGAAAAGAAAGAAATGATCACGAGGTAAACATGGTCCTTGCACCTGCCTCTCCATAAAAAAGGAAGAGAAGAAGAGAAAGAGTAATCATGAGGCAAACATGGTCTCTGCACCTGCCTCTCTACAAAAGAAGAATAGAAGAGGAAAAAAAGAGACATGAGGTGAACATGGTCCATGCACCTACCTCTCCATAAAAGAATAATAGAAGAAGAGTCACGAGGCAGACGCGGTCTTCGCACCCGCCTCATCACACAAAAGAAGAAGAAGAAAAGACACATGAGGCAGGCATGGTCCTCGAGCCCGCCTCATCACACAAAAAGAAGAGAAGAAAAAGAGACATGATGCACACATGGTCCTTGCACCGGCCTCTCCACAAAAGAAGAAGAATAAAAGAGACATGAGGCAGACGTGGCCCTTGAGCCCGCCTCACCAAACAAAAAAAAGAGAAGAAAAGGAAAGAAGAGACACATGAGGCGAACATGGTCTTCGCACCTGCCTCTCTACAAAAGAAGAAGAGAAGAGAAAAAGAGACATGAGGTGAACATGGTCTTCGTACCTGTCTCCCTACAAAAGAAGAAGAGAAGAAGAGAAAGAAGGGTCACGAGGCAAACTTTTACCTCTGACCTCCAGCCATCCAACAAATAAAAACCAGCTAAACCTTCCGCCGACGGGGCGTTAAACCGACTAAACCTTCCGCCGACGGGGCGTTAAACCGACTACACCTTCCGCCGACGGGGCTTTAAGCTGACTAAACCTTCCACCGATGGGGCGTTAAACTAACTAAACCTTCTGCCGACGGGGTATTAAACCGACTAGACCTTCTACCGACGGGGCGTTAAACCGACAAAGGCCTCCCAGATCCTGGCTTTTGTAGCTTGCTTCCCAAAATTCACCCTCGTGGCCCGCTTCCCAATTTTAGCTCTCGCAGCCTGCTTCCCCTGGCTCTCGTAGCCTGTTCCCTAATTCTAGCTCTCGTAGCCTGCTTCCCCCTGGCTTTTATGGCCTGCTCCCCAACTTTGGCCCTTGCAGCCTGCTTAACTTTGGCTCTCGCAGCATGCTTCCCCCTGGCTTTTATAGCCTGCTTCCCAACTTTGGCTCTTGCAGCCTGCTTACCTTTGGCCCTCGTGGCCTGCTTCCCAACTTCGGCTCTTTGCATCCAGCTTCTCAGCTTCGGCTTGTAGCCCGCTTCCCCAATTCTGGCCCTCGTAGCCTGCTTACATGTGGCCTTCATGGCCTGCTTCTCAATTCTGGCCCTCGTAGCCTGCTTACATGTGGCCTTCGTGGCCTGCTTTCCAATTCTGGCCTTCGTGGCCTGCTTATCTTTGGCCTTCGTGGCCTGCTTCCCAAATTCGGCCCTCGTGGCCTGCTTATCTCTGGCTCTCGCAGCCTGCTTCCACTGGGCTTTTATAGCCTGCTTCCCAATTCTGGCTCTTAAAGCCTACTTACCTTTGGCCTTCATGGCCCACTTCCCATAATTTCGGCTCCTGTAGCCTGCTTCCCTTCGGCTTTTATAGCATGCTTCCCAATTCTGGCTCTGGCAGCCTGCTTACCTTTGGCCTTCGTGGCCTGCTTCCCAATTCTGGCTCTCGTAGCCTGCTTCCCTTCGGCTTTCATAGCCTGCTTCCCAACTTTGGCTCTTGTAGCCTGCTTACCTTTGGCCTTCATAGCCCGCTTCCCATAATTTCGGCTCCTACAGCTTGCTTCCCTTTGGCTTTTATAGCCTGCTTCCCAATTCTGGCTCTAGCAGCCTGCTTATCTTTGGCCCTCATGGCCTGCTTCCCAACTTTGTCTCTCGCAGCCTGCTTCCCCTCGACTTTCATAGCCTGCTTCCCAGCTTTGGCTCTTGTAGCCTGCTTACCTTTGGCCTTCGTGGCCTGCTTCCCAAGTCTGGCTCCCGTAGCCTGCTTCCCAGACTTCGGCTCCTGCAGCCCGCTTCCCTAATATCCTCTCAGCCCTTCTGCGGTCTGCCTCCCTAATACCTTTACTACCACTACACATATACGTAACAACAATATTTTCCCTATGCAAAAAAAAAGGAAACAACAACAACAACAACAACAACAAAACAAACACAAAAAATAAACAAAAAAGAGAATGTATGATTGCCCTGCTTGCATGGTTGCTTAATATAGAATAATACACCTCCTTGGAATTTTCTAGGACCGTGTTTCCTTGCTAAATAATAATATCACCCCGATTCCGGATGCACGCGCGTCACGGCGTACGCTCGAAGGGAACCCAACTATGGCGGGTGCACACGTCAAGGGGAAGAGTCATGGCTGAATCACTAAGTCAAATTCATAAAATAAACCTGAGACAACGCTCCTACACTTAGCACTTAATGTGTTCAATAGCCTTCGACTATAGGGATTGCCCAAATTTCTTCTTAGCACTCTACGGAGACTTGAATTCTTGCACTCGCGTGAAAAGTAATCGTGAGGAAAAAGCAGCCTACCCCCACTGTAAAAAAAAACAAAAACAAAACAAAAAAAGAGAAAAAAAGAGAGAAAAAAAGAAGAAAGGGAGAAACACAGAG
Source organism: Amorphophallus konjac (assembly GCA_022559845.1). Lineage (NCBI taxonomy): Eukaryota > Viridiplantae > Streptophyta > Magnoliopsida > Alismatales > Araceae > Amorphophallus > Amorphophallus konjac. Next base: position 240,927,804 of record CM040127.1, read on the forward strand.
CCGAGTAGCCGGGAATCCCCACTGAAACAAATGAGGAGACTCGCGCGAAATGGTGAAGCGGATCACAATAAGGATGAAACCTATTAGCCGGGAATCCTCATTGAGACATATGAGGAAACTCGCGCCAAACGGTGGAATCCGTAATAGAATTATAATAAGGATGAATCCTAGTAGCCGGGAATCGCCATTGAGACACATGAGGAGACTCGCGCCGAACGGTGAAATCCGCTACCAAAATAAACAGATGGGGGCTGTGTGAAGCTACCGAAATTCGAAAGCCCGGAACTAATGTGTAGGCGCTAGAGTGATCCTCGAGTGTCACCAGGAAAACCTGCATATCCCTATGGTTAGGGCTCTTTGTTCACACATTTGCACTGCCACGCCACAGAGAATTGCTTCTGGTGGAATGCGTGAATTTAGGCTATGCATGCAAGACATTCGATATCCTCTTGACGGGTGCACCACCCCTCAATTGTGCCTCGCGGCCCGCACCGCATCTATGAATTACGGGCGACGTCCCTATCCTATCCCCTATAGAGGGAGCTGCCTTACTTATATTTATGTTATGCCTGCTAATGAATGCTTGCATGCTTTTTAAAAAAAAAGAAGAAAAAAATGATGACAAAAAAATATAACATAAAAATAATAAAAAAATAATAATAATAAAATAACAAGAATGTGCGTATGCAATAAACTCAATTTCGGCCATCGAAGCCTACTTTCCTAGCACCGGCTCGTAGAGCCCAATCTTGGCCCCTGTGGCCGACCTCTTGCCCTCGCGGCTCGTTAATCCCCAACTTTGGCTCTTTAAGCCCGCTCCCAGCCTTGGCTGTTTTGACTTCCCTTATCGGCTCCTGAGCTGACAACTTTTCAATCATCGGCCCCTGAGCCGACAACTTTTTAATCATCGGCCCCTGAGCCGACAGCTCTCTAATCATCAGCCTTCGGGTCGACAGCTTTTCAATTATCGGCCCCTGAGCTGACAACTTTTAATCATCGGCCTTCGGGTCGACAGCTTTCCAATTATTGGCTCCCATGCCAGCAGCTTTCAATTATCGGCCCCTGAGCCGACAACTTTTAATCATCCGCCTTCGGGTCGACAGCTTTTCAATTATTGGCCCCCATGTCAACAGCTTTCAATTATCGGCCGCTGTGCCGACAGCTCTTATATCATTGGCATCCACGCCAGCAGCCACCCGGAGTTCTTCAAAAAAAAGAGAGAGAAAAAGAAGGGAAGAAGGGAAGAAAAAAAACAACAATAAAAAGAGAGAAAAAAAGAGATGACAAAAAGGGAGAAGAGAAGAAAAGAAAAAAAGAGAAGAAGAGAAAAGAGAGAAGAGAGAAGAAAAGAAAGAGAAGAGACAAAGAGACCAACATACCACTTCAGTCCCCGGCACCCCGTCGACACTGATGAAGAGACCAACATACCACTTCAGTCCCCGGCACCCCGTCGGCACTGATGAAGAGACCAACATACCACTTCAGTCCCCGGCACCCCGTCGGCACTGATGAAGAGACCAATATACAACTTCAGTCCCCGGCACCCCGTCGGCACTGATGAAGAGACCAATATACAGCTTCAGTTCCCGGCATCCCGTCGGTGCTGATGAAGAGACAAAGAGACCAACAAACCAGGTCAGCTCCCGACACCCTGTCGGCACTGATGAAGAGACAAAGAGACCAACATGACATGTCAGTCCCAACACCCTGTCGGCACTGACGAAGAGACAAAGAGACAACAAGCCAGGTCAGCTCCCGACGCCCTGTCGGCGTTGACGAAGAGACAAAGAGACCAACAAATCAGGTCAGCTCCCGGCGCCCTGTCGGCACTGACGAAGAGACCAAGAGACCAACAAATCAGGTCAGCTCCCGGCGCCCTGTCGGCACTGACGAAGAGACCAAGAGACCAACAAACCAGGTCAGCTCCTGACACCTTGTCGGCACTGACGAAGAGACCAAGAGATCAACAAACCAGGTCAGCTCCCGACATCCCGTCGGCACTGACGACGAGACAAAGAGACCAACAAACCAGGTCAGCTCCCAACACCCCGTCGACGCTGACGAAGAGAAGAAAAGACCAATAAAGCATGTCAGTTCCTGACACCCCGTCGGCACTGACGAAGAGAAGAAGAGATCAACATATCATGTCAGCTCCCGATGTCCTGTTGGCGCTGATGAAGAGAAGAAGAAACAAACATACCAAGTCAGCTCCTGACACCCCGTCGGCACTGATAAAGAGATCAACAAACCAGGTCAGCTCCCGACACTCTGTCAGCACTGACGAAGAGACCAAGAGACAACAAAGCGGGTCAGCTCCCGACACCCTGTCGGCACTGACGAAGAGACCAAGAGATCAACAAATCAGGTCAGCTCCGGGCACCCTGTCGGCGCTGACGAAGAGACCAAGAGATCAACAAACCAGGTCAGCTCCCGACGCCCTGTCGGCGCTGACGAAGAGACCAAGAGATCAACAAACTAGGTCAGCTCCCGATGCCCTGTCGGTGCTGACGAAGAGACTAAGAGACCAACAAAGCATGTCAGTCCTCAGCACCCTGTCGACACTGACAAAGAGACAAAGAGACCAACAAACCAGGTCAGCTCCGGACACCCTCTCGGTGCTGACGAAGAGACAAAGAGACCAAGAGACCAAGAGACCAACAAGCCAGGTCAGCTCCCGGCACCTTGTCGGCGCCGACAAAGAGACAAAGAGACCAACAGAGCATGTCAGCTCTCGACACCCCGTCGACACTGACGAAGAGAAGAAGAGACAAACAAGTCAGGTCAGCTCCCGACACCCCGTGGGCACTGACGAAGAGAAAAAAGAGACAAACAAGCCCTGTTAGCTCCCGGCGCCCTGTCGGCACATATGAAGAGACGAAGAGACTAACAAACCATGTCAGCTCCCGGCACCCTGTCGGCACTGACGAAGAGACAAAGAGACCAACAAACCACGTCGGCTCCCGACACCCTGTCGGCACTGACCAAGAAAAGAAGAGACGAACGAGTCATGTCAGCTCCCGGCACCCCGTCGGCACTGATAAAGAGACGAAGAGACCAGCATACCATGTTAGCGCCCGGCATCCCGTCGGCACTGAGGAAGAGAAGAAGAGACAAGCAAACTACGTCAGTCCCCGGCACCCCGTCGGCACCGACGAAAGAAAAAGAGACCAGTACACTCGCGGGCACCTCCCGGCTCATCCTTCGCCCGCGCTACCAGTGGGTGGGGGGCATTTGTGGACACCAAAAATTGCACACCCAGAAGTCCTGCTCGACCTCGCATCAACAACGGCGCAGAGTGAAGAAGCCCCGGAGAGACTGGTCGTCCGGACTCCCCAAATATGCACACTGCCGTGAAGCCATTCCCGGAGTCACGATGGCAAAGAGAAACCAATTCCCGGGAAGTGCATAATCCATGGGCCTCGAAGAAAATCAAGCGGGCCATGACTCGTGCTCACAACGGGCTCAAAATTGCCCACTTAGCCCCTCAGCGGCACGCCCTGTGCCCTGTTCAGCGGCACACCCAAGGGGGCGCCCAGCGGCACACCCCCTGGGCCGCCTAGCGGCACGCCCCCAGGCCGCCCAACGGCACACCCATCCTGCCCTTCAGCGGCACGCCCGTGCTGGCTTCCGGCGGCATGGCCTTGTTGCGCTTCGCCGGTACGCCTTTTGGCCCTCTCAGCGGCACGCTTGTTGTGCCTGCAAGCGGCACGCCATTCAGGCTCTTCAACGGCACGCTCCGGCAGGACGACGTGATGCCCACGCCCTATGAATCCTTGGCGCGCAGTGGGCTGCCCGAGGTGTCGGCCGGGGATTGGGCCACGTTGCCTACTCCTCCTGCCACCCAGGACAAGGGAGTCAACTCCCATTAAATGCACTTCGGACGCCTCCCGCCTTCGGAGGCTCCCGCCGCCCGGGGTATAAAAACCCCTCTTCTTCGCGGCAAAAAAAAAGGGGGGGGAAGAGGAGGAAGAGACAGAGAGACACACGCAGAAGAGAAGAAGAGGGAAGAGAGGAAGAGAGGGGAGAGGCTTCGTCGCTCCACCACCGCCGCCATCTGTGTGAAGAGGGAAGAGAAGAAGAGAAGAAAGAAGAGGAGGGGAGGCTCCGCCTCCCCCTTCCTGCTGCTCCGTCCACCCGCCACCGCCGTCTGCGCGAAGAGAAGAAGGATAAGAAGAGAAGAAGAGGAGCTCGTCGCTCCACCTACCACCATCGTCTGTGTGAAGAGAAGAAGAGAAGAAGAATGAGTGGAGAGAGAGAGTGAGGTCCGGGAGGAGAGGAGTCCACGCTCCGTTCCCCCCCCCCCACTGTATTTTCTTCTCCTCTTCATTTCCTTTCATTTCTTGTTTTGCCATCGTTGCAATGTATTAGTCCCCTCGGGGCACTCCTTTCGTGAGAATAAAAGTAGAAGGCTTGCAAGTATTTTTTCTTGGACGTCTTTCTAAAGCATTTCTTCCGTGTTTGCATCCTTCGGTGTTTCACACCCCCTTTCCCTTTCTCCTTTTGTTAGGGTTTGTTTCCTCCCGGGTATTTTTGCCTTCGCTCACCCCCGGGCGCCCTCGCCGGTACACCCTCCCTGAATGTGCCTCCAACGACACGCCCCGCCGTCCCTTCAGCGGCACGCCCTGATTGTGCCTCCAACGGCACGCCCAGTTACGCCTTCAGTGGCACACCCTAACTGCGCCCCAGCGGCACACCCCAGTCCAGCCCTAGCAGCACCCCCTAGCCGTGCCCCAGCGGCACGCCCCAACCAGCCTTCGCCGGCACACCCCCATCGGGGCTTTGCCGGTGCACTCTTCAACACCCTTCGCCGGCACGGCCTTGGCTGCCTTTCCCCGGCACGCCTATGATGGCCCTCGCCGGTACACCCCTTTGGGCCTTCCTCGGCACGGCCTTCATGGCCTTCACCACCATACCCTTGGTCCCCTTGGCCTGGCACACTTTCCCTTCCTTCTTGCCCGATGCATTCCCCCCTCAGCCAGTCCTAGAGTAGCCTTCCACTCGCCGTTCCCTCCGAGTTTTTTGAGGTTTATAAAGGTGTCACCGCTCTCGGGCGCCCACCTCCAGTTGTCGGCTTCCGCCACTCCATGTGGGCGCGTTCCTTGTATCTCCCTTACGCTCGGGTTAAGGGGAGATGCTGCCGAATTTTCGTTTGAAACAATAACATATTGAAAGACAAAAGGAAGCAACAAACAAATAGAACAGCCACACATTTAAAAGACAAAAGACAGCAACAAACAAACGAAAAGAACAACGGTGAAATGCCTTAACCAAAGCAAATGGAACCGCAATCAATTCAAAGAGGACCGAATCGAACGACAACTAAACAACTTGAACATCCGCCCTCACAAAAGAAAGAATGAAAATTAATCAAGAGAAGAAAAGAAGAAACCCATGCAAACTTAATAAAATCAGAAAAGAAGAAAAGAAAAGCCTTAAAAGAAACGGAGGAGGAGTGGGCTCCCCATGCCTTTCGCCGGTATGCCCCTTCAGCTACCTTCGCCAGTACACCCTCTAGCTACCCTTGGCCGGCACACCAGTCGCCGGCACACCCATTCGCACCCTTCGCCGGCACACCCTCCATGGCCCCTTGCCGACACACCTTGCCAACTCTTCCCCGGTACGCCCTTCAGTGGCCTTCGCCGGCACACTCACTGTTGCCTTCGCCGGCACGCTCCTTTGGCCCTTAGCGGCACGCACCCTTTCAGCCCCTCAGCGGTACACTCCCTCAGCCCTTCAGCGGCACACTCCTCAGCCCTTCAGCGGCACAACCCCAGGCCCTTCAGTGGCACACTCCCAGCCCTTCAGCGGTACACCCCCAGGCCCTTCAGCGGCACACTCCCAGCCCTTCAGCGGCACACCCTCAGCCCTTCAGCGGTACGCCTTTCTCTTAGCCCTCTAATGACCCATTCTCTCTCTAGAAAATATGAGTAATAATAATAATAATAAATAATAATAACATATTCAAAAAATGAATAAATAAATAAGAATAATAAAGGAATAAGTAATAGTAATAATAAGCTTAAAAAATAATGACGATAATAATAATTAGACAAATAAACGATAACAAAAAAATGAATGAATAATAATAACGAACTCAATAACAATGGTAAATAAATAAAAGATAACCAAAATAAATAATAATAACAAACTTAACGAAACACGACAAGCAAATGAATGACAATAAAATGAACAAAAATAATAACAAACCTAACAATAACACTGATAAATAATAAATCATAAAAAAATGATACATAGATAGTAATAACAAACTCACTCAAAGATACGCATAAATTAACGAATAATAGTGATAAAATTTCAAATGATAACAAAACAATGAGATCCACTTTGCAGCCCCGTCTCTCTCGTGACCCGGTGCCGAAGGAACAACAATGTCGCCCCTCCAGGTTGGGCCTGAGTCTTGGGAATCATCCCGAACTGGCCGTGACCCGACCTCGTCTCGGGCTGACATTCCGATTAAACCGGATTCATTTCTCCGGCCGGATCCCTTCCGAGCCGCTACTAAAATTGCCGCACGTTCGGCAGACATTTGAATAGGTTCACCTCGGTTTTCGCCACGTTTCTATTACGGACCTGTGTCCAAACATGAAAAGACTCGTGAGCAATCAATATGGCCGACGGCTCCCTCCCCGACATGGTCGTGAGCCGGCATTGCTCCGGACCGATAGCCCGTTAAATTAGATTCATTCTAACGGGCCGGGATTCGCTCTCGCTCTTTCATTGAAATTGCCATAAACTCGGCATACATTTACACGGGGTCGTTTCCGCCCACGTCACACTTTCAATATGGGCCCTTGCCCGAACATGAAGAGGTCCGCAAGTGACTGACAGAATCGGAATAGAACAAGACGGCTCTCGCCACCCCTGGACTCCTTCCATGGGAATATTAATAAGACCTCCGTGGGCCACACTTAGACCTCGGGCCCGCCCCAATCATGGTCATCGTCTGGCTCATATCCTTGATCTACATCCCGCTCCTTTCGAACACGTTTTCGGTTCTTGAGTCTAGTCCCCGGACTCTCCCCCGTTGCCCTCCGGCACCGGAAATATTAATGATGCCCGCGCAAGCCTCGTTTGTGTAGATCGTGATAAATCCACACATATGGAACAAACCACTCATATGAGATATGTAAAATGATGGAGAGATGATAATAAAGACAAAAGAAAGCACGTGGTGCTATAAAGGAGAGTGATCGCCAGAGGGGTTACCTCAATAACAATCAAAGAAGATCACGAATACCTGGTGAAAAGTGAAGTGCGGGATGAATTGTGAATTCCTTCCTCCTCCTTCTATCGGCCGGCCGACGAAGGGGCTTTTTCTTGTTGATTACCCTTGCAAAAGACAAAGAAACAAGCAAATAGAAGTGGATCAGCCAAGAGCGTATAGTATCAATCCCAAATAGATGATATGATGATGAAGAGAGAACAAAACATGCACACCTTTTTTTTTGTTTGTTTTAAAACGCCTAAGAGTTAGAGAAGGAAAAGGATGTAATACTAATGCAAGGAAGAAAACCGTGCGACAGATAATATGGATGATGTGATGCAAAACAAAGCAAAACGAACAGAAGAAAGACCCCTTATGCTGTCCCTGTAAACATTAAAGGGGAAGAAACCACTTGGAAGCTACTGTTCGGCTGTAGCAACAGAGAAGAAGAGAAAGCCCTTGAGAGATCCCTCAAAGAGAGAGATCGCACAAGAGGAAGATGAAGATGGCGTATGCTCTTTCTGTATATCTATGTAACTCTCTCTAATAGCCAGCACCGTCGTTGTTATTGTTGTTGTAAAACCCTCACAAGATTGACCAGAGCCCTCTTATATAGGGTTTTAACCGAAGATAATCTCAAATTTAGGAAGATAAGAACGGGCAATGGTTATCAAAGGCAGGACTCTAGTTCCAATTCGAGCAAGGTGACCATTGGAGGCAGGGGAACTCTTCAGGAAAGACATACTCGAACAGGACACTAAAGAATGAAACATGCCCTTTAGAAAGGCGTCAAATCATAATTGACGACCTACCTTAGGACGTTACTCAAATACACAACCTGGTCAAAGGCGTCACTTCCTGGATTTAAATTTTGGAGATAAAGCATTCTTTATTTGAAAATTGTGGAAAGATGCCTGAGAGAAAGGCGTTACTTGAAAACACGCCCTGAGATAGGACGTTACTCTTTAATTGTAATTTATTTTAAAACCAGATAATACCAGGAATTGACGCCCTGAAGTTTAGTCGTCCTTTCTTTGAAAACGCCCTAGGTAAGGTCACTTTTTTAAATAACGCCCCTCTTCAGGTCGTGAATCACAAAAATGCAAGAATAAATCAAAAACACACACAAAAATAGAAAAACCTCATATTATAGACATATTGAAGTTCAATTTGGGGCGTCAACATGGTGACATGAGTTTTGATTAACATAGCGTCAATTTTGGCGTGTCTACAGCTGCCCCGCCTTGGCGTCTGCTTTGGAAGGGAGTGAGACGGAATGGAGAGCAACAAAGCGCAATGAAGTGGAGCAAACTGATAAGTAGACGCCAAGGTGTGATGTGACATGCCTCAGACACTAAGCCTTGGAAATCTTTCCAAGATTCTGAATGAAACAACTCCGAGTGATTCCAAGGAAGCATCGATTTGCTGGATAAAGGAGACTAAACTAAGAAAATGTGCGCGTGGGCACGACAGGGAGACACCATTGGAGAGCGGTTACTAGCCAACGTGGACGTGCTACAACCAAGGTAGATTTGCAGAAAAATAAAGAGAATTGAGACCCATCAAAGGGACATTTTCAAGGAATCAGCGTGAGCGGCTTCAAAGAGAATAAAGTACTTGATTTGGAATGGAATATCTCATGTCAACTCAATCAAGAGCGAGTGACCTTCATTATTGCCATAATATAAAGATTTTCATCATGAAACTCAAAATCCTATATGATGCATGCCGGGCTAAAAGAAAAGATTAAAACAAACTAAAAGATAGAAAATAATCAAGGATAATATTGTTAAGCCATCTAGATTTAGTCAAGAATCCAAGTCCCTGAGCTGACACTAAGCCGAAGCCCGTTTGTCCACGCATCAACTCAGAAAGTGGAACCATCGTCCCAGACCTTTAATGACTCAACGGCCTATCCGTGTGATCAAGACTCTCCTGGAATTATCACTGTTTTTGTTGATGAAGGGGAACTCAAATTCCAGATTCATCAGAACCACAAGGTCCTTGATATACTATAATAGTGTAGGATACCATATAGTAACAATGCTCACAGGAAACAAATACAAGACGATGTTGCTCCCATAGGGATCCAAGCGTCCCGAAACCTGCACTCTTCTGCACTTGAAAATTCATTAGTCCACATAATCAGAAATAATCCTCAATAAAGCATGACATGATCATAAGTGCTTAATCATTAATAATTCAAACAAAGTAATAGCACTTAAGTTCATCAAAGCGTAGCACTTAAGTTCATCAAAGCGCAGGGAAAACCAAATTCATAAGCCCACGAAACATGACCGGATGTAACGGCGTTAAAATCATGAAAGGCGCCTGACCGCAGGGCGTCAAAAGCTAAAACACGCCCTTCACTAAGGCGTGAAAAGCATTGAGAGGCCAAGAAGAAAACGACCCAGGAAAGGGCGTTAAATAAAACACGACCTCTGCCAAGTCGATAATTAAGAAATTGACGCCCCAACAGAAGGCGTTAATTAACCTCATGCTTCCGTTTCCAATTCGAAAGCTAAACCCAGTCCTAATGGCCATCCACCTTCTAACTCCGAACAGCCTTAAACCCCTTCATCCTCCTATAAAAGGAACTACTTCCCTTAGATCAATCAAAGCAAACCCTCAGAGTTTCTCTGTTTCTTCTGTTCTTCTGTTGTTCGTGTTCTTCCTCTCGTAGGCACTGCAACTGTCTAAGCTTTTTCTGTAAACCGAAGATGGAGAGAGCGCTCAAAAGGTCCAAAACTTCCACTCCCAGGCTTACTGAGATCAACGGGCACATCAGCAATAGAATTTCCCTGAATCAGGTAAAGATTGATTCTTCTGTTTTGCTTACAGCATACCTTCACGTCTTTCTACCTTTCTTCTGATCCTTCATGTTTCCTTCCTCTGTATGCTTATTCATCCCTTTGTCTATGCATTTTTCCTTTTCTTCCACAGGACTATCCTAATGTGCCAGGACCCTGGAGGTTTACCAAAATCAAGTGGCTGCCACTTATCCTCTCCAAGTTCTCTTCGGATATGAGGGTCTACCTAGCAAGATGGCACCTTTTAGGTCTAGTTACCCATGCCAAACACTATGATCAAATCCACTTAGATTGGGCTGCCATAGGAGCTCTAATTGAAATATGGCACCCTCCCACTCATACATTCCTCTTCTCAACCTTCGAAGCCACCATCCTATTAGAAGAATTAGAAATGATCTTGGGCTTGAAGAGAATGAAGCAAGGGGATGAGGAAAAGATGGCCATCATGCCAAAACCAATCTCCTCACATGAACTATTAACCACATTGATACCTAGCCCGAACTTAATGAATCAAATCAAGGCCACCAAGGGAATCAATCTCCTGAAGCTTGCTTCGTGGGTGTACAAGAGAGCAGATCAAGCCAAAGAAGATGAGGAGATAGAACAGATAGCAAAGGCCTTCGTGATGTGTTTGGAAGGAGCGATATTATTCCCATCCACGGAGGACTTCCTAGAAGAGGCCCAATTAAGCGCCGTGGTGAGCTTATGTGAAGGAGATAGAGTGGGACCGGCTATTCTAGCCTATCTCTATAGCGGGCTAACCTCAGCAGCAATGGGAAGGCCCATCTACGGATGCATGCTAGCACTCTCCAGTTGGGTGGATCTTCACTTCAAGTTTGATCCATGTGATGAAGCCCAACAATCCTCAAGAATCTTCTCAAAAAGCCCACTCTTTTACATGACCGGTTCACTTGGGATAAGCAATAGAGTGATGAACCGAATTCCTCAAATCAAGAAGAGAGTGGAATGGCGAGAACACCTCAAGGTGATGCCAAAGAATCTCTTTACTTGTGCCCCGGAAATACTCAAACTTCAAGAGCTCCGTGCAAGGTTCTCTCCCGGGACGGACCTTAGACTCATCGGCGCTTCAGATTTCGTGCTATACAATTCATATCGGTGCCTTCCTCAACTCGGGCTTCCACGGCAAGTGTTTGAAGATCCATCTCATCTTCCTCCAATCAAGACACGGGACCTTGGCAACAATGAAGATGGAGAAGAATGCACCACAATCCAAGCCTTGTGGAAAATCAATAAGATTCATCAACCTGTTGAAATCTTGGAAGAAGATAAAGACCAGTGGAAATCTTATGTTATTGCTTTGAGAAACTTGAGGCCCAAAGGGGATCATTGAATGTACTGTGATCTTCCCTTTTAATGAATAACAATGATGATACCTGATTGAGCCAATTTCATAGTATTTCGGATCAAATCTTCTAAAACCTGTGATTCTGTTGCAAATAACGCCTCAAGGAATGTCGTGAATTCATAAAAGGACGCCTCAGCATACGCCGCTTTCAATATTCCAGCTCACAAATTTGACGCCTCCACAAATGGGCGTTAACTGAATAACGACTTAAAATAGGGCGTGAATTGATTCAAATTCCCAAAATATATTCGTTGAAATCTCAAAAGTAACGCCCTTAGCTAAGCCACGGATCATGTAAATAACGCCTCAAGCTCAGACGTTAATCATAAACAGCAACCCATATTGAATGCGTCTGACGACGGTTATGATTCCCCATGCAAACAGAAATAACGCCTCAAGAAACGTCGTCCATTATCAAAACACGCCCAGACTGATGGGCGTCAATTCCACAAAACACGCCCTTCCTCAAGGCGTGTCTTCTTTTCGAATGCCAAAAGGCCTTTCCCCCCTTTCTTCTTCCTCCCTCCATTCAGTCTTCCCCCCTTCTGCAAAAAACCTAACCGAAGCCTCTTTCCCCCCCCCCCCGTCTCTTACTCTCTCTCTCTCTCATACCTCCCCCTCTCCAACCTAAACGATGGCCGGTGGTGGTTTGAAACGACAACGAGTGGCTTCCCCCGAGGTCGTTGACCTGGAGGGCGAACACAATCAGGCCGAAGAGGAAGCCACTCCCGTGGTGGCCGAAGAAATCCCAGTGGCGGTGGCCGGCGGCGAGGACGAACACGGCGACGAGGCCGTAGAAGAAGAAAATGAGGAAGGTGAGGATGATGCTGGTGAAGCAGCAGAAGAAGAAGAAGGCGAAGGTGGTGAGGAACACGGTGGTGAAGAAGAAGAAGGAGGTGGTGATGAGCCACCGCCCACGGCGGCGGCTCCTCCCCGTGCTGGCCAACTACGGCGACCCAGGCAACCACGACCTCAGCCACAAGGACCAAAGCACAAGAAGGTAGGCCCCCAACCCTATTTCCATTTTTCTATATTTTATTTCCATTTTTTATGCAATTTCCATAGCCCTCGGGGTATAATCCCTGTAACTCAGAGAAAAGACGCCCCCCGTAGGGGCGTGACTTAGAAATGAAACGCCTAACCCAAGGGTGTTAATTCAATTAATTTCCTGAAAAATAATTAACCCCAATAAAACACGCCCTGCAGCATGTCGTCCATTAAAAATTTATCATTTCTCATATCATGCTGTTAATTCCATTAATTTCCATGCTTTTAATTATTTTTCCATGAATTATTCGCATGCTATTATTTTTATTTCATTTTCTGAAAATCCTGAAAACAACGCCCCCCACCAGGGCGTTAATTCAATGAAAGACGACCAAACCAGCGGACGTCAAATCATTAATTTCAAAAATTATTATGAGGCCCCAAAACTCCCATCTGAAAACAACGTCCCACACAGGGGCGTGACTTAAGCAAAAGACGACCCTGGGATGGGCGTCTCCTGAAAAAAAACTTTAAGAAATTAGAAATTAACCACCAAACCACGCCCAATACAGAGGCGTTTCTTAGATAAACAGCGACCTAGGGTAGGTCGTGAATTCAAAGCACACTTAAAAACCACGCCCCTCCCAGGGGCGCTAATTCAACAAACCACGACCCATGGGTGGTCGCTAATTAAAATCAAACATCAACATAACCCAGGGCAATCAAAATGAGATTCAGCATGAATAATCAAAATAATTAAGCGAAAATTCTTTTCTTTATGCATGCAGGGGTTGATGAGGACGCGCATCTCCTGGGTCATGGTCCGGGCAGCATACCACGGCCTCCCTGAGTTTCAGAGAGCGAGGGTAGATGCCATGGGGTTTGGGGCCTTTCTATCCATAGAGCCAGTTAGGCCAGACCTACCACTTATCCAGGTTCTACGGGAGAGATGGGACAGGACTAGCCGAGCATTCCTGATGCCCTGGGGGCATATGGTTCCTACCCTAGAGGATGTAGCTAGGATCACTGGACTTAGGGTAGACGGGGAGGCAGGGAGCGGGATCACCTTACCAGACTACACCGAGATTGCCCAGAGGCTGCTAGGGCTAGAGATGGTTTACGAGACACCTAGCGAGTGTAGGACTATCTTCCGTACCGACCTGACTACAGTGATGGGCTTAGGGGATGCTAGGCATAGATCAGGGGAGACCCTAGAGCAGTTCTCGCAGAGGCTGACTGACGGGGCTAGGGCGGTCTACTGCCAGGACCCGACAGACAGGGAGAGAGCAGACCTTGACCTGAGGAGGTTTCTACTGCTGCTACTAGGGAGGCTATTGCTCGGCACGAAGGGCGACGTCATCAACTACTGATTCCTAGGGATCCTCAAGGATTTAGAGGGAGTCGGCAGATACGCCTGGGGAGCGGTGTTGCGGGCGCACCTACTAGCCGACCTGTCCATGAGAACAGGACGAGAGACGACCGTCAGTGGCTTCTCACCTTTTCTTCAGGTATGTTTTTTTTGCTTTCTTTTCTTTTATTATGCATGTGAATGCCTCACTAATGCTATGCATGGATGTAGGTTTGGAGCCATCTATACATGCCCATGGGGCGTGCTGACCCATGGCCAGGAAGTGAGGGTGCTTTCCCTCTAGCATGGCGCTGGCTGCCAGTGGTTTTTGGTGCCCCACTCGGCTACGAGCTGTGGGTGCTACGAAGAGAGTTCCGGGACTTCCCTCCCTCGCTGGTATGCATGAATGTTATGCATTTTTTTATGTTTATTTGAATTTATTATGATTATGATGGAATGATGACGATATGCATGTTTATGGATGCAGGTGCGATGGAGACCCTATGCAGAGATGACAGATGAGGGCCAGCCATGGGTCGTAGCGGGCCGACCTCGCTTTGGGCATGAGCTCTGGGTTCATTGCTTGAGCGAGATCGAGCCGTTACGGCTTAGGCTGGTGATGAGGACCCTGGGCCTACACCAGGAGTGGATAGAGGTCGGGGAGCCACGAGGGATCAGGAAGAAGATGCGCGGTCGCACGAAGGCGATTGACTGGAGGGTGCGGTTCGAGGAGCAGTACGCTGATTGGCAGCGAGGCGGGACCAGAGTCACCTCTCGGGCGACTGACAGCTTCGAGTACCTCCGGCGCTACTGGGAGGTTTACGCCGGACGGCCACAGATGAGGGTCCTAGGGGTACGTATGAATGCAATTATTTTAAATGCAAATGCTTATGTATGTCTATTATTCAACTAATGTGTAATGAATGCAGGACGCGCGTGATATTGCAGCGATGGATGCACAGGCCTACCTATACAGCCTGGTGGACCAGCTAGCTGCCACGCGGGCAGACTTAGAGACCCTGGTGAGTGTTTAAATTATTTCTGTATGCAAATGTGTTTTTTTGTTGAATTATTGATGATTAGCCACTGACGATCTTCATGAATGCAGCGTGCCCAGCAGGGACCAGTGAGGAGAGATCCAGGGGAGGCCTCTAGCTCGAGGGGACCCAGTGCAGAGGCGACTGCACTGGCAGAGTAGCTACCGGGAGCGGTCACACGGGTCGAGGCTGTAGAGCGCGACCTCGCCTCACGGGTAAATTCTAAACTCAAACCTCATTCAAATATTGATTATATATAGCATTGTGTACTGATGAAGTTGTTTTACAGACTGAGGAGCTCCGAGCCGCGCTTGCTTGCGTTGATGAGGGCTTCCGTGCGACGAGCACACAGGTGAGTGGTTTAATCATGTGTTGCTTGAATTGCTAGATTACTGAATCATTGCATTAATTGTGGAGTTGATGATTTGTTTACCTGTTTGCAGGCTACTCAGCTTCAGGCGGTACGTACCGAGTTGGCGATCCGCGATCAGCGGATCTTAGAGCTAGAGAGGACCTTGAGGCGTCGGGAGGAGCTGCCTCTGGATGTGGCAGAGTTACGGGTCGCCCTCGAGCTGGAGAGGAGGGAGCGGGCCCGGGAGCACGAGGAGCGTGCTCGTGAGCACGAGGAGCTGGCAGACCTGAGGACTCAGCTAGTCCTTTCTCAGGAGCGGCTTCGAGTGTCGGAGGAGCGTCTGCAGCGAGGCCGGGAGTGGGCGCGAGCGGCAGGGTTCTGCTTGGGCGGCTCCTCTTACATGGCGGGCTCCTCTTTTCGACCGAGGAGTGAGACAGGGGACCAGGCTCGAGGTCCAGCGGCTTCATGGGGCTCCATGCCCCCTCCACCAGCACCACCTCGGGACGCCGAGGGTGAGGTTGAGAGGAGGGTGGAGGCGAGAGCTGAGAGACTTACTTGTACCCCTCCACCTTCACACCTATACATGATAGACATGAGATATATATATATATATAAGATTTGAGCTTTTGTTTACCTGAGCACTTTGTGTGGTTGTGGACTTGTGTTTGTGTACTTTTCTCTTTCCACGTTCTTCATTTTTGCTTCACTTTGCCCTGTTCCTGCAACTGTAATCCACACTTTGAACAAACAGGTTAATTCATTTATTCGACTTGGCCCCTTGCTCAATAAGCAAGGGGTATCAATATTTTGACCTTAATGATGGGTCAAGGGGCCAAGCCTTTAATTAAATAAGGTAAATGAAATAACTGATAACGGGGAGATGCAACATGCAAGCACGCATATGCAAACCATAAATAAAGATGCCCATGCAGAAATGCAAGCATACTTGGAGAATGCATTTTTTTTTCTTTTCACTCATTTATATTTTTTTTGTTATTTTTCTGAAAAACGCGCCTTAGGGTAGGTCGTGATTCACATAAAAGACGCCCTAGAAGACGGCGTGAATTTGAAAAGGGAATTTGATTTTTTTGAGAAAGTAACGACCTGCGCAGAGACGTTATTTGGAAAGAGACGACCTAAACAAAGATGTTAATTCTATAAAAAGCGCCTTTATCGAAGGCATTAACTAACTTGAATGTGTCTTAGACAAAGGAGTTAATTGAATTATTCTGCAAAAATGGGTTGATCAAGACCACGGGTCCTACACGGTCACCATCTAAAATTCATTAACCTTTCTTGAGTAATTAAAAGGGAGTCGACGTGATCATAGTTGACTTGTATTCGAGATTTCGTACAGTGCAATTTCCTAAGTCCGTCTTGACCATCCTGCCAGTTCATGACTTACCACATAGAAAGGATGGAAGAAAATATAAGGGAAGCCCATAAGGGATTCTGAGATGCTCGAGGTAAAGTTACCTCCCCTACCCTATGCCTGTTGGGGTTCGGTCTTTGGTGTAGGGAAATTTTGTTGCCTTTTTGCCTCTTTTATATTGCACGCATACGCCCAAGGTTTTCCTTGCAGGGACTTTGCCCTCTTGACATGCTTTTCTTTTCACCAATTGACTTTCACTTTGAAATTAACTTGCATTGCTAAACAACCTAATTGTACTTGGGCTTTTGTGGCATTTGCTCCCTTTTGGGCCCTGACTTCCACCTACTAGGGCGGTGGATAGGCTTGGCGGGTCTACCCCGAGGTCTCCCTTCCTCCCTTATGGGCCGAAGAAGAAAAGAACGGGTATTGTCTTTCACCTTTAGTCAGGTTTTGACTTCCCATCGGATTTTACACTGCTTGAGTTCAAGAATAAAGCGTGTAGTGTGTGCGGGTGTCGACCCAATTTTAGGTTAACAAGACTGATGAATGAATTCTGAATTTTGACCTTTCGGACCTTGATCCTTCGTGTGCCATGGCACCAATTTTGAAAGCTTTTCATTTTTTTTATTTTGATTTTTTTTATTTTGATTTTGGAGAATTTCTATTTTTTTATTTGCTTTTTGGAATTTCTATTTTTTTTTGGTTTTTGGAAATATTCCACTTTGTTTTGGATTTTTGAATCAATTTTCATTTTTTTGGATTTTGAAAATATTCTATATATATATATATTTGGATTTTTGAATCAAGGGTAGTATTTCTTAAGATACAAACCATTCCAAGGGTGAGTTAACTCTTCTCCTTCAGCATTAATCAGTTTATAAGCATTGCCCGGATAAACCTCTTTTATGACGAACGGTCCTTCCCAGTTTGGTTGGAGTTTCGAGCGGGGCCCACCAGGTTTTACGAAAATTCTCTTGATTACCATTTCACCGACTTCGAATTTTCTCTCAATTACTTTCTTTTGATAAAAACGTGAGAGCCTGTTTTGATAAACGCGCGCATGCTTAGCGGCGACCAGACGCTTCTCATCTAGGAGTTCCAATTGAGCAAGGAGTGAATCACGACGCTCATCAATAGAGAGTTCCTTGTCAAATTGTACTCTCAGAGAGGGAATGAGAATCTCATAAGGGACTACCGCCTCCATTCCATAAGTAAGGGCGAAAGGGGTTTGCCCAGTGGGGGTACGAATGGAAGTACGATAGGCCCAGAGAGCTTCAACTAGCTTGTCTGGCCAATCCGAAAATTTATTAGCCTCACACGTCTTTTTAACAATTTTGATCAAAGTTTTATTAGTTGCCTCTGCTTGGCCATTGCCCTGCGGATAATAGGGAGAAGAATGATGCAATGCAATGTTATACCTGTTGTAGAGATCCTTGAGCTCTTGAGAGATGAATTGAGGTCCATTGTCGGTGACGATGGTACTTGGGATGCCGAACCTCGTGATGATGTTCTTCATTATGAATTTGCAGACAGTTGATGCTTTAATCTCCATGTAAGCTTCCGCTTCCGCCCACTTGGTGAAGTACTCCGTTGCCGTGAGGATGAACGACTTTTGTTTGGTCAGGAGGTTTGAATCACCAAGAGGTCCAATGATATCAAAAGCCCACATGGTGAAGGGCCATGGGGAGGACATAGGATGGAGTGAAGAAGCAGGAGAATGAAATTTGTCGGCGTGCAGCTGGCACTTAACACACCTACGAACATAAATGGAACAATCCTCTTCTAGAGTGGGCCAATAGAAACCTAGCCTAAGAATCTTCTTAGCTAGCATCTGGCTGTTCACATGACCACCACACACTCCAGAATGCGCCTCTTCCACAACCTTCCAAGATTCATCATCATGGAGGCATCTTAATAAAACACCAGTGAGCCCTCTTCTGTAGAGCACACCCCCAACCAAAACATAACGCTGAGCCACTCTTCTAATTGCTTTATTTTCTTCTGCAGTGGCTTCCTCAGGATAGGACTGATCATTGCAATACCTGGCAATCTCATAATACCAAGGTTTTTCTTCGTCAGCCAACTCCTCTTGCCAATCTAACAACATGACCTCTTTGCCTTTAAGAGCTTCCTTGTGTCTGTCCTTCTCGAGCACCCTATCCTTAACATCGAGAAATGCACGATCCTTAATAGCTGGAGTGTTACGCTGATGAATAAGAGGAACGTGAAAATCATGCTCGGGAGGGAAGACTAAGGCAGAAGCCAAAGAAGCGAGAGCGTCAGCTAAGATGTTCTGGCTACGAGGGACATGAACGAAGATCAACTTAGTGAAGAGTTTGGCATAAGCTGAAGCAAGCTCCTGGTAGGGTTTGAGTTTGGGATTGATAGTGCGGCATTTGACGAGCACCTGGCGTAGAATAAGCTGACTATCACCAAAAATCCGCAATTGGGTGACACCATATTTATGAGCGGTTTGAATACCGGCCAAAAGAGCTTCATACTCAGCTATATTGTTGGTGACAGGGAAAGTGAGCTGAGCAGCAAACGGGATGGTGACCCCTTCTAGTGTTAAAAGAACCATGCCGATCCCTCTTCCTTGGGAATTTAGAGCTCCATCAAAATGTAACGTCCACATAGAATTGTGGGGTCGATTAATGGACATCAGTTCTTCATCTGGAAACTCTGAATTGACAGGATCAAATTGGGGAAGAGGGTGGTGAGCAAGGTGTTCGACAATGGCGTAGCCTTTGATAGCTTTCTGTTGAATGTAAGTGATGTCAAACTGGGAGAGGAAGCTTTGCCAGCGTGCTAATCGATCAGTGAGGACAGATTTTTCAAGGAGGAATTTAATTGGATTCATGCGAGTAATGAGGTGAACCTCGTGAGCTAGGAAATAGTGTTTTAATTTTTGAACTACCCAGACCAAAGCAGCGCAAGTCTTCTCCATGGCTGAGTACCTCTGCTCACAGGGGTTAAGAAGTTTAGACAAATAGTATGCTACCCTCTCCTTACCTTCTTCATCCACTTGAGCTAGGACAGCACCTACAGAGTCATCCAGGACTGAGACATAGAGAATGAGTGGTTTGCCTGGAATTGGCAGCCTCAGGACAGGAGGATTGGCCAAATAATCCTTCAATCCGTCAAAGGCTGCCTGACACTTGTCATCCCAATTAAACTTGACTCCCGGCTTAGTGAGCTCGTAAAACGGCCTGCATCGTTGTGAGTGCTGGGAGACGAAGCGGCGAATAAATTGTAACCTTCCGATTAATCCTCGAACTTCCTTCAGATTCTTGGGAGGAGGCATATCTCTAATGGCCTTCGCCTTGTTGGGATCAACTTCAATTCCCCTCTTGCTAACAATGAAACCAAGCAACTTCCCAGATGAAATGCCAAACACGCACTTCTTGGGGTTCATCTTCAATTGGTATTCTCGTGATCTTTGCAGGACCTTAGCTAGAACCCCAGGATGCTCAATCCTTGTTCTTGATTTCACTACCAGATCATCCACATATACCTCAATATAAATATGAATCACGTCATGAAAAATCGCCATCATAGCCCTCTGATAGGTGGCTCCAGCATTCTTGAGTCCAAAGGGTATGACCACATAACAGTATGTGCCCCACGGTGTAGTGAATGATGTTTTCTCTTGATCTTCCTCAGCTAGGCGAATCTGATTGTAGCCTGAAAAGTCATCCATGAAAGAGAGAGTCTCAAATCCTGCCGTATTATCGATTAGAACATCAATATGAGGGAGGGGGAAGTCATCTTTAGGACACGCACGGTTGAGGTCCCGGAAGTCTATACAAATCCGAACCTTTCCATCTTTCTTCATGACCGGGACGATGTTAGCCACCCAGTTGGGGTAGAGGACAACTCTAACAAATCTAGCCTTATAGAGTTTGTCGACCTCTTCTTTCATCTTTTTTTTTAACTTAGGTCATACTTGTAAGGGGGCAAGGGGAGCTATTCGACCCAGGCCACCCTACAAGAAATTTTATATATGAAAAACATAAAGAGAAAGAAAAGGGTTGGGGGTACATGGGACCACGAAGGTCGGGGGGGGCATCCTACAAAGAAAGGGAGGTGCCCAAAAACAACATGTGAGCAAGGCCCACTAGGCCCAAAAGAGGAGAACCTGAAACGAGGCCCAATACAGGGGCAAACAACAAGTGGACAAGGCCCAAAAAACCCGAAAACTACAACGAGGCCCAAAACAAGGGGCGAAGCAACACTGAAGCATAACCCACCTGCCGGTGGGTGCAGCTTGGCCGGCGGTCGGTGGCGCGCGTGGGCTGGGCCACCCTCCCAGCCGCAGCAGGCAGGCGAACCTGGACGGATCGGAGCGGCAGCAGGGGAGGGAGCATCAACCTGGACGAGGGAGGCATCGACCAGGGCGCGAGGAGCAGCAGGGGAGCCGTGGGAGCATCGACCTAGACGGGGAGGTGCAACGACCTGAACGGGGGGTGCGACGACCGGAGCGGCAGCAGGGGAGGGAGCATCGACCTGAAGGGGGGGCATCGACCAAGGCGCGTGGGGGAGCCGTGGGAGCAACGATCTGAACGAGGAGGTGCAAGAGAGTCTGTACCGACCGGGGGAGAGGAAGAGTGACCCAAGGGGCTGACGGTAGAAGAGAGACGAAGGGAGAAGGAAAAGAGACAGGGCCAAGGGAGGCAGGAGGGCCGAGCAGAAGCAAGGGCAACCGAAGAGGAGAGGGGAGGGGGGAAGGCAGGGCCAGAAGAACCGAAGAGGAGAGGGGAGGGGGGAGGCAGGAGGGCAGAGGGGAAGGCAGGAGGGCATGAGGACCAGAGGGAGGTTTGAAGGACAGGAGGGGGGGTGGGGAGAAGGGGAGGCAGGAGGCAAGCAGAGGAAGGGAGGAGGGCATCACTGAGGGCCCTGACGGGCTAGAGGAGCACAACAAGGAGGGGGAGCAGGAGAGGTAGGAGGGGAGCAGAGGGTAGGAGGGGAGCAGGAAAGGTAGGAGGGGAGTAGGAGAGGATGGAGGGGAGCATGAGGGCTACACCGATGGCCCTGACGGGCTAGAGGGGCACAGAGCAACCGAAGGGAAGCCAGAGGGCTAACAAGAAAGCAAGGAGGAGCTGGGGAACAAGGTGGAGGATAGAGGTCAGGAGGGGGGGTGGGGAGCAAGGGAGGCAGGGTGACGGGGGAGGCTGCGGGAGGGGGAGCAGAGGGATGAAGGGGAGTGCTGGCGAGGCAGGAGGAAAAGGGGGAGGGGTGGTCGAAGACAAAACAGGGGACCGTAGCGGAAGGCGCTGCAGCGGCCACGACAGGCACGGACGGTGGATGGTGCAGGGGAGCAACTCCGGACGCGGACGGTGAGCGGTCTGAGAGCAGGACCTCTTCTTTCATCTTCAAAGCCATATTAGGGTGGAAACGCCTCAACCGTTGCTTGACCGGGACGGACCCTGGCTTAAGTGTAAGGCGGTGTTCAACGAGCACAGGGTCTAATCCAGGCATATCCTCATAACCCCATGCGAACGTGTCCTTGTATTCTTGAAGAACCAAAATAAGTGCCTCCTCTTCGGAGGGCGGCAAATTCTTGCTGATGAGGACAATTCTAGGGTCTTCCTCGGTACTCAAATTAATTTCTTTGGTAGGCTCTTCTACAGAGGTTGATGGTTCGTCGAATCTTTTCATGTCACTGGCAAAGGCATCAGCCTCGTCCTCATATCCTTCAAAACTTTCTTCCCCCTCTTCAATAGGGTCTTCATCATTCGTAATCTCGTAGACACTCAAACCCTCATAAGAAACAATAGTATCCTCATATTCCAATTCTGGCAGGATAATCGGATCCTCTACAAATTCCGAGATGACTAAACAAGCACGACATCTGATAGCTAACTCAAACAAAAATCTACGGGGAATCTGCCTACCCTTAGACTTCTTATGTGAATCTCCCCCATGAATTTTATTATTAGCAGAAGAAGAGGAGGATCAACTAGCTTTATTAGACGAAGAAGGAGGTGAGAACGCGGATACAGGAGGTGATACAGATGAAGACCCCTCATCGGAGGGGGAAAGGATATTTATCAAGGAATCTTGGAAGAGCGGCCGCTGGGTCGGGACACACTCAGGAAGGAGATAAGAGGTTTCCTCAAAAGTTATGGAGGATTGGAGAGTTGGACTTTTGGCATTTTTTTTTTCATTTTTATTTTTATCTTCATTTTTATTCTCTTTTTCTAGAAGAAAGCAATGCAAGGGGAGAATGGCAGGAGGAGTGGAGATTGCAAGATTGGAGAAAGATTGAATCGGTGGTGGCCCACGTGGGGGCGCAATGGAGAGTTTAGAAAATCGCTCGGGGAGCGAGGGAGGAATCGGCAGAGAAACTTGGATTGAATTTGGAGACAAATTGATCGTAATCGGTGGCGGTCTTGGCACGCGACCAAACTAATGAGAATATAGAGAAGCAAGAACAGATGGATGCATGGAAGTGAGAGAAAAGAGGCCGGCCCACAGCTTGTCCACAGTGAAACCTTCCTCAAACGGAATATCTGGCTCTCCAGTATCAGTGTAGTCACTCAACAACTGCCTCTTGTCTGTAATCACAGCAGGTTTTTCAATCAATTCATGAATAAGTGGTGGCCATTCCGGATCTGTCGGCATAAAGAGGCGGCTCAAGGAAATAGTAATGTCTTGCATATCGAACCACCTGTACCAGTCACATTCTGGATCATCCATTTTCCTTCTCTTGTCAGGCCTTAAGGATTCCAGGGCTTTATATGTGGCCAGTGGGGCAATATGACAAGCAAACTGTCTAGCATGAACATCCTGACAGTCTAGTATGGAAGTGATTATTGTAGTTTGCTCATTATTCTGAAAGCCACCCGTGACAAAATGTGTCTGCAATGTCCAAGTAAGCGGCTGGCGATCTGTCTTCAATGTAGATGTCATAACTGCCCACGGTTTATCTTCATTTTTGCCTGGCCGTTTGTAGCCCAAACCACCTCTTGCAATCAATTTCTGAGGCTTTACAGGCCTAATCCTGCCTTGACAATTGGCACCCAGACCTTTGCCATTTTGATACCCCATTTTCATTAAAATGTTCCAGCCATGGGTGTTCATCACCATTTTCTTCTTCTTCCCCTTGGAAGGTAGGGGTGTCATAGCAACTATTGTGATAGTCTCGGATGGCATCGACTGTGGGCGAGGGACGTCCAATACAGATAACAATGGCTTATTGGCAGGTCAAATAGAAGGAACTGATGAAGCCACATGAATATCCTCCTCTGGCAAAATTGGCATACTGGTGACTTTAATAATGCGGCCCTTGTGTGGAAATTTAAGGCATTGGTGATTTGTCGAGGGCACCGCATCGAGCTACTGGATGTAGGGGTGTCCCAGAATGCCATTAAATGTCGGATCCATATCTAGAATGTGAAAATCTGCTGTGATGGCGGCAGGACCCAAACTTACTTTTAGTGTTATCATGCCCAGAGGAGGCTTCTTAGTGTTATCGTATGCAGTGACTGTTATGGTGGATGGCCGAATCAGATTCTCGGGATTGCCGCACATCTTCAAAGTGCTCGGCGGCAAGACATTGATGGATGCCCCAGTGTCCACCAAACACTGTTGTACAGCCACCTTATTGATATCAATTGTGATGCATAGAGCATATTTTCTTGCTGAGATTGGTGCCAGCTCATGCTCATAAAAAGTGATTGCTGGTTGACTGCCAGTAGGTGTTAAGACTACGGTTATCTGCTCGACCGGAATGTCCTCATTAACCATGACTTTCTGCAGATATTCCTTTAGAGCCATCTGATGAGTGGTCGACCTCTTGATCCATTCTAGAATTGAAATTCTTGCTGGAGTCCGGTCCAAATGCTTTAACAAGTCGTATTCTGTGCCTGGTATGGACTCCTGTTCTTATTCCTGTTCTTGCGACCCCTGCGCGGGCTCTAACTCTCTCTGTGGAAAAATGCAGTGGAACATCCGTCCACTGCGGAGCGGCGCCACGCCTTGACGCGCCTCTGTCGGGGCAAGTGTGGGAGGAGGGTTAGAAGAAGAAGAGGGTGTGTTAGTGTTGATAAGCGGTGGAGGAGTGTTTGAAGAAGGAGCCCCCACAGGGGGTGTTGATGAAGAGTTCAATAAAGATGCCCCCGTAGGAGGCGTAGGAGTAGAAAGGGATACCCGAATGCGGGGGGAATTGGTGGGTGGAACGAGGAGAGATTTGGGCATAAAAGGTGGGGGAGTCGATGGTGGAGGGATCCTTGCCGGTGGAGGAGTAGTGGTGGCGGGTGCAACGGGTGTTGGCGACGGGCGGTTAAGGAGTGACCTAGATGGCAGTGGTGAAGGGTTGGTGGTGGATGGGGTTTGTTGTGGTGTAGGCTGTGGAGGTGGTAAGTGGGTAAGAAGAGGGCGAACCGGCAAGGTTGGAGAATAGGTGGGGGTAGGTGGATTAACGGGGCGCAGAAGGGATCGGCTCAATTGGGGGGTTGAAGAAGAAGAAAGGGTGCGCAAGAGGCGCGGAGGTTGATTTTGATTGTGATTAAATGCCCCGACAGAGGCGTTCTCTTCATGCCATCCCTGCCCTCTCTCCACCTCAGGGAGAGACGTGACAGGGTTTACGTGCTGGTTTGGCGGGTGATCCGACAGTGGATTGTGGACAATCCCCATATCCTACTGAGGCGCTGGAGCTTGTTGTTGCTGCTATGGAGCTGGTTGCTGTGGCTGCTGAGCCTGTTGCTGCCGAGGAGGCCTTCTTTTTTTCATGGTGGCAATAAACTGCCTCATCTCATCCTAGTTGATGCCGCCCTGGTCATTTAGATCATAAATATAATCTCTGAAGTGGAAGCAACGATCAAGGTTGTGACCAAGTGCGCGATGGAAAGCGCAGTAACGGGATGTGTCAACATTAGCGGGCCACACTGTTCTTTCCCTTGGTAACACGAGCAAGTTGGCGGCCATTAAGGCGTTGAAAATATCCGGGAGACTTTCTGGCAGTGGAGGGTAGTGGGCTCTCTTGGGGCCAAGTGGTGGTCTCCGTTGTTGTTGTTGGCCATAGTTGGTAGGTGGTGGTACCTGGTGGTACTGTTGCGGAGCTAGAGGGTCAGCGCGGGGCGCTTGGTTTTACGGTGGAGCAAAGGAATGTTGGGGTGCGAATTGGTGTTGTGGAGTGGAGTTGAAATGGGGGTTTTGTGGTGGAGGTGGGTTAGGCCGTGTGTTAGATTGATGGTGGGGGTGGCCAACTACGCCAACCTGCTCGTTTGCAATTGTGCCCTCAGTCGTGGGCCCGCTGTTGTTGACATTTGTACTTTTCTTAAATAGCCGTGGCTTCGGCTCAAACATGCCCATGATGGGCGAATCCTTCATCTGTGTTTGGATATAACGAGCTCTTTCATAGAGCTCCTCCATGGTTGTTAATCGGTTCATGGCCAAGATATGCCGGAACTGAGGAGTTGCATTGGAAATTATCATCTTAACTTGTTCTTGTTCTGACAGTGTATCTTTCAATTTCTCGGCCATTAACCGCCATCTATCAGCAAATATTACGAAGTCCTCCTTGGGCTTCATTTTTTCTACAACCAAATCGGTGACTGAGAGGGAGGGTCCAACCCGGTCTCTGTACTTCTACAAAAACTTCTTTTGAACAATATCAGAACCACTGGCATCAGTGGGATCCAACGAATAGAACCACTCAAGGGCTCGCCCCTCCAGAGATCTCCTGAATAAATAGGCCAAAGAGGCCTTGTTGTCTTGCCAGAAGGAGGTCTCGTACATAAAATCCTTCAAATGAATGAAAGGATTACCAGTCCCATTATATCGCCGAAAATTCGGCATCTCAGATGGTGGTAAGTGGAAAATTGGCAGTGTGGGGAGGGAGACCTCCGGTGCATTCTTGGCCGTCGTGACCTTCTTCAGTTGCTCTTCCATGCTGGCCAACTTCTGGAGCAGTAGAACATTGGTGTCAGACTCGACTGGGCCCGGATTTTGAATGAAAGAATGCGGTATAGGCGTCCGTAGAATTCGGGGAGGTTGGAGAAACTGAGGCCTAACTACTGAGTAGCTCGCCTGTTGGGCCGGCATGGCCACACCGGGCGTTGGTGGACGAGAGGGGGGTTTGTGCAAGACCGCCTGGTCATTAGTGAGGTGATGGCCACCCTCGGTCGGAGGGGGATTAGAGGATGAAGAGGGAACAGACTTCCCTTTCAAAGCGGCCTGAACTGCCTGCCGCTGGGAATCATCTAACTGAGATAGAGCATTAAATAAATCCGTGACATTGAAGGATGGGGAAGGGTTCCCTGAAGTGTTGGAGGGTAAAGTCTGAGAAGAGGGCACAGCCTCTTGAGGAGTGGTATCAAGCACATGAACCTGAGGGTAATGAGACTGAGGAGGAGGGTAATTTCCCTCATGATAAATGGAATCTTGGAGGGGGATTTCATATTGACCAAAAACATTCTCATCCTCATCATCATAAGAATACCCGTAGCCTGCCATGTTGATGATTTTACCTGAACGGAGTTTCATGTTTAAGAAGAGAGAAAGCTTCATAAAAGGGGTTATGACACAAAGCACTCAATCCAATCAAACTTTAATCAAACCAACCCAACCAAATTTATGCAATCAAGTTGAGATGGACGTAAGATTTTAATGTTATGCTTGAGATTAGAGTGGATTGATTGTAGAGTAATTCCCTCTTTTGCAAAGTGGAACCTAGTTTGGATCCAAGTGTGATCTCCGGGTCAACTAGGTTCTTTCTCTATCCTTACCAACGATAGGTTCTCTATACTCCAGGTATTTCAAGGGTACAACGAGCCCGGCGTCCGTGAGGGAATCCAGGGGTGCGGGGACTTATGGAGGTCTTGGAAAAGGGATTTCCGGTCCAAAGAGACGGAATGCTCAATGGAGGGTTGTCCCGATTCCAAGAGAGGTGTGTGGAATCCTAGTGTAGAGAGAGGAGGTCTCTCAACCAAATGCCACAAGATGCAAAGTAATATGAGCAAATCACAGCAATATCATCGATCAATGTAATAATCAATCCAACTGTAAAAACACAGGAAAGACACAACCCAGGGAAGGTCGCTATAAACAAAAGAGACGACAGTATGACTGTCGTGAAACACTGTGGGATCCCACAGGCAACGCAGAAAACGCGCCTTGATGTGAGGCGCTATAAGTGAAAAGGACGCCTCAAGCAGAGGGCGTCAAATGTAAAATCGCGCCTTTATGTGAGGCGCTAAGCAAGAAAGAGACGCCCTGGGGAAGGGCGTGAATTCACGGACAGCATAATTAAAGTAGGAGATGATAAAAGACGCCTTCTGAGAAGACGTAACACAGAAAGCAGACGCCCTAGATGAAGGCGTTAAAAGAAAACGCGCCTCTGGTTGAGGCGTTAATTCAGGAAATATGAGAAATCACAAACTGGCTGATCCCGGGGAGTGTGCAATGCACAGTGGAGGGTGCCCGTGGGGTGCAAAGGAGGGGTACCGTGGGTACCAAGGGGAAAGGGCACACGTGGGTGCCAAAGGGGAAAGGGCACGCGTGGGTGCCAATGGGAAAGGGGTAATCAATAGAAAAACAGTGGAGGTCCCACCGTGATCGCCAATTTGTAGATCGTGATAAATCCACACATATGGAACAAACCACTCATATGAGATATGTAAAATGATGGAGATATGATAATAAAGACAAAAGAAAGCACGTGGTGCTATAAAGGAGAGTGATCGCCAGAGGGGTTACCTCAATAAGAATCAAAGAAGATCACGAATACCTGGTGAAAAGTTAAGTGCGGGATGAATTGTGAATTCCTTCCTCCTCCTTCTATCGGCCGGCCGACGAAGGGGGTTTTTCTTGTTGATTACCCTTGCAAAAGACAAAGAAACAAGCAAATAGAAGTGGATCAGCCAAGAGCGTATAGTATCAATCCCAAATAGATGATGTGATGATGAAGAGAGAACAAAACATGCGCACCTTTTTTTTTGTTTGTTTTAAAACCCCTAAGAGTTAGGGAAGGAAAAGGATGTAATACTAATGCAAGGAAGAAAACCGTGTGACAGATGATATGGATGATGTGATGCAAAACAAAGCAAAACGAACAGAAGAAAGACCCCTTATGATGTCCCTGTAAACAGTAAAGGGGAAGAAACCACTTGGAAGCTACGGTTCGGCTGCAGCAACAGAGAAGAAGAGAAAGCCCTTGAGAGAGCCCTCAAAGAGAGAGATCGCACAGGAGGAAGATGAAGATGGCGTATGCTCTTTCTGTATATCTACGTAACTCTCTCTAATAGCCAGCACCGTCGTTGTTGTTGTTGTTGTAAAACCCTCACAAGATTGACCAGAGCCCTCTTATATAGGGTTTTAACCGAAGATAATCTCAAATTTAGGAAGATAAGAACGGGCAATGGTTATCAAAGGCAGGACTCTAGTTCCAATTCGAGCAAGGTGACCATTGGAGGCAGGGGAACTCTTCAGGAAAGGCATACTCGAACAGGACACTAAAGAATGAAACACGCCCTTTAGAAAGGCGTCAAATCATAATTGACGACCTACCTTAGGACGTTACTCAAATACACGACCTGGTCAAAGGCGTCACTTCCTGGATTTAAATTTTGGAGATAAAGCATTCTTTATTTGAAAATTGTGGAAAGACGCCTGAGAGAAAGGCGTTACTTGAAAACACGCCCTGAGATAGGACGTTACTCTTTAATTGTAATTTATTTTAAAACCTGATAATACCAGGAATTGATGCCCTGAAGTTTAGTCGTCCTTTCTTTGAAAACGCCCTAGGTAAGGTCGCTTTTTTAAATAACGCCCCTCTTCAGGTCGCGAATCACAAAAATGCAAGAATAAATCAAAAACACACACAAAAATAGAAAAACCTCATATTATAGACATATTGAAGTTCAATTTGGGGCGTCAACATGGTGACATGAGTTTTGATTAACATAGCGTCAATTTTGGTGTGTCTACAGTTTGGACCACGGGAGGCGCCCCCAATATGGTCCTGACTCGATCTCGCACCGGGCCAATAGATTCACTGGTTTCTGACTACAACAACCGAGATTCAACCGAATGTTTTCAGTGTCTCGGAATAATAAACTTGTCGTATCCTGGCACGCATATGTTCCAGGTCCTCCCGCGGTGATTACAATATTCTCAAGCCAGACTCCCGTCCGAATATTAAATGGTCTCCCGAATGACTGATATGTTTCGAACGCCCGCTTCTCCGGACACAGGGCTTTTCCGTCGATTCAAGGGATATTCCCTCGTTGCCCCTTGGCACCGGAAATATTAATGACGCTCATGCAAGTCTCGTTTTGACCACGGGGGGCCCACCGCAGTATGGTCGCAGCTTGCCCTTGCACCGGGCCAACAGATTTATCAGTTTCCGACCGCTGTAACCGAGGTTTAGCCAAACATTTTCCGTTCTTCTGAATAATAAATTGCCATATCCTGGCGTACATATGCTCCGGTCTCCCCGCGACGATCGCGCTTTTCTCGAGCCAGACATTCATCCGAAGATTAAATGGTCAGCACATGACCGACACGATCTCGAATGTTTCCTTCTCGCCCTCGCATGAGGATTTTAATACCTCGTAATAGACCTTTCGTGCAATTAATTTATTGGCCATGAGGCCCTGAATCCCGGTGATTAATCAAGGGTGTTCCCTCGTATGGGGGATGTAAATGACGTCGTGACCTTTATGGCGCGGCGGGTTTTGGTCCCTACACGAACCACACAATCGTCTGACGAAGTCAGATCGAGCGCACCATGGGCTCTTCGGAGCCCGAATAAATTGTCACTCTGGTGACTGGCACGCCCACGCACTCAATAAACGAATAAACCAACAAGAGAATAACAGGTGAAAAAGTGCGTCCACAAGTCTGGCACGCCCGGTGGGACCTAAACTACCCTTCATCTCTTCGCCGGGATTTAGGGCCTCATGGCCTCCTAATTAATGATGTTTGCCTGCTTGGATGAATGGCAGGTATATTTCTTTTCATAAGGCCTTCATGTAGAATTATTTGTTTAGGAAAAAGTTGGATTTGTCTATCATTTTCATCGGGGTGCTACATCATATGTGTTATTTTTATTGTGGTAAGGTTGGACATGTAGCTGATGATTGTTTTTGCATGAAGAATGATGATTTGAACGCAGCAAAGAAAAGGAATTCACATGTTAGAAGTGCTGCTAACCATCAAGGACCCAAGAAAACTTGGGTACCTAAAAATTCCAAATGAGAATTTTGGATGTAGGAGTGCCTTAGAGCTGAACAAATGATCAACAGGAAATTAAAGCTCAAGGCACAGGTTTGTAAATAAAAATTTCAGTTCATGTTAATTCTGCATGTTAGGTTCTCCTTGAGTTGCTATGAGTGACTTGCTTTTCTACTTTTAATAGATCCTGCTTAAGGTCTTAGAACCGCTGAAAAACCCCCCGCAACTGAATTTGAAAATCTAATATGGGCTGCTTGAATGATATCTGCTTAAGTGAACTTCACTTTAAAATTGTCTAGCCTTCTGATATATCAAAAGGTGCATGTTGGAATGATGGGCTAAGCCTATCAGAAAGACAGCACTTTGCGTAAGGTGATCTTCGAATCTACGTTCTCCACCTCGTACAAAAAGGCAGATACTTTAGTTGCTCAATTCATGAAAAATTTGTATTCGCTGATGAAATTGATGTGATGATGAACTTATTGCTCATGTTTTGCAAGGTCTATGGCTCAGCTTGATCTTGTTTCACCCCTAGTGGCCATATGAGTGTTTGGTTCATCATTGCTAACAATCACTAGATGATGTATGTCATGGCTGCCTTAAAATCCAATCTCTTGATTTTGTGGACACTTGCACTATTGACTGCATTTCCCAACTGTCATGTCTGCTACATTGAGGGGGAGTTCAATAAGTCTGCATGAGTAGTGAAGATTGAAAATCATTATGTCCTTTTATGCATCTTCATGCATGTCATGCTAAGGGGAATTTGAAAAATCTGCTCTACATGTTAAAATGTGCTGCACCATCATGCCATAACCCATGTGGTATATAGAATGGTGACATGTGGAAAGGCATGTTAATCCTGTTCGAAAACTACCACCAAGCGTGATATGATCCTCGGATCGAGTCCTCCGCCTGGTACCATGGGTTAAACATTCATATAAGTCATAGGGTGCACATCCTCTTGTCACATTTCACTAAGGCTCTTTGAAGCTCATGCACAAGCTAAGGGGGAGTAAGCATAAAAGCTTAGTTTGCATGCTTGCATGTTGCCCCATCTGAAATTTCAGCATCATCTTGTGGATATTTGAATTTTGTGCATTTCTTCAAGTGTGTTTAACTGGATGTTCTAAAAGATGCCAGTGCATTGACACCAACCCTGAGTGGGTCAACGCAGTAGTTGAATTTTTCACACACTGCGTTCTATCCAGCAGTTGTGCGTCGACACTGTGCAGTACCTACATCGATGCACCTATTACTATGTGAACTTTCCACATACTTCTTGAACAGTTTAAGTTGCATGTCATATTCTGTTGTGTGTATTTTAGTTGCATGTCACATACTGCACCTATTATGGTTGCATGATGGTTCCCCTGGACATCTCATGTTGAGGGCATTTCAGTGAGAAGGAATTTTAGGTCTTAAATTAAAAAAATGTGTTTGAGTGTACTTTTTGATGTGCAAACAAGGATCTATTTGTTGTCATGCTTAATGAAAGTTTTACCATGAATGATGTTTTTAAACCATTGTTGAATCATTTTGAAATCTTGGCAACTCTTTTTCATCTTCTTGAAAACTACCTGAACTTATTGCTGGTTTGCCTACCATTCAAGTCGACTCACTATTCATCTCAAGTCGACTTAATCTATCTGAAAGCCTTCTGTCTGCACTCTGGTTGAAAGAACAAGTCAACTTCTTTCCTACATAAGTCGATTCAGTCAATGTCATCCTTGTCTGCCTATGCATTCTCAGACACAACCCTTATTGTCCTGGTACATCCTTGTTGTCTGTGTACTTCCTCTCATGTCTTTGAATCATAACTCATTGAAAATCATCTTTTGAGGAGGAGCACTCCTATTTGAATCTGACCGAGTCCATACACTTAGGGGGAGCTTAAATTCAATATTATCCTTTTAAGAGCTCCTTACTGATATTTCAGACCAACCCCAAATTAAATTGATGGTTTGGAGTATATAAACCTTAAATCTGGGTTTAAGAATCTTGAAAATGACCATCTCAGAGTATGGAATAGACTTAAAATAGACATAAGAAATGTGACCTCACCAATTCTTGAATTCTTAATTTTGAAAGTATTAATATTGAGACCACCCTGGTTAAAGATTTTTACATTGAGTATTATTTTTCAACCTTAAAAATGGTCTGATGTATTTGAAAGGGAAAATGCCTAAGAAAAATTAAAAATTGAATCTGCAGAGCAATGACTATGACTGACTGAGAAAACATGGACCCTTCACCAAAGAAGTGATGGGAATTATGTCATGAAGTAATGGTCTAGTTACCTCTGTTTAAAAATTATTGAGTAAAATAAAAACAAAAGACAGAGCAATGGCTAAAGCTCATTGAGAAACCATATCCCTTCACCCAAGAAGTGACGTAGACTATGTCATGATGTGACAAGCCACCTCTGTTCATGAATGAGACAAGATGATGAGTAAAACTCTGAGTAACTGGGGAGTCTAGTATCTAATCAATGTGTCTCCTTATGTCAAAGGAGTAAACTCTATCTGACTGTTCTTGAAAAATGAATAAAATAAAAAATCCGTCAAGAAAGAAAATGAATTCCAAAAGGCTGACCCTAAAAAGAATTCTACACCTTAAGATGTTTATCCTCAATACTAGTTAAAATTCTTTCTAGGGGTTGTTGGCCTCAGTAGGCGAGCGAACAAGAAGGGGGGTTGAATTGTCCCCCACACGATATGGCAAATTTAAAATTAACTTAACAAGATTAGAGCAACTATCAAACTTAAACTAATATGAAATAAAATTTTAATCCTAAAGGAGATAGTTCTCTCAACCTTTCCGATCTCACACGATCAACTAAACTGATATATCAAGCAAACACGTCACACAACGGAATCTGGACAAATAAGCAATGTGTGTGATCAAGATAAAAATAGCAAAGTGTGTGAACAAGATAAATCTGAAACCAATCTCTATGAATGAGGTAGA
Source organism: Amorphophallus konjac (assembly GCA_022559845.1). Taxonomy (NCBI): domain Eukaryota; kingdom Viridiplantae; phylum Streptophyta; class Magnoliopsida; order Alismatales; family Araceae; genus Amorphophallus; species Amorphophallus konjac. The sequence continues at coordinate 240,961,449 of CM040127.1, forward strand.
TGATAAGGAAACAATCACACAAATCAAACCATAGGACACAGGGATTTTTAAGGTGGTTCGAGACCACGACGGACTCCCTACGTCCACCCCTCACCAAACTGGTGAGGCTTAACTTGTTGGAAAACCAATACGGGGATGACTCCCCAACACGGAGTGATGCTCCAACACACACGGGGATAAATCCCCATCACGGAGCCAAGCTCCAACACACACACACGCAGGACAGCGCCTGCACACACATGGGGACGCGCCCCAACACACATGGAGATGGAGTCTCCAACACGATCCAATGACCGGATCACAATACACACACTCACTGCAACAAACACAGCACCGTAGACATACGACCGTACGCAAATGGTCACACACACACAGAATATCCTTTCAGAAAATGAAGACTAATGTTCAATGCATGCTCAACTAGAAATATAAACAATGAACAACATCACAAATGCTCAGATAAAAGATGTAGAATATATTCCCCTTTGTTTCCAAGGCCGATAGTTGATGCTTCTTGAAGCTCGGGTCGGAGGGAGAACAAACGGTCACATTATCAACATCATCTTCTTCCTCTCTTCGATCCGCAACTCTTTTCTTCTTCCACGAACCCCGAAGATGCCTTGATGCAGATCAAAACCCTTGCCCACGTTCTCCTCTTGTCCTCCTTGGCCTTCTTCTCCTGCAAGATAGAAAGATTAGCTCATTAGGGCTTCCTCTTACTCAAATTCATAGCTCTCACATATGTATATATAAAAGAAAGCATAAAACCAATATAGCCCTTCTAGAACCCTTCAAAAGACCCTTAATAGGTCTACCAAGAACCCAAGGGCATATGGGTAAGATTAGGATCCATTTGGATAGGGTTTGATGGGTTTCGGATAAGATTCACGAAGCCCGTTCCGAAAGCCCGACGGAATCGGTCGACCGAAATTAGGGGGTCGGTCGACCGAACTGTAACAGGTTTCAGACCAGCCAATGCTAGCAATTTTGGTCGACCAAAATGCCCAGTTCGGTCAACTGAACTCTACTGCAATTTCTCTCAGCCAGCTCTTGCTGAAATGGTCGACCGAACCCTGTACTTTGGTCGACCGAAAACCTGTAAAACAGATAGAATCAAATTAAAACCATGAGTTTTCATATGCATTGAAGCCACCATATTTTTGATCAA